>CM075980.1:61202290-61224352 GCA_038087875.1 Malacoraja senta | reverse complement strand
AAGGAAAGACCGGGCAGGGACAAGTCTATGATGATTAGTGGCTGCTTGGGACCGGTTGTTGTGATTCAGTGATGTTGGTTGAGGGATGAAGAATATTGGCCCCATCACAAGGAGCTACATCCCCAGCCTCCCCTCCACCTACCTTCCTCACTCATGATCTTCTCCAGGACGGAGGTAGCAATGGCGTCAGTCTCCGCCAGGTCATTGGGGTCAGCGGAGGTGCAGACCCAACGGAACGGCCCGAATCCCAGCGAGAAGATGTCCCTGCGGAGGGGATGCACACCGGTTAACGCAGCACCGGTCAATGCAGCTTGGTCAACCCCACGCCGGTCAACCTGACAATGGTGGAGGCCCAGGATAGAAGGTCAGTATGGGAATGGGAAGGGGAGTTAATACCCTGACTGATGTAGGCCAGGGTGCCAAATGCCTGCTCCCCACCCTGTCTACCTTTGCACCAGGTCCTAACGTTCAACTCCTAACGCTTCAAGACGCCTGGCACTGCCTGAGATTTTACGGAGGGTGGCACACTCACTCATGGTTCCAGACAACGCGAGCTCCCTCGACACCACACACTCACCCCATGATATGCTGCACGTAGGAAGGGTATTTAAACACCATGCCCCCGCCTTCATCTTTCTCCACAGCAGCCCCTGGAATTAAAAGAGAACAAGTTCTCTACGTGATGTTCAAAGATTGGGTCAGACCAGACGTCCTCAGTACCCGCCCCTCCCCCAGTTCTGCCCCTCCCTCAGCCCTGCCCCTCCCACCAGTACCGCCCCTCCCCCAGTTCTGCCCCTCCCCCAGTTCTGCCCCTCCCTCAGCCCTGCCCCTCCCACCAGTACCGCCCCTCCCCAGTTCTGCCCCTCCCCCAGTTCTGCCCCTCCCTCAGCCCTGCCCCTCCCACCAGTACCGCCCCTCCCCCCGCACCGCCCCTCCCCCAGTACCGCCCCCTCCCAGTACCGCCCCTCCCCAGTACCGCCCCTCCCCCAGTACCGCCCCTCCCCCCAGCACGCCCCTCCCCCCAGCACCGCCCCTCCCCCATACCGCCCCTCCCCAATACCGCCCCTCCTTCACCGGCTCTCTTGGCCTCCAGGAGGAATGCGTTCCCATAATCCCAGAAAAACATCCCCCTCTCCGACAGCTTGTTGATGGCCGCCACCTGTCGCCTTAGGCTGCAGGAAGGATGGGGCAGCAGTCACAACAAATTCAGTGCATGGCTCTCCTCCCACACCCCCCCCACACCACATAGCCCTTGCCCCCTCCCCCATCACTGCCCTACCCCCTCCAACCACCCTCCCCTCAACCTCCAACCAAACACCCATCAACTCCCTTCCCCACCTTCCTCTCTTTTCCCCTCTTCCTACCCTCACTCCTCCAACTTCACACCACTCTCACCCTCAATGTCCTCACTTTCCACCCCAGCACTCTTTCACCCCTCACCTCTCCAAAGTTACACCTCTCTCCTTCTCCTCCCCAGCCCAACACTTCTCCCCTACCATCTCTCCCATTAAACCTCTCTCCCCTCCATTTTCCTCCCACCCATCACTCCTCTCATCCTTACCCCCTCATCTTCCAACCCAGCACTCCCCCCTCCCCAGCCCAACCCTTCTCCCCTCCCATCTCTCCCTCAACCCACTGACCACTCTCCCAGACGCGGTCTAGTGGTACCCATCAGCCCCCTCCCTGCCCTCTTGGTGACGAGAGGAGGAGGTATCGCTCCATGTTCTCACTCACCTCTCCTGGAACCAGTGTCCGGAACCGTTTGGGGTCCGTGTGCATCATCTGGTTGGCAGCTTCGAAGGTCAGCCCCACTGGGTAGTAGCCCCCATTGTAGGGGTTGTGGCAGGAAGTCTGGTCCGAGCCCAGGTCCACCAGTAACTCCCCACTCCGCTCACTCTCCTGCACCAGCCTCTCCCTGCGGGCAACACAACCCTCATCAAACCCTCCCACCACCGAGGAGATTCCGTGCATCAATGACCACCCTCTACAAGCATACGGTAGAGAGCACATTGACTGGTAGCATCACGGCCTAGTTCAGTAACTCGAACGTCCAGGAACGAAGGAGACTACAGAGAGTGTTGGACACTGCCCGGTCCATCACAGGCAGTGACCTCCCCACCATCGAAGGGATCTACAGGAGGCGCTGCCTCAAAAAGGCAGCCAGCATCATCACAGACGCACACCACCCTGGCCACGCTCTCATCTCCGCTGCTACCATGGCCTTCTCCCTTAAAGTTATGTCCTGTAAAGATGCCACATCTACACTGGTCCCACCTGACCGCGGTTGGCCAATATCCCTCTAAACCTTTCCTTTCCGATAGGTGGTTGGACAAAGGCCAGAGATGAAAAGACAGAAGGTGTGAGACAAAAGGATTGAAGAGTTACAGATTGTGAAGCCGGACGAAGGAATGCAGACAGAAGGGAGAAATGGGTGTGAGTCCAGTGGGGTGGGGAGGGGGGTATATAATGGGGAGTGGGAGGGATGTTAGAAGTCATAACACAGCCCTGCAGTGCAGGCAACATCCCCGGACAGTTAACCCCTGGAATAAGCAGCCAGATATTCCCCACCTACCACAGATCCACCACGTGCCGTGATAACCGAGGCTGAGGGCCATTTTTGTTCGCCGAGCCTCCCTGAAATTGGGGAAGAGAACAAGTGTTAGTTCATGGAGCGGCAGCAGGTAGAGCTGCTGCCTCAAATGCCAGAGACCCGGGTTCAATCCTGACCTTGGGTGCTGTCATTATGGAGTTTGCACGTTCTCCCTGTGACCGAGTGGGTTTCTCCGGGTACTCTGGTTTCTTCCCACATTCCAAAGACGTGCAGTTTGTAGGTAATTGCCTTCAGTAAATTGCCCCTATGTGTAGGATAGAACTAGTGTACGGGTGATCACTGGTCGGCGTGGACCCGTGGGGCCTGTTTCCACGGTACCTGGACGGGGTGCCGAGGGACGAGAAGCCGAAGCGAAGAAGTGGAAGCCAAGATACCGAACGGAAATGACGCCGAAAAGCCAAATAACCGAACGGACGTGACGACAAAAGGCAAATAACCGAATAGATGCGATGCCGAAAAGCCAAATAACGGACATGACGTCTCCAGGGATGGGATTGTCCGAGACCTTGTCAGCGATTGGTCCAGACCCCGCGTCCATCACATCACTGGCCGGGGGAGACGGGAGGGCGGGGGGGATTTTTAATTTTCCTTCACCGCTTTTGGGACTGCCAAAGGTCATAGAGCGGATTATTTTTGTAAGCATTGATCTACCACGGTGCTTGGGGTTAAGAGGCTGAATCTCTCAATCTCTCTCTCTCTCTCTCTCTCGTTCTTTCTCGCTCTCTCTCCTCTCTCTCTCTCTCTCTCTCTCCCTCTCCTCCCTCTCATCTATCCATCCATCCATCTATCTCTCTCGGCATTCCCGGAATCATTTGGCGTTTTGCAAAGACAACTGCATCTGCAGTTCCTTCCTATTGAAGAAGAACCCTGGCCCAAAACAACTCCTAATCCATTCCTCCACAGATGCCGCCTAGCCCGCCGAGTTCCTCCAGCACTGTGTGTTTATTATTTAACTCTGAAATTGAAGATAGACACAAAAAGCTGGAGTAACTCAGCGGGACAGGCAGCATCTCTGGATAGAAGGAATAGGTGACGTTTCGGGTCGAGACCCTTCTTCAGACAATCACAAGTACTCTCACCGACAAGAGTTCAGTTCAGTCTGAAGAAGGGTCTCGACCCGAAACGTCATCCATTCCTTCTCTCCAGAGTCTCTGCCTGTCCCGCTGAGTTACTCCATCATTCTGTGTCTATTCACAAGTACTCTTTGTATCTCTGTGGAATATAGACCGGGTGGGTGGTGGGGGGGGGGGGGGGGGGGGTGGGAAGAGAAGAGGTGAGCAGGAAGCTCTCACCTGATCTGGGCAATGCATTGGTCCAGACTGTCAGTGAGTTGCATTAACCAGCCTTGCTGCAGGCGTTTCCACAGCGCTGCCTCGTCAACCTAAAACACAGAGGTGGTGGGGTTGACTTCACCGCTTACAGAGTTTGGCCCAATTCACTGGGCCTCCCTGATAAATCGCAGAGAGTTGTGGATGTAGCCCAGTCCATCACACAGACCAGACTCCCCACCCTAGACTCCATCTTCACTTCACGCTGCCTTGGGAAAGCAGCCAACATCATCATGACCTCCTCCCCTCACCCATCCGGCACCACCAGACTCAGGAACAGCTTCCCTCACCTCCCCCTACCCCATCTCCACCTCCTCTCCTCCAACCCCCCTCCCCTCTGCTCTCCTCCCCATGCCCCTCTCTTCCACCCTACCATTCCCCATCTCCCCCTGCATCTCGCCAACACCCCACCCCCCTCCTCTTCCTCTCTCCTCCACCCACCTCGCTCCTTCCCCCCTCTATCCCTTCCTTCCCACTCCCCCCTGCCCACCTCCCTCCATCCCCCCCTCCCCTGCGGGAGTGTGGTCCATGGCCCATGACTCACCTCAGCGATGACTCCCACACATCCGGTGATGGTGGCTGCCTTGGCCTGGGCCCCACTCATGCCGCCCAGGCCGGAGGTGACCAGCACCCGGCCCCCGAGGCCAGACTCCCCCAGGTAGCGGCGGCCCGCGTTCAGCACCGTCAGCTGTGGCCAGGACACTGGGTTAATACAGGAGCCTCCCCCTCCGACCCCCTCCCCACCTCTTGCCCACCCCACCCCGCACCCCCCTCACCCGGCACACCGGGGAGCACGCACTCCGCCAGGTAGAGGCGGCTCACGTTCAACACCGTCACCAGTCGAGACAAAGTCCGGGGCTGGGGAGACCAGGCGGTTAGTACAGCAACGGGGCCCGAGACCCTCCTCTCACACACTCCCCTTCCCCTTCCCCCTCCCTCGGCCACAGTACCCTCCCCCTGTACTCCCACCCTTGATGTACTGGAGAGAGGGGTGCTGGGATGGAGGGAGGGAGGGATGCTGGGAGGGAATGAGTGAGAGAAGGGGAGGGGTGATGGGAGGGAATGAGTGAGAGAGGGGAGGGGTGATGGGAGGGAATGAGTGAGAGAAGGGAGGGGTGCTGGGAGGGAATGAGTGAGAGAAGGGGAGGGGTGACGGGAGGGAATGAGTGAGAGAAGGGGAGGGTGATGGAGGGAATGAGTGAGAAAGGGGAGGGGTGACGGGAGGGAATGAGTGAGAGAAGGGGAGGGTGACGGGAGGGAATGAGTGAGAGAAGGGGAGGGGTGACGGGAGGGAATGAGTGAGAGAAGGGGAGGGTGATGGGAGGGAATGAGTGAGAGAGGGGAGGGTGACGGGAGGGAATGAGTGAGAGAGGGAGGGTGACGGGAGGGAATGAGTGAGAGGAAGGAGGAGGGAAGGAGGGAAAGGAGAGGGGAGGGGTGACCGGGAGGAGGAAGGAGGGAGGAAGGGAGGGTGACGGGAGGGAATGAGTGAGAGAAGGGAGGGGTGAGGGAGGGAAGGAGGGAGGGAATGGCATCCTTACCCACCGTGCCGTGAACAATCCCCTGGGGACCGATGTAACAATAACTTCCGGCAGTCATCTGTCCGTACCTGAGGCAGCACAACCACAACTATTAACGTTTGATCAATTTGACAATGTGGCACTCAGTCTTTATTGATTTTATTTAGTAATTAGTAATTAAATCTCTTTTGAAAAGTCCTTTATTTTTAAGAATCCTATGGGGGAAGGTAACTTTGTTATGGCAAGTCTGAAAGTCTCAACTCGTTTTGTTTAGAGATACAATGGAGAAACAGGCCCTTTGGCCCACCGAGTCCACACTGACCAGTGATCCCCATTATATCTAACACTATCCTACACACTAGGAGCAATTTACAATTTACAGAAGGCAAATTAATCTACACACCCTACCCGCACGCTCTTTTTAGTTGGGAGAAAACCGGAGCACCCGGAGGAAATCCCCGCAGTCACATGGATAACGTACAAACTCCGTACAGACAGCACCCATAGTGAGGATCGAACCCGGGTCTCTGGCGCTGTAAGACAGCGGGTCTACCTGCTGTGCCTCTATGCCACCATGGTGGGATTTGAACTCTTATCTCTGGATCAGAGCTTCCTACTCTGAATACTGGCCCAGTAACTTATCTACTAGGCTCACTTTGAATGGTTTAAATGGGCAGAGGATTGGGTCAACATACAAAACAAACAACCTCAGATATCAAAGGACAACAGAATACATAAACCCTTTGACCCAGGATAATGACTCTTGAACTTTCAGTTTAAGGAGATGACAGGGTTTTTATCAAATACCAAGGCCCCAACAGTCTGACTCAGACACGGGACTGGGGCCAGCAACTTTTTTCTTTGGAGGGTAGGAGGCTGAGGGGTGACCTTATTGAGGTGCACAAGATCATGAGGGACACGGATAAAGTGAACACTCACAGTCTTGTTCCCAGGGCAGAGGATTCTAAAACTAGAGGGCACAGGCTTAAGGTGAGAAGGGAGAGATTTAAGAGATTTTTCAATCAGAGGATAGTCCGTATCTGGAACGAGCTGCCAGAGGAAGCTATAGAAGCAGATACAATTACAGCGTTTAAAAGACATTTGGACAGATATGTGGATAGGAAGGGTTTAGAGGGACATGGGCCAAATGCTGACAAATGGGACTAGCCCAGAATGCACAGACAAGGTGGGCTGAAGGGCCTATTTTTGTACAGTACAGCTCTGTGACTGCATAATCCACTGATCCACAATTAACACAACGGTACCCGGACATGGCATCGAAGGACAAGAAGCCGAAGCGAAGAAGTGGAAGCCAAATAACCGAATGGAATCGACGCCGAAAAGCCAAATAACCAAAAGGGCGGGACGCCTAAAAGCCAACTCACCGAACGGACGCAACACCTAAAAGCCTAATAACCGAAAGGGTGCAACGCCTAAAAGCCTAATAACCGAAAGGGTGCAACGCCTAAAAGCCAAATAACCGAACGGACGCAACGCCTAAAAGCTAAATTACGGACATGACGTCGCCGGGGGGGCGGGACTTGTCAGCGATTGGTCCAGACCCCCGCGTCCATCACATCACTGGCCAGGGGAGACGGGAGGGTGGGGGACATTTTCCCACACAAGACCGCCCTAGGCTGGAGGGTGACTGAGCACTCTGTACCCGAGCACCAAGGTGTAAGTGGCCAAATGAGCGCATCCCTCGGTTCAGCCCCCACTCTCCCCCGGGGTCAGTGCTGTCCGGCCACGGCATCCCTTCGCCTTGTCTCCCCTCATGTCCTTTATTTGGCTTTTCTGCGTTGCGTCCGTTCGGTGAGTTGGCTTTTAGGCGTTGCACCCTTTCGGTTATTTATCTTTTAGGCATCCCGCCCTTTTGGTTGGTTGTCTTTTAGGCGTCCCACCCTTTCGGTTATTTGGCTTTTCGGCGTTGTTTCCGTTCGGTTATTTGGCTTCCACTTCTTCGCTTCGGCATCTCGTCCTTCAACGCCACGTCCGCACATGAACACTACAGGTCAGCATAGTGGCACAGCTGATAGAGCTGCTGGCTCACAACGCCAGAGACCCAGGTTTGGTCCTGACCTAGGGTGCTGTCAGTGTGGAGTTAGCGCGTTCTCCCTGTGACTACATGGGTTTCCTCCAGGTGCTTTTGTTTCGACCCTCATCCCAAAGTCGCGCGGGTTTGTAGGTTAATTGGCCCTCTGTAAATTGCCGCCAGTGTGTGGGGAGTGGATGAGAAAGTGGGAGAACACAGAACTGGTGTGAACGGTTGATGGATGGTCGAAATGGACTGGGTGGGCCGAAGGGCCTGTTTCCACACTATCTTTCACACAGAAATAATTCCTAGTTTAATGAGTCCCTTACATGGTCACTCCCATGGCAAACATCTTCTCGTACTCCTCCCTCGAAGAGTAGTTGGGAACCATCTGGAAGGACAAGGAGAATGGGTCAGGTCCACAAGGAGATCACCCCGACACGAGACTCGCAACGGGAAATCAGGGAGATCAGGGAAAGGTCGGCAACAGCTCTGCCCTCTTGTGTAGCCTTTAGCCCAATGCTTTTATAAGAGGCCATCCACACAATGTCCGATTCCCAATAAACTCCCCTCCCCCGCTGCGATTTCAGGAAAAGTGAGGAGTGGAAAGAAAAGATGGAAGAGAAAGAGGGAGCAAATTAAAACAAAAAGAGAGAGAGCGGTGGAAGGAGAGGGAGGGTGGTGGGTGTGAGACAGAGAGAGAGAGAGAGAGAGAGAGAGAGACAAACAGACAGAGAGGAGGAGGGAGGGAAGGAGAGAGAGAGAGAGAGAGAGAGAGAGAGAGAGAGAGAGAGAGAGAGAGAGAGAGAGAGAGAGAGAGAGAGAGAGGGGGAGAATGAGACAGAGACAGAACAAGAAAAGTAGAGAGAAGGGCAAAACACGAAGTGCTGGAGGAACTCAGCGGGTCAGGCAGCATGTGTGGAGGGAATGGACAGACAATGTTTCGGGTCGGGACCTTTCTTCACACTGAGTAGGGGGGAAGAAAACTCGAAAAGAGAGATGGGGCTGGGACAAGGCCTGGCAAGTGACAGGTGGATACAGGCGAGGGGGTGGTTGGCAGATGAGTGGAGTAATTACCAAAGGCTAGAGGTGAAAAGAAGAGAAAACGGTGTCAGATAAAGAGAGAAGAGGAGTGAAATGTAAAGCCAGAGGAAGGGATATGTGTGGAAGGGGAAAGAGGGGGGTAAACAGGAAATGGGGAACGGGGGGATGGGTGATGAGCGTATGGAGGAGGGGAGAGGAGCAGGGTGATGGTGGTGGGGGGAGTGGGGGGGGGGGTAGATAATGGTGAGGTATTGCTCTATGTTCTAATTATCCATCAAACTCCTGCAAGAATCTTCTGCAACACTAAGCAATAGCCACAAGGTGTCGTGTTCTGCCTCCGAAATTCACCCAACAATTTCAATGGATCTGAACTTATTGTTCTCTGGCACAGTCTTCCTGCTTTCAGAAATTGAATGTGTAAATTTTGTATAATTTCTGCACGATTTTGTATCTGTTTGTTCGGCTGAGCCCATGTCCCCGTGATGCTGCTGCAAGCAAGGTTTCCATTGTACCTGTGTGTGTGAGACAATACACTTTGGAGGAGAGGTTTCTTGCCATGCAATTACCAGCACAAACCTCAACGGGGACATCTTGTGGCAGCAGTCCGACACTTCATCAGTATGAAGCTGAGTACATTACCCTCAAGGCCCTGTCCCACCATACGGGTTTACCCAAGAGCTCTCCCGAGTTTTAAAAAAAAAATCAAACTCGTGGTAAGTATGTAGAATGTACGTAGCGGGTACGTCGGAGATCGGGACGTCTCTTAGCGGTTCGTAACGCTAACGGCAGGTACTCGGGAAACGCGGTAAGCTCGTGAAGTTTTTTCAACATGTTGAAAAATGTCCCCGAGTACCTACGAGCGCTATTACCGTAATTCTCTGAGTTTGAATCAGGGGAAACTGAGGAGAGCTCTTGAATTACCTCGTACAGCGGGACAGGCCCTTTAGTCACCATTATCCGTTGATTTCTGTCTGCTGATACCTGTACACTGGATGTTGTCCCCTGGCCCTACCACATGTTACTAAGAACAATTATGTCCCTGTACATGTACATCTTGAGATCCATTGTGGTTCAGTGGTTCAGCTAGCAAAGCTGTTGCCTCACAACATCAGCAACCCTGGTTCAATCCTGGTTTTCTGGTGCTATGTGTGTGGAGCTTGCATGTTCTCCCCGTGACCATGTTGGGTTTTCTTGAGGTCCAGTGTCCTTCCACATCTTAAATGTTTGAGGGTTTGCAAATTAATTGGCCACTGTAACAATGTTTCCAGTGTGTAGGTGAACGGTGGATCTGGGGGAAGTTGATGGGAATGTGGGCAGAATAAAATAGGATTAACATTATGGGGATAAGGCAGGAGAATGGGGTTGAGAGGGACAGATAGATCAGCCTTCATTGAATGGCAGAGTAGACTTGATGCTCCTAGAATTTATCAACATAACCTATGACATATGTGCACGTGAATCTGTGGATCAGTCCGTCCACCCGGCATGTCCCCTGTCTATTCCCTCCACAGATGCTGCCTTACCCGCTGAGTTCCTCTAGCGCTGCTCTGTGGATCAGTCCGTCCACCCGGCATGTCCTGTCTATTCCCTCCACAGATGCTGCCTTACCCGCTGAGTTCCTCTAGCGCTGCTCTGTGGATCAGTCCGTCCACTCGGCATGTCCTGTCTATTCCCTCCACAGATGCTGCCTTACCCGCTGAGTTCCTCTAGCGCTGCTCTTGGGACCCTTCTTGGAGTTGGGGAGACAAAGCTGGAAGAGACGTGTGTGCAGGACAAAGTCTGGCAAGTGAGAGGTGGGTACAGGTTGGAGGGGGGGGGGGGGGATTGACAGGCAGATGACAGGACAAACGCCAATGATGAAGTCAAATAATGATAGATTTTAGATAGATTTTATGTGAAATAATGACAGGTTTTAGTTTTAGTTTATTGTCACGTGTACAGTAGAAGGTTTTTTGTTACGGAGGTGCAAGTTGTGAAGCCAGAGGAGGGCATGTAGGTGGAAGGGGATAAAATGGGTGCGCATCCAGTTGAGGGACAGGGAAGGGGGGTAGAAAAGGTGACAGATAAGGAGAGAAGGATAGAAGAGGCGTGGATTGTGAAGCTGGAGGAAGGAATAGATGGAAGAGATGGGGGAAAGGGAGAAATGGGTGTGAATCCAGAAGGGACACAAGGAAGAGAGAGGGTAAAAAAGGAGGCGGGGTGGAGGGGAAGGTAGTAGATCAGTCATCTAAAATTGGAGAATTCAAAATGGCCAATCTATTATAAGAAAGGGAGTTACTGGAGGGTCAAGAATTGGACATTGTGTCTAGAAAGACACAAGGAGACCAGACGGAAGATGGGATGTTGTTCCTCAGGCTTGTACCAGGCTTTGTTGTGACAGTGAGATGAGATGAGGAGGAGTTTCTTTAGCCAGAGGGTGCCAGGATTTTGATTAGTAAGCTTGTCGAGGGTTATGGGGAGAAGGCAGGAGAATGGGGTTGAGAGGGAGAGATAGATCAGCCTTGATCGAATGATGGAGTAGACTCGATGGGCTGAATGTCCTAATTCTGCTCCTGTGCAGTATGGACATTGCAGGAGACCGCAGGTGGACATGTCTAAGTGGGAGAGGGATGGAAGGGGCGAAGGGATTGAGGTGGCGGGGATGGGGCACTCAGGGTGGTCGCTGCGGGGTGGCCGGCCTTACCATGCCGTTGGTGATGACCACACGGGGTGCACTGGGGGCACTGGGGAACAAGCCCTGGGGATGTCCACTACACATCACCAGTGTCTGGTCCTCGCCCATCTCCGAGAGGTACTGCATGGTGATCCAGAACTGTAGAGAGAGGGCAAATCACCAACGGCAACGATAGGTCCGGCAACGGCAACGATTCCTCCGGCAACGGCAACGATTCCTCCGGCAACGATCCCCAATGACCATGGCCATTTACGATCAATAAATCTTTTACCCAGAGCAGGGGAATCAAGAACCAGAAGACATAGGTTCAAGGCGAGAGGGGAAAGATTTAATAGGAACCTGGGGCACTTTTTTCACAGAGAGGATGGTGGGTGTATGGAACGAGCTGCCAGAGGAGGTAGTTGAAGCCGGTACAGTGACAACATTTTAAAGACACGGATAAGTACATGGATGAGGTAGTTTTTGAGGGATTTGGGCCAAATGCGGGCAGGTGGGACTAGTGAAGATGGGACATGTTGGTTGGCGTGAGTGAGTCAGGCCGAAGGGCCTGTTTGCACGCTGTATGTCTCTATGACAATGTCCAGAGTAGGAGAATCGAGAACCAGAGGACATAGGTTCAAGGTGCGGGGAGAAAGATTAAAAAAGGAACCCGAGGGGTAACTTGTTTTTTCCACATGGGTGGTGGGTGTATGGAATGAGCTGCCAGAGAAGGTAGTTGAGGCAGGGACTATCACAATGTTTAAGAGTCATTTAGACAGGTACATGGATAGGATAAGTTTAGAGGGACATGACTCAAACCACAGGCAGATGGGACTAGTGTAGCTGGGGCATGTTGGTCGGCGTGAGCAAGTTGGGCCGAAGGGCCTGTTTCTGTGCCCTATGACTCTATGTACACTGTGAGTGCATCAGCATATGGATGACCATGTTGCAATCTCATGTTTGCAAACTACAAAAAAATGGATTTGAATTAATGTATTAATATAATAGTGATGGGACACTATTATTACTAGGACGGAGGGTTCTTCACAGGGACGAGCTTTGGGCGGGAAAGGGGAGGGGGGGGTGAGAACGCGCAGAGTACGATCCCATGGTGGTCTACCAATGGCCACCATGGCCGGGCTTACCTGAGCCCAGTTACTGAAGACTTGTCCATTCCCTCCATATGTCACCAGCTCGTGGGGAAACTGCAACAGGAGAATTCAACGGAATCAATGGACCAGGGTGACCATCACTTACCAGGCTTTATCCCACCCCCACCGCTCTTCTCCAGCTTTCTCCCCTCCCCTCTCCATCAATCTGAAGAAGGGTCCCGACCCGAACCATCATCGGCCCATTCCTGCAGCTCTTTGTGTTTGTCGTGGTGAGGCGCTGAGCCTGGCGTGGATGGCTCAGAGGGTTTACCTGGGCGTACCTGGACTACCTGAGGGCGTACCTGGGCTACCTGAGGGCGTACCTGGGCTACCTGAGGGCATACCTGGGCTACCTGAGGGCATACCTGGGCTACCTGAGGGCTCACCTGGGCTACCTGAGGGCTTACCTGGGACACTTTGGAGCCGCGTGCGCAGTGGGAGTGTCCCGGGGAGCTGCGCGCGCCCGATCCACCCGCCGAATAACCACGCCACCGTCGAGCAGAATGATGACCAAAGACCGGAACTGTCCCGGTAAGCCCGACTCGTCCCACAGGCCTCACAGGGGATTGCGGTGAAGCCGGGCGGCGAGGCCTGTCTGGGCCAAAGGAGCCTCAGCGGTTGTGGCGACAGGAGATTTAGCATTTACCTGGGCTACCTGAGGGCTTACCTGGGCTACTGGAGGGCACACCTGGCTACCTGGAGGCTTACCTGGGCTACCTGTGGGTCCAGGTTGTTCATGATCATGTGCATGATCGCCGCTGCTGCCTTCGACTTGCTCGGGTACTCATCGATCGGGTGAGCTCTGGGAAGGCGGCATCAACGTCCCGTTTTTACTAATACATAGAACACAATACAGTGCAGCACAGCCGCAGGCCCTTCGGCCCACAATGTCTGTGCCGAACGTGAAGCCAAGACTAACTCTTATCTGCCTGCACATGATCCATATCCCTCCATTCCCAGCATATCCATGTGCCTATCTAGAAGCCTCTTGAACACCACTATTGTATCTGCCTTCACCACCAACCCCGGCAGCGGGTTCCAGCCCCCACCACCCTCTGTGTAAAACAAACCTCCCGCACATCTCCTTTAAATTTGCCCCTCTCACCTTAAAGCTATGCCCTCTAGTATTTGATATTTCCACCCTGGGAATAAGGTCTACCCTAGAGATGCTGCAAAGAACTTTGAGAATATCCTTGAACCATTTTCTCCAGTGTGTTTCCACCACATTCACCATAAGATGGGGTCAAGGAAAGAGCGTTCACGTAGCGGCCCTGTTTCCACCGATCTTTCCACCACCACGCACAATAAAGCGACGAGACAGACACCATTGTATGCAGATGGCAACAAGTGTGTTCAGCTCTGGATGAACAACTTGTAATCTTGTGTGTGGACTCGAAAAGAAGAAGACGACCGTAAGATCACCCCCTGCATCGCCCTTCTGCTCTCCAAGGAATAAAGTCCTGTGCTGCCCAACTTCTCCCCGTAGCTCCGGCCCTGGTTTGCTGGCAACCCCCTCATGAACCTCCTCAGCACTCCTTCCCCGCCTGGTCAAACTCACCTCAGGTCACCCTGCGGACAGAAGCGGTACATGTAGATGTGGCCAAACTCCCGGAGCTCATCCACAAACTCGGGGGCCAAGATCCCGTGGACATCCGGAGGGAAATAACGCAAGGAATTCCTCACGGCAACCTGTGGCACCAAAAACGCACCTTCACCACCAACCACGCAGTCAGGAAGCACACCGACACGGAGGGTAATCGAGGGATAGTGTTCCCCACTCCAGTCCCAAGGACTTTCACGGGCCAGTGGGTCACTCTCTTGTTCAGAGGCGGATCGGTGATGGTTTGATGGGGCAGTACTGAGGGAGCACCACACTGTGGGAGGGGCAGTACTGAGGGAGCACCACACTGTGGGAAGGGCAGTACTGAGGGAGCACCACACTGTGGGAGGGGCAGTATTGAGGGAGGTCGCACTGTGGGAGGGGCAGTACTGAGGGAGCACCACACTGTGGGAGGGGCAGTACTGAGGGAACACCACACTGTGGGAGGGGCAGTATTGAGGGAGGTCGCACTGTGGGAGGGGCAGTACTGAGGGAGGTCGCACTGTGGGAGGGGCAGTACTGAGGGAGCACCACACTGTGGGAGGGGCAGTACTGAGGGAGCACCACACTGTGGGAGGGGCAGTACTGAGGGAGGTCGCACTGTGGGACGGGCAGTACTGAGGGAGCACCACACTGTGGGAGGGGCAGTACTGAGGGAGCACCACACTGTGGGAGGGGCAGTACTGAGGCTGGAGTACGATCCCCAGCTGCGATTGTTTCTCATTGACCAAAGCCCTTTTGCCCTCGAGGTCCAAGAAGCAATTGCATTGAGATGATTAATGAATTCATTACCTGTCAGTGACACCAGTCCCTCCACCCTCCCCCTCCCATCCATGACCTGCAACCAGCAGAGACTAGAAACCAGAAATGTGGAGTTAATTGTTCACCAAATTATCAGTTAAAGATTTAACCTAATGATTAGCCATGTGATAACAGGAACCAAAGGAACACCATCTGTAGGCAATGGGAATCTGTGTTGCCTCACTTGTCCTAGACTCAGAGACCTACAGCATTGACACAGGCCCTTCGGCCCACCGAACCCGTGCTGACCATCAATCACCAGTTTACACTGATCCGGCATTAATCCCATTCTCCCCACATTCCCATCAACTTTCTACCCCACTCCCTACACACTAGGGGCAATTTACCTATATTGGGAAGTGGGAGGAAATCCATGCGGTTACAGGGTGAACATGCAAACTGCACACAGACAACGCTGGAGATCGGGATTGAACCGGGGTCTCTGGCTCTGTGAGGCATCTCCACCCACTGCTCCATGGAACCGCCCAATATAGACTGAGGTATCAATGTGAGGAAACTCTGTGCTTGCTGTAAGCTCCCACAACTCCTGAGGGGATCGAGGTCATAGAGTCATAAGGCCCTTCTGCCCAATTCATCCATCCTGATCAAGAAGTTCCATCTAAGCTTGTCCCATTTGGCCTCATCAGCCCAATATCCCTCTAAACCTTTCCTATCCGTGCCTTTTAAATATTGTTGTTGAAAAAAATCATACGAACCTCAGTGTGCTGTAGAAATATGACTTTCACAAGACATTTGGGCAGGTTCACAGATGGGATGCATTTAGAAGGATTTGGGCCAAACTCGGGCAAAGGCTACTAGCCTAATGTGCCAGGATATAAGGTGCCGGAGTAACTCAGCGGGTCAGGCAGCAACAGCAGGTCAGGAGAATATGGATAGGTGATGTTTCGGGTCGAGACCCTCCACACCAGAAACATCACATGTCCATGTTCTCCAGAGATACTGCCTGTCCTCCTGAGTTACTCCAGCGCTTTGTGTCCTTATTAGTAAACCAGCTCTGCAGTTCCTTGTTTCTGTAGCCAAATGTGTCAACTTAGTCAGCATGGACAAGGTGGGCCGAAGGGCCTTCATAAGTTTATAGGAACAGAATTTGGCCATTCGGCCCATCATGTCCATTCTGCCATTCAATCATGGCTGATCTATTTTTCCTGCTCAAACCCATTCTCCTGCCTTCTCCCCATAACCCCTGACACCTGTAATAATCTAGAATCTATCAATCTCCACCTTAAAAATACCCAATGACTTGGCCTCCACTGTTGCCCGTGGCGATGAATTCCACTGATTCACCACCCTCTGACTAAAGAAGTTCCTCCTCATCTCCTGTCTAAAGATACGTCCTTTTATTCTGAGGCCATGGCCTCTGGTCCGAAACCCGAGGTGCCATTGAACCTTGGAGGCCAATCCCTCCTATCAACCTCTGCATCTTCAGACCTACCAGCTTCCCTCCCCACACAAAGCTCTTGGGGCAAGAGTCTTTGGCTCCTGTTCGAAGAAGCTACCCTGCCTCTCGATTTGTCCTGAGCCAAAAAGGACTTTATTTCTTGGAGCACAAGAGGCTGAAGGGTGATCTCACGACGTGAACAAGATCATGAAAGGAATAGATAGAGTCTTTAACCCAGAGTAAAGGAATCAAGTACCGTAGGTTTAAGGTAAGTGGGGGAAGATTTAATAGGACCATGAAGAGCAACTTTTTCGCACAGAGGGTGATGGGTTTATGGAACGAGCTGCCAGATGAGGTAGTTAAGGCAGTTACTATAACAACATTTAAAAGACACTGGGACATGGTTTCGTGCGACATGGACCAAACGTGGGGCATCTTGGTCGGGATGGGCCGAAGGGCCTATTTCCGTGCTGTGTGACTGCATCAGTAGAAGACGCAAACCTGTGACAGAGGTCGGAGAGACCCGCGCGGTTTGAGTACCTTCTCTTCCTGGGGGGTGAGCTTGGGGGTGCGGATGGGGGCGTGGGACACACGGCTGCTCCTCCTTCTGTTGGGGGCAGGGGGTCCAGGGGCAGCCCCGAGCACAACTCCCTCAGGCTGACCATCTCCACACTGTCCAGTTCCACACAGAGACAAGGGGGAGAGGGGCGGAAGCTGCTTTACAGCCGTGGGTGGGAGGGAGGGAGGGTCCCCACTCCCGACTATCATTGGGCCTCAATGATCCACAAACATGTCAATGATTAACCTCCCCGGCTGATCAGCTCGGTCCTGTCTCCGTCAAACCTCCACCTTGCACATGGCTCTCAGGCAGTTGTGTGTGCGAGCAGGGCTTTACACACAGTGTCCACGCCCCTCATGGTTTAATTGTACCTGCACCTCATCGCACTTGTGCCTATGACAATAAACGCCACTTGAAGGAGCAGCACCGTGGAGCTCCTGCCTCACAACGCCAGACACCCGGGTTCGATCCTGACTGTGGGTGCTGTCTGTACGTTCTGTAGGTTTTCTCCGGGTGTTCCAGTTTTCAAAGCCATGTAGATCGAAGTAGCCACGCTGTCCCTTCAAAGGTGACTCGAAAGGTCACCAATCCATGTTCCCTGGCCTGAGTTACTCCAGCACTTTATATCCCACAAACAGTGAAGTGCATTTGAACTGTTCTATGCATCCCACCAGTTCTGTGTTATCCTACTTTGACAATTTACAGAGGGCCAGAGAACCTAAAACCCCACACGTCTTTGGGATGTGGGAGGTAATTGGAGCCCCCGATGGAAACCCACGTGGTCACAGGGAGAATGTGCAAACTCCACACAGGCAGCACTCGAAGTCAGGATAGTACCCTGGGTCTCTGGCGCTGCGAGGCATATCACCCAATGAGGGAAATGCAGCCAGCATCAGTGCCAGCAGGATTCCAAATAAAGACAACGTGCTGGGCAAGGGGCCAAATATTCTTCACAGAAGGCAGACATAATAGTAGTGGGATGCTTTTAGATAGACACATGGATATGGATCGTGCAGACAGAGGAGATTCGTCTAATTAGGCATCATGTCCTGTTCTATGTATACACAGCCTGGGGTTGCATCTTGTCAGAGTGTTTGGAGGGGCTGACCTGGATCCCTAGGTGCTGACCTTTAACCCCATGCAGCGGACCTTCGAGCACCTGGTGTGGGTTGGGTGGCGGGGGCAGGTGAAGAGTTGGTCAGAGGACCGCCTCACCGGTGAAGGGGCAGTCGACTATATACCTCTATAGTATCACCCCTGCACTCAGAGAACAAGACCCATCTCCACCTTAAACGCATGCCCATCAGATCCAGAACATCCTTGTAAATCTTTTCTGTATAATTTCCAGATTAATAACAGCCCTCCTGTAGCAGGGAAACCTGAACTGTACATAGTACTCCAAACATTTTGTACAGCTTGAGTTCTGAGAGAGAGGCCCTTCGGCCTACCAAATTTGTATGTTCTCCCTGTGACCAAGTGGGTTTTCTCTAAACTAAATTAAGCATCTCCTTCAAACTTTGCCCCTCTCACCTTAGAGCTTTCACTTCTAATATTTGACATTTCCGCCCTGGGAAAAACATTTCCCTGGGATGACTGCTTACCTTATCTAGACCTCTTATAATTCTCTATATACAATTCTCTATAGGGTACGTTTCCCCTAGGAGGTACAAGAGCTGAAAACCGTGACCTCCAGGTTCAAGGACAGATCAGGCTCTTGAACACTGCACAACACTAACTTCAGCAACTGTGATCTTCTACGGACTGTGTCTTTGTGTCTGTGGCATTACAGACTTTGGGTTTTTTGCATTGGAGTTATTTGTGGAATTTCTGTTTATGATATATTTATCTGTGTGTTATTGCTTTCTGTTATGCTGCAGCAAGTAAGAATTTCATTCTTCCGTTGTCATGTCACAATTAAACACAATTGCCTCTTAATTGCATTACCTCTGTCCATTGTCTCCATAAATGCTGCCTGACCCGCTAAGTTGCTCCGGCACTAAACCTTTTGCTCAAGATTCCAGCACCTGCAGTTGCTCGTGTCCTCAATGGGAATAAGCGAGTTTGGTATTTCAACTGCGCATGCCCAGGTCATAGGTCACTGGAGATAAACATTCTCGGCAGTTGAGCTGCTGCGTGTATACAGACATGTGTTTCATCTGTAGTCAGGATCGAACCCGGGTCTCCGCGCTGCAAGCGCTGTTGAATTGCTACTGGAGTTAGCGACACTATTTCTCCCCTCTTCCACTGGTCCATGCAGAAATCTCAGCAGTGACAATCGAATGTGCACAAACTGCATGTGACAAAAACGTGCATGAGAGGGCCAATTTCTCGGCATTAATATTATAGTGAGATAATGTAGAACAAGTGCGAACAGGTGATCGGCGTGGACTTGGTGGGCTGAACGGCCTGTTTCCGTGTTGCGTCCCTAAACCAAATTAATCTAACTAGGCAAGGGTAAGTCATTGGAGGACGCAGGAGGGTGGGCACGGAACAGGTGGGGTTGACGGGAGGAAGGAGTTGTCTGGGACCAAAAAGAACTAGGGGGCTTAGGTGAGAGGGAAAAGATTTAATAAGAACCTGAGGTTCAACTTCTTTCACACAGCGGGTGGTGGGGAAGTTACTAAGGCAGGTATAATAACATTTTGAAAGACATTCGGACATGGGCATGGATATGAACCCCCTCTCTCTCTATCCACCTTGTCTCCTATTCCCCACTGTCCCAACAGATGAGTCATGGTCCGGTCCCCCTCAGCCTGGGTGTATGGGTTCCTTTCTCACTCGGTCTGCCCTCCCGGGTTATACAGGGACGAACCACGCACCTTCTCCTGCATAATCCCAGGAGGTAGATTTGCGAGCGAGTCTCACTACCGTCCCCTCCCGGGTGTCCCATCCTTGTCCGGGGGCGGCCGGAGTTGTCCGGGGTGATCCTGGACTGACGGGACACCGGCCCGGAGCAGTGGTGGCCCCAGGCTTACAGCAGTGCGGAGAAGAAGCGCTAACTCCAGCTGAGCTCTGCTCCAACTCCGGAGGAACCCGTTCCCCGACGGGCCAGAGACCGTCAGCTGCACCTCCTCACCTTATCCAGTGGATGTCGTTTAACCCCCTTGGAGAGGGGGAGAGTGGGAGTGGGAGAAGGAGTGGGAGAGGTAGAGGGAGGGAGTGGGAGAGGGTCCTCCAACGCTGCGGGGAGAGGTTCTGCGCAATTGCAGTGGGTGGGTTTGTGAAGTGAGATAGAAATAACATTGAATTATTGTTCATCAAAGAGCGACATCTGTCCGCTATTGAGTTGCCAGAATTCTAGATTAATTGGTAGAATGGTTAACAATTTATACAAAGTTTATACAGCCAGCGCTTCGTTCGCTTTTTCTTTATCACGAATGACCTTGATAAATCCCAGATTCCTTGCTTTGTTCGGAATACCGAACTCGCTTATTAAAGACGTAATCTCCGGCTTAAAGTGGAAGATGGCAAAGGGGAGCCAATTGCAACGAGATCAAAGACAACTCACGGTAAAAATATCTTTAATTTAATAGAATGTGATTTGTTTGCCCTGTTGTGGGGAAGGGGCTAGTCACACAGGGTAGCAGCCTTCAGTGCAGGTTGGGTGTAGAGTGGCCTCACCCTTGCACGGACAGCACCCCTTCACACCAAATCAGTGTAGAGCCGGTCCTCACTGGACACACGGAGCAAGGCAAGTGCTCAGCATGTAAGAACAGCAAAACCATCCCCTCCCAACCTTGAGGGAGTCAACCAGCTTCCTCTCCACTCCTCAGCCTTGGGCTCTGCATGGGCACAAGGAAAACCAAAACAACACAAAGTGCTGAGTAACTCGGCGGTTAGGCAGCATCTCTGGAGAATGTGTATAGGTGACGTTTAAGATCGAGGCCCTAAAATCAGTCTGAAGAAGGGTCTCGACCTGAAACGTCTCAATGTTCTCCAGAGCTGCGGCCTGACTTACTTAGTTACTCCAGCACTGTCTTTCTGGGCCTTATATACAAGCTAATCACTTGTACAAAGTATAAGGCCATAAGCGCTGGAAGGACATTTCAGGTCAAGACCACTTCTTCAGACTGATTTCACGGCCACCATCCAAAACATCACCTATCCACGTTCTCCAGACATGCTGCCTGACCCGCTGAGTTACTTCAGCACTTTGTGTATTAACCAGCATCTGCAGTTGTGTTTCTACACAGGGGAAGCCCTCATGGCCCCTACAACGAAAGCCAAGGCTGTGCTGCTGAGGTGTGGCTGGGCTGAGGAGCAGGTGGAGGGCGGGGGGGGGGCGAGGGGTGGAGGGGAGTGGTTGGGGGGGGGGGGGAGGAGGAGAAAAACCAAGGAGCCCTCCCCTCCCCATCCCACCTATGAGCTGGATCCCTGAGTCTGGGCGAGGGTGCATCTTGCGGTGGGAGGTCACTCAGCTGCTCCGGATCCGTCCGGTCTTGCCCCTCGCCCTCTTCATCCTGAGGGTAGAGGTCAGGGTATCGCTGCATGCACTCCTGCATGGTGCGGAACTGGTCCAGGCATTCCGAGCCCTTCACCTCCTCCATGCTGTAGTGGAAGCAGGAGAAGGCAGACTTGAACTGCTCCCCGCACGGCCCACTCGCCATCCCCCCCAGGCACGGGCAGTTCAGTTGATGTCACCGTTCGGCAAGATCAGACCTGCAAACACAGCGAGGAAGCACGTCAGCAGCTTGAGCGGTAGCACGGCCACAAGGGGTGAATGGCTCTTCCTGCCATTACATGGGGAAAACGGAGGCTCGGGGGAAACGGAGGCTCGGGGGGGAGGGGGGGGGGACAAGACTGGTAATGATTTATTATGTTGAGTTCTGGTCACCCCAGAAGAGGAAGATGTGGAGAGGGTGCAGAGGTTTACATAGAACGTAGTACAATACAGCACAGGAACAGGCTCTTCGGTCCACAATGTTCGTGACAAACATGATGCCAAAAACTAATCTTGGAAACCACAGCACTAGGGGGAAACCCAAGCGGTCACAAGGAGAACATAAAAACTCCGTACCTACAGCATCCAAGGAAAGGATCAAACCAGGTCTCTGGCGATGTGAGGCAGCAGCTCCACCTGCTGTGCCACTGTGCCATGCTAGTTTGAACCGGCCCGTCGCGGACGGAGCACGGATTCGCGGGACTGACTTACCATCACCCGGCGGGTCACAACGTCAGAAGCCTGGATCGCCTCAGCGC
Source organism: Malacoraja senta (assembly GCA_038087875.1). Classification (NCBI taxonomy): domain Eukaryota; kingdom Metazoa; phylum Chordata; class Chondrichthyes; order Rajiformes; family Rajidae; genus Malacoraja; species Malacoraja senta. The sequence goes on along the minus strand of CM075980.1, from coordinate 61,202,455 downwards.
AGAGGGAGAACAAAGAGGGAAGAGACAGAGACTTTAAGACTTTTGCCTCCATCACAGTGATGAGGTGCCTGGTGAACTCACTGTGGTGGATGTTAATTTGTGTTTATTGTGTGTTTTGTTATTTATTATATGTATGACTGCGGGCAACGAAAATTCGTTCAGACC
>CM075980.1:61129010-61202090 GCA_038087875.1 Malacoraja senta | reverse complement strand
AATAATAAACTGAACACTATTGTTGCTCAATGTACTTTGATTTTTGCACTATCATAGTCTGGTTTACTGATAATTTAAAATATATATTTGTTGAATTGCTGCAATTAATGTGCCTGCATAGCTGCGGGAGAATTTCGTTGTTCTGGTCCGTTAAATAGATGGTTAAACTCTCTTCTTGTTACCTTTCAGGACTAATTGAGAAAATCCAGAGCTTTAAGAAGATGCCACTGAGCAAGTTCGAGGCCCCCCATGCAGACATCACTGTGCTGGATGATTACTTCTACCACAGCAGAAACCCCAGGAGCCCAGAGGTAAGCAGTCGATGGCTCTGGCACGCACCGCCAATGGGGGACAATGCCCTGTTGACGGGATCTCACTGTGCCTGTGTTAGGGCCGGCACAGCGCCAGTGATCTGGGTTCAATCCTGACCTCGGGTGCTGTCTGTATGTGAGTTTGCACGTTCTCCCTGTGACTGCGTGGGTTTCCTCCGGGTGCTCCGGTTTCCTCCCACATCCCATGCCCCATGTGTGAGGGGAGTGGATGAGAAAGTGGGATAACATAGAACTAGAGTGAACGGGTGACTGATGCCAGGCGTGGACTCGGGGCGGGGTGGGGGGGGGGGGGGGGGGGGGGGGGGGGGGGCCCATACGGCCTGTTTCCATGCAATATCTTTCAATCAATTTGATGTTATTTGAAAAGATCGTCCCGATATCCACCTCTGCCTGCCCATGACCCTGCCTGCCACTTGTGGAAGCAATTTTGGTGAAAGCTCATTGAAGAAACAGTGAGATCCAACTGTGAGCTCTTTGAAGGCTAGCATGGATTTGAGGGGCTGCATGATCTCCGGCCTGCTCCCAAGCTAAGAGGCTGTGGACAACTTGGATGCAGTTTGTGGTGTGGGGAAGCTGCCTAACGCGCTGGGGGGGGTAAAACCTCTGCTCGGGGAGTGGGGGGCGGGGCAGTGAGGGAGGGGAAGTGCGAGGGAATGGGGATGGGAGGTGGAAGCTTGGTCAGGAGGGGAGGTGGTGGTGGGGATGATCAGTGCCACCTGCTGCAAACTGCTGCTCTCCTTTCCCCAGGTTGGGGATGTCCGTGTGTCCTTCCATTATGCAGGGCTGAGCGGCCAGTGGTCTTTCCTGGGGCCGCCCTACACGGTAAGGGCCTGTCTATGACCCCCACCCCCCCCAATCCTCCCTGTGCCCCCTCCCCCTGTGTGTCTCTCTCCCCCCTGTGTGGTCTCTCTCCCCCCGTGTCGTGTCTCTCCCCCCGTGTGTGTCTCTCCCCCCGTGTGTGTCTCTCCCCCCGTGTGTGTCTCTCCCCCGTGTGTGTCTCTCCCCCCGTGTGTGTCTCTCCCCCCGTGTGTGTCTCTCTCCCCCCTGTGTGTCTCTCTCCCCCGTGTGTCTCTCTCCCCCGTGTGTCTCTCTCCCCGTGTGTCTCTCTCCCTCGTGTGTCTCTCTCCCCCGTGTGTCTCTCTCCCCCGTGTGTCTCTCTCCCCGTGTGTGTCTCTCTCCCCCCGTGTCTCGTGTTCTCTCTCCCCGTGTGTCTCTCTCCCCCCGTGTGTGTCTCTCTCCCCCGTGTGTGTCTCTCTCCCCCCGTGTGTGTCTCTCTCCCACCGTGTGTGTCTCTCTCCCCCGTGTGTGTCTCTCTCCCCGTGTGTGTCCTCTCTCCCCCGTGTGTGTCTCTCTCCCCCCCGTTGTGTGTCTCTCTCCCCCCGGTGTGTCTCTCTCCCCCGTGTGTGTCTCTCTCCCCCGTGTGTGTCTCTCTCCCCCCGTTGTGTGTCTCTCTCCCCCCGTTGTGTGTCTCTCTCCCCCCGTGTGTGTCTCTCTCCCCCCGTGTGTGTCTCTCTCCCCCCGTGTGTGTCTCTCTCCCCCGTGTGTGTCTCTCTCCCCCCCGTGTGTGTCTCTCTCCCCCCCGTGTGTGTCTCTCTCCCCCCGTGTGTGTCTCTCTCCCCCCGTGTGTGTCTCTCTCCCCCCGTGTGTGTCTCTCTCTCCCCGTGTGTGTCTCCTCCCCGTGTGTGTCTCTCTCTCCCCGTGTGTCTCTCTCTCCCCGTGTGTCTCTCTCTCCCCGTGTGTCTCTCTCTCCCCGTGTGTCTCTCTCTCCCCGTGTGTCTCTCTCTCCCCGTGTGTCTCTCTCTCCCCGTGTGTCTCTCTCTCCCGTGTGTCTCTCTCTCCCCGTGTGTCTCTCTCTCCCCGCGTGTCTCTCTCTCCCCGGTGTCTCTCTCCCGCGTGTCTCTCTCTCCCGCGTGTCTCTCTCCCGCGTGTCTCTCCCGCGTGTGTCTCTCCGCGTGTGTCTCTCCCGCGTTGTGTCTCTCCCGCGTGTGTCTCTCCCGCGTGTCTCTCCCGCGTGTGTCTCTCTCCCGCGTGTGTCTCTCCCCCGCGTGTGTCTCTCCCCCGCGGTGTGTCTCTCCCCCGCGTTGTGTCTCTCTCCACCCGTGTGTCTCTCTCCCCCCGTGTGTCTCTCTCCCCCGTCGTGTCTCTCTCCCCCCGTGTGTGTCTCTCCCCCCGTGTGTGTCTCTCCCCCGTGTGTGTCTCTCCCCCGTGTGTGTCTCTCCCCGTGTGTGTCTCTCTCTCCCCGTGTCTCTCTCTCTCTGTGTCTCCTCTCCCTCTCCCGTGTCTCTCTCCCTCTCCCCGTGTCTCTCTCCCTCCCTGTGTGTCTCTCTCCCTGCACTGTGGCCTGAGTGTCGGTGTGTGCTGCTTGCCACAGGTGACGGTAGTGGCTCGCCAGCAGACCAACGCTCTGGCCGCCTACGCCACGCAGGCGGGGAACCATCTGGAATCCTGTACGAGGAGCAGCTCTCAGCCACGGTCAGTGAAAGCACGGTTACCGGTCCCGTTGTGTGTGTGTGTGCCACCGGCTTCAGAAACCCCCTCCCCTCGCTAACCCCCCCCCCCCCCCAGCTCTCCTCCACCCCCCCCACCAACCCTTCAGCCCAACTTGTCCATGAAATCCAAGATGCCCCGTCTACACTCATCCCACCTGCCTGCATTTGGCACATATCCTTCTAAACATTTCCTATCCATTTACTTGTCCAAGTGTCTTTTGAATGCTGTGATAGTATCTGCCTCAACTACCTCTTCTGGCAGCTCGTTCCATACACCCACCACCCTCTACGTGGAAAAGTTGCCTATCAGGTTCCTATTACATCTTTCCCCTCTCACCTTAAACCTATGTGCTCTGGTTCTTGATTCCCGTAACCTGGGTAACAGACTGTGCATTATTCCCCCTATCTATTCCCCTCATGAATTTATAAACATTGATCACATCACCCCCGGCCTCCTGTGTTCCAGGAAAGAAGTCCCAACCTTTACTTATAATTTAAACCCTCCATCCTCAAATCTTCTCTGCACCTTTCGCAGTTTAATGACAGTTCCTGTATCAGCATAATCAGAACTCTACACTGAGCTGCATATGTGGTTTGACCAATGTCGAGTACAGCTTAGTTTAATTTATAGATACAGTGTGGAAACAGGCACCGACCCACCAAGTCCACGCCGACCAATGATCACCCCATACACGAGCGCTGTCCTACACGAGGGACCATTTACAGAGGCTCTCTGCGCTGGGCTGCGTGACTCTCTCTCTCTCTCTCTCTGTGTTGCAGGAGGTGTTTGAGAGGGAACATGCGGCCAACTCCACGCTGACCTGGGCGCTGCGAATCGCCGGCTGGCTCCTCATGTTCGTCGGCCTCAAGCTGATGGTCCGCATCCTGCACACTCTGGGTGAGTCTCTCTCTCTCCTCTCGCCTAGGGTCTCGACCCAAAAAACGTCACCCATTCCTTCTCTCCAGAAATGCTGCCTGTCCCGCTGAGTTCCTCGAGCTTTTTGTGTCTATCTTCTATGCCTCTCATAATTGTATATACTTCTAACAAGTCTCGCCTCAACCTCTGACGTTCCAGTGATACAATTAATCTCTGGAACGTCAGGAGGGCGGCGGCTCTGAGCACTGGGCCTTGTTCTGGCATTTACTGAGACTGGCAATCAGCATTACTGCAGTGCTGGATGTCAGAGAGGAGCACAAAACACTGGAAACTCAGCAGGTCAGGCAGCATCTACGGGGAGAGAAAAGGTGAATGTTTCAGGATGCACACTCCCCACCAGATTAAGGAAAGAGAACAATTTCTGTGCTGTACATGATGCCAAAACCAACTCTATCTGCCTGCACATAATTCATATCCCTCCATTCCCTGCATGTCCAGCTACATAGATAGGATAGGTTTAGATGGATACGGGCCAAACGCTGCCTACCTAAAAGCCTCTTCAGAGAAAAAATAGTTTTGTTGCAGAGATCCTTCCATAAGCTAGGATACTGTCTGATTCACCTCTACCCCATTGTGGACTTGTCTCTATAACTGATGCGTTGCGATGCACTCTGTATCTTCCCTTTGCTCTACCTATTGTACTTGAGTTTGACTGGATTTTATTTATGTGTAGTATTATCTGATCCATTTTGATAGCATGCAAAACAAAGCTTTCCACTGTACCTCAGTACACAAGACAATGATAAACCGAAACCTTCGGACATTCCTGGAACTGCAGATACTGGTTTATACCGAAGATAGCACTTGAGCACTTTGTAACTATCTTCAGGTTTGTAGGTTAATGGGCTTCTGTAAATTGTCCCTAAAGTGTAGGTAGAACTAGTGCACAGGTGTGATCATTGGTCCGGTGCTGGCTGAAGGGCCTGTTTGCAGCTGTAACTAAACTAAACCCTTCTCTCTATCTGCTCCCTTGCAGTGGACTGGCTGCCGATTGTCCGTGACCTGGTCAGCCTGGGCCTGACTGTCCTTTGCGCTGTGTGTGGCCACCTCGCTGAGCTTGCTGACGGTGGCCGTGGGCTGGGTCTTCTACGGCCGCTGCTGGCTCTGCTGTTGACGTTGCTGCCCTCCTCCCCATGCTGATGGCGAAAGCCCGTGACCGGCCCAAGACCTTGTGAGGCCAGCAGCGGTTACTGGCCCGTGGGTCTGTCCACCTCCACCGTGCAGTGTCTCACAGGCCCATGGGTCTGGTCTACCAACGCACTTTCTCTGCTGCCGTGTCTATCACAGGCCCACTGTTTCCCATCCAGCTACACATCTCCACTGTGCCGTCTCCATCACAGATTCGTGAGTCTGGCCCACAAACACGCCTCCACCATGCAGTGTCCATCACTGGGCCACAGTCCCATCCGCCTACACATCTCCACCGCTGCCGCTTCCTCTGCCTCTGCGTGATCCCGGGTAAACCACTGTACCAAGAAAACCTACAACAGCCCCCTACCTTGAAGCCCCTTGCTCATATTCAGTGGCGATGGGGTCAGGACTGATCTATGCTGACCAGGACCGCGGTCACCTGTTGGTGTTGTACCGCTGGCTACCAATGTCCTGGCGACCATCTCACTCACTCACGATGCAGGGCAGCTGCCGAGAGTTTGGCACCGTTTGCTTCTTCATTCGGGTTCCAGTTCTACGAGGGGTTGGGATATTATGGGCAACTTTTCTTAAGAAAAAAATAAAACAATCAATGTATTGCCGGGTGATTATTGTTGACAGCCGCATTTAAGATGCACTGGTGTTTCACATCCAGAATCCCTGCCGCATGGCAGCGTGGGGTCACCACCCAGACCATTCACGGGACCGCTAGTACCCCGCACCCAGCTGAGTTCTGGGATACTGGCAGAGGACAATGTACTGGAGGAACTCAGATAAAGTCAATACTCAGTCTCTTTTTCCCAGGCTAGAGGAATCAAGAACCAGGGACAGAGGTTTAAGATGAGAGGGAAAGATTTAACAGGAACCCAAGGGGCATCTTTTTCCACACAGCGGGTGGTGAGTACATGCAAAGAGATGCTGGAGGTGATACAATTACTTTAAAAGACACACTTGGACAAGTACGTGGATAGGAAAGGCATGGAGGGATATGGGGCTGAATGGGGCATCTTGGTCAGCATGGACCTGTTGGGCAGAAGGGCCTGTTTCAGTGCTGTTGACTTGTTGGAAGAGAGATTTCAGTCATGTGGATACGACCCCTCCCCAGCCGACCTTGCATCTAATTATAGTCCAACGAGCTTTAATATGGAACAACTTTATTTTTTTCTTGCAATAGTAAAAAACATTTTTTGAAACCGACTGCTGATTTCTGCAGTGAGCTGGTCAGTCAAGCAGCCTGCGTTGTGAGAGAGTGAAGGGTGGGGATTGTTGCAGGAGAGATGATTGCCCCTCTCCCAGCAAGGTGGGAATGCTGGGCTGAGAGTCCGCCCCAATGCCCGCAGGGAGGTGATGACCAGGGCAACACACAGATCCGTCCACCATGCCCAGCCCCTGCCCTGGGATCCCCACAGGCAGGGAAGGTGGCCAGAGACCCTGTACGGTGAGTACGGTGAAACCGTGACCATGGTGACCTCAGCCGCACGCTCCAGCGGGAAGAGGCATTCCAATGCCGGGAATTTCTAGGACGTCGCCAGGCAGTGGCTTTGAATAGATCGGGGTGTCTCCCCTCCTCTCCGGCTCACAGCTTCTCGAATGGGAAGAGGTGCTTCTCCTCGCCTCGTTTCAGCTTGTGGCCCTCCCTCCTCTCCCCACCCTGTCGGTTGAGGGGCCAGGAAGAGGCGGCGTCCGTGACTGGCGTCGATTCACTGGGACCCTCCTCTTCAGAGCAGCCTGCTTCCCCCGGCCCAGAGCCCACACGGCCACTCTCCTGAACGAGAAAGCACACACAAAACACTCTCAATACTTGCATCTCTTTCTGAGGAAGGGATGGGGAAGAGTTTTCTGCCCACTTTTATTGATCCAGCTAAACACAAAGTAGTGGAGGAACTCAGCAGGTCAGGTAGCATTTGTAGGTGGAAATGGACAGATGACGTTTCAGGCCAAGACCCTCCTTCAGATTGAGGGATCAGGTTTCCAAACATATCGTGTGTCGGGGGAAAGGTGCCTGGCAAGTGATAGGTGGACAAAAATGCTGGAGAAACTCAGCGGGTGCAGTAGCCTATGGAGCGAAGGAAATAGGCAACGTTTCAGGCCAAAACCCTTCTTCAGACTGATGTGAGGGGGGGGGGGGGGGGGAGAGAGGTGGAGCCAGAGGGCTGAGGGAGAGCTGAGAAGGGGAGGAGACAGTTGGGACTACCTGAAATTAGAGAAGTCAATGTTCATACCGCTAGCCCAAGCGAACTATGATGTGCTGCTCCTCCGATTTCCGGTGGTCCTCCGGTGGAGGAGGCCCAGGACAGAAAGGTCGGATTCAGAATGGGAGGGGGAGTTGAAGTGCTGAGCCACCGGGAGGTCAGGTTGGTTATTGCGAACCAAGCGGAGGTGTTGGGCGAAGCGATCGCCAAGCCTACGCTTGGTCTCACCAATGTAGATCAGCTGATATCTAGAGCAGCGGATGCAATAGATGAGGTTGGAGGAGATGCAGGTGAACCTCTGTCGCACCTGGAACGACTGCTTGGGTCCTTGAATGGAGTCAAGGGGGGAGGTAAAGCGACAAGTGTAGTATTTCCTGCGGTTACAAGGGAAAGTGCCCGGAGAGGGGGTGGTACGGGTGGGAAGGGAGGAATTGACCAGGGAGTTACGGAGGGAGCGGTCTCTGCGGAAAGCAGACAGGAGGAGATGGGAAGATGTGGCAAGTGGTGGGATCACGTTGGAGGTGGCGAAAATGACGGAGGATTATTTGTTGTACATGACGGCTGGTAGGGTGGAAAGGTGAAGACTAGGGGGACCCTTGTTATGAGTGGGGGGGATGGGGGGAGAGAGCAGTGTCACAGGGTATAGAAGAAACCCTGGTGAGAGCCTCATCTATGGTAGGAGAGGGGAACCCCCGTTCCCTGAAGAATGAGGACATCTCTGATGCCCTGGTGTGGAACACCTCATCCTGGGAGCAGCTGCGGAGTAGGGGATGGAGTCCTTACAGGAAGCAGGTGGATATAGGTGAAGGGGGGTGATTGGGAGATGGGTGAAGTGACGAATGGTGGAAGTAAAAAGAAGACAAAAGGGTGTCAGATAAGGAGAGAAGAGGAGAAGAGAAATGTAAAGCCAGGAGGGAGTGTTATGGGTGGAAAGGGAGAGGTGTGACTACAGAGAGTGGTGGACACTGCCCAGTCCATCATAGGTACTGACCTCCCCACCATCGAAGGGATCTACAGGAGGCGCTGTCTCAAAAAGGCAGCCGGCATCATCACTGACCCGCACCACCCTGACCACGCTCTCATCTCGCTGCTACCATCGGGGAGAAGGTACAGGAGCCTGAAAACCGTGACCTCCAGGTTCAAGAACAGCTTCTTCCCAGCAACCATTAGGCTCTTGAACATTGCACAACACTAACCTCAGCAACTGCGATCTTCTGTGGACTGTGTCCTTGGCCAAAGAGATGGGGAGGGGAGTAGGGGCCAGAGGGGGTCATGGGGGTGCAACGGCCAGAGGGGTTACAGAGACAGGGAGGGGTGTAGGGGGTTACAGACACTGGGGGTGTGGTCTGGAATGGCATTCACTATGGTGTGAGTGCACTGGCAGGTGGGGGCTGGGTGGGGGACGGTACCTGGTTGCCGTATCGAGCTCGCAGTCGGTCTCTGATGAACAGTCCCTTCACCAGCAGCTTCCAGTTGCCCAGCACTCGCTTCTCCCGCTTCTACACGGCAAACACAGGGAACACCGTCACACCGCAGGTACATCTTTAGACCTTAGAGATACGGCACGGAAACAGGCCCTCTGGTCCACACCGACCAGTGATCACCCCGTACATTGGCATTATACTGCACACTAGGTACATTAGAGGTGGCACAGTGGTGCAGCGGTAGAGCCGTTGTTTTACGGCGCCAGAGACCCGGGTTCGATCCTGACTATGGGAGCTGTCTGTACAGTTTGCACGTTCTCCCTGTATCCGTGTGGGTTTTCCCCAGGTGCTCTGGTTTCCTCCCACATCCCAAAGACATGCAGGTGTGTCGGTCAATTGGTCTTGTTCAAATTGTAAATATTCCCCCGTGTTTAGGATAGTGCTAGTGTACGGGGTGGTCGGCGCGGACTCGGTGGGCCAAAGGGCCTGTTTCCGCAGGCAGCACCCCTAGTTAGGATCGAACCCAGGTCTCTGGCGCTGTAAGGTAGCGACTACCACCGCACCACTGTGATGCAGCAAGTAATAGTCTATGGGATTCTGAGCCATCATTACCCCATTGTCCTCGGCCACCGGTCCATTTGCTCAGAACACTCACCTGCTCCTCCCGCTTGGCCATCTCCGCCTCTTGCTGCTCACATGCTGTCTCCAGGATGTCCACATGTTCCTCACACACCACGTAGCCGTCCGTTCTGTCCAAGAACAACACGCATGTCAGATTCCTCCAACCTCCCGAACCCACATGCACACTGTTGCGCAGCGGGTAGACCTGCTGCCTCACAGCGCCAGAGACCCATGTTCCATCCTGACAGTGTGGGTGTGTGTGGAGTTTGCACGATTCCCCTGTAACTGTGAGGTTCCACTGGGTGCACCGGTTTCCTCCCACATCCCAAAGACGTGCAGGTTTGCAGGTTAATGGGCCCTCTAAATTGCCGCGAGTAAGTTGGGAATCGATGAGGAAGTAAGATAACATGGACGAGTGTGAACAGGTGATTGATAGTCACAGAGGCATGGTAATCACTGGATAATCTGCTCTTCAGTCTGAAGAAGGGTCCCGATCGGAAACGTCATCTATTCATGTTCTCCAGAGATGAACGGGTGATCGATGGTCAGCATAGACTCAGTGGGCCGAAGGGCCTGTTTCCGCGCTGTAAAGTCTAAACTAAGCTTCACACAGAGACCCCTTGTCCTGGATTCTCCCACGAGAGGAACAACCTCTCCCCATCCACCCTGTCCACATCCCTGTCAGTGAGTTGTACAGCAGAGCAACAGGCCCTTTGGCCCACCATGTTGATGCGGTCCATACTAATCCCCATTGTCTCTGTGTGGAACTGGACACTGTGGAGATGGTCATCCTGAGGGAGTTGTGCTCGGGGCTGCCCCTGGACTCCCTGCCCCCCAACAGTGGGAGGAGCAGCCGTGTGTCCCACGCCCCCATCCGTACCCCCAAGCTCACCTCCCCGTAAACCCCCCAGGACCACAGGCGAGTAGAAGGGGGAGAGTGGAAATCAGTGGGGAGGGGGTTAGGTGGGAATGAGGGAGGGGGGGGGAAGGAAGAGGGGCAGTAGAGAGGAGAGGGAATTTGTGGGAAGGGGAGGGGAAAGAGGGGACAGGGGTGGTCAGTGGGAGAGGGGAGGGGAAGATCAGGATGGTAGAGGGAGCCATACATGGGGTGTGAGTGGCCGGAGTGGAAGTCAAAGCCGGTCACGGCAGCGGCACAGTCGATGTCCAGCTTGCGGGCCACGCGGTTGAGGTTGGGCAGCCGGACGTGCCGGCAGCCCAGCGGCAGCATACAGCTTCTGAACAGGTAGACGTTGCCAAACTCGTTCCGCGGCACCTGTACACAGGTAGACAGATCGTCACAACACGGTACAGAGGGAGCGCCGCGCTGTGGGAGGGGCGGTACTCAGGGTGGGAGGGGGGTACTGAGGGAGGGGGTACAGACGGAGGGGGTACTGAGGGAGGGGGTACTGAGGGATGGGGGAGGGGGTACAGAGGGAGGGGGGTACTGAGGAAGGGAGGGGGTACAGAAGGAGGGGGGGTACAGAGGGAGGGGGTACAGAGGGAGGGGGGTACAGAGGGAGGTGGGGGTACAGAGGGAGGGGGTACAGAGGGAGCGCTGTGTTGTGTGACGGGCGGTACAGAGGGAGCACCTTCCCCACCCCTGGCTTACCTTCCCGTCCCTGGCGCAGGGTGGTTGATAAACCTCTGTCTGCCACCATCCGAACAGCCCAAGATCGTCCTGGTCGCGGGTTTCCCAGTTGGCAGCCCGTGCCTGGCGCGCCCGGTTAGACTGGCCCTTCACCATCTGTGGGGACCACAACATCACCGCCGTGCCTTAGCAGCACCGCATGAAGAGCCACTGCCTCTAGCGCTGAGACAGCGGGTTCACCCGGATGCACCGCGGTGCCGTCCTTGTTCATGTTGTCACTATTCCTGCCAACACCACCGCCACCTCTGGCAGATTAATCCAGATACCAACTATTCTGGGTGTGAAAAAATAACCCCTTAACCCTCCTCCCTCTCACCTTGATCCTACATCCTCTAGACGTTGCTTTGGGCTTTGTAGATCCAGCATGGAACCAGGCCCTTCGGCCCACCCAGTGCTCGTTGACTAACGATCACCCCATACACTAACACTATCCTATACACGAGGGACAATTTTATAATTTTACCAAAGCCAATTAACCTACAAGCTCACACGTCTTCGGGATGCGTACTCTTCTATTGTGTACACTTAGAAACATAGAAAATAGGTGCAGGAGGAGGCCCTTCGAGCCAGCACTGCCATTCATTGTGATCATGGCTGATCGTCCCCAATCAATAACCCGTGCCTGCCTTCTCCCCATATCCCTTGATTCCACTAGCCCCTAGAGCTCTATCTAACTCTCTCTTAAATCCATCCAGTGATTTGGCCTCCACTGCCCTCTGTGGCAGGGAATTCCACAAAATCACAACTCTGGGTGAAAACGTTTTTTCTCACCTCAGTCTTAAATGGCCTCCCCTTTATTCTAAGACTGTGGCCCCTGGTTCTGGACTCGCCCAACATTGGGAACATTTTTCCTGCATCTAGATTCTGGTCATGCATCTACAAGAAGGGTGTGATGAGGCGAGAGATGGTGCAGAGAAGATTCACCGGGGCTTGAGTTATCAGGAGAGACTGGGCCTGTTTTCCCTAGAATGCAAGAGGCTGAGAGATGACATGAGAGTCGTATATAAAATTGGGATGGGCATGAATAGAATTCTTAACCAGTGTCTGGGGCTATGGATGGAACATGCCGGTAGGTGAACTGCTGTGGGTCAAGACGGCTGGGTAGACTGGATTTGATGTGTTCCATAACTAGCCTCTCAAAACATTCCATGATGGTGGATGTCAAGGCCACTGGACGGTAGTCGTTTAGGCAAGAGGTCTTGCTTTTCTTCAGCAGGTGGGTACCTCAGAACGGAGTAGGGAGACATTATAGATATCTGCAAATACTCCCGCTAGCTGGTCTGCGCGGCTACGAAGGACACGGCCAGGAACTCCGTCTGGGCCAGTTGCTTTTCGCGGGTTTACTCCAGCCTGTAGCTCAAGCCCACAAGACCAGGTAGCATCCTGGTGAATCTCTTCTGCACCTTATCAAACATAATGTCATCTCTATGTGTACGATGGGAACTGCAGATGCTGGTTTCCACCAAAGATAGACAAAGTGCTGGAGTAAATCAGCATCTCTGGAGAAAAGGTATAGGTGACGTTTCGGGTCGAGACCCTTCTTCAGACCCAACCAAACCTTCAGGCCTCAACCCGAAACGTCATTTATTCCTTTCCTCTAGAAATGCTGACAGACCCGCTGATTTACTCCAGCATTTTGTGACTATCTCCTTAATGACATCCTTAGCCGGGCAACCCGAACATGAACCACAACAATGAAATTCATATTTGCTGCAACTTTGCTGACACATCTAATGTCCAACAGAAGTATGTATGTGTGTAATAAAATTAAACGTCAGCTCCCACCTTGCGGGGCACCTCGCCCTCTCTCACCACGCGCGCCTCCTTCAGCCAAGTGTCTTTGGAATGGAGCATGTGTACACAGTCTCTGAAACAGGTGGAGCACACGGATATAACAGCCGTGTCCGCGCATCCTCGCGCGCGTGGAGTTATCTGCGTGAAAGTGTTCCGTGCACGAGACGGACTCTAAACCAGAAAAACCCGGCGCTTGGAGTTTGAGGCAGTGGGGATCTCACGGTGCGGAGGGAGCAGTCACAGAGCTGTACAGTGTGGTCCACAGACCTGCCGCCCACTCCCAACCTCAGCAGTGAGTGTGGGGAGAGAGGGCAGCGGGGAGAGAGAGAGGGGGGGGTGGTGGGTACTGGAGGTGTGGGGCGAGAAGAGAGTTGAGGGAGTATTGTGCTGAATGGGGGCAGTGGGGGAGGGAGTCAAAGCGGAATTAAATGCAGAAGGTGAGTGGGGAAGGGAGTAGGTGGAAGGAAAGTGTGGTGGAGGAGGGGTGGCAGAGCAGGGAGGGAGCAAGAGAGAATGGGAGCAGGGGGGTGGGGAGTGGGAGCGGGAAAGGGGTTGGGATGAGAGGTGGGTGGGGTGAGGAGGGAATAGTGAGGGGGTTGGTTGAAGAGTGGGGAATGGAAGAATGGGGCCAGAGGGAGCTGTGGGTGGGGAGAGGGGGAGAAATTGGAGAGAGGGGGAACGGGCACATCATCTGATGCCCGGTGAACACATCTGCAGCATCGTCACCACCCACGGATCCCACCCCACCCAACGGGGGTCTCGTACCCACAGACCACCACCCCCCCCCCGCAGGGTTCTCCTGCCCATGGACGCCTCCCCCAACCCTCGGGGATCTCCTGCCCATGGACACCCCACCCCCCCTTTGGGCCCTCGAGGGGTCAGTGGCCAGCCTGACTTGGGCCATGGGCGGGTGGGGAGAGCACCCACTCACCGGGAGTAGACAGGCTCCTTCCTGCAGTAGCCGAGGATGGCGGCAGTGGGTGGGTGGAGGGTCTCGTACTTGAGGAGGTGTCGCTGCAGCACGTACAGGGGGTGGTCTTTGTAGGCGGTGATGGAGGTGGGCAGAGCCTGGTCCAGCAGCTTGGCGCGGAGCTGGAAGCGGAGCGGAAGCGAGAAGTCAGCACCGGGTTTCACGCCACCGTCCAGCAACTACACTGCCTTCTCTCTAACATTAACTACAAGGCTGAATACTACCCCACACAGTTTAGTTTACTATTGTCACGTGTACAGTGGAAGGTTTTTTGTTGCGCGCTATACTGTCAGTGAAAAGACAATACAAGATTAGAATCAGGCCCCTCGGCCCAACTTGCCCACGCCGACCAACATGCCCCATCTACACAAGTCCCACCTGCACATATTTATCGCTCTAAACCTTTCCTATCCATGCATCTGTCCAGATGTTTTTTTAAACGTTGTGATAGTACCTGCCTCAGGTGGGGCATCTTGGTCGTCGTGGGCAAGTTGGGCTGGAGGACCTGTTCAGAGTCCACACTGTATGACTAAGTTTGTCTGAAGATGGGCCGTGCGAGGAGAGGGACGACAGTTTGCGGGACGAGCAGATGGAGGTGATGGCTGCCACAGGCCTTTATGGCCAGCTGCAGCTGGGACTGTGAAATGGCGCTAAACCTGGCAACTCTAGCATATGGACTCAGTGGGCTGTTTCTTTGCATTATGTGTTAACCGGGGATTTACATGTTTGGCAATAAGCTCACTGATCTATGTGCAAAAAAAAAAGAATCTCACTGTACTTTGGTACACGTGATAATGAAGGAACCATTGACCCATTGACCTGCTGAATGCCCACATCCATCACAATCCTCCAACATTATTGAATCATTGACCTGCTGAATGCCATCGACCAATTCATTAAGTCCTTCCTTATTGGTGTACAAACACATGAGGAAAATAGATCGGGCAGATGCACAAAGTATTTTTCTCAAAGTAGAGGAATGGAGAACCAGAGGACATAGGTTTAAAGAGAGGGGGGAAATATTTAAGAGGAATCTGAGGGATAACTTTTTTTACACAAAGGGTGGTGGGGTGTATGTAACAAGCTGCTGGAGGAGGTAGTTGAGGCAGGCACTATCGCAATGTTTAAGAAACATTTAGACAGGTACATGGATAGGACAAGTTTAGTGGGATATGGGCCAAACGCAGGCTGGTGGGGCTAGTGTAGAAGGGGCGTTGGTCAGCAGGGGCCTGTTTCGATGCTGTATGACTCTATTGACCCATTGAATAACATTGATCCATTATCTCCGAAGGTCATTGACCCATTGACCCTCTGAATGCCCACCTACCTCCCGATCCTCCTGCATGTCCCGCTGAGTGAAGATGCTCCTGTAGGGCGACAGAGTCTGATCCCACCAGGCGGGGTCCACTCGGATCTTCCTTGTGGCCGTCATCCACTCAGCGTCGTACCTCTGGGTCACGTCCCGGACGAAGCCCTGCCCGTCGAAGCCCACGATGTAGCGAAGCGGCTTGGAGGCGTGCCGGACGCAGAGCTCCGGCCGGTCCACGGCGTTGTGTACACAGTCCACCGCCACCCACCTCTTCTCCACCTCCAGGAAGACCTCCACCCACTGATCCAAAGGTGTGGCGCGCGCTGGCACCTCACCCGCTGGCCCCACGACTCCGTCGCTGGACCTCTGCCCGCCCGAAGATTTCCCCTTGGCCTTGTTCTTCACCGGGTTCCTCTCGAAGTCTTCATCCTCACTCATCTCCGAGCTCCTTCCCGCCTCTCCCCGGCCTCGTGACGCGCTTCCCTCGCCCCCTGCCGAGTAACTGCTGGAATCGGCAGACCCCTTGGCGATCTCACTCTCCGAGTCGCTTTCGTCGGTCGCCTCCCTGTACGAGATCTTCGAGGCAACCCGTCTCTGCCGCTGGTTCTTCGCCCTCGCGATCGCCGGGTTTCTTCGCCGCTCATCTTCCTCGAATCCCGACTCGCCCGAGGCTTCTGTACACTCGACCTTCCGACTTCTCCCTCCACGAACCGCGGCCGAGGCTCTGCCCCTTCTAGACCCCTCCCGTCCCTCTGTCTTCTCCCCCGCTTCCCTCTCGCCCTCGCGCTTGCAGCCTGCTTTTCCTGTTCCTGCTTTTCCGGCAGCTGCCCCAGGTTTAGCCCGGGGCGTCGAGGCGGGAGTTTCCTTGACTTCAGATCTTCGTCCTCTTGGGGTCTTCTGCAGGAGAAGGAGACTGTTATCGCAAGGGTCACGGTGTTAGGACTGAGCTCAACGGTGGCACAGTGGCGCAGCGGGTAGAGCCACCGCCTCACCGCTCCAGGGTCCCGGGTTCGATCCTGACCTCTGGTGCTGTCTGTACAGAGTTTGCACATTTCTCCCTATGACCGCGTGGGTTTCCTCCGTGTGCTCCGGTTTCCTGCTACATCCCAAAGACCTGCGGGGTTTGTAGTTTAATTGGCCCTCTGGAAATTGCCCCTAGGGTGTAATGCGAGGGGGGTGAATGGGAGGGGGGTGAATGGGAGGCAGGTGAATGGGAAGGGGGTGAATGGGAGGGGGGTGAATGGGAAGGGGGGTGAAAGGGAGGGGGGTGAATGGGAAGGGGGTGAATGGGAGGCCGGTGAATGGGAGGCGGTTGAATGGGAGGGTGCCTTTGGTTGCACCACGGACTTTGGTTTTGCACTATTATGATTACCTAGTATTACTGATTGTTAATTGAATGTATTATTATAATATATTTATCTGTGTGTGATTGTGTTTACGGGCCTGTTACGTTGCAGTGTTACAATCCCATTGTTCCTTTGCCGTGACAGATTCAGGAACAGTTTCTTCCCAGCTGTTATCAGGCAAATAAACTGTCCTCTCACCAACCAGAGAGCCGTCCTGACCTCCCATCTACCTCATCAGACACCCTCACATTATCTTTAATCAGCTTTTACTGGACTTTATCTTGCACTTAACATTACTTTCTTTATGCTGTATCCGTACACTGTGGACAGCTCGATTATAATTATGTATAGTCTTTCTGCTGACTGGATAGAATCCAACAAAAGGGTTTTCACTGACGATGAACTAAACCAAACCAAATTAATTAAATTAATCCTAGATTAGATCAACACTAAACTAAACACACTCTGGGCTGCTGCAACAGTGACGTATTGGGCCACAGACAGTGCTAGACACTGTAACTTGCTGGCATTCTCTTCCCATGCTCTGGTTGTGAAGGGCAGGGAGGGGAGAGAGACGTGTCTTACCGCCTTGGTGCTCTCCTTGAGCGGGATGGGTTGCAGCGAGACGACCAGGCGGGAAGAGAGGGCCAGCGCACAGACCGTGATCAGGAACAGCTGTGAATGCAAGAGGCCGCAGTGAGGGAGCACAGCACACAGGGTGGGGGACACACAGACTCTACACCCAATCCCACCCTTAACCAATGTCCCGGAGGAGCAGAGGAGGGGGCGGGGCTGAGAAGGACGAGGGCGAAGAGTAAAACAGGGGACTGAGACACCAGGAACTGCAGGTGCTGGAATCTTCAGCAAAATATAAAGCTCTGGAGGAAGTCAGCGGGTCAGGCAGCATCTGCCGAGGGAATAGACAGGTGACGTTTTGGGCCGGGACCCTTCTTCAGAGTGATGGAGTAGGGGGGAGAAAGCTGGAAAAGAGAGGTGGGGGCAGAACAAAGCCTGGCGAGTGATAGGTGGATACAGGTGAGGGGGTGATTAGCAGATGGGTGGAGTAAGTGACAAAGGTTGGCGGTGAAAAGGAGTCAAAAGGGTGTCAGATAAGGAGAGAAGAGGAGGTATATCGGCGGATGGGTACGGGGGGGGGGGGGGGAAATGGGGTTCTGGTTTGTTTGGGTCTGGAACGTTCTGCCAGGAGTGGCGGAGGCAGATATGAGAGCGGCATTTGAGAGACTTTTAGATCGGCACATGGATGTGCAGGAAATTGAGGGATATGGATTATGTGAGGCAGATAAGTTGGACTTGGCATCATGTTTGGCACGGACATTGTGGGCCGAAGGGCCTGTTCCTGTGCTGTACTGTTGCATGGTCTAAATTCGAAAAAGGACAGTGGGGGGGGGGGGGGATGATAAACAGCAAAATGAAAATGTTGGAAATCTAAAATCAGAAAATGCTGGAAACACTCAGCTGGTCAGGCAGCGTGTGTAGGGGGGGGGGGGGGGGGGGGGAGTGAGCGAGACCGTGTCAATGTTCCAGCTTGGTCTGTGCCCTGCTGAGTGTCACCGGGGACGTGTTCGGGCGGGTGGGTTTGATGACTGGCGACACGTACGTGAACCAGCTCCTCTGCCGTCCCCGCGGAACGGCGGGCAAGACCACGCTGCAGCTGCTCACTCAGCCGCTCCGGCTCACCCCGAGGGAGAGACAGGTCCAACACAAAGGCCGACTCAAACCTGCAGACGGGACGGAGGGCCTGGGGTTAGTGGGTGGCATGGTACACGGGGACCCCAGCCACACTCCCACCCACCCACACTCCGACCCATCCACCCACCCAGCCACAGACCCAGAGAACCACCCGCCCACGGTCCCACCCAGCCACAGACACACTCACCCACCCACCCACACTCTGACCCATCCACCCACCCAGCCACAGACCCAGAGAACCACCCGCCCACGGTCCCACCCAGCCAGACACTCACCCACCCACCCACACTCTGACCCATCCATCCACCCACCCAGCCACAGACCCTCACCCACCCACTCTGACCCAGCCACAGACCCACACACACACACCCGCACTCTGACCCATCCATAGACCCACACTCCCACAGGCCTGCCCGCCCACAATCCCGCCCAGCCACAGACACACACCTCTGACACACCCACCAACTGACTCACCCACAGACCCAGCCAGACTCAGGCGTACACAAGGATCTGCAGGCGTGGAGTCTTGAGCAACGCACTAAGTGCTGGACGAACTCAGCGTGTCAGGCAGAATTTGTGTTTTTTTAAACAAAAATTGGTTTATTGAACTAGTCCAACACCGATTTTCCAGCAACTGGTGGTTTGGCTCCGCCTTTCATCCGGACAAAATTATGAGAACGAGCTTGAATTCCCCCCCTGGAAGTCTCCCCGAAAATGGGAATGGGAAGGGGACTTAAAATGTTTGGTGCCTGGGACATCACATAGGGCAAGGTGGACTGAGCGCAGGTGTTCAGCGAATCGGAAACCAAATATTTATAACAAATAAATATCAAATCACTACATAACCATCCCGATTCAGCATACACTCCATCCCCTGTGGTGCCCAGCAGTCCTGGAATGCCACCACTGTGCCAGTGGGTGCCCTGGGCATTTGGGTAAGGACAGGGCATGCATGGGGGGTGAGGGAGGGGGGTTCAAGATCCATAGGGGACCGAAACAAGCCCGTTGGCTCAATTCATCCATGCCGACCAAAGTGACCCATCTAAGCCACTGCCATTTGCCTGCGTTTGGCCCATATCCCTCTAAATGCTGTAATAGTACCTGCCTCAACTA
Source organism: Malacoraja senta (assembly GCA_038087875.1). NCBI lineage: Eukaryota > Metazoa > Chordata > Chondrichthyes > Rajiformes > Rajidae > Malacoraja > Malacoraja senta. The sequence goes on along the minus strand of CM075980.1, from coordinate 61,183,056 downwards.
CCTCCTCTGGCAGCTCATTCCATACACCCATCACCCTCTGTGTGTGAAGGTTACCCCTAAGGTTCCCATTAAATCTTTCCCCTCTCACCTTAAACCTATGTCCTCTGGTTCTGGATTTCCCCTCTCTGGGTAAAAGACTCTGTGCATTCACCCAATCTATTCCCCTCGTGATATTTTACACCTCTATAAGATCACCCCTCATCCTCCTGCGCTCCAAGGAATAAAGACCTAGCCTGCCCAACTTCCCCTGTAGCTCAGGCCCTCGGGTCCAGGCGACATCCTCATAAATCCTCTATGCATCCTTTCCAGCTTGACGACATCCTTCCTACAGTAGGGCGACCAGAACCGAGCACAGTGCTGCACATGCGGCCTCGCCAGCTTACCATGCCAGCACCTTGTTGAGGTACGGGAGGTCCACTTGCCCGGCCACAACACCAGCAATCTCCGTGGGCAGCAAGGACAAAGCCACCGCCCGCAGCTCAGGCTGGCTGCACGTCCTGCTCCGGAACATTCCGTTAGCCAGCAGGCAGAGGAGGTGCGTCTGTAGTTGGGGGGGAAACACGCTGTAATACAAAGACTGAATGTAGAAAGCAAAATGGTTTGTCATTTATTGTAATGGTATTGATTATATCGGTTATTGATACATCTCAGACTCCCAGGAACAGAGGAAACTACAGAAAGTGCCCATCACCGGTCCATCACCAGTACTGACCTACAGGAGTACCTGGGGATCTACAGGAGGCGCTGCCTCAAAAAGGCAGCCAGCATCATCACAGACCCGCACCACCCTGGCCACGCTCTCATCTCGCCGCTACCATCGGGAAGACGGTACAGGAGCCTGAAAACCGTGACCTCCAGGTTCAAGAACAGCTTCTGCCCAGCAACCATCAGGCTCTTGAACACTGCACAACACTAACTAAAATACCAACTCCAAACTGTCATGGTTACACTACGGACTTCAGGCTTTTTGGCACTAATAGTAGGGTTTTAATTTGTTGTTTATTATATTATCTATCAGTATTGTTTCCACTATGGGAGATTATAGGACCAGGGGCCACAGCCTCAGAATAAAAGGATGTGCCTTTAGGAAGGAGATGAGGAGGAATTTCTTTCAAAGGTGGTGAATCTGTGCAATTCATTGCCACAGACTGCTGTGGAGGCCAAATCAATGGCTATTTTTAAGGTGGAGATTGATAGATTCTTGATTGGTAAGGGTGTCAGGGGTTATGGGGAGAATGGGGTTGAGAGGGAAACATAGATCAGCCATAGGTACACAAAAATGCTGGAGAAACTCAGCGGGTGCAGCAGCATCTATGGAGCGAAGGAAATAGGTAACGTTTCGGGCCGAAACCCTTCTTCAGACTGATAGGGGGTGGGGAGAAGAAAGGAAAAAAGGAAAAAGGCGGAGGAGGAGCCCGAGGGCTGGAGGAGGGGAGGAGACAACCAGATGGCTGATGGAGGGGAGGGGACAGCAAGGGCTAGCAGAATTGGGAGAATTCAATGTTCAAACCCCCAGGATGTAGACTGCCCAAGCGGAATATGAGGTGCATTTCCTCCAATTTACGGTGTTGCTCGCTGTGGCCATGGAGGAGACCCAGGACAGAGAGGTCAGATATGGAATGGGAGGGGGAGTTGAAGTGCTGAGCCACCGGGAGTTCAGGTTGGTTATTGCGGACCGACCGGAGGTGTTCGGCGAACCGATCGCCAAGCCTCCGCTTGGTCTCACCGATGTAGATCAGCTGGCATCTAGAGCAGCGAATGCAATAGATGAAGTTGGAAGAGATGCAGGTGAACCTCTGTCGCACCTGGAACGACTGCTTGGGTCCTTGAATGGAGTGGAGGGGGGAGGTGAAGGGACAAGTGTTGCATCTCTTGCGGTTGCAAGGGAAAGTACCAGGGGAGGGGGTGGTATGGGAGGGAAGGGAAGAATTGACAAGGGAGTTACGGAGGGTGCCATAGATCAGCCATGATTGAATGGCGGAGTAAACTTGATGGGCCGAATGGCCTAATTCTGCTCCTACAAATGATGAACTTTACAGACCTGTTATGCTGCTGGAAGTGAGAATGTCACGATTCTGTTGTTGGTACATATGACAATTAAACACTGGTGACCCTTGACTCTTTATCCATGCGTTATTGCATTTATGGGCCTGTAATCTTATTGAAACATATAAAATTCTTAAGGGATTGGACAGGCTAGATGCGGGAAAAATGTTCCGACGTTGGGGGAGTCCAGAACCAGGGGTCACAGTTTAAGAATAAGGGGTAGGCCATTTAGGACTGAGGTGAGGAAAAACTTTTTCACCCAGAGTTGTGAATCTGTGGAATTCTCTGCCACAGAAGGCAGTGGAGGCCAATTCACTGGATGTATTGAAGAGAGAGTTAGATATTGCTATATATATAGATATAGATATACGGAATCAAGGGATATGGGGAGAAAGCAGGAACGGGGGTACTGATTTTGGATGATCAGCCATGATCTTATTGAATGGTGGTGCTGGCTCGAAGGGCCGAATGGCCTACTCTTGCACCCATTTTCTGTGTTTCTATGAAAAGCTGTAGCGTTTAAGAAACATTTAGACAAGTACATGGATCGGTCAGGTTTAGAGGGATATGGGTGCAGAGAAGATTTACGAGGATGTTGCCGGGACTCGAGGGCCTCAGCTACAGGGAGAGGTTGGACAGGCTAGGACTCTACTCCTTGGAGCGCAGAAGGATGAGGGGTGATCTTATAGAGGTTTTGCAAAATCGTGAGTGGAATAGATCGGGTAAACACACAGTCTCTTGCCCAGAGTAGGGGAAATCGAAAAGCAGAGGACATGGGTTTAAGGTGAGGAGAGAAAGATTTAATAGGAACCTGAGGGGTAACTTTTTTTACACAAATGGTAGTGGGTGTATGGAACGAGCTGCGAGAGGAGGTAGTTGAGCCAGGTACTAACGCTTAAGAAACGTTTAGACAAGTACGTGGATAGGAAAGGATTGGAGGGATATGGGCCCTCACAGGCAGGTGAGACTAGTGTAGATGGGATATGTTAGTCGTTGTGGACAGGTTGGGCCGAAGGGCCTGTTTCCAGGCTGTATGTCTCTGTGACTCCAAGTAAGAATCTGATTGTTCTGTTGCCGGTACACGTGACAATCAAACACTTGACGTTTCTTGAGAGATCAGCTGAGGTACACAAGTTAGTGATTAACACCCTTGCCGTTCCTTGAAGCTGCTCCCCACTCCCTGGCACCAAACCCACAGTCAATGCCCAATGTCCACATTCACAGGGCCATAGAGTCATACAGTGTGGAAACAGGCCCTTCGGCCCAAACTGCCCATGCCGACCAACATGGTTCTTAAACGTTGCAACCTGCCTCAACTACCTCCTCCGGTAGCCCGTTCTATACATCCACCACCCTCTGTGTAAAGACCAACGTTTTATATAACTGCAGCATGAAATCCCAATTTCTACCTCAATACCCTGACTGATGAAGGCCAATGTGCCCAAACCCTTCTTGATCACCCTATCGACCTTTGGTGCCACTTTCAGGGAACTATGTACCTGCACGCCTAGATCCCTCTGCTCTACAACACTCCCCATTGCTCTACCATTCTCCGTGTAAGTTCAAGAAGCTTTTGTTCCAAACCTTGTGGATGTCCACACGGAGTTGCCGGCTGAAACGGTTTATCGTTCGACGCAGGTAGGACTCAAACTCAGCCTCCATCTTCTCTCTGTGGAGCGGGGAACAGGAGGTGAGCAGCCCAGAGCGTGGACTGGATTTAAAGTTTGATTTATACAAGCAATGGATTGGATGGCTTGTAGATAGCACTTTCAAAAACTTCAACCACAAGAACCTTTTATAACCTTGTCATTATTGTGATGCAAGTTCCCACACACGGCAAAGCAGGAATTATCTGTTGACATCAGAGTGGTCAGAGTAAGTATCGCCCTCAGAAGCATCTTTAACCAAGGGAACAGATAAGGCCTCCCACCGTGCAGCACTCCCTCAGTACCGCCCCTCCCTCAGTACCGCCCCTCCCTCAGTACCGCCCCTCCCTCAGTACCGCCCCTCCCTCAGCACCGCTGTTCCCATGGCGCTCCCTGTAACTCACGGACCTGCTCTTCCTCTCCTTGGCACGCAGTGGAGTTTCAATCTCAATCTCCAGTGGTTGCTCCGGGAGGGAGGGTTCTGGAAGTGGCGGAGGTTCTGCTGGATCCTCGAGCAGCTCTGCCAGGAGAGGATGAGGACATTAAAACTGGCACTGGCATTGTTGGCGTCACTCACCCACCCAGCAATGCCCAGTAGCTTGAAATCAGGACCATACGAGTAGGACACAGAGTGAAGCTCCCTCGACACCGTCCCATCACACACTCCCAGGGTCAGACACATAGTGAAGCTCCCCCCAGGAAGAAAGTGAGTGAATGATTGGCCATGATTTGGTTGATAACTGAAGCAGGCACAAAGGGCCGAATGGCCTGCAGCCACTGACGTTAGGCGGGTATCAGCTGGGTGTTGTGTTTCACCGCTGGGCCTTCCTCGCTGCCTGGCAACTCACCTTCCACCTCCTGCCACTCCTCTTCGCTCTCCTCCGTTGTACTCTCTGTCTCCTTCTCATAGCCTGTCAAACTGGCATGGGGGAGATGTTAGACACACGGTGCCACAGTACAGAAACAGGCCCTTCGGCCCAACATGTCTATGCTAAACTGGTTCAATTTGCTCCATATCCCTCTAACCTTTCTTATCCATGTACCCATCCAATTGTTATTTTACCTCCCTCAACCACTTCCTTTGGCAGCTCAAAAGGACACAGAGTGCTGGAGTAACTCAGCAGCTCAGGCAGCATCTCCGGAGAACATGGATAGGTGACGTTTCACGTTGAGACCCATCTTCTGGAAGCTTGTTCCATATACCCACTCCCCTCTGCGTCAAAAAATTCCTATTGAATATTTCCCCTCTCATCTTAAATCTATGTCCTCTAGGTCTTGAATCCCGTAACCCGTATTACAACACTAATGGGCTGGGAATGTGTTTCCTGTGATAGATAGAGTCATAGAGCAGAGAAACAGGCCCTTCGGCCCAACTTGTCTATTACGACCAAGATACTCCATCGATGGCAGTCCCACCTGCCCATGTTCGGCTCATATCCTTCTAAACCTTTTCTATCCATGTTTCTGTCCAACTGTTTTTCAAATGTTGTTATTGTACCTGCCTCAACTTTCTCCTCTGACAGCTTGTTCCATATATACACCACCCTCTGTGTGAAAACGTTCCTATTAAATCCTTTCTCTTCTCACCTTAAACCTATGTGCTCTGGTTATTCATTCCCCTACTCTGGGTGAAAGACTTCATGCATTCACCCTATCTATTCCTCATGATTTTATACACCTCTATAAGATTACCCCTCATCCTCCTGCGTTCCAAGGAATAAACTCCTCGCCTGCCCAACCTCTCCCTATTGCTCAGCCTCTTGAATCCTGGCAATATCCTCGTAAAACTTTTCTGCACTTGTTGCAACTTAATGACATCCTTCATGGAGCAGGTGACCATAGCTAGGACAACCCAGTTTAAAAAAAAAAGAGATACAGCATGTAAACAGGCCTTCGACCCTGTGAGTCCGTGCTGACCATTGATCACCCGTACACTAGTTCTGTCCTACACATTACTGACTATTTACAGAAGCCAATTAACCTGCATACCTGCAAGACGTCTTTGGAGTGTGAGAGGAAACTGAGACACCCGGAGGAATCCCATACGGTCACAGGGAGACGTGCAAACTCCGTACAGGCAGCGCCCATAATCAGGATCGAACCTGGATCTCTGGTGCTACACGGCAGCAACTCTACCGCTGGGCAATCGTGCCTCCAACACTATTCTTTGTCCATCATTGGTGCCAGGCTCCCAGTAAACAAAAGGTGTCTGCAGAGACTCAATCTCTCTGCTTCCGAGTTGCTCAAAGTTCGGGCCTAATGTCCGGTCAAGTGTCACTGAGGTAAATTCACTCAGATCCAAATGGAAGTGATGTTAGCTGCTAGAATGTAGTTGCATGACAGAGAGATGTTCAATGGGACGGCGGAGGAGATTGTCAACAGCCCCAAGGACACAGAGAGTGGTGGACACTGCCCAGTCCATTACAGGTACTGACCTCCCCACCACTGACGGGATCTACAGGAGGCTCTGCCTCAAAAAGACAGATAGCATCATCTCAGACCCACACCACCCTGGCCACGCTTTCATCTCGCTGCTACCATGAGGAGGAAGGTACAGGAGCCTGAAAACCGTGACCTCCAGGTTCAAGCTTCTTCCCAGCAACCATCAGGCTCAGGAACATTGCACAACACTAACCTCAACAACTGTGATCTATGGTCTGTGTCTTTGATTGCAATGCCGACTTCAGTTTTGCACTATTATGGTTACCTAGTAAGACTGGTTATTACTTTATTTTATTATTAGTTATATATCTGAGGAACTGAGTGAAATCCAGGTTAGTCGGGAAGTGGTGTTGGGTAAATTGAATGGATTAAAGGCCGATAAATCACCAGGGCCAGATAGGCTGCATCCCAGAGTACTTAAGGAAGTAGCTCCAGAAATAGTGGATGCATTAGTGATAATTTTTCAAAATTCTTTAGATTCTGGAGTAGTTCCTGAGGATTGGAGGGTAGCAAACGTGACCCCACTTTTTAAGAAGGGAGGGAGAGAGAAAACGGGGAATTACAGACCAGTTAGTCTAACATCGGTAGTGGGGAAACTGCTAGAGTCAGTTATTAAAGATGGGATAGCAGCACATTTGGAAAGTGGTGACATCATTGGACAAAGTCAGCATGGATTTACGAAAGGTAAATCGTGTCTGACGAATCTTATAGAATTTTTCGAGGATATAACTAGTAGAGTGGATAGGGGAGAACCAGTGGATGTGTTGTATCTGGACTTTCAGAAGGCTTTCGACAAGGTACCACATAAGAGATTAGGATACAAACTTAAATCACACGGTATTGGGGGTTCAGTATTGATGTGGATAGAGAACTGGCTGGCAAACAGGAAGCAAAGAGTAGGAGTAAACGGGTCCTTTTCACAATGGCAGGCAGTGACTAGTGGGGTACCGCAAGGCTCATTGCTGGGACCCCAGCTATTTACAATTCATATTAATGATCTGGACGAGGGAATTGAAAGCAACGTCTCCAAGTTTGCGGATGACACTAAGCTGGGGGGCAGTGTTAGCTGTGAGGAGGATGCTAGGAGACTGCAAGGTGACTTGGATAGGCTGGGTGAGTGGGCAAATGTTTGGCAGATGCAGTATAATGTGGATAAATGTGAGGTTATCCACTTTGGTGGCAAAAACGGGAAGGCAGACTATTATCTAAATGGTGGCCGATTAGGAAATGGGGAGGTGCAGCGAGACCTGGGTGTCATGGTACACCAGTCATTGAAAGTAGGCATGCAGGTGCAGCAGGCAGTGAAGAAAGCGAATGGTATGTTGGCCTTCATAGCAAGAGGATTTGAGTATAGGAGCAGGGAGGTTCTACTGCAGTTGTACAGGGTCTTGGTGAGACCACACCTGGCGTATTGCGTACAGTTTTGGTCTCCAAATCTGAGGAAGGACATTATAGCCATAGAGGGAGTGCAGAGAAGGTTCACCAGACTGATTCCTGGGATGTCAGGACTTTCATATGAAGAAAGACTGGATAGACTTGGCTTATACTCGCTAGAATTTACGAGATTGAGAGGGGATCTTATAGAAACGTACAAAATTCTTATGGGGTTGGACAGGCTAGATGCAGGAAGATTGTTCCCGATGTTGGGGAAGTCCAGGACAAGGGGTCACAGCTTAAGGATAAGGGGGAAATCCTTTAAGACCGAGATGAGGAAAAACTTTTTCACACAGAGAGTGGTGAATCTCTGGAACTCTCTGCCACAGAGGGTAGTTGAGGCCAGTTCATTGGCTATATTTAAGAGGGAGTTAGATGTGGCCCTTGTGGCTAAAGGGATCAGGGGGTATGGAGAGAAGGCAGGTACGGGATACTGAGTTGGATGATCAGCCATGATCATATTGAATGGCGGTGCAGGCTCGAAGGGCCGAATGGCCTACTCCTGCACCTATTTTCTATGTATCTATGTATCTGTGTGTTATTGTGTTTACAGGCCTGTAAACTGCAGTAAGTATGAGTTTAATTGTTCTGTTGCTGGTACGGATGACAGTTTAATACTCTTGACTCTGCAGATCACTACAAATCAAAGTGCTAATAATGCTAAGAACTATATTCTGCACTCTCTATCTTCCCCTTTGCTCTACTGTGAGGTAGCAACTACTGCTGTGCCACTGTGCCGCCCTTATCTGATCAGTTTGGATAGCATGCAAAACAAAGCTTTTCACTCTACCTCGGTACAGATGACAACAACCAACCTATACCTCCCCATCTCTCATTATAATCTAACCATCTCACAGACTGAAGCCTACCTTGCCACAGCTCCTCTGCCTCCTGCTCTGTCCCCCGCTCCCTCCTTCACCACAGAAGTTCCTCTCTTCCCTCCGCCCTCCGATGATTTTCTCTTTGCCGTCTTCTTGTGCTGTGGGAGTGGGCAGGCTCTCTGACGAGGTGCTCTCTTCCCACAGACCTTTGGCTTCAACTGAGGCTTTTCCGGCTCGAAGTCCTGACTATCGTCATCTGTTCATTGGGAGCAGAAGGAAGACGCATCAGAACAGGAAAAATATCAACTGTTTTATTCTTTGGCAACAGTGGTCTCATGGTCAAGGTACTGTTAAAGTGTCATTTGTTGTGTTGTTGCATTAGACTTTAGATCCAGCATGAAACAGGCCCTCGGCCCACCACGTACACTAGCACGATCCTACATACTGGGGACAATTTGCAACCTACAAACCCTTACGTCTTTACAGTCTGGGAGGAAACTGCAGCATCAGGAGGAGACCCACGCGGTCATGAGGACAACGTGCAAACTCCGTATAGACAGCACCCATAGTCAGGATCGAACCCAGGTCTCTGACGCTGCAAGGCAGCATCTCTACCGCTGCACCACTGTGCTGCCCAATTAATGTGTCTGTAACGCTGCAGCATGAGAATTTCACATGTGCTGGTCATGGTGCATATGGCAATTAAACACATAACTCCTAACTTTACTCCGCAGACTACAGGTAGAGAATTCCAAAGATTCACCACCCTCTGAGTGAAGATACGTCTCCTCATCTCAGTCCTGAATGGCAGACCATTATTTTCCGACTGTTAGCCTTGGTCCAAGACCAGTCACCATCACAGCTGTTGAAACGGTTAAGGGTTTTGTAAATGTTACTGAGACCACAACTGTACACAACACTCCAGGTGTATTTGCCACCATGGCTCGGTATAACACCTCCCCCTTCCTGTCACCAAACCATCGCATAAACATACCCGTTGCCTCTTAACCATTTTCTGCACCTGCACATGAGCCTTCAGTGACATTTAAAAAAGGACACACCCTTCTTTATCATTGTACCACTGCTGGCAAATTCATTTCACTTGCACTTTATGTGCAATGTGACGAATAAAACTGATTGTATTGCATTGTATTCATATTGTATACAAAAAAAAAATCCTGAAATAGAATCCCAAATTTCCTGGAATTTGATGGTATTTCTTGAAATTTTCACAATGCTTCCTGCGTGCTATTTGTTGTTGGGTTTTTTGCGGGCACACGTTAACAACACAAAGAAGAACAAGGCAAAACAGATCTATGTAACTACACAGTATCTGCCTGCTTCTGTTACTCACTTGTTCAGTGTTATGAAAGGCAGCTTTCGTTATCTTCGTTTTTTCAACCTACTCTCATGTGTCTGTCTCTGCTCTCTCTCCCTCCCACTCTCCCTCCCTCTCCTAGTCTCTCCCTCCCTCCCTTTCCTCTCTCCATCCCTCTCCCTCCCTCTCTCCTCCTCCCTCCCTCTCCACCTCCCTATCTCCTCCTTCCTTTTTTTCTCCCTCCCTCTTATTTCCTCCCTCCCTCCCTCTCTCTCCCTCTTCCTCCTTGTCTCTCTCTCCCCTCTCCATCCTCTCTCTCTCTGCCCCTTGAGCCCACCCACCTTCCTGTAAAATCAAGGCCAATCCCAATGTAACTGCAATCCCACTGGTAACCTTTCACCCCTAGGCTTATCCAGAATTCTACCACTGCCTGAAAAATAATCAAAGGCTCAACTTCCACTGAGAAAGAGAATTCCAAAGACTTATTGTTATACGAGAATTTTCCCGAACAGTCTGTGACCCATAGCGCTATGGCCATAGCGCTATGTGTAAAGTCCATAGCGCTATGTTTAAAGCCCATAGCGCACCAGCTGGTAGTGCTACATTTAGAACCCATAGCGCTGCAGCCGACAGCTCTTTGTTTAAATTCCCACGCTTTAAACTGACAGCGCTCTGTTTAAACCTTTGAGTGCCAAACTGGCAGTGCTGTGTGTATTAAGGGCCTGCCCCACTTAGGCAACTTTTTAGGCGAGTGCAGGAGACTCTGCGCTCGCCTCATGGTCACCACATGTTCGCTGGTGATCTCTGGTGAGTCTCCTTCATGGTCGCGAGGAGTTCCCGCATTCTGGGAACTAGTCATGGCCTCAGTATGGTCGCAGCAAATTTTTCAACATGTTGGTCGCCATGGAGAAAATCGATACTTTTGTAGTCATAGGTGCAGTGGTAGTGGGGTTGCCATGTAGCCGTAGGTAGTCGAGGTAGCCGTAGGTAGTTTTAGTTAATCTCCTTTGCTGACCGGGCATTTTCATGGGCTCATTGGGGGAAAAAAAACATAAGCACGACTTTTCAGAACCAAGGAAAACTGACCAGTAATGTTAAATGCCCGCTAAACTATACAGCTGTGTATCTCTGGCTTACTAAAAGTTGTCTGGCTTCTTAAATGTGTCTCCACTCCTTCTCCCCCCCCCTAGCTCTTTTAAAGATCTTACCCGTATACTTTGCTAGCCGTCTTTAATCTTCCTGTTCATCGCAGTGTGTGTCTGTATCACCTTAGCTTTGCACCGTGTGAATCTCAGACAGCGCTCCCCCGCTTTCCCTGGCCCCCGTCTTTGCGATGTGTTTGTGCTTGTGTGTGTTCCGCTCTGACGGTCGCCGTTCCAGTTCGCGGTTTTTCAGGCGAGTGCCTCAAGCTTGAAGGTCGCAGGCAGTTCGCTGAAAAGTCGCCTAAGTAGGACAGGCCCGTTACCTTTACACCCCTTCGCGGGCCAGATGCGGAAATTTCCCGAAATTATTTAATTTCCCTAAAATTACCCGAAGACAACCAGAATTTCCCGAATTTCGGGTAATTTCCTTCAAAGTGGAAACACTGACTGGACAGTCCTCCCTTAAACTAGGTTGCAGTCCCCATCTTCCAACCTACCTCTTTGGGAACTTGCATATTTTAGCTGCTTTTTCTCTGTAACTGTAACAACATAATGCTGTAACACTATATTTTGTACCCTGGTATTTTTCTCTTTACACTAGCTTTTGCACTTATGTATAAGTTCATGTGTCATAAGAGCAGAATTCGGCCATTCGGCCCATCAAGTCTACTCTGTCATTCAATCATGGCTGATCTATCCTTCCCTCCCAACCCCATTCTCCTACCTTCTCCCCGTAACTTTTGACACCATTACTGATCTTTATAATTTATTGTATTATTATATTTTTATTTGTGTTATTTCTTTAATGGGCCCATTAAGCTACAGCAAGTAAGAATTTCATTGTTCTGTTGTGGGTGCATATGACGATTAAACATTCCTGATTCTTGAAAACATCTCCAACCAGTAAATAGATAATGCTGAACTACAGTAGAAACAAAGAACTGCAGATGCTGGTTTATACCAAAGATAGATACAAAGTGCTGGAGTAACTCAGCGGGTCAGGCAGCATCTCTGCAGACAAAGGATGGGTGACGTTTCGGATCTGGCCCCTTCTTCTGACTGAAAGGAGAGAGTGGGGCGGGGGATGAAGAAGGATTCAAATGGTACAATAGTTCAGCTGTTAGGCATCTGTTCTTCCCGGTGATGCAGTGGCTTTACTTCCAGCTGCACAGAGATCGATGGAATGTTAGACATTTTGAACTGTGTACTACAAAGTTAATGAAAGAAAAGCAACTTTTAGGTTAGTTACCAGGATGCTGGTGATTTGCAGATTTTGCACTCTTCGCTGAACACCCTTCGGCCCGTTGAGTTCTGCACTCCCATTTCACTCTTTTTCTGTGATTCTGGGCTGGAGACGGAGTTGACTCTTTCCTCTTGGCCATCTCCGAGGCTCGTGCAAATTCGGATAGGATGCAGTGTACGGATCGCAGCTTCTTATAATACCTTCCGCAAGGAGTTATGCAAGCTGAGGGATACCACCTCTGTGTTATAAACTGCAACAGCGGGCAGGCTCCTCCGGGCATGCGCAGCGCAGCGTCCTCCCAGCCGCTGGGGGGCGCGCTGCGGGGAGGACGAGCGGCCTCGGCCGCATGGTCAAAACCAAAGATCCTATAGCGGAGATATAGAAGGACAACTCCTGCTGAATGCACTGGGCTGACGTGGGAGTACGCAACGCAACGTGGGCTTTTGTTTCCATCCATTTCCGTAACCTGACCCGACTCAGTGTAATCAACGTTGCGGGGGAACAGTTTGTGTTAATAAATTAAAATTCTGAAAATGAGAAGATTTTTACCAAATAACTTTTATTTTTACGAGGATGTTTCCGTAACCGGCTTCTGTCTCCGAACTATTATCCTATGGGATCTTTGGTGCGGAGATGGAAGCCGGTTACGGAAATGGCGCCTTAAAGTACCCATGAATCTTCCCATGACCGTACGACGTCTTTTTGGTCGAGTGGACTATCTTGCTCCACTATAGGATGCGACCTCCTTCTTGCTCCGCTATAGTATGTTTGGTTAAAACGCTGCGAATTAACGGAGAGAATGTTGTTGAGCACCGCGAGGATACCCGGGCCGGAAGGGGCGGGACGGCGAGGCCGGACTTTGCGAGGCTTTCAGTCGCGGCTCCCGCCCGGAGGGACGAGACTGCGCATGCGCGGAGAGAGTCTCGCGCGAGTTGCCCCGGGAGACGGAGAATGGCGGAGGAGGTGGAGCAGGTGAGGGGGGAGCGAGGTGTGAGTGAGTGAGTGAGCGGGAGATGGAGTGAAGGGTCGTGATGGAGAGAGGGGAGAGGTGAGAGGGAGGATGACGGAGGGAAAGTGAGAGGGGTGGCAGAGAGGGAGAGGGGACGAGTAAGAGAGTGAGGGAGAAAGAGGGGGTGAGTGAGGGAGGGAAGGACGGTGGATGATGGGAGCAATGGGGGAGGGTGAGGAGAGGGGGTGAGGGTGATGAGAGTAGGGAGGGAGGTATAGAGGGGGTGTGTTAGTGAGGGAGGAAAGGGTGAGTTAGAGGGTGGGGAGGGAGTGAGTGGGGAGGCTGAAGAAGTGAGGGTTGAGTTTGATGGTGGGGAGGGATAAGGGAGAGGGTGAGTAGGCCTCAGAGAGGGGAAAGAGTGGGGGAGGGAGAGTAAGGGATGTATGGGAGGCTAAGAGGGGGGAGTGTGGAGAGGCTGATGGGGGTGAGGGCAAGTGGGAAGGGGGTGGCAGGAAGGCAGGGAGGGGGGTGAACTAGGGAATGGGGAGGGGGAGGGAGGACCAGTAAGGAGGGAGTGGGTGAGTGTGAAGAGGGGGTGAGGTGAGCAGGAGGGGCTAAGGGGTGAAGCAGGGAGTGAGTGTGGGAGGGTGAGAGGTGAGGGAGGCTGGGCGGGGGGGGAGGGGGAATGAGGAAGGAGAGGTGGAGGGGAGGGAGGGAGCGGGACAGAAGGAGGGAAGTGGTGGAGGGGGGAGATATGGGGAGATGAAGGCATGAGGATGGGTGTTGGGAGACAAGGTGGGAGGGGGAGGAAGAGGTACTAGGCAAACTAACGTCGTCAAAGGCTGACAACCCAGGGACCTGATGTTAAGATCTATGATCTTAGGGAAATGGCTTCAGAGAGAAAAGGGCTGGTTTTTAATCTATTAAAATTCTTCAGAATCTGGAGAAATCTCAGAGATGAGAAAATCACAAAAGAAAAGTCTCTACTCACGAGAGTAGACAAACTGAAAGGGAGTTAAGCCAATTAACCCAAAGACGGGAAAAGTAGTGGAATTCATTAAGAAAACAATGGGACAATTAAAAGTGGTACGACATGTGAGAAGTCCGCATGATTTTATGAAAAAGGAATCGTGCAAACGTCTTTATCCTGTTACATCCTCGAAGAAATAGATTCTTGATTAATATGGGTAACAAAGGTTATGGGTAGCAGGCAGATGAATGTGGCTGAGAGGAAAAGACAGATCAGACATTATTGAATGGCAGAGTAGACTTGATGGGCCAAATGGCAATAGACAATAGGTGCAGGAGTAGGCCATTCGGCCCTTTAAGCCAGCACCGCCATTCAATGTGATCATGGCTGATCATCCCCAATCAGTACCCCGTTCCTGCCTTCTCCCCATATCCCCTGACTCCGCTATCTTTAAGAGCCCTATCTAGCTCTTTCTTGAAAGTATCCAGAGAACTGGCCTCCACCGCCCTCTGAGGCAGAGAATTCCACAGACTCACAACTCTGTGAGAAAAAGTGTTTCCTCGTCTCCGTTCTAAATGGCTTACTCCTTATTCTTAAACTGTGGCCCCTGGTTCTGGACTCCCCCAACATCGGGAACATGTTTCCTCCCTCTAGCGTGTCCAAACCCTTAACAATCTTATATGTTTCAATAAGATATCCTCTCATCCTTCTATACTCCAGAGCGTACAAGCCCAGCCACTCCAATCTCTCAGCATATGACAGTCCCGCCATCCCGGGAATTAATCTTGTAAACCTACACTGCACTCCCTCAATAGCAAGAATGTCCTTCCTCAAATTAGGGGACCAAAACTGCACACAATGCTCCAGGTGTGGTCTCACTAGGGCTCTGTACAACTGCAGAAGGACCTCTTTGCTCCTATACTCGACGACTCTTGTTATAAAGGCCAACATGCCATTCGCTTTCTTCACTGCCTGCTGTACCTGCATGCTTACATTCATAGACTTATGAACCAGATCCCGTTGTACTTCCCCTTTTCCCAACTTGACGCCATTTAGATAGTAATATGCCTTCCTGTTTTTGATACCAAAGTGGATAACATCACATTTATCCACATTAAACTTCATCTGCCATGCATCTGCCCACTCCCCCAACATGTCCAAGTCACCCTGCATTCTCATAGCATCCTCCTCACAGTTCACACTGCCACCCAGCTTTGTGTCATCTGCAAATTTGCTAATGGCCTAATTCTGCTCCTATGACTTAGAACTTAATTGTGGGCAAATGGAATATAACATGGCAACTTTGAAGGTTATTCATTTTTGGAAGGAAATTTGAAAAGGCAAATACATGTGGCAATACTACAAATCTGTAGTATAACGTGATCTGGGGGAGGTGGGGTTCTGATGTATGAACCACAAAGGATTGGTATGCCAGTATAGCAAATAATTAGTATAGAAATAATGAATCAAATGTTGCAACGGATAATCTCTTGAATGTGATGGCTGGGTGGAAAATGACGTCCAAGGCCACAATCTCTGTCCCTGGAGAGCAGGTGAGAGCAGAGGTATGGGAAATAGACAAGGTGTGACCAAGGCTCTGTCAATTATAGAGGGAAGCGTTCCCATTGTGGATGGTTCAAGGATCAGTACACAGATTTAAAAAGAAGGCAATGCAATAACTTCATAAGAAGGCACATGCAAGGCAATAACTTCATGTCATAAGAGCAGAATTGGGCCATTTGGCCCATCAAGTCTACTCCGCCATTCAATCATGGCTGATCTATCTTTCCCACTCAACCCCATTCCCCTGCCTTCTCCCCCTAAATCTTGACACCTTTGCTAATCAAGAATCTTCATTCTCTGCCGTAATGATCTGGAGCTAATTGAGTTTATCATGATTTACAATTGGGGATTAATAAGAGAGTTTAGGGAAAGGAATCTGCAAAGGTATGTATAAAGAGTCTGTATGCAGAATGTAAACCCATGGAACTACAGATGCTAGTTTACAAAGAAAGACAGGAAAATTGGGTATCTTGGTATATTATACTGGCAGGAAACTGAGAAGGGGGACGTTTAATGGAAAAGAAGACGCAAACAAGAGTGCTGGAGTAACTCAGTGGGCCAGACAGCATCTCTGAAGCATTGTTTTGTGTCGGGGCCCTTCTTCAGACTGATTGTGGTGGGGGAGGGGGAAGAAAGCTTGGAAGAGAGGTGGGGGCAGGACAAAGTCTGGTAAGTGATGGGTGGATACAGGTGAGGAAGAGGGTGGAATTTGATGGGAAGAAGACAGAAGATTGTGAGATGATGAGAGAAGAGATGTGAAATGTGGGGATATAGGTGGGAGGGGAAAGGGCTGTTGTTGGTTAGTTACCTAAAATTGGAGAATTCAAATCTTTATACCATTGGTTAGTAAGGTACCCAAGTGGAATATGAGGTGCTGTTCCTTCAGTTTGCATGTGGCTTCACTCTGGCAATGGAGGAGGCCGAGAACAGAAAGGTCCTGGGCCACACTCATCCCTTCCGACACAAACCATTCTCTCACTATATACTTTCCCCAGCAACCACGGGAGATGTAATGCCCATACATCCTCCCTCTCATCCATTCAGGGACTCCTGCAATCCTTCCAGGTGAGACAGAGGTTCACATGCACTTCTCCAACCTCACCCACTGCATTTGATGCTCCCAATGTGGCCTCCTTCTTCTCAGCATGACAAAGCGTAGACAAGGTGACAGTTTCGCCGAACGCATGCGCCCAGTCTACCAAAGCCTGGTGGATCTCCAGGTTGTTGACCATTTTATCTCCCTTTCCATTCCCATACCAACCTTTCTGAGTTACTCCAGCATTCTATGTCTTTACTTGCTCTGCAGAATGTCATTAGCTTGGACAGTGGCCACCATCTGCAATAGTTCTGTGTCATTCTACAGTTAAAGTATATTCTATCCTTAATAAATCTGGATCCGTTGGAGCTAAGTAGTATGTAAGGAGCAAAAGAGGCCATAGGTCCCAGTATGTCCAGTGCTACCTCGTTCAGAGTGTTTTCCTTCACAGTTCTCAGCTTGCTATGTGACTCCGCAAAGTTTTTCTCCAAGTACATATTGGCTTGTTTTGTTTTTTTAATTACGGTGGCAATTGTTTCAATCACACTTTCAGAGACATCCCGAAATGTTGCCTATACATGTTGCCTGAGATGCTGCTTAACCCGCTGAGTTACTCCAGCACTTCATGTTTTTTTAACTTGAATAGATCCTTGTATGTAGACATATCCCTTGGTACTTCACAAGAACATTATCAAATATCCCACAAGCTTTCTTAACGGATTTAACAACCTGTCACCTTCAAAGATATATGAATAAACATGCTCACAGTCCCTCTACTCTTGCTGTCCTTCAGTACCGTTATAATTTGGATAATACTGCTTTACAATGTCATCTCCCAAAGAACATTACTTCACAACTTTCTGCATTAAATTGCATTCTCCATGAGTCTACAGCTTTGCACAGTAGGGCTTTTGAGCTATATTATGCTCAGCATTATTTGCTGCATAGCCAAGCTTTGCGCCTTCTCACTTCAAAGATTGCGCTCCCTTTACCGATCCGAGTTAGTTATTGTTGGAAAAATATAAATAAATCTCTGGAGGTCAAGAGTGTTTTATTGTCATATGTCCCAGATAGAACAATGAAATTCTTACTTGCTGCAGCACAACAGAATATGTAAACATAGTACACAGTAAATAATATAATAAACAAAAAAAAAGTTCAGTGTGTTTATACACACACACGCGTAAATGTATACATAACCTGGACGTTACAGTTTTCAAGCTCCTGTATCTTCTTCCTGATGGCAGCGGTGAAATGAGTATGTGGGTCTCTGATGATGCTGGCTGCCTTTTTGAGGCAGCGACTCTGATTAATCCCAGTGCATACGCTTTGCTACTCAGTGTGTCATTGATCTCTTAATTAAAAATTTTCATTGCCTCATCGGCCATTCTGCTGTAAATAAGGAGGCCCAAACTGTGGGGTAGTCCAGGTATGGTCTAACCCGACAACGTGGCAAGATGGTCTTGCAACTGCACTGCAACACCCTTGCTAACATGCCATTTGCTTTCTGTTTGTTACCATCTCATGTTGAGTCTTGCAGCACAGAAACAGGCCCTTTGGCCCAGCTTATCTATGCTGACCAAGATGCCCATCTAATCTTGTCCCATTTGCCTGTTTGGCCCATAATGCGCTAAACCTTACCTTTCCATGTTCCTGTCCAAGTGTCTTTTAAATGTTGTTACAGTACCTACATCAACTATTTCTTCTGGCAGCTCGTTCTATTTCCCCACCACCCTATGTGTGAAAAGTTGCCCCTTGGATTTGTTTTAAATCTTTCCCCTCTCACCTTAAACCTATGTCCTTAGTTCTTGATTCCTCGACCCTGTAAAAAAGACTCTGCGTTCATCTTCTCTATTCACTTCGTGATTTTATACACCTCTAAAATCCTTGTATCCTTCTCTACACTCTTTTCAGCTCAGACATCTTTCCTACAGCAGGGTGATTAAAACTAAATGCAATATTCCAAATGCAGCCTCACCAATGAACTGTACAACTGTAACATTCCAACTTCTATATTCAATAGAATCTGAAGAAGGGTCTTGACCCAAAACGTCACCCATTTCTTCACTCCAGAGATGCTGCCTGTCCTGCTGAGTTACTCCAGCTCTATCTTCTATATTCAATTTCCTGACTGATGATGTTACATTTCTACTTTTATGAACCAGCACAAGATGCCTCTTTTTTTTATTTCCACCAAAAGTAATAACCTCTCATTTCTTGTCTGCCATCTCCTTGCCTAATCTATATTCCTTTACATCTTCCTCAAAGCATGCTTTCCCTTTCAACTTTGTATTGGAGGTAAATCAAGACATGTTACACTCCCTGTTCAATTTGGCAGTGATTCATGTAAACTGTCTCGAACTACTGGCCTGGTACTAGATCCTTCTGGCATGTACCAACCTGCCAACCTGAAAAATACAACACTTTATTTCCATGTTGGTTTCTAACTAGTCATCTAACCACTTAAATATTTTAATGCTAATCCCGTGAGCCTTTATTTTACTTGGCAACCTTTTGTGCGATCTTTATCAAATGCCTTTTGTAAAATCTTGATAGCCTTTCAACCTGTGTCAGGAAGAACTCCAGATGCTGGTTTAAACCGGACAGATACAAAAAGCTGGAGTAACAGTGAGTCAGGCAGCATCTCTGGAGAAAAGGAATAGGTGACGTTTCGAAGTCAAGATCCTTTTTGGACTGAGAGTCAGGGGAAAGGGGAATGAGAGATACAAACGGTACTTAGGAGAAATGAATTGAAGATATGCAGAAAGCAACGATAAGGAAATGTGGGGCGCAAATTAGGCCATTGTTGGCTATGGGATAGGTTATAGTGAGTATGCAGACAGGAACTCGCACAGGACGACAGTAAAACGAGTACGACAACTTGGTTGGGGAGGTGCGGAGAGAGAGGGGGTGCAAGTGTTACTTGAAGTTAGAGAAATCAATATTCATACTGATGGGTTGTAAGCTGCCCAAGCGAAATATGAGATGCTGTTCCTCCAATTTCCATTTGGCCTCACTCTGACAATGGAGGAGGCCCAGGGC
The DNA here is from genome assembly GCA_038087875.1 of Malacoraja senta. Lineage (NCBI taxonomy): Eukaryota > Metazoa > Chordata > Chondrichthyes > Rajiformes > Rajidae > Malacoraja > Malacoraja senta. The sequence continues at coordinate 61,163,404 of CM075980.1, read as the reverse complement.
AGAAATGTTAGTATGGGAAAGGGAGTTAGTGTTTGGTAACCAGGAGATCACGTAGGCCAAGGGGGACTGAGCAAAGGTGTTCAGTGAAGCGATCGTCGAGTCTGTGCTTGGTCTCGCCGACATCTACCCTGCTGGTATACATCCTCAAAAAGAAAAGCTTGGATATATCAAATGCTGTTTCCTAGTGATATGTATATAAATGCTTTTTATCTGTGTGTGATTACATTTATGGGCCTGTTAAGCTACAGCAAGCAAGAATTTCTTTGTTCTGGTGTTGGTACATAAGACAATTAAACACTTGGCTCCTATCAAAAACCATGTTGACTGCCTATTCATGGTAGGATATTCTGAATGTCTTTTAGAAGTTTCCTGATAGCTTATGTTAGTCTATAGTTAATAATTATCTGTCATGAGACTCTTGGCTTCCCCAGGCTTTCAGGTATATGGTGAAAATGTTGTAAATTGGCCATTCATATTTAAAACAGAACAGTGCATCATGGGACCTGCCCCTGTGGCTCAATGTTTGTGCTGAATATGATGTCATGCTGAACTAATCTCTGCTTGTACATGATCCATATTCCTCCATTCCCTACATACCCACATGCCTGTCTAAAAGTCGCTTAGACTCCACCATCGTAACTGCCTCCACCACCACCACCACCCATCTTTTTTAAATTTTGCCCCTCCCACCTTAAAGCTTTTCCCTCTAGTCCAACATTTCCATCCTGGGAGAAAGGTTCTGCCTGTCTACCCTATCTATACCGCTCATAATTTTATATACTTCTATCGGGTCTCTTTTCAGCCTCCGATGCTCCAGAGAAAACCTAACTTAGTTTAACCTACCTAATTTAGTTTAACCTACCTAATTTAGTTTAACCTACCGAACTTAGTTTAACCTACCGAACTTAATTTAACCAACGTAACCTGTGATGACAACCACCACAGGTGCAGGGAATAATGGTTATAATTGGAATGGAATTCAGTAAATTGCGTCCCATCCAATCAGTTTTCTGAACCATCTTACCCCTGTTCCTTCCAAAAATGCATTTAATTTACTGCCAGCCCTATCACCTCTTCTGCAGATTCCTTGCAATCATGTTTAGTTCCTGGCAGAATGAACTATTCCATGGAAGGATCTTTTACCACTTGCCTTTAATTCTGTGACACATGTCACTTGCTTCAGCAACATGGCCCTTTGTTGCAATCCCTTACTTGTTCTGTTTCTTAATCAGTGTTCTGTTCCCAACTTGTTTCAAGCACTGTACTTTAGCACTTTTGGTAGATTTACCGTACCAGTTCTGTCCCTGGTGATCTGTCTGCTTCATGCAGCCTTGTAGTCGGTTAGTGCCCTGACTTGCATGTTCTGCAAGTTTTAAACATGCCATGTTCATTGCCGGTGACATTATTTCCAACAACGTAAATCATGTTTTGCTTTTTGACCTTGGACTATTTTAATGTAGAGTTAATGTGCGCCATATTTACCTGAACAATTTTACCCGCACAACATAAACAAAATCAATAAAACACCACATGTTGCAACAACGATATATAAAATCATTAAGATACATCAGGAACGTTTTCAAATAGATTATATTTTAACATGTTTTACTGTTTAAGTCACCTTCCACACATACAAATGCTTGTTTAATGTCTCAGCTTTTTCTTCCTCATTACCCACATTTAGTTGTGCTACATTTTTACAATTTGCCTAAAATAATACTTATTTATCTGCTTTTATGTTTCTTGATAATTTGCTTTCCTACTTTTTGTCAAGACTAGTTTGGTTGAATCAGTGGTGATGAGTAATGTTCTGTGATTCATAATCAGCCAGTATCTGTCAGAAATCAAATGTATTTTAAAAAGCTGCTGTGTTCTTTCACTTTTCTGTTTTCTTTCTTTTTTGTTTTTCTGGTTTTGTCTTTCTGACTTTAATCACCCTAACTTTGAAAGCAACACCTTTGATTACAGGCACTACATTCTGGAATTCCCTCTCAGACTTTACCTCCTGTTTAATTCACTCAAGGTGCAATAAAGAGCTATCTCTTTGACAAACTTGGTCATCTAGACAAATATCCCTTTTTTCTTCCCAGTGTTGAATATTGTTTGCTCTTACTCTTGTGAAGTGCATCGGATGTTTTCCTGTGTTAAGTTGTACAAATACAAATTGTTAATTCCAGGCTTTCTAGGCAACACTACATCAAATCTCCCTAGATTACATATGCAGAGCAGCTTTGTGGCATGTCAGTGGGGATCAAGGATGGAGTGCCAGAGACCCTTGGAACTTTCTTTCTCTCATCACATCGTTTACAAAAGATGAGGAAACAAATTAGGACCTCTGGTTCAATGAACAGAGTAATAGAGCTATACAGCACGGAAGCAGGCCAATTCAGCCCACCTTGGCATACTGGACTAGTTTAATTCGCCTGCATTTGGCCCATATCCCTCTAAACCTTTCCCATCCATATATCTGTCCAATTGTCTTTTAAAAGTCCCAATTGCATCCAATTCTATGGTTTCACCTGGCAACTCTTTCCAGAGGACCGCAGAGGGTAGTTCCTATCTGGAATGTGCTGCCAGAATAAGCCATAGAATTGGATACAATTATTTTTTTAAGATATTTGGATGGATATATGGATGAGAATGGTTCAGAGTGAAATGGGCCAAATGAGACTAACTAATCTGCCAACTTGGTTGGCATGGACACGCTGTACAACTCTTTTACTCATAAAACAGTTGCCCCTGAAGCACCTATTAAATCTCTCCCATCTCATCTTAACCCTATCCCCTTTAGTTTTAGAATCCTCTGCCCCTGGAAAAAGACTGAGTGTTCACTTTATTCTGGAAAAGGCTGTATTTTTTTTTAAAATCCTGCTCTTGGAAGCAGAGTTAAAATAAATATGGGGAGAAAAGGCACTGACTCAGACATCAGCCCAAACCGTGATTTAATAGAGTGTATCTGGAGCATGGAAGATTACCAAATCTCTCTTGCGTCACCATCCTTCAGGACTGCATGCCAATCACTTCTCGAAAGTAGTGCAGGTGACTTTCAATTATTAAACATTGCAGATGGTGCCCATTCTATTACCAGAAGCTGTGTTGTGTGACAGATCCTGCAGAGTATTCATTCCCTTTGTATTTGCAGTGGATCCAGTTACTAAGAATTAGATTGATCAGGTAGAGAGGTCGTTTCTAAATATAGCATTTCCTGGGCTGTAATGGTATTGACCAGTTTGTGTGTCGTGACACCACATCAATTGAAATGACTTGAGGTAATCTGTAAATGGGTTTTTGCAATGCAATGTAGTAAATATTCAGATAGGTGCTGCATATTGCATGTGGGTTATAGTTTTTAAATGTGCTCACGAGATGGTGCTGCAGACTCAAATGTAGCAGCAGGTTACACAGAGAGAGTCATACATCACGGAAACAAGTCCTTTGGCCCAACTCTGCTAACATTGGCCCATTTAAGCTTATCCATTTGCTTCCCTTTGGCCCATATCCCTTCCATGTATCTACCCCCCCCCCCCCCCACCACTTCCAAGTGTTTTAAAAAATGTTGTTATAGTACCTGCCTCGACTACCTTTTTGGCAGCTCTTTCCATACACCCACCGCCCTGTGGGTGAAAAAAGTCCCTATTGAATCTTGCCCCCCTCACCTTATACCTGCATCCTCTAGCTCTTGATTCTCTCACACTTGGTAAAATACTCTGTGCATTCACCCTATATATTTACCTCATGATTTTATAGACCTCTATAAGATTACCCCTCAGCCTGCTCTGCTCCAAATACAACAGTCTTTGGAACCACGGTCTGAAGAAGGGTTCCATCCTGAAACGTTGCATATCCACCCACCCCCACCCCTTGTTGAAGTCCTTCAGCTGTTTGTATTTTGCTCAGGATTCCCGCACTTACTACCTATTGACTTAATTATATGGCAGTTCATCGCTAGGAATCAAACAACTGGGAATGAATGTCAGCATCCTGGAAGCTTTATCCTTAGTGTCAGTAGGAAGGGAAGCCATATCATTGTTTCCTTCACCGTGTTGTAGCTATTTTGTAAAAATGTCGGGTATCTGTCCGTACGATGGAAGTTTTGGGTGGGGCTGTTCCCCGCTCCCCCATTAGGATGAGCCACCATCAGAGGTAGTTGACGCAGGAACAATAACAACATTTAAAATACATTTGGACGGGTACATGGATAGGAAAGGTTTGGAGGGATGTGGCCAAATGTCAAATGGGAAATGGGGCATCTTGGGTGGCATGGACAAACATTGAACAGTACAGGAACAGGACCTTGAGCACACAATGTTTGTGTGAACATGACACCAAGTCCATCTCTTATCTGCCTATACATAATCCGAATCCTGCCGTTCCCTGTGTATCCGTGTATCTATCTAAGATTGCTTAAATTCCACCATCATAAATGCCACCACCCCCACCCCTAGCAGCGCATTCCAGGCACCCACCACCGATATGTAAAAATAAAAGTTCCCACCACATCCACTTTAAACTTCGCCCTCTCACCTTGGAGCTATGCCCGCTAGTTTTTTTAAAATATTTCCATTCTGAGAAAAAGGCTCTGACTGGCTATCCTAATCTATGCCTCTCATTTCTGTCAGGTCTTCCTGCAACCTCAGGCGTTCCAGTGAAAACAATCCCAGTCTGTACAACCTCGCCCTTTAGCTAATACCACGTAATTAATGGATCGTTCCGGTAAACCTTCTCCCCACACTTTCTAAAGCTAAGGGGGGGGGGGGGGGGGTTAATCCTTATCAAGAAAAGATGGGTGGTAAAACTACTTTCATTTAGATTGGGATAAATGTCTGAAAACTAGAACAAGGGAACTCGTTCTGAGATTTGGTACTGAATAATGAGCCATATTCTATGCAATGGTTGTTGAGCATTTATTGGATGACAATCATTATATGATAAGCTTAATGTAGTTTTGGAAAAGGAGATATTGAAAACATTTAGTAAAAATCTAGAAAAGACACTAATTGCTGGAGTAATTCAGTGTCAGGATTTAAACATGAGTCTGAAGAAAGACCCCGAGCTGAAATGTGGCCTTTCCATGTGATCCAGAAATGCTGCCTGACCTGCTTTTACTCTGGTACTTTTGTATCTATTTTTGTAAACCAGCATCTGCAGTTCCTTGTATATCCTAGTAAGTATCTAGGTTTGATAAAGATGGCATCCATTCAACATACTTAGTCAACTACAGTGAATTTGTTAAATCCATTAATGGCGCCACCACTCAAGCGCCTAATAAAAATAATTTACTTTGATACAGAGCCAGATTGTATCCTTAAAGAGCAAAGAGCAAGATCCTTGAATAACCTATGTGCAATATAAAGACCAAAAATAGTAGATTATTTGTAGGGAAATGTGAAGAAACTCTCAATTGATATTCAAGTCAGCAAGGAATTATAATAGGAAGGGCAGGAGGGATGGCACATGTGTGATCTTGCCCCACTGAATTTACCTCCAGTACCTTGACTGGGATTATAGTACCTAAGGTTTTATAGGATGTTATGGTGGGTGCATTAAGTGGCTAAATGGCCTGATTTTCTGCAGAGTTCCAAACTCAAGTTGAACCAGACTCCGTGTCCTGGTGTTCCACATCAGTTACCCCCTATTCTCTCCCCACCATGAACATCGTGTTTCCAACTGTATATCTTCTCAAGACCACCAGATAATTTCCACCTCCTGCCCGAAGACCTTGATCTACGTCGTTATTGCCCACCATTCTCATCTGGCAACCTTCTTGCATGTCATGTTATAGTTCATCCAGAGCTGTGTGACTTGAACCCTAGTCCACTACGGTCATAACTCACCCTGTGTTTTGTTGACCTGCATTGGCGTTCACCAAGCTTTTGGTTAAAATACTCTCGTATTGTGCGCTCATCTTTCAACGTTCTTGTGCTTGTTCCAGGCCCACATCAATCTGGGAAATTTGTGCCCTTCCAGTTCTGGCTTCTCGTGTATCCTTGATTTCCTTCATGTCATTGTATCTTCAGCTGCTGACACTATACACATGTCCCAAATCATTTCTATGCATGTGCATCTTAAGATTGGTCTCTGGGATGTTTGTCATAGCGTCATACTGCATGGAAACAGGCCTTTCAGCCCAACTCGTCCATTCTGACCTTGATGCCCCATCTATGCTAGTCCCATTTGCCCACATTTAGCCTGTATCCCTCTTAAAACTTTCCTATCCATGTACCTACCTGTCCAAATGTATTTTTAATGCTGTTACAGTATCAGCCTCAAGTACCTCCTCTGGCAGCTCGTTCCATATACCCACCACAGTCTGAGTGAAAAAGTTGCCCCTCAGGTTCAAAGTAAATCTTTCCCCTCTCACAAACCTATGCCCTCTTTTTTTTAAAATTTTCCCTGCGTAAAAGGCTATGCATTCACCCTATCTAGTCCCCTCATGATTTTATACGTCCCTATAAAATCCAAATTCTATCTTAACACCACTCCTGTAAAGTGGCCTAGAAAGTTTTATAAGCAGTGGGTAAAAATATAGGTTGTTACTTCAATATATTCTCATATTCCTAATCTATTTTTCCATAAAGGCTTTAATGAAACCTCTGTGACTTCTCTGTGGCTAAAGATGTCAGATCCTATGCTTGCCTTGTGATAAGGTTCTGGTTTCTGTTCTTTCCACCTTAGCCCCAAACTACCAACACTGTTGAGGAGCCTCTGGACTTGATCAGGCTTAGTCTGGATGAGCGGATTTACGTGAAGATGAGGAACGATCGAGAGCTTCGCGGCAGACTACACGTGGGTAGCCAGTTGAACTCTTTTAATGTTGAGAACAATTTGGTTCTTTACGTGTTGTCAGGCTGCGGTGATTGGCATGCTCCAGGGATTACTACTTGGCCTCCAGTTATTCTTGTTCCATATCGATGGCATATAATTTGGCTGAGGAATCAATACATCTGACGGAGGCACAAGGATGCTGGAATCCTGAGCAAAAATCAAAGTGCTGGAGGAATACAGCGGGACAGGCAGCATCTGTGAAGGGAAATGGAGAGGTGACGTTTCTGGTCGGGATCCTTATTCGGATTCTTGTCATCTAAGGTCACACAGTGGTGCAGCGGTAGAGTGGCTGACTTACAGCTCCGGAGATCCGGGTCGACTCTGACTACGGGCGTTGTCTGTGCGGAGTCTGTGTGTTTTTCCTAAGACCGCGTGGGTTTTCTCCGGGTGCTCCGGTTTCTTCCCACGCTCCAAAGACATGCAGGTTCGTAGGTTAATTGGCTTCGGTAAAAATCGTAAATTGTCCCTAGTGTGTAGGATAGAACTAGTGTATGGGGTGATCGTTGATTGGTGAGGACTCGATGGCCGAAGGGCTTGTTTCCACGCTGTAATCTCTAAATCTAAACTAAGTCTTTCCAAGTTGTTGCTGATATTAAACTAGATGTGATTGAAAAGGGGATGTGAAGAAGCTTTAAGGGAATCTGAAAACATGGCAATGTATTGTGGAGAAAATGTGATCACCAGTTTGTGAGACAAAACAGAAAAGCTGAGTCATTTTTAAATGGTGAGAGATTGGGAAGGATTGCTGTCAAGGGGACCTGGGACTACTTGTACTCAGATCACTGAAAACTAGCATACATGTGGAGCAAGTGAGTAGGAAGGCCAGTGGAGTGTTGACATTTAATATGAGGATTTAAGTACAGGAGCAAAGATGTCTTGCTGCAGTTGTCCAGTGCTTGGTGATACCACGCCTGGAGTATTGTGTATAGTTTTGGTCTCCCTCTGAAAACAGGATACACCTGCAGATAGCAGTGAAGACTTTGGTTGATAAAGATGACGTAAATGCAAAAAAAAACAGAATATGCTGGCAGGTCAGGTGACCGGATCTTGGACCTGTAAAAATTAACCATGTTTATTTCTCCACAGATGCGACTTGATCTGCTGAGTGTTTCCAGCATTCTCATTTATCCACTGCACAAGCTAAAAGAACCATACAGCATGGAAACGGGCCCTTTGGCCTAAATCGTTCATGTCTACCAAGGTGTCGCATCTAAGCTAGTCCCACGTTTGGCCCATAGCGCTCTAAACCATTCCTATCCATGTACCATGTACCAAGTGTCCTTTAAATCTTGTTATTGTATCTGCTTCAGCCATTTCCTCGAGCAACTTAATCCATGAACCCACCACCCTCTGGATGAAAACGTTGCCCCTGTTAAATCCTTTTCTCTCTCACCTTAAAATTTGTATTGTGTTCCAACTTGCGCTAGTGTAGGTTTGCACCATACTTTGGTGGTTAATATCTGAACTCATAATCCAATGAATATAGGTTTGGGTATCAGCATAGTAGTTCATCATAAAAGGCCCATTAAGTTGTTAGTGTCTTCCAGGGACACAAACATGTCATCATTAATAAAAACATAACATGCTGGAAAAACACAGCAGGTCATCTACAGAAATACCTCAGATCAAAGACCCTTCAGAACTGGGAAAGAGGAATAACATGTGTTTTTGGTTGCAGAAAGGATATGAAAAGGTCAAAGAGTGAGGCCAGGTTTGCTCAGTTTGCAGAGCTGTGTGGTTATTAGCTTAATTAAGGCAGCTACAGGGTTGGAGACAGAGAACACTGAGAAAGGAACATGTGAAACCAGTCGGAGTTCTTGCTGAGAACTGAAACCAGAAGGTGGTTGTTGGGAGATGTCCAGCAGATCAGTATCTGTGGAGAGAGCAATACTGAACTAATATTACTGATGTTTAAGAAGGAACTGCAGATGCTGGACAATCGAAGGTAGGCAAAAATGCTGGATAAACTCGGGTGAGGCAGCATCTATGGAGCAAAGGAAATAGGCGACGTTTCGGGTCGAGACCCTTCAGTCTGAAGAAGGACCTCGACCCGAAACGTCGCCTATTTCCTTCGCTCCATAGTTGCTGCCTCACCCGCTGAGTTTCTCCAGCATTTTTGTCTACCTAATATTACTGATGGATAACCTTGCAGCAGAACTTAATCCAACCTGGCCTACATGCGAATCCAATCACTTGCCAGTTACATTGACACTTAAGTGCACTCGAAAGTGGACTAGCAAAGGGTGACGTGGAACAAAGAAATAAGCTGCTGGAGGAACTGAAACAGCCCTTTTCCCTCCACAGATGCTGTTTGCCTCACTGAGTTCCTCCAGCACTTTGTTTTTTTTGTTGCACACAGTTCAGTTCAGTTTTTATTTGTCCTATGTAGGTTAACACAGGGTCAATGGTACAATGAAATGTTTTTGACAAGACAACGGGTCACCTCAGCAATGATATTACAAGGATGAAATTGACATCGGTAGATAAAAGACAATAATAAATAAACACATATATGATGTGTTTATGAGTTCAGAAGCTTGATGGCATGATGATAAAAACTGTTCTTAAGCCTGGTGGTACGTGCAGCCATGCTCCTATATCGTCTGCCTGACGGTAACAAGGTGAACAGTCTGTGTACTGGGTGGCTGTGGTCCTTGATGATGCTGTGTGCCTTCTGCAGGCACCGCCAGTGGAAAATGTCCTGAATGGCCGGGAGACAGTTGCCAGTCATGTGCTGTGCTGTGCCGCATTCAGGCATTTGCAGTCTTGTGTGTCTCCATTGGACAGTAATGCCGTCCTTGCCAGGCTATGGACATCCAGAATGTGTATAATTGATGCTTTTCTTTCTATTAAGCCTAAAAATGTTCCTGCGGGACTTGTATCAACGCAGATTAACAGTGCCATTGGGACAGTGCCTGAAGCAAAACCTAGATCTGTCCAGACCGTGGGAAAGGCAATTTAATAGTACTCAGGAAATGGAAACCTGAAACCTGGATTTTTTGTGTGACAAACGCCCCAACTAATCTCCAGGATTATCGCTGAGTTTGAATAGCATCACTGTGTGCAGCCTGGTGTGTTAAACGTTAGTGCATGGAGGACAACAACACATGGTCCAAGAGAAAAGCAACTTGCAGGAAAGGGCACAGTACTAGAGTAACTCATTGGGGCAGGCAGCATCTCTGGAGAACATGGACATGAACAATGGACCTGGCGTGGGGGGACCACTGTGAGGAGGGGGAGGGGGGAGAAAAAGGGGGGGGCAGGCACGAGGGTACTTTGTAACTTTGTAAGAGCCCTTTATGTGCGACCATTTGCATACCTTGGTTATGCAAGCAAAGAATTTCACCGTGACTTGTCACGTGACAATAAAGTATTCAATTCAATTCTGGTGATGTTTCAGGTTGGGACCCATATCCAGACTGATTAGACGGGGTTCGATCCAAGATGTCACCTTGGCAGATGGCTGAAGAAAGTGATAAAGGCTGCTTGTGAAAAGGAGACAAAAAGGGTGTGGGATAAGGGGAGGAGAGAAATGTAGAGCTGGAGGGAGGGATATGAGTGGAGAGGATGAGGGATGGGAAAGAGGGGTATGGGCAACAGTATGAATGAAGGAAAAGTAAACGGAGGGATATTGGGACTTTTGGGTGCGTACTGGGTTGGAGACATAGGAAATAGAGAGGGTGTAGCGCCTGGTATCACTTAAAATTGGAGAATTCAATGTTCGTACCCTTGGCTTGTAAGCTACTCAGGCAGAATATGAGGTGCTTTTCTTCCAGTATATGTGTGGCCTCGCTCTGGCAATGGAAGCGGCCCTGGACAGAAAGGTTGCTATGGCAAAACAAAGGACTGCAGGTGCTGGTCAGATGGACACAAAGTGCTGGAGTAACTCAGTGGGTCAGGCAGCATCTCTGGAGAAAAAGGATGACCGTGGCAATGGGAAGAGTTAAAATGGTTAGTAACTGGGAGATCCAATGCCCTTGGCAGATGGAGTGCAGTATTCAGCAAAGCAGTCACAGCCACATCGGGAGCACTGAATGCAGCAAAGAAGGTTTGAACAAGTGCTGGCCAGAAACATTCTGTCCATTCCCTCCACAGATGCTGCCTGACCCGCTGAATTCCTCCAGCACTTTGTGTTTCCCCTCAGAATTGCAGCATCTGCAGTTCCTTGTCTTCATCTACGGCAGAGATTGCTGGTCCTGCATTGCCTTGCCCGCACCCACAGACTGTAACCGAAGCAAGTTGTAAAAATAGTTAACGAAAATCAGATGCAAGACGAGGGAATATTTTTTGCATAGTGGTTTATTCTGTGAGCTGATTGAAGCAGGCTGGTTAGTCATCGCCACTCGGGACTTGGTTAAAATTGCACAACTGTGAGAGCAGGGTGAGGGAAGCAAATTAGAGGGATCTATCCGGGAGTTGGCACAGAGCTGATGGATCATATGGTCTCCCCCTTGCGCACTTCTTGTTTATGCACATACTTGGAGGCATCATGTTTCCTTCACCGGACTATAGATGAGGATAAGACCTGCCCTCCCTGCACAACCACAAAACTGAATGGACTTTGCACATTCTCCCTGTGACCGTGTGGATTTCAAGAGAGTCAAGAGTGTTTTATTGTCATTTATCCCAGACAGAACAATGATATCCTTACTTGCGTTTGGGTTAGGCTTCCTCTCACATCCCAAAGACGTGTGGGTTTGTAGGTTAATTGGCCCCTGTAAATTGCCCCTAGTGTGTAGGAAGTAGGTGCAAATGTGAGATAACATAGAACTAGTGTGAACGGGTGAGTTACTCCCAGACTGAAAAAGAGTCCGACCCGAGACGTCACGTATCCATGTTCTCCAGGGATGCTGCCAGACCTGCGGAGTTACGCCAGCACTTTGTGTGCTTTTGTGTAAATCGGCATCTGCAGTTCCTTTTTCTGCCTCCAAATCCATTCTCAGAATGCAGACATCCCAACATCAAGGTTCTCACTATGTTCCGCTGTATCTCAAGGGTGGGCCGTATTGACTGCAGGCCAGCCACCAGACTCCTCAAAATGTTAACACTGTTACTCCTGGGAATACTACACCCAAACGTCTAGGACGGCTGTGAGTCTCCGCTTCCAGAGAGACTATGAGTCTCTCTGGAAGCGGATGGAGGCCAAACGCAAACGGGGAAGGGGTCACGATAATCTAGATCACCCACTCACCTGTCCACCCACTTCACTGTGGCACTGCATGGAGATGCTCCATAGGATGATTCAACACCCGGAGCTGTCATGGAAACAAGTCATCCTTAACTCCCAAGTACCTGCTGAAAGCAATTCCATAATTTGGTTATTCGCTAAAATGAATGATTGGAGTTTTTAAAAATAGAATGCATTAGTCCTTGGTGATTTACAATGTGTCGGGCAGCTGAATTAAGTCCGTCAAAGGAGTCACCTTGATCAAGATCAGCAATGTTCTGCTGCAGCAGCAGCGGGTGGAAGTAGCAGTCAGATCATTTGTTTAAAACCCCTGCCCCCTGTCCCATAGACATGTTATGAGCAAAGCCAATAGTTTCATGTTCGGATGAGAAAACAGTATTATTTCCCACAATGGTTTTTAAACCCTGGATTCCCACGTGACTTGCACATTGGATCAGGTTTCCAAATTTATGACTATTGGAAAAAAATCTGTGCGTTGGAGGCCAGGAGCAGATCTAATTTTACTGCCATTTCCTGTGTGGGCTGATTTTGTTGAAAGCTTTTCAGAAGATGATACACCCAAAGGCTCATCGTGCAAGGGAAAGCTAACATTTCGGGGGGGAAACATTAATTGCAAGGTATCTCCGTCAGAATATTAAATTCCGCATGTGCTGACTTCAAAGGTACAAAAGCTGAGGTGCCATGTAATAGTAGGGCAGTGGAAAGAGTAAATTATATGTTTGTGTGTAGGAACGTTGTCTGCAACATGAGGATAGAATGTGCTACTTTACATGTGGCCGCTCTCGCCATAAGGTAAATACAGCAACTCATTTGCAAACAGTGTGATCTTGTAAACAACACTGTGTTAATCAGCAGAGAATCTTTTTGAAATGGTGTTTGAGGGCTACATGTTGATCAAGACGTTGACGTCATTGTCCTTCAGGAAAGGTAGAGTTGGGTGTCCATCTGAGGGGGGCTGTATTTTCTGGAAGGCAACAGTTGAGTCACAGAGCTGTACAGCATGAAAACAGGCCCTTCGGCCAAACGCATCCATGATGACCAACATGCCCCAATCTAAACTAGTCTCATTTGCCTCCATTTATCCCTCTAAACCTTTCCTATCCATGTTTATGTCCAAATATACATTAAATATTGTTATAGTACCTGCGTCAATCACCTCCTCTGGCAGCTCATTCCATATACCCACCACTCACTATGTGTGAAAGTTGCCCTTCATGTTCCTATTAAATCTTTCCCCTTTCACTTTAAACCTATCTCCTCTGGTTCTTGATTCCCCTTCCCCTACTCTGGGGAACGAGACTCTGTATTTGCCCATATATTTAAAACATATAAGATTGTTAAGGGCTTGGACACGCTAGAGGCAGGAAACATGTTCCCGATGTTGGGGGAGTCCAGAACCAGGGGCCACAGTTTAAGAATAAGGAGAAAGCCATTTAGAACGGAGACGAGGAAGCACTTTTTCTCACAGAGAGTGGTGAGTCTGTGGAATTCTCTGCCTCAGAGGAGGCAGGTTCTCTGGATGCTTTCAAGAGAGAGCTAGATAGGGCTCTTAAAAATAGCAGAGTCAGGGGACATGGGGAGAAGGCAGGACCGGGGTACTGATTGGGGATGATCAGCCATGATCACATTGAATGGCTGGCTCGAAGGGCCGAATGGCCTACTCCTGCACTTATTGTCTATTGCCCATTGCCCTATCTATACCCCTCATGATTTTTCTCCCTGGGGTGGTATTAATTGATCTTCCATGGCGAGTCATCAAGAGTCAAAGTGAGGCCTGATGAAGCAGGGGCAAGGATAATTGGATCTGACCATGCAGACGTCATTCTGTGTTGTTCGTTTATCATTTTCCTACGATTCGTTCATCTGCATATTTATGATGAATAACAGTCTGTTGTTACCAAGCCATGATAACACCCCTCTGCTGCCTGTGGTGGCAATGCAGCAATCTCCCAGCAGATGGCTGTGATCGCAGGCTGACACACACATTCAGCCACCATTATGAATGTAAGCATTGGAATTTATAATGCCCAGGTTAGCAGGCCGGTGTAGATATAATTGGTCATGTGCAAATTCTGTCTTGTATTTTCTTCTCAACTCAAGGTTAGATTGCAGGCCACCATTTTGAAGCATGCTCTTTGTAATCACAGGCATACGACCAGCACTTGAATATGATATTGGGAGATGTCGAAGAGACTGTTACAACAGTGGAAATTGATGAGGAAACGTATGAGGAGATATACAAAGTAAGTGCAATGCTCTTCCCTCTGCGCATTCGAGTTAGTTGTTGCGGCAGCTTAGGATCTCATGGATAAGCTTCATAGTTGGATCGTACTTGTTCTGACCCGCTCCCAAGCTCTTTGACTCTATTCTCTGCTGCACTGGTAGGAACAATATTGTGCCTACCTAATCTGCCCCTCCCACCTTTCATAGAACCATAGAACACAAGAACAAGCCCTCCGGCCCACGATGTCCATGCCGAACATGACCAGATTCCTCACCCTGCACATGATTCCCTATCACTCCATTCCCTGCACATCCTTGCTGATATAAAATCCTCTTAAACACCACTATCGTATATGCTACTACTACCACCCTGTCTCTGTATATATTTTAAAAATGCCCCACACATCTTTTTTAAGCTTTAGCCCTCTTACCTTAAAGTTATGCCCTCTAATTTTTTTACATTTCCAGCCTGGACAAAAGGTTCTGACTCTACCCTCTCTGTGCCTCTCATAAATGTATATACTTTTATCAGATCTCCCCTCAACCTCCGATGTTCCAGAGAAAACAATCTATGACTATTGGAACTCTCCTTGTAGCTAATACCCTCTGATCTTGGCAGCGTCTTGGTGAACCTCTTCTGCGCCCTCTCCAAACCCTCCATATCCTTCCTGTAATGGGGTGACCAGAGGGCCGAGTAATACAGTCATCCCTTCCCTCGCACCCTATCCAGTTGCTGCCAGTTGCCTGCATCAGCAAAGGCCTGGGAACAGAAGTGGCTTATATTGGCAGTATGCAGAAAGCGTGTATTAACTTGTTTGTCATTCAATTTATCAAAACTCTGGGGACTTGACCGGGTATGAATTGGGAGCTGGAGCACATCCCTACTCCTGCCATTTACTGAGATCGTGGCCAATCTGGTTGATTGTAATCTCAACTCCTCATCCCTGGCAACTCCTGGTAACCTTTCACCCACTTGTTTATTGAGCACCTATCTAATTCTAACAGACTTGGCTTCCACATCCTTTTGAGAGAAACAGGTTCACCTCGTTTGTCTTCAATGGATGACCTCTTGTTTTTAAACAGCAACTCCTAAATTCAATTTCCCCTTCAAGAGCAAACATCCTCTCCACATCCAGCCTGTCAAGTAACCTCTGATCTTGTGTTTTAATCAAGCCATCTTTACATTTTCAATCTCCACCAGACACTAGCCCAGCCCATGGATTATTTCCTCATAAGATAAACTGCCCATCCTAACACTGATGGAGTTATTTCTCTTGTCAGGAGAGTCTAGCAATAGGGGGGGGGGGGGGGGGGGCATAGAATTATACAGCACAGGCTCTTCAGCCCAACTCATCCTTCCTGACCAAGATGCCCCATCTAAGATAGTCCCATTTTCCTGCATTTGGCTCGTATCCCTCTAAACCTTTTTTATCCATGTACCTGTTCAAATGTCTCAGAGTTGTCAGTGTACCTGTCTCAACTCCCTCCTCTGGCAGCTTGTTCCATATACCCACCACCCTACGTGTGAAAAAGTTTATACCTTGGGTTCCTATTTAATTTTTTTCCCTCTGGTTCCTGAATCCCTTACCCTGGGCGAAAGACTGTGCATGTACCCAATCGGCCCCCTGAGCTCCAAGGGATAGCCTGCCTAACCTCTCCCTCGAGTCCTGACAACATCTTCATAAATGTTCTCTGCACTCTGTCCTGCTTAATGACATCCTTCCTATAGCAGGGTGACCAAAACTGGACACAATACTCCCAAGTGCAGCCTCGCTAATGTCTTGTACATCTATAACATAACGTCCCAACTTCTATACTTAATCTCATGACTGATAAATAGCTACTTGTGACACCACTTTCAGGGAACTGTGCACTTGAGTACTCCTAGATCCCTCTGCTCTACAGGGAGAAGTTGGGGAGGGGATGGGGGGGTGATAGTATCAGAATAAAGGGGGGGTATGAAGTAGAAGATCTGCCACGATCTTGATGTTGGGACAGGCCTGACTCATCCTTATTTCACCCAATGGCTCCCTGAACGATGAGTCAAAGTTACTCACTGCTGACCTTGGATGTTTCCACAGAGACTTGCCAATTTCTAACTTGAGATCCTCCCCTTTTCTAATCCCTGCTGCTTTTGTGTGCAGTTGAAAGATTCCTGGCACCCAGGAAGTCTGATGCCATCAAGCTCGTGGAGCAGCAGAAAACAATTTCATAACTTCATAAGTCATAGCAGCAGAATTAGGCCATTCAGCCCCATCGAGTCTACTCCACTATTGAACCGTGGCTGATCCATCTTTCCTCCTCAACCCCATTCTCCTGCCTTCTCCCCATAACATTTACTAATCAAGATATCTCACCGCCTTTTTAAAGATATTTGCAGAGTATAAATATTAAATGTATTAAAATAAAAACTGAAGCACCATGAGCATATTTACAGAAAAACTATTTATTTTATTTGAGTCAGAAACGTTGCTAAGCAGTAACGATGGCATGAAACTAAATAGTATGTGGTGTAGCTGAGCTGGGGGTTTCAGTGTATTTAGCGACAAGCGTGGTTTATACGTACCATGAATTCGAGTTGGTTCCAGAGATTTCCCTTGATTGCTACTGATCACCGAATCACTGGCAACGTTGCCAAGAGTTGTTCCCTCTTTCATCAGTGCCAAGAGGGGCCTGGAGTACCTGATTACTTGCTCCTGGCTTATTTTAGTTGGGATTTCAATGCTGACTTCTGAGCTCTTTGGATGTAAAAAATAGCTTGATTTCAGCAGGACGTCAGAATACACTTGACTATAGTCACACAGGATGGATGCAGACCCTTCGGCTCAACTCGTGCAAACTAAGGTGCCCATTCTGAGCCCATATCCATCTAAACTTTTCCTATCCATGTACCTGTCCAAATGTCTTTTAAATGTTGTTATTACACCTACCTCAACTATCTCCTCTGGCAGCTCGTTCTATATACGTTCTACCATCTATGTGGAAAACATTGCCCCTTGGGTTCCTATTAAATCTTTCCCCTCTCATCTTCAACCTATGCCCTCTAGTTCTTGATACCTCTACCCGAGGGGGTAAAAAACCTCTGTGCATTCACCCTATTTCCTTCATGATTGTGTACACCTCTATAAGATCACACCTTCTCCTCCAGGGAATAAAATCCTAGTCTGCCCAACTTTCCCTGTTGCTCAGACCCTCGAGTCCTGGCAACATCCTTGTAAATATTCTCTGAACACTTTCCAGCTTAATGACATCTTTCCTATAAAAGGGTGACTAAAATGGCACACAATACTCCAAATGCGGCATCACCAATGTCTTGTACACCTATAACATAACGTTCAAACATCTATACTGAATTGGGGACATAAAGAAGTACAGATGCTGGAATCTTGAACAAAACTCAAAGGTGCTGAAGGAACTCAGCAGGTAAGTCAGCAACGGTCTGAATAAGGGCCCTGACCTCAAACGTCACCTGTCCTTTCCCTCCTGGGATCCTGCCTAACCCACTGAGTTACTCCTGCACTTGTTTTTCTATACTCAATTTCCTGACTGTTGAAGGCCAGCATGCCCAAGTGCCTTCTTCGCTGCCCTGTCTACTTATGATGCATCTTTCGAAGACTCTGAACCTTGTCAAATAATAGCCCTGTAAAATATAGCAATCCGTGGCTTTTAAGCTGGGAGTGGACAGGTGAACAGCATCTGACATGTAAATGCTTTGGGGCTTTATGAAAAGGAACCTGGTTGTTTAAAGATTATTTCATCCATGATCTTTTCCTTTCTCTCCCCAGTCCACCAAGAGAAATATCCCAATGCTGTTTGTCCGTGGGGATGGTGTTGTTCTTGTGGCCCCTCCACTGAGAGTCGTTTAACCCCAACCAAACTGAACACTGTGGACTGAGCTTCAACATGTGGCTATGATTTTCAGTTGATTGAGACATTATTGTTTTTATAGACCATATTTCAAAGTTACATCAGACAAGGCTGAGGCCTGTAGTTTATTTTTCTAAAAGTGTCCGGCTTGGACTCTTGAGAGGTGAAGTGTTTCTGTTTGATTTAATAAAGATCACCACTGTTTTCTGTGCCTCGACGTTCAACCATGTGTTATTCACTTATTAACCAGATCTTTAACCCACTGTTGACATCAACTTAATATCGTCCGAAGAAGGGTCACTGACCCAAAAACGTCACCTATCCATGTTCTCCCGAGATGCTGCCTGATCCGCTGAGTTACTCCAGCATTTTGCGTCTTGTTTTGTAAACCAGTATTTGCAGTTCCTCTTTTAACATCGTGCCCTGA
The DNA here is from genome assembly GCA_038087875.1 of Malacoraja senta. Lineage (NCBI taxonomy): Eukaryota > Metazoa > Chordata > Chondrichthyes > Rajiformes > Rajidae > Malacoraja > Malacoraja senta. The sequence continues at coordinate 61,144,874 of CM075980.1, read as the reverse complement.
TTTCCGTAGAAGATGCCTTGCTGTGTCAGTGTTAGTCATTGTCCTTAGATGTGGATGATTCCATCTTCAGCAGCTCCAGACTTTCAGTTAAATCACTTCTATGATCAGTAAGCATCTGTGCACTCTGCTTCTCTCTCTCTCTCTCTCTCTCTCTCTCTCTCTCTCTCACTTTTACTGGAAACAGTAATTAAAGTTCCCACATTCAGTCAATAAGTACCAAATGCAGTGTCTATTACTCATCACCATGTGATTAATATATTGGATGTTACTGATCCGACAGTTTCGATTTTATTTTTTCTTCTTGAGCTTTTATTCCCAGTTGCCTGGGGGTTGGTCTCTGAAGAAATGAAGTTCATATACTGAGAACCATCTCCCTTTTGTTACTTGAGACCTCTGGGGCCTTCAATTAGGCTTCAACACTTAAGAATTGAGAGGAAGTTTTTTTGTTGTTGTCGTGTGTGTGTGTGTCTATGTGTGTGCACACATTAAGTTTACAACAGCAAAATTGAATATTTATAGGCCAGAAAATACTGATCTTTATGCTTGAATGTTCTTTTGCATTTTCCCCCTCCAATTAAATCTGAATCAATGGCTTTAGATATAGGAGAACGCAAAAAACTGCGGATGCTGGAATCTTGAACAACAAAACGCTGCTGGAAGATCTTAGCGGGGTCAGGCAGCATCTGTGGAGAGAATGGACAGACATCATTTCGGGTTGTGATCCTTCTTTCATCAGTCTGAAGAAAGATCCCAGCCCGAAACAAAATATGCAGTATTCACCTCAACTTCTCCAAGGTAATAAGTTCCACATTTGGCATACTCTGGTAATGTAGTTTCTCCTGAAATGCAGTTACTGGTGACAGTCATATATTGATGAACCTGTGGTTAAAGTTTCCTCCACATCTGGAAACACTTATCTACCATTTCAAATCTGTTAATAATCAATCTTCAGGTCACTCCCTCAGTCCCCTTTATACCAAAACCCAACTCTTCAAATTTTCTTTATACTTAATATCCTGCTTATGACTGTATATTTAATTGATTCTGTCAGTTCTTTACATCTCCGTGAATAATTTAGTTCTTTGACCCTTAGGAAGTGGTGTTAAATGTCCTTCTTACCTCAAGACTTGCCTGTTGCAATACATTTCTGGACACTCTCCGTCATTCTCTGAACCTGAGCTCAGCCAAAACCTTGCTGAGTTATGTGGCACTGAATCCTGTTTGTCTATCGGTTGCAGCGGTCTCAGAATTACGATCTCAGAATTCTCATCCTTTTTCCATGGCCTTGCTCCTTTTTCATTTCTGTAATCTCCAGTCCTCAGTGGTAGAGTCGCTGCCTTACAACTCCTGAGACCTGGGTTCGATCCTGACTACAGGAGCTGTCTGTACGGAGCTTGTACATTCTTCCTGTGACCGCGTGGATGTCCTCCCACATCCCAAAGACGTGCAGGTTTTTAGGTTAATTGGCTTGCGTAAAATTGTCCTTGGCGTGTAGGATAGAGCGGATGATCGATGGTCGGCGTGGACTCCGTGGGTCAAAGGGGCTGTTTCTACGCTGTGTGTCTAAACTAAACTACTGCCCTATCAGATGTCAATGTTTCTCCAGTTCTGGCCCTGTAAGCATCTCCTAAAGTAACCACTTAATTATTGACAACTCGACCAACTGCCGAGGGTCTTAGCTTTGAAACTGCCGCCTTGAACCCCTCTGTGCTGCTGCTCCATCCAACCATGCAGCCACATGCCAATTGGAGGAACAACACTTCATATTCCACGGGCAGCTTAGAACCTAACAATATGAATATTGAATTCTCCAGTTTAGGTAACGCACCAACAAAGAATCAGTCCTCTGGCTTTGCCTCACACTCTGTCTTTTCATCTCTGGGCTTTGACCGACTGCCTGCCTATCAAAACCCCTCACGTGTATCCACCATGGACCCAGCAGGCTTATCCCATCCTCACCTCTTCAGCTTTCTTTCATCCCCCCCTTACTAAAATCAGCCTGAAGAAGGGTCATGACCCGGAATGTCACCTATCCATATTCTCCAGAGATGTTGTCTGACCTGCTAAGTTACTCCAGCACTTTGTGTGTTTTTATTTTCTTTGCATCCTTTCTCTTGACGATCTTGATTATCTCTTTGTGGCTTCATATCAAATCTTGTTTACCTATGGTCCCGTGAAACGGTGTGAGAAGTTGTATTGTGTAAGAGTACTCTGTACTTGCAGTTGCTTGAGTAAACCACATTTGAAGTATATTTACTGGCATTGCATCTAAGATGAGGCTGTCTGTCATGCTGCCATTATTGGGAAGGAACATGATGCTATGTATCTGAATCTAGAGGATGGTGAATATTCTATAGGAATATGAGAAGAAAAACAAGGAACTGCAGATGCCAGGATCTTGAGTAAAACACAACGCTGGAGGAACTCATTGAATCAGACAGCATCTGTGAAAGGAATAGATATGGGCCAAGATGACAGCACAGGCCAGTGTTGACGAAATGCATGTGGCTGTAGCAACAAGTCTGTGTTGGAACAGAACAACATCTTTGAGGACACAAGGAACTGCAGATGCTGCTTAGCAAAAAAATGACACAAAATGCTGGAATAACTCGGCGGATATTTTGAGGGCTTGAAGGTCTAAGCTATAAGAGAGAGAGAAGGGCCTCAACCCGAAACGTCACATATTCCTTTTCTCCAGAGATGCTGCCTGATCCGCAGAGTTATTTGAGGATTTTGCGTCTATCTTATTCTTTGGCATGCAGGAGGCTGAGGGGTGATCTTACTGTGATGTATAAAATAGATTGGGTGAATTCAGAGAGTTTCTTACCTACTGTAGGAAATTCAAGAACCCAAGGACATAAGTTTAAGGTTAGAGGGGAAAAAACTTAATAGGAATCTATTTTTCATTCAGGCAACTTTTCATTCAAAGGGTAATTATTTATATTATATACGAGCTACCAGAGGAAGTAGTTGAGGCAGGTATGATCACAACATTTAAACATACATTTTGACAAGTACATGGATAGGAAAGGTTTAAAGAGATATGGGACTAGCTTAAATGGGCATCTTGGTCGGCACAGACGAGTTGGGCCGAAGGGCCTGTTTCTGTGCTGTATAATGCAATAACGTGGTTGAAGAGCAAGAGAGCAGCAGGAATCAGAGGGGGAGCAGCAGGAGATGGTCTTACAGACCACCCGTCAAAGTGGTCATACTATGAGGAGATTTAGAAAAGGAACAGGAATAGAGGCACGAGGAACTGCAGATGTTGGCATCTTGAGCAAAACACAAAGTACTGGAGGAACTCAGTGGATCAGGCAGCATCTGTGAAGGGAAAGGCATTTCGGGTTGAGATCCTTCTTCAGAATTTCCGTGTGGTTCCCGTGTAATATCTATGGAAACCAGGGCTTCCTATTCTCCTGATAATATTACACAACCTGACTTGCTGCAGCTGGACAGAGCACTGGTGAAAACACATCTGAATACAGTGTTCAGTTCTGGGCACCACACCTCGACGAAGATATATTGGATTTGGATGAGTGCAGCACGGAACACCACCAGAGTTCCAAGGGTTAGGTCATCTCCAAGGGTTGGGTCATTTCCAAGGAGAATACACAAACTAGGCTTGTTTTCCACTGCTTGCAGAAGGTTCAAGGGTGACTGCATTTTGAAAGGAAATTTTTGTTAACCTTTGTCTTATAGCCATATCAGGAAAAGGAAACTAGCGAGGAATTAAAGTGGATCCACTTGAAAATAAAGGAATGCCAGAACTGTTGAGTAATTGCTGTTATGATGTGAATTAGAGAGAGATGACTGCATGCCAGGTATCCCAGGGAAACTGTTTCAATAACAGAGGCGAATAACACCAGAAGAAAAAAATAATTGCACTGAAGTGTGGCAAATCCCCAGTGTTTTACATGCGAGTGCATTGCAGATTATAATTTTCCAAAAGAATGTCTTTGATAGAGAGTCATTTCTCGATTAAAAAATGGGACCTGAAATTCTGTTTGAGAAATCGGTCAATGTTTCCACACAGAGGGCCGTAAGTATGTGGAGCAAGCTGCCAGAGGGGGCAATTGAGGCCGGTACTATAAACAACATGTGAGGGTGGCAGAGTGGTGCATCAGGTAGAGCTGTGGTCTCACAACGTCCGAGACCCGGGTTCAATCCTGGAGCCGGATTCAATCCAGACCCCGGGTGCTGCGAGTGTGGAGTTTGCACATTCTCCCTGTGACCCCACCGGTTTCCTCTGGGCGCTCCGGTTTCCTTCCACATTCCATAGATGTGTGGGTTTGCAGGTTAATTGATATCTAAATTGCCCCTAGTCTGTAGGGAGTGGTTTCGAAAGTACTAGTGTGAACGGATGATGGATGATCGATGATCGGCGTGGGCTGAAAGGCCCGTTACAACAATGTATCTTTAAATTTGGACAGGTACATTGATAGGAAACACTTGGAGGGATATGGGCCAAATGTGTGCAAATGGGACCAGCTTGGATGGGCCATCTTGTTTGGCATAGACGACTTGGGCAAAGAGGCTTGTTTCTGTGCTGTATGACTAATATAGACCAGTGAAATAACATCTGCTGTAGGGGAATTACTGGAGTCTATAATTGAATGCACATTTTGGTCATTTTCAGCTGATCAGAGAGAGAGGTAGTGTGGACTTGTAAAGAGTAAGCCATGCCTGGTAAACCTGACTGAAGTTTTTGGAAGTAATAAACGGGCATGTCTATGGTGTTATTTATATAGACATCCATAAGGCATTTAATAAATCCCTGGTGAATGACTGTCAGTTAAAGTTGAAGCACCTGGAATTGAAGGCAAATTATTAACCTGGTTGGAGAATTGAGTGACAGGAGATAGTTGTGATAATTGGAAAGGTGTGTTGTGGGGCTTGTGCTCGGGGATTGATTAGCGACTTGGATGATGGCTCACATCCACCAAATCACACACTTGGTGTCAACAACAAGCACATGTAGGCAACATTATCTGTGCAGTGGTGGCATTAAATTACAGATTTGTATTGATAAATTAAGTGTATAGGCTAAATTGACAATCCATGGGATTTGCGAAAATGTAAGGTTATTAGCCAGATGAGAGTGCGGCCAGGGTGGTGTGGGTCTTTGATATTGGAAACAACACCAACTGTAGATCCTTTCGCTGGTGGGGACTTCAGTACCTATGATGGACCAAGTGTTACAACCTTCTTTGCTCCTGGGCGTTTGAGTTGCTGAACCAGGCCATATGCAACCAGTTAATGTGCTCTCTACCTGTACACCTGTAGAGATTCAATAGAGAATTTGGTGACGTGCCAAATCTCCTCAATCTGAGTTCTTGGTGAACTTTCTCTGCAGCCTGCTCCATTCATGCACTGCTTTCAGACCTCTGAACTTCCAGGCCTGGCTTCTTGCACAATCTCCACTCTCTTCACTGCGAATAGAAGCCAAACGTTCATTCACATGCCCTAATGTGTGGAGTTTGCACCCTAATCCTTTCTCACTTTCTCTATAATTCTTTGACCAACACCTGGTCATCTCAAGAAGGGTGCCAATCCAAAATGTCTGTCAATTCTCCCCACAGAGGCTGCTTGACCCACTGGGTTCCTCCAGCACTTTCTTTTGCTCAAGATTCCAGCATCTGTAATCTCTCGTGTCCCTGTTGTTCCCTCCTTTGCATTTGTGAAGGGCTTTGGAATGCTTGCCAAGTTGCTATGTTTAAACGCAAGCAAATGTTTTCACTTATGCAAAAAAAATAATCAATGAACTTTATAAAAATAGCTGTGTTTTTCCTATTGTTGTGGGAGTCACGTCCCTCTGGTTTTGTGCACTGCAATAACATCTCCAAAGCTGAAGATGGTGCAATGTGCTAGCTATCCTGCATCATGACACTAATCACCTTCGCTCCATGTCCTCTGATCACCACCAGTCCTGTCATTGGAAGCACCTTCTTGTTATTTAATCGACCAAAACTCTTTATGATGTTGAACACTTCTAATAAATTCATGTTCATAGGTCATAGGAGCAGAATTAGGCCATTCGGCCCATCGAGTCTACTTCGCCATTCAATCATGGCTAATTTATCTTTCCTTCTCAACCCCATTCTCCTGCCTTCTCTCCATAACCCTTGATGCCCATCACTAGTCAAGAATCTCCGCCTTAAAAATACCCAATGATTTGGCCTCCACCGCCGTCTGTGGCAATGACTTCCACAGATTCGCCACCCTCTGATTAAAGATCTCCATCTAAAGGTACATACTTTTATTCTGAGGCTGTGCCCTCTGGTCCTAGACTCCCACTGTGGAAACATCCTCTCCACATTCATTCCTTCACTATTCGGTAACTTTCAATGAGGTCCCCATTTATCCTTCTAAACTCCAGCGAGTGCAGACCCAATGCCGTCAAACGCTCATCTTACGTTAGCCCAATCATTCCTGGGATCATTTTCATAAATTCCTCTCCGTCCCAAGGAGAGCAACTCCACTCCCTCCAAACTGCTGTAGTCCCTCATCCCTGGGACCGTTCTGTAAGTTTCCTCTGAACTCTCCAAGATTTTTGGATTGTTCCTAAATGATGGGGCTTGGAGTTGGATATAACACTCCTGCTTGGAGCCCTTACTTTCTCTTCCTCCGAATAAATCTAAGGATCTAGTGTTCATTGAAGAAGTCTTTAAAATAATGTTATTATGCTTGTTTAGCTTCCCCGTGTGTTTAAAGCCCAGATCAAGGGACGTGGGCAAATCTCAACCAGAAACAGCGCGGTGGCACATCTGGAGGAGCTGCTGACTTAAAGCACCAGAGACCCACGTTTTATCCTGACCTCAGGCGCTGTCTGTGTGGAGTTTATACGTTCTCCCTGTGACCACATGGGTTTCCTCTGGGTGCTCCGGTTTCTTCCTACATATCAAAGACGTCTGGGTTTGTAGGTTAGCTGGCCTCTGCAAGCTGCCCCTTGTGTGCAGAGAGTGGATATGAAAGTGAGATAATATAGAACTGGTGTGAATGGGTGATTGATTGGTACATTCAGTGGGCCAAATGGCCTGTTTCTAAACTAAACTAAAATAAACAACAAATGGCAACTAAGTTGGCATTTTAAGCTAGTCCCATTTGTCTGCATTTGGCCTATTTTCTTCTAAACCCTTCCTATCCATTTATCCATCTAAAGTAAATGTATTTTAAAAGTCATAATTGAATCCGCTTCTATAGCTTCCTCTGGCAGCTCTTTCAAGATACGGACTACCCTCTGAGTGGAAAAAACTTGCTCCAGAGGTCCCTCTTAAATCTCTCCCCTCATCATAAGCCTGTGCTCTCTAATTTTAGAATCCTCTCCCCGGGAGAAAAGAGTGTTCACTTTATCATGCCCCTCATAAACTTGTACACCTTAATAAGGTCACCCCTCACCCTCCTGTGCTCCAAAGAAGTCCCCGCCCCTCAAGCCAGGGAAGGGATAGCACCCCAGGGGGCCACATGAGTGGCAAGGGTGTCGGGTATAATTATGGTTTTTGAGAACACTATCATAGAAAGCTAAATAATGTATGTGTAGCCACAGAGAATGTCGGGGGAACTTGGCACAGTTCTTGTTCTGTACATATTTCATATCCTGAATAACTCCCTGTAACTCAGGTCCCCAAGCCCTGAGAACTTCCTGCTGCATCTCTTCTGCACTCTTTCCATGAGCAGGCATTCAGTGGGTCAGGCTGTATGTATGGAGGAAATCTTTCCCCAGATGATGCCTGATCAGTTGAGTTCCTCCAGCACTTTATTTTTGCTGAAGATTCCAGCACCTGCAGTTTCTTTTGTTTCCATTTTGCCTTCGCCCACCTCTCTTTTCCAGTTTCCTTCCCCCTACTACATCAGTCTGGAAAAGGGTCCCAACCCGACCCAATCCGATGTGTCGTCTGTCCATTCCCTCCACAGATGCTGCCTGACCCAACGAGTTCCTTCAGTACTTTGTCTATTGTTCAAGATTCCAGCATCTGCAGTTGCTTGTATTACCCTATGATCTTACACCTTAGCAGATCTTTTACTCTGAGTTAATATATTAAAGTCTTAGTTCCTATTCCTAGATCCCAGACAGACTGTGCCCTGGCAGGCTCCATATCATATTACTCAAGAAACCTCTCAATTTGTTCTCTTAGTCTTTCCAACTCGATTAACCCAAACTACAAGGAGTTCAAAGTCTCCTGTAATTATTACTCTGTTCTTTTACTTACCCCTGTGATTTGTTGATTTGTTTTATTTGTGCCAAGATATAAATGAAAGGAGAATGTAGGCAGACTAAACTAACATAAATGAGTAGGGAATAAATAGAATTGTAGAAAAGGAGTAAAAAAAAAGTCAAATAAATAGTGTGAAGACCGCAATTAAAATTATTTGCACTGTCTAAGGTTTACATACTGGTCTTGAAAATACAGTGCTGTGCAATTGTAGAGGGGAAAGTTATAATGCAGCTTTATAAAATTTTGGTTAGGCCGCATTTGGAATATTGCAACCAGTTCTGGTTGTCCCATATAGGAAGGATGTGGCTGCCTTGGACAGGGTGCAGAAGAAATTTACCTGGATTAGAGGATATTAGCTACAGAGAGAGATTGGACAAACCTGATTAATTTTCTCTGGATCGTAAGAGGTAGAGGGGAGACCTGATAGAAATATATAAAATTATGAGAGAGACACAGATAGGGTAGATATTCAGAACCTTTTTTTACCAGGATGGAAATGTAAAAGACTCAAGTGCATAGCTTTAAAGTGAGAGGGGAAAAGTTTAAAAGAGGTGTGTGGGGCAGTTTTTTTTACACCGAGGGTGGTGGGTGCCTGGAACGGGCTGCCAGTGGTTGGTGGTGGAGGCAGATACGATAGTGGTGTTTACGAGGCTTTTAGATAGGCACATGCAGGGAATGGAGGGATGTGTATTACGTACAGGCAGAGGAGTTTAGTTGAACTTGGAATCATGTTCGGCGTGAAGTGTAGATGGTGTCAGCGGTGTAGACGAGGGGCTGGTTTGCATGATGGACTGGGATTCACAGCCACATTCTGCTTCCCACACCTTGGGATAACTGATCTCAAACTGAGAGCTCCCTGACAAGCTCTTTACAGGAGAAGAGTCATCAGTGAGAGACATAATTCTCCACACCTGCTGCCTAACCGACTGAGAATCTGCAACATTTTTTGTTTTTATCTCTGGTTTCTAGCATCTGCACGTTTTGCTTTCCCACTACTACCGGGAGCATCTATTGTAACCTTGAAGGGTCTCCAAGCTCCCGTAGTCTGGAGAACATGTTTCCTATTCTTCTCCAGCATGTCCATGTCCCTCTGGTTCCTTTACCATCTCCTACCATCATTGCAGCACTGTTTTATAAGTAGCAACACTTCGCAACATCTGGAAGAAAGATTCTAAGGGGAGTAAGAGGCGACCATGGCTGACAAGGGAAGTTAAGGACAGTGTAAAACTAAAAGAGAAGACGTACGAAGGTAAGCTAGCCAAGAATATAAAGGAGGATAGTAAAAGCTTCTTTAGGTATGTGAAGAGGAAAAGATTAGTTAAGACAAATGTGGATCCCTTGAAGACGGAAACAGGTGAATTTATTATGGGGAACAAGGAAATGGCAGATGAGTTGAACAGGTACTTTGGTTCTGTCTTCACTAAGGAAGACACAAACAATCTCCCAGGTGTACTAGGGGATAGACGATCTAGGTGATGGAGGAACTGAAGGAAATGCACATTAGTCAGGGAATGGTGTTAAGTAGACTGATGGGACTGAAGGCTGATAAATCCCCAGGGCCTGATGGTCTGCATACCAGGGTACTCAAGGAGGTGGCTCTAGAAATCGTGGACGCATTGGTGATCATTTTCCAATGTTCTATATATTCTGGATCAGTTCCTGTGGATTGGAGGATAGCTAATGTTATCCCACTTTTGAAGAAAGGAGGGAGAAAGAAAACAGGGAATTATAGACCAATTAGCTTGACATCGGTGGTGGGGAAAGTAAGTAAGTTTATTGGCCAAGTATTCACATACAAGGAATTTGCCTTGGTGCTCCACCCACAAGTAACAACATGACATACAGTAACAGTTACGAAGATGCTGGAGTCAATTATTAAAGATGTAATAGCAGCGCATTTGGATAGCAGTAACGGGATCGGTCCAAGTCAGCATGGATTTATGAAGGGGAAATCTTACTTGACTAAACTTCTGGAATTTTTTTAGGGTGTAACAAGTAAAATGGATAAGGGAGAGCCAGTGGATGTAGTGTATCTGGAATTTCAAAAAGCCATTGATAAGGTCCCACATTGGTGATTAGTGGGCAAAATTAGACCACATGGTATTGGGGGTAGGGTATTGACATGGATAGAAAATTGATTGGCAGACAGGAAACAGAGTAGAAATTAATGGGTCCCTTTCAGAATGGCAGGCAGTGACTAGTGGGGTGCCGCAAGGCTCGGTGCTGGGACCGCAGCTATTTACAATATATATATTAATGATTTAGATGAAGGAATTAAAAGTAGCATTAGCAAATTTGCAGATGACACAAAGCTGAGTGTCAGTGTGAAATGTGAAGAGGATGCTATGAGAATGCAGGGTGACTCGGATAGGTTGGGTGAGTGGGCAGATGCAGTATAATGTGGATAAATGTGAGGTTATCCACTTTGGTGGCAAGAACAAGAAGGCAGATTATTATCTGAATGGTTAGGAAAGAACTACAAATGCTGGTTTAAATCGAAAGTAGACACAAAATGTTGGATTAACTCAGCGGGTCAGGCAGCATCTCAGTCTAAAGAAGGGTCTCGACCCAAAATGTCACCCATTCCTTCTCTCCAGAGATGCTGCCTGACCTGCTGAGTTACTCCAGCATTTTGTGTCTATTATCTGAATGGTGCCAGATTAAGAAAAGGGGAAGTGCAACGAAACCTGGGTGTCCTTGTATATCAGTCACTGAAGGTATGCATGCAGGTAAAGCAGGCAGTGAAGAAATCTAATGGCATGTTGGCCTTCATAATGAGAGGATTTGAGTATAGGAGCAAAGAGGTCCTTCTGCAGTTGTACAGGGCCCTGGTGAGACCACACCTGGAGTATTGTGTGCAGTTTTGATCTCCTAATTTGAGGAAGAACATTCTTGCTATTGAGGGAATGCAGCGTAGGTTCACAAGGTTAATTCCCAGGATGGCGGGACTCAGATGATGAAATAATGGAATGACTGGGCTTGTAATCACTGGAATTTAGAAGGAGGAGAGGTTATCTTATAGAAACATATAAAATTATTAAGGGATTGGACTAGATGCAGGAAACATGTTCCCGATGTTGGGGGAGTCCAGAAACAGGGGCCACAGTTTAAGAATAAGGGGTAGGCCATTTAGAACTGAGCTGAGGAAAAACATTTTCACCCAGAGAGTTGTGAATTTGTGGAATTCTCTGCCTCAGGAGGCCAATTCACGGGAAGCATTCAAAAGAGAGTTAGATAGAGCTCTTAGGGTTAGCGGAATGAAGGGATATGGGGAGAAGGCAGGAATGGGTTACTGTTGTGGATGATCAGCCATGATGACATTGAATGGCGGTGCTGACTCGAAGGGCCGAATGGCCTACTCCTGCACCTATGTTCTATGTTTCTATGCTTTCAATCTGTTTCATTCCTTTACTGGTTTATTGGTTGTTAGGTTTAATACAGATAGCTGTGATGCCATAAAGTCACAGAATATCACAGATATCCTAGAATATCCAGAACAGCACCGAAACAGGCCCTCCAGCCCACTTGGTCCATCAATGCTGACCATCAAATATCCACATACTAATCCATTCACCAATGACTGCTCTGGAACCTTCTGTGACTTGGTGGCTCACATGCATGCCTAGATACTTCTAACCAGACTCCGGAACAGCATCTTTCCCGCTATTATTGGACCACTGAACGGTCCTCCCATAAGCTAGTGCGTAGTCCCAATCTCCCAACCTAGCTCATTGTGGACCTTTGGACTTTTCCCCCTGTCACTGCAACACTATAAAGCTGTAACATTATATTCTGCACTCTAGTATTGTTCCCTTTGCACTACCGATTCTACGTCTATATGGCCTGGTTGCGGTCTCGTGTAGAATGACACGATTTGACTGGATAACACGCAAACAGTGTTAGTGTATCTCAGTGCACGCAACAATGAAAAACCAAAACCAAACATTGAGATGTTTTGAATAAAAATCAATAGGTTTGCAAGCTGAAAGTGTGGCGTTACAGTGCTGCTCTGGGGAGCCTGCAGTTGAAGATTACAGTGCTTATGGAGCTTAAAAATAATGTTTAGCACAATCACAGTGTTGTAAAGCAAGCTGGACCAGTCTGTAATTAAACAGAAGTATGGAAGCTGGGACGTTTTGCAAGGAATCAGTCAAGAGTGTATAATTGTCACATGTGCCGACAACGGGACAATGCATTTTTTAACTTGCAACAGCTCAACGAACCTGTTAACGCAATAACATAGACGGGCACAGCACAGGAAGACAGGTCTGAGCTGAACATGGTGCCAAGTTAAACTAATCTCCTCTGCCTACATTTTAAATATCCTTTCATTGCAGAGGAGATTAGTTTAACTTGGCACCATGTTCAGCTCAGACCTGTCTTCCTGTGCTGTGCCCGTCTATGTTATTGCGTTAACAGGTTCGTTGAGCTGTTGCAAATCCAGGGCAAAAATCAAAAAGGGCCACTTTTCAACATAATTGTATAAGGGGTAAGAGCGTTGTAAAAACAAGCCTGAAGGCTTTGTGTCTCAATGCAAGGAGCATTCGTAATAAGGTGGATGAGTTGAACGTGCAGATAGCTATTAATGATTATGATATAGTTGGGATCACAGAGACATGGCTCCAGGGTGACCAAGGCTGGGAGCTGAACATCCAGGGATATTCAATATTCAGGAGGGATAGAGAGAAAGGAAAAGGAGGTGGGGTAGCGTTGCTGGTTAGAGAGGAGATTAATGCAGTGGAAAGGAAGGACATTAGCTTGGAGGATGTGGAATCGGTATGGGTAGAGCTGCGAAACACTAAGGGGCAGAAAACGCTGGTGGGTGTTGTGTACAGGCCACCTAGCAGTAGTAGTGAAGTTGGGGATGGCATCAAACAGGAAATTAGAAATGCGTGCAACAAAGCCAAAACAGTTATAATGGGTGACTTCAATCTACATATAGATTGGGTGAATCAAATTGGCAGGGGTGCTGAGGAAGAGGATTTCTTGGAATGTATGCGGGATAGTTACCTAAACCAACATGTAGAGGAACCAACGAGAGAGCAGGCTATTCTAGACTGGGTATTGAGTAATGAGGAAGGGTTAGTTAGCAGTCTTGTTGTGCGTGCCCCCTTGGGCAAGAGTGACCATAATATGGTTGAGTTCTTCATTAGGATGGAGAGTGACATTGTTAATTCAGAAACAACGGTTCTGAACTTAAAGAAAGGTAACTTTGAGGGTATGAGATGTGAATTGGCCAAGATTGACTGGCAATTAGTTCTAAAAGGGTTGACGGTGGATATACAATGGAAGGCATTTAAAGACTGCATGGATGAACTACAAAAATTGTTCATCCCAGTTTGGCAAAAGAATAAATCAGGGAAGGTAGTGCATCCATGGATAACAAGGGAAATCAGGGATAGTATCAAAGCAAAAGATGATGCGTACAAATTAGCCAGAAAAAGCAGCATACCAGAGGACTGGGAGAAATTCAGAGACCTGCAGAGGAGGACAAAGGGCTTAATTAGGAAAGGGAAAATAGATTATGAAAGAAAACTGGCAGGGAACATAAAAACTGACTGCAAAAGTTTTTATAGATATGTGAAGAGAAAGAGATTAGTTAAAACAAATGTAGGTCCCTTGCAGTCAGAAACAGGTGAATTGATCATGGGGAACAAGGATATGGCGGACCAATTGAATAACTACTTTGGTTCCGTCTTCACTAAGGAAGACATAAATAATCTGCCGGAAATAGCAGGGGACCGTGGGTCAAAGGAGATGGAGGAACTGAGTGAAATCCAGGTTAGTCGGGAAGTGTTGGGTAAATTGAATGGATTAAAGGCCGAGAAATCACCAGGGCCAGATAGGCTGCAACCCAGAGTACTTAAGGAAGTAGCTCCAGAAATAGTGGATGCATTAGTGATAATTTTTCAAAACTCTTTAGATTCTGGAGTAGTTCCTGAGGATTGGAGGGTAGCAAACGTAACCCCCACTTTTTAAGAAGGGAGGGAGAGAGAAAACGGGGAATTACAGACCAGTTAGTCTAACATCGGTAGTGGGGAAACTGCTAGAGTCAGTTATTAAAGATGGGATAGCAGCACATTTGGAAAGTGGTGAAATCATTGGGACAAAGTCAGCATTGGATTTACGATCATGTCTGACGAATCTTATAGAATTTTTCGAGGATGTAACTAGTAGAGTGGATAGGGGAGAACCAGTGGATGTGTTGTATCTGGACTTTCAGAAGGCTTTCGACAAGGTGCCACATAAGAGATTAGTATACAAAACCTAAAGCACACGGTATTGGGGGGTTCAGTATTGATGTGGATAGAGAACTGGCTGGCAAACAGGAAGCAAAGAGTAGGAGTAAACGGGTCCTTTTCACAATGGTAGGCAGTGACTAGTGGGGTACCGCAAGGCTCAGTGCTGGGACCCCCAGCTATTTACAATTTATATTAATGATTTGGATGAGGGAATTGAAGGCAACGTCTCCAAGTTTGTGGATGACACTAAGCTGGGGGGCAGTGTTAGCTGTGAGGAGGATGCTAGGAGACTGCAAGGTGACTTGGATAGGCTGGGTGAGTGGGCAAATGTTTGGCAGATGCAGTATAATGTGGATAAATGTGAGGTTATCCACTTTGGTGGCAAAAACAGGAAAGCAGACTATTATCTAAATGGTGGCCGATTAGGCAAAGGGGAGATGCAGTGAGACCTGGGTGTCATGGTACACCAGTCATTGAAAGTAGGCATGCAGGTGCAGCAGGCAGTGAAGAAAGCAAATGGTATGTTAGCTTTCATAGCAAAAGGATTTGAGTATAGGAGCAGGGAGGTTCTACTGCAGTTGTACAGGGTCTTGGTGAGACCACACCTGGAGTATTGCGTACAGTTTTGGTCTCCAAATCTGAGGAAGGACATTATAGCCATAGAGGGAGTGCAGAGAAGGTTTCACCAGACTGATTCCTGGGATGTCAGGACTTTCATATGAAGAAAGACTGGATAGACTTGGCTTATACTCACTAGAATTTAGGAGATTGAGAGGGGATCTTATAGAAACGTACAAAATTCTTATGGGGTTGGACAGGTTAGATGCAGGAAGATTGTTCCCGATGTTGGGGGAAGTCCAGGACAAGGGGACACAGCTTAAAGGATAAGGGGGGAAATCCTTTAAGACCGAGATGAGAAAAAACTTTTTCACAAAGAGAGTGGTGAATCTCTGGAACTCCTGCCACAGAGGGTAGTTGAGGCCAGCTCGTTGGCTATATTTAAGAGGGAGTTAGATGTGGCCCTTGTGGCTAAAGGGATCAGGGGGTATGGAGAGAAGGCAGGTACGGGATACTGAGTTGGATGATCAGCCATGAACATATTGAATGGCGGTGCAGGCTCGAAGGGCCGAATGGCCTACTCCTGCACCTATTTTCTATGTATCTATGTATCTATTACTTACATATCCATGTGCCTATCTAAAAGCCTCTTAAACACCACTATTGTATCTGCTGCTAACACCAACCCTAGCAGCACGTTCCAGGCATCTACCACCCTCTGTGTATAAAATAACATGCCCTGCACATGCCCCTCTGACATTAAAGCTATATCTGCCATAACCCACACATAATATATAATAATCAAAATTCCAATCAATTAAGACTAAGAAGGTGTCGACCCGAAACGTCAC
>CM075980.1:61086248-61128810 GCA_038087875.1 Malacoraja senta | reverse complement strand
GGAGAATGTTGGGAGTGATGAGGAGGGGAGAGGGAGTGTGAGGGGAGGGGGAGGTGGAGTAGAGCATTGCTGGCACAGAGGGCCTGGGTTCACAGTCTGGCATTGAGGTGTGAGGTTTGCATTTAAATGCAAGGGGGAAATATCCAATTAATGGCATGACCCTTAGCAGCATTGATGTACAGAGAAATCTTGGGGTCAAGTCCATAACTCCCTGAAAGCGGCAACACAACTAGATAGAGCGGCAAAGAGGGCAGACAGTATGCTTGCTTTCATAGGTCGGGGCATTGAATATAGGAATCAGGAAGTTATGATGCTGCTTTATTTAGACTTTGGACAGGCTACATGGAGTATTGTTTGCAGTTCTGTTCGCCCCCATTACAGGAAGGATGTGGGGGCTTTGGAAAAGGTGCAGAGGTTTACCAGAACAATGAGATTTCGTAGTGGAGCGGACAAAATGTGTAGGAAAGAACTGCAGATGCTGGTTTAAATCGAAGGTAGACACAAAATGCTGGAGTAACTCAGCGGGACAGGGCAGCATCTCTGGAGACAAGGAAAGGGTGACATTTCGGGTCGGAGAACAATGACTGGATTAGTGAGTATTAGCTGCAGGGAGAGATCAGACAGACTTGGATTGTTTTCTCTGGAATGCCGGAGGTTGTGGGGAGATCTAAGGGAGGTTGTGATAGAAGTATCTAAAATTATGAGGGGCAGAGATAGGGTAGAGTCAGAATCTTTTCCCCCCAGGGTGGAAAAATCAAATATTAGTGGGCATAGCCTTAAGGTGAGAGGGGAAAGGTTTAAAGGAGATGTGCGGGGCAATTTTTATTTTTACACAAAGAGGATGGAGAATGCTTGGAATGAGCTGCCAGGGGTGGCGGTGGAGGCAGACACGATAGTAGCTTTCAAGAGACTTTTGGATAGGCACGTGGTTATGCATGGAATGGAGGGATATGGATCATGTACAGGCAGATTGAGATGGTGTTTGGCACATTGTGGGTTGAAGGGCCTGATCCTGTGCTGTACAGTTCTCTGTTCTATTACTTGAAAGTGGAGAATTTACTGCTCATACTGTTAGGTTGTAAGCCACAAGTGGGGCAGCACGGTGGCGCAGCGGTAGTTACTGCCTCAGCACCAGACACCAGTGTTCGATCCCGACTACGGACGCAGTTTATTTGTACGTTCTCCCTGTGACCACGTGGGTCGTCTCTGGTTGCTCTTGTTTCCTTCCACACTCCAAATACATACGTACAGGTCTGCAGGCTAATTGGCTTCGGTAAAAATTGTAAATTGTCCCTAATGTGTAGGACCATATTATGTGCGGAGAATCACCGGTTGGCACGGACTGGGAGATACGCAAGAGGCTACTTTTTATCAGGTAAGAGAGATCCAAGGAAGCTTTTGTTCCGCTGCCAGGTGAGTCACAGCAAGATGTGCACATCTTTAACGCCCTGTTTCCCCACATGGGCAATGCAAGTCATGTTGTGTAACAGCCATCAACGCCCGTCAAAATTGCTGTACTCATTAACCAGGTGTGAGGATCAGCGATGGGACACACACCAGTCATGTAACCAAGGCCACAAGGCCACAGCAACAAGCCAAAGACAGTTACTAATCCGCTTTAGTAATAAGGCCACAGCTCCCCGACTGTGTCAGGCTGGGTGCTGGAGCGAAGGCCTGCGGGCAGAGAGGGTTGGTTCTGCCTCACTTTACCAGCTAGGGATCAAACGGGGGCCGGTGCTGGACGATTAACCCAGAGAACGACACAGAATGCTGGAATAATTGCAATGGGGGACATGCTCTCGGGAGGCCATGGTAGAGTCATACAGCAGAGGAACAGGCCCTTCGGCCCAACTCGTCCATGCCAACCAAGATGCCCCATCTAAGCTAGTCTCATTTACTGCAGAAAAGTCTGAAGGGTCCCAAAAGGTCACCTATCCATGTTTTCCAGTGATGCTGCCTGAGGCGGAGTTACTCCAGCACTTTTGTGTCTCCCTTTGGTATGAGCCAGTACCTGCAGTTCCCTTTTATTACATTCTCAATTGCCTGCATTTAGCCCATATATCTCTAAACCTTTTCTATCCATGCATTGCCCAAATGTCGTTTAAATGTTATGCACCTCCTTTGGCAGCTCGTTCCATATACCCATCACCCTCGGTGTGAAAAGATTGCCTCTCAGATTCCTATTAAATCTTTCTCCTCTCACCTTAAACCCATGTCCTCTGGGCTTTGATTCCTCTAACCCTGGACCCTTCTTCTGAAGAGGGTTTAAACCCAAAATGTTGTCTATCTCTGTTCTCTAGAGACGCTGTCTGACCAGCTGAGTTACTCCAGCACCATATGTCTCTTCCTGTAAACCAGCGGCTGCTGTTCCTTGTGTCCACTTATTAAACTAGAGTCTCGTCATTCTTGGTAGATATCCAAGGAGATTTTATGGAACAAATTAAATGTCAACAAGAATTGGAGGCTGCCTGTGATACAATCACCACAGCCATATAAAGGCAGAACAAAGGCCATCCACCCTCTGTGCCGTCCTCTCTCCCGCTCCCTGGTGGTGAGACTGTTCCCTGACCAAGGCATGGGATCTCCTCGATGAGGACAATGCTTACCTCCACCATTTTTGTAGCAGAGATAGGGGAATCTCCAGACGTTGCCTAGTCCGATGAAGCCTCCAGCCACTGATAGAATGAAATCAAGCTTGTTGGCCCACTTCTCGCGCTGCACCTTGCCATCAGCTTCGTCCTCGGGTCTGGTCCCAGGGCTCTTCCCAGGGGAGGGCTTCAGGGTGTCTTTGTGAAATCTTTTAAGCAATGCATCTTTTCACCCCGGGCCATTCCTGAGCACGGACACACATGATGCAGCCCAGACACGGAGGCACACGGACAGAAACACACACCACAGAATCCCACGCACACAGAATCCCACGCACCACACACAAATCACACGCAGACACATACAATCACACGCAGACACACAGACAGAATCACATGCAGACACAGACAGAATCACACACACAGAATCACACACACACAGACAGACATAATCACACACACGCACAGACAGAATCACACACACACACACAGAATCATACACACACAGAATCACACACACACACACACAGACAGAGACAGAGGAGAATAAAAATAAAGGTCTCAATCAGTCTTGTTAATGGCATCGGCTACACATACAACTCCCATAGTGATCGCTGCCCCGCCAATCACACAAGGGCACCGGATCAATGCGCTCTCCCCCCCCCCCCCCTCTCTTCACCCATCTCACCTCCCCTGTATTCTCCCCACCCCCTGCGAGGGGACCCTACCCCTGGGGGTGGGCACGTTTCCTCGCCGGATACCGGCCTCCGATCCCCCCCCCCCCCCTGTTCTCTGCAACGTCTCCACACCCCAACCCCCCAGTCTCTGTACCCACCCCCCTCCCTCCGGCAAAACCCTTCCCCACCCTCTCCTCTCCCCTCCTCCTGAAGCCATCCGTTCAATGCAACCTTAAACGCCGTTTTATTTTTTCGCCCTTTGTTCTTTAAATTTAATTTGTTTTAATCACCAAAAAAAAAAAAAGATTTGTTTTAAATAGCCACAATATTTGCTCCGGGGGCAATGATACATACAGAGTGGGTTCAGGACTCCGGGAAAAACGCCCCTTACACGCTCCAATACACTTGTCCAGCTTCTGTTTGGGAGAACAACAAAAATAGACAAGGAACAAAAAAGAGAAAGAGGGCGAGGGGGGGGGGGGGAGGAGGGAGAGAGAGAGAGAGAGACAGAGAGAGAAAGAAAGAGAGAGCAGCAACGGGGGTAGGAGCAGGCACCCGCAAATAATCTCCCAAAAATAGAACGATCCTTTTTTTTAAATTCGATGATTTTGAAGACGGAAGGGAGAGAATTAAAAACCCTTTTAAAAATTTTAAACTGCAAGGAGAGCGTTCAGCTCATGAACAGAGACATTGCCTTCCTTGACCCCTGCGTCTTTGTTCAAAGGCTCAGCGGTTCCTCTGCTCAACTGGCTAAAATATGAATATATAGATCACATTTTTTTTAATGTAACACTATCCTGACGTTACAATAGAGGATTTTTTAATTTTTTTTTAAAATATAAAATCCCCCTGTAGTTTCCCCGCCCGCCCACCGGAATCTATTTTACTCCCTTTATTTCAGACAATTAAAAGTCATTCCTATTTTTTTTTAAATTGGAAAAAGAGCCCTTGCCCAAAGGTTGTATGTGAGATATGGTGGATTACCTGTAGCTGGGGGGGTGGGGAGGGTGTTTGCGGCTCCTCGTTCAGTTGTTCACAGATCCCTCCGTTAGCTCACAAAATGAATCCCGCTTTGGAGAGTGATTTTCATTTATAAGGCTCGCTAACTGTCCCTCCTCGTCGCTCGCTCGCTCAGCAACCTCATGTCTATGAGTGGAAAAAACCCAAAGCCAGCTTCCTCTCTGCGTAAGGACGCAGATTGGCAAATCGAGAGAGAGGTGAGAGTGGGGGGGGTGAGAGTGAGAGAGAGAGAGAGGGAGGGAGGGGAGGAGGAAGGAGAGAGAGAGAGAGAGAGAGAGAGAGGGGAGGGGGGAGGAGGAGGAAGGAAGAGAGAGGAGGAGGGGAGGGGGAGGGGAGGGGAGAAACAGAGAGACGAGAGAAGAGACACAAGACGGCAGACAGAAGCAGGAGGCGGACGCCTTTCTCTGTATCCCTCTCACACTCACTGAACATTTCTCCCTCGCCGCTGCATCATCGCTTTCTCTTTCAATTTGACTTTGCCAACGCTTGCTGCTCGTGTTGTGGAGACAGGCTTCTTCCAACCGGCGGTACACAGCTCCCTACCGTGGGGGATTTCAACAGCCCCCCCCGCGGCCACACTCCCCCCCTACCCTGGCACATGACATCTCTCCACCCTGGGGTGTCACACTGCCCCTACCCTGGGGGTGATTACATCCCTTGCCCATGGGGGTCTCTACACAGACCCCCCCCTCCCACCCTATGGATTAGACCCCCCCCCCTCCACCCTGGGTCCTTACATCCCCTTCCATGGGTCTATCTATGCAACCACTACCCTACACACTGCCCTACCCCTGGGGGTGATTACATCCCTTGCCCATGGGGGTCTCTACACAGCCCCCCCCCCCCTCCCACCCTATGGATTAGACCCCCCCTCCACCCTGGGTCCTTACATCCCCTTCCCATGGGTCTATCTATGCAACCACTACCCTACACACTGCCCTACCCCTGGGGCAATCACACCCTGAGGTGCCCACACAGCCCCCCCCCCCCATCCTGTGGATTCAATCCCCTCCCCCTCGTCCCCTTGGGCTAAACCCCCAGCCCTGGGGGTCCGTCAGGAGCTACACTATGGGGAGAGGGGAGGGGGGAGGAGTGGGTGGGTGGAGGGGAGGAATGGGGAGGTGGTGGAGGAAGGGGCTGGGGGGTGATGGGGAGGTGGGGGTTGCCGGGGCAGGTTGTGCCTTCTACCGAGTCCGCTGCCTGTCGGCGCCGACGGGGTTAAGGTGTCGGTATAAATAAACGCGCTGGTCGGCGGTCCGCGCCGCGTCTAATGCGACCGCTAACAGGTTTATGCAAAGCCTGTATTACTGGGGGGGAGAGAGGGCTTACAGAGCCGGCCGCCCGCCAGTCTCTGCCTTCACCCATTTTGTGAAGAGCTGCCTCCCATTTTATGCCTAGTTGCTCCCTCCGCAGCGGCCTACACCTGCCTGCCCCCAGACACTGCCTGCCTGCCCCCAGACACTGCCTGCCTGCCCCCAGACACTGCCTGCCTGCCCCCAGACACTGCCCTGCCTGCCCCCAGACACTGACTGCCTGCCCCCAGACACTGACTGCCTGCCCCCAGACACTGCCTGCCTGCCCCCAGACACCTGCCTGCCTGCCCCCAGACACTGCCTGCCTGCCTGCCCCCAGACACCTGCCTGCCTGCCCCCAGACACCTGCCCGCCTGCCCCCAGACACTGGCTGTCTGCCTGCCCCCAGACACTGCCTGCCTGCCTGCCCCCAGACACTGCCTGCCTGCCCCAGACACCTGCCTGCCTGCCCCCAGACACTGACCCTCCCTCCCTCCCTCCTTCAGCCACTCCGGCCAGCAACGTCGGGGGGGGGGGGGGGGGCGGGGAATAGGGAGTGGGCTAAGGGGAGGTGAGGGGTAGGGGCAAGGGAGGGATGGTCTGGGGCATTTGGGGGGAGGAGGTCCAAGGGCAAGGGGGTGGGAGGGAGGGAAGGAGGAGTAGGGCAAGACTGATGGTGGTGTTGGCCTCGGGCACTGGAGGGCGGGGGGGAGTCGGGGGTGGGGGGTGGGGGGGAGGGGGGGTTGCAGAGGTAGTCATGGGGCAACAACAGGGTGGTGACCCACAGACCACAATCAATGAGGATAGGTGACAACACCTCCACAATAATTCTCAACTCAGATGCAAGGATGCGTTTTCAATTCCCTTCCATATTCCCTATACACCCATGACTGCGGCCAAATTGGACTCCAATTCCATCTACACGTTGATGAAGATGGACATAGTGTCAGGACAACAACCTCTCCCTCAATGTCAGCACGAGGAAGGAGTTAGTTATTGACCAGGGAGGGTGGTGGGGAACTTGTCCCCAGTCAGCATCAATGGTGGTGAAGTGGAGATGGTCGAGAGGTTCAAGTTCCCAGGTGTAAACATCACCAACAATCTGTCCAGGACCAACCACATTGAGGCTACGGCCATGAAAGCACATCAACGCCTCAACTTCCTCAGGAGTCCAAGGAGGTTCGGCACGTCTCCAACGACTCTTCCCAACGTCTACAGAAGCATCCTATCGGGATGTATCACAGCTTGGTTTGGGAACTGCTCTGCCCAAGACCACAAGAAATCGCAGAGAGTTGTGGATGTAGCCCAGTCCGTCACACAGACCAGACTCCCCACCATCGACTACATCTACACTTCACGTTGCCTCGGAAAAGCAGCCAACATCATCAAGGACCACTCACATCCCGGTCATTCCCTCTTCTCCCCTCTTCCTTTTGGTAGAAGATACAAAGCTGTGCACCACCCGACTCAGGAACAGGTTGTTCCCCGCCGTTATCAGAGTACCGAATGGTTCTCCCATAAACTAGTGTGTAGTCCCAATCTTCCAACCTACCTCATTGTGAACTTTGCACTACCTATTGTTCTCACTACCTTTGCACTAACATTATATTTATTTTCTCTTTTGCACTACCTATTGTTCTCGTGTACAGTATAATTTGACTGGATAGCATGCAAACAAAATGTATTACTGTATCCTGATACATGTGACAATAATAAACCAATACCAAATGAATGTGAGATGTAAGGGGTTCAGAATAAGTCAGGGCAAACTAGTATAGATTGAGGGCTTTTAAGAGGGAGGTGGAAGGGGTAATATGGGGGCTGAGTTGCAGAGAATGGTTACACAGAAGGCTTTCCGGCCCATCAATTTGGTGACATCTCCTAGCCTTTCTCCACACCTGTGGTAGGTTCTGTGGGCCAGAGGTGTGTGCTGTGGTCTGCGGAATGGTTGAGGTGGGAGTCGATTGTCCAGCTGCTGGGATTCATGCTCCTGATGTGTCCAGTGGTCCAGACAGAGTCACACAGCACGGAAACAGGCCCTTCAGCCCAACTTGCCCATGCCATCCATGATGCCCTATCTATACGTCCCACTCAACATCTCACTCAAGAGGCCTCCTAATAAATCCAGACCATCTGGTAATTTATCCATTTATATGCCCCCTTAACTGATTCTTACTCTCTTCAAGAATCTCCTTCATTAGGCGGCACAATGGTGCAGTGGGTAGAGCTGCTGCCTCACCGCGCCAGAGACCCGGGTTCAATCCTGACTGTGGGTGCTGTCTGTATGGTGTTTCTACGTTCTCCCTGTAACCGTGTGGGTTTCCTACAGGTGCTCCAGTTTCCTCCCACATCCCAAAGGCGTGCAGGTTTGTAGGTTACTCGGCTTCAGTAAATTGTCCCTAATGTGTGGGATAGAACTAGTGTCAGCGGGTGATGAATGGTCGGGCCAAAAGGCCTGTTTCCATGCTGTATAACTAAACTAATTAGGTCGTGATGTTGCACCCCAAGGTTCTAAAATTGGTTCTTCTAAAAACTGGAGTATCTCAGCGGGTCAGGCAGCATCTCTGGAGAACATGGATAGGTGATGTTTTGGGACAATAGACAATAGGTGCAGGAGTAGGCCATTCGGCCCTTCGAGCCAGCACCGCCATTTAATGTGATCATGGCTGATCATCCCCAATCAGTACCCCGTTCCTGCCTTCTCCCCATATCCCCTGACTCCACTATTTTTAAGAGCCCTATCTAGCTCTCTCTTGAAAGCATCAGGACCTCAGTTCTTTGCTTCTACTAGTTGGTTCTTCTGCCTTGGCCGGGACAGTAGCCATCCTCTGCTGCTGGGTTGCCCTCTCCCTGGCTCCCAGCCTATGTGGTTGGGTGTGAGGCTACATACGGCATGGGTTTCACAAACCACTGCCTCACATCACAGAGTCAGCTTGCAGAAGGATCGCTCCAGTGTTGCTGCTGACAGGTGCGGGTAGACGGAGGGGGGAGGGCGCATGAGATATCTGTCCTGTGCGTGTCAGAACACATTGGTGGGTAGGGAAGGAGGGGGGTGGCTTGGTTGTCTGGCATTGGTGAGCTTGAGCTGAAACCCAGGTGTCAAACCAGTCCTGTTTATACTCTACATCAGTGCACAATCACACACAGTCACACTGTAGACAGCTGATGCTTGGATTCTTATCAGAATAGCAGAGAGGGTGACGTTTCTCACGAATGGGAAGTTGAACAAGTTTCCGAATAAAGGTAGAAAAAGGCACAAAGTGCTGGAGGAACCCTGCAGGTCAAGCAGCGTCTGTGGAGGGAATGGACTGACAAAAGTTTTGGGTCGGGACCCTTCTTCAGACTGATTGTAGGAGGGGAGGAGAAAGCTGGAAGAGAGGTGGGGGCCGGACAAAGCCTGGCAAGTGATAGGTGGATACAGGTGAGGGGAGGTGTTCAGAGGCAGATGGTTGGACAAAGGCTAGAGATGTAAAGAAAAAAGATGTGAGGTAAGGATTGAGGATTTGTGAATGGTGAAGCCAGAGAGTGGAAAGTAAGTGAAAGCTGAGATGGAGGGGGGAAGGAAGAAAATAGGTGTGCACCCAGCTGGGGAACAGGGGAGGGTGTAAAGGGAGGGGGTCCTATCTGAAATTGGAGAATTTAATATACGTGCAGTTGGGTTATAAGCTACCCAAGGGGGTTAGACCTCAAAGGGGCAGGGTGACTGAGAGGGGAGGGGTTGGAGGTGGGATGGCAGGGAAAGAGAGGAGGGGAAATTAGGTGGTATTTGGAGTATTGCGTACAGTTCTGCTTGCCCCAATTACAGTAGGGATGTGTAAACCTTGGAAAGGGTGCAGGGGAGGTTTTCCAGGATTATGCCTGGGTTTGGAGAATTTCAGCTACAGAAAGAGGTTGGACAGACTTGGTTTGTTTTCTCTGGAACGCCGGAGGCTGCGGGGAGGTCTGATAGAAGTATATAAAATGATGAGAGGCAGAGGTAGGGTAGACAGTCACAATCTTTTTCCCAGGATTGAAATAGCAAAGACCAGACGGTATAGCTTTAAGGTGAGAGTGGTAAGGTTTAAAGGAGATGTGCGGTGTAGGTTAGAGAAATTGGGGGAACTGATTATTACTAGGATATGTGGAATTACTGATTACTGGAAGGGATATATTTAGAGATCTATTGGAATTTGTGAGGTTGTAATTAAGAGAATTGATGAGTGATGCAAGGTTTTTGGATTTCCAGCATATAAATTGTCACACAAGGAATGATGAAATAAATTTGGAGTTTTCCATTGAAGACTCTTCCTCAAAGGACAAAGGAGGTTCGGCACGTCACCAACGACTCGTACCAACGTCTACAGGTGCACCATGGAGAGCATCCTATCAGATGCATCACAGCTTGGTTTGGGAACAGCTCTACCCAACACCGCAGGAAATCGCAGAGAGTTGTGGATGTAGCCCAGTCTGTCACACAGACCAGACTCCCCACCATCGACTCCATCTACACTTCACGCTGCCTCGGGAAAGCAGCCAACATCTTCAAGGACCATTCACACCCCGGTCATTCCCTCTTCTCCCCTCCCTCATTGGGCAGAAGATACAAAAGCTTGAAAGCGCGCACCACCAAACTCCGGAACAGCTTCTTCCCCGCTGTTATCAGACTACTGAATGGTCCTATCATAGGCTGATCTTCCAACCTACCTCATTGCAGACCTTGCCATTTTTTTTACCTGCACTCCTATTTCTTGGAGACTAAAACTATGTTCTGCACTCTGTTTTCCCTTCGTACATGTCATAGAGTCATTGAGTCAT
The DNA here is from genome assembly GCA_038087875.1 of Malacoraja senta. Classification (NCBI taxonomy): domain Eukaryota; kingdom Metazoa; phylum Chordata; class Chondrichthyes; order Rajiformes; family Rajidae; genus Malacoraja; species Malacoraja senta. The sequence goes on along the minus strand of CM075980.1, from coordinate 61,118,439 downwards.
AGATTAATACTGTGTGCAAACAGGTCCTTCGGCCCAATTCGCCCACAACAGCCAACAATGTCCCAGCTACACTAGTCCCACTTGCCTGCGCTAGCTCCATAACCCTCCAAACCTGTCCTATCCATGTACCTGTCCAACTGTTTCTTAAATGATGGGATAGTCCCAAGCCTCAACTACCTCCTCTGGCATCTTGTTCCATACACCCACCACCCTTTGTATGAAAAGGTTACCTCTCGTATTCCTATTAAATCTTTTCCCCTTCACTTTGAACCTCAATTCCCCTACTCTGGGTAAAAGACGGTGCATCTACCCGATTTATTCCTCATGATTTTATATACCTCTATAAGATCTCCCCTCATCCTCCAGCGTTCCATGGAATAGAGACCCAGCCTACTCAACCTCTCCCTATAGCTCACACCCACTAGTCCTGGCAACATCCTCATAAATCTTTTCTGAACCCTTTCAAGCTTGACAATATCTTTCCTATAACACGGTGCCCAGAACTGAACACAATATTCTAAATGCGGTCTCACCAACGTCTTATACAACTGCAACATGACCTCCCAACTTCTACACTCAATATTTTTAAGAAAGAACTGCAGATGCTGGAAAATCAAAGGTAGACAAAAATGCTGGAGAAACTCAGCGGGTGAGACAGCATCTATGGAGCGAAGGAAATAGGCTATTTCCTTCGCTCCATAAATGCTGCCTCACCCGCTGAGTTTCTCCAGCATTTTTGTCTACCTTCTATACTCATTACTCTGACTGATGAAGGCCAAAGTGCCAAAAGCCTTTTTGACCATCTTATCTACCTGCGACTTGACCTTCATGGAACCATGCACTTGTACTCCTAGCTCCCCCCTGCTCTACAACACTACCCAGAGGCCTACCATTCACTGTGTAGGTCTCTTGCCCTTGTTCGACGTCCCAAAATGCAACACCTCACAAGCTATCCAGTCAACGGGTTTAGCATGCAGAACAAACGTTTTCACTGTACCTCGATACACATGACAATAATAAACCAAGTTCAGCATCAGTAGGTTGGACTGGGTGGGGAGTGGGCTGGGGAGATGTACTGGTGCAAACTGAGGGATAGTCAGCAGAGAGAAGAATGAGTGGTCACGTTTGGGCTGGGAGGGAGTGGTAGAAATCAGTGCTGGGACCCCAACTATTCGCTACCTGTTAGTGAGTCGGGCAAAGGCATCGAGTGCAATATATCCAAGTGTGGGTTGCAGAGAGCCCTTGAGAGAACACACAGCAGATAGAATATAATCTGGGGAATTGCGAGGGCATGCACTTTGCGGGAAAATTTAGGAATACAGATTATTTTTTTAAATGCTGAAAGATGTTCTGAAGGACCTGGGTGCATTTCTGCACAAATTACTGAACATTTGCATCCAGTTGGAACAGATCATGAGGAAGGTAAACGATACCTTGGTCTTAAATGCAGCAGAATTTGAATACAAGGGGAGAGATGTTAAGTGCCGATTACCACCGAACCAATGCAAGGAAGAGGTGCTGAGTCAAAGATCAGCCATGACCTGGCTCCCTGTCTTAGCTGTGTGTGGGACTGAATAGGACACAGAACATAGAACACAGAAACAAAGCCATTGGCTCAACTAGTCCATGCTGACCAAGACACCACTCTACGCTAGGCCTACCTGCCCATATTTGGTCCATATCCCTCTAAACCCGGACTTTGCTGACTTTATCTTGCACTAACCGTTATTCACATTGTTCCCTTTATCATGTATCTGTACACTGTGGGTGGCTCAATTGTAATCATGCATTGTCTTTCTGCTGACTGGTTAGCACGCAACAAAAGCTTTTCACTGTACCTCGGTACACGTGACAATAAACTAAACTCAAACTCAAATAAGACATAGTACAGAGAACTTAGAACAGTACAGCCCAGGGACAGGCCCTTCATCCTACAATATCCATGCTGAACATGATGCCAAGCTAAACTAATCTCTTCTGCCTGCGTGTGATTCATATCCCTCCATTCCATGCATATCCATGCCTATCTAAAAGCCTCTTACACATTATCGTACCTGCCTTCACCACCACCCCTGGCAATGTGTTCCAGGCCCCCACCACCCTCTGTGCAAAGAACAGTCTACTCATGTACCATTATCTATGCTTGGCTTTCATTCTCCACTGAAACCCATTCTCAGCCCTCTCCTTCCCATATCTCCTCCAGGTAACCAGGCCCTTACATTTTCACCCAAATTGTGAATACAAATGACAAACAGCAGTGGCCTGAGCACCGGTCCCCTGAGGCAAACCACCGGTCCCGGGCCTCCAGCCTGAATGACAGCATTCCACCACCACACCATCCACCCATCCAGTTTTGTATCCTAAGCCCGAAACTGTGTAGACAAGTTGGTAAAAAAATGACAATTAAACACAGAAGCAGACACAAAAAGACACAAAGTGCTGGAGTTTTGACTTCTGAAGAAGGGTCTGTGCTGAAACGTCACCTATCCATGTTCTCCAGAAATGCTGCCTGACCCGCTGAGTTACTCCAGCACTTTGCTTCTTTTTAAAAAACAATTAAGCATTCTTGACGATCTAGTCGCCTCCTATTTCCAGACCGGAGTGTCAATATCCCTCGTCAACCAGGGTTCCCTGCTCCTGAAAACCTTGCCCTTCACTCTAACAGGAACATGCTGGCTCTCACCTCTCTCTCCCTCCATCACGTTTAAAGGGTCTCTCACTTGTTGGATGTCCCTCTACCTGCAACCAGCTTCAGCCAAACGAACGTTGTGAGCAATTTTGGACCCCATATCTGAGGCCGGATGTGCTGGCGTTGGAGAGGGTCCAGAGGAGGTTTACGAAAATGTTCCCAGGGATGTGTGGGATGCATGAAGAGCATCTGATGGCACTGGAGTTTAGGATGCGGGGGGGCCTCTTTGAAACTTATCGACTAGTGAAAGGCCTGGATAGAGTGGATGTGGAGTGGATGTTTCCACTAGTGGGAATGTCTAAGACTAGAGGGCATAGCCTTAGAATAAAAGGATGCACCTTTAGAAAGGAGATGAGGAGGAATTTCGATGGAATTCATTACCACAGATGGCTGTGGAGGGCAAGTCATGAGGTATTTTTTAGGGTGGAGATTGACAAATTCTTGATCAGTACGGGTGTCGAGGGTTATGGGGAAAAGGCAGGAGAATGGGATTGAGAGGGAAAGATAGATCAGCTGTGATTGAATGGCGGAGTAGGCTCAATGAGACGAGTGGGTTAATTCTACTCCTATGACTTATGAAGAAGGGTCCCGAACAGAAACATTGCCTATCTATCTCCCCTGCAATTAAACCCCTACTTGGTCAGCATGTTGGAGATGGGCCGAAGGGTTTGCTTCTGAGCTGTACGATTCTATAACTGTAGACACAAGGGACTGCAGATACTAGTATACAACATCAAACACAAAGTGCTGGAGGACATGGATAGGTGACGTTTCAGGTCAGAACTTTATCAGACCCTATGACACTGATTTTAGAACATGGAAATAGAAAAATACAGCACAAGATCAGGCTCTTCGGCCCACAATGTCTGTGCTAAACATGATGCCAAGACCATCACCTATCTGCGTGCACATACTGTACCTTATATCCTTCCAATCTCTGCATATCCAGTCTTGAAAAGGCCACTAATGTATCTGCCTCCACCACCGCCCCATGGCAGCGTGTTCCAGGCACCCACCACCCTTTATGTAAAAAAGCTTGCCCTGCACTTCTCCTTTAAACTTTGCACCTCACCTCAAAGCTATGCCTCTAGTCTTTGGGATATCTCCACCCTGGTGAAAATGGTTCTGATTGTCTATCCAGTCTATGCTTCTCATAGTTCTCCAGCACTTTGTGTTTATCATTCAATCTCCTCTTAACCTTCCGATGCTAAAGAGACCCACCCTGGCTTCATTCACTCGGCAGACGGGAAGGCCTTCATGGCTGGGATCGCCCCTGGCCACATCCTCTGCACCTGCCCCAAATTCCTGCCGTCCTTCCCTTGTCGAGCGGTCTGGGTGGGCCATGGTCCACGGGGTCACGGAGAAGAGTGTGGGTGTCTAGCGGAAGGCAGCTTGGGTGAGTCGGGGTGGAGTGAACGGGAGGGAGGTGGCGATCTGTGCTGGGACAGGGGGCAGGCTGCAGCCCTCGCCCCCTCACTGTTGCACTTCTGTGACATCACAATGGAAACATTTTGACCAAGGGTGGGTGATGAAGCTGTGGCCAAAGTGGCCGAGATTCACCACCTCACATCGTGAAGGGGACAGTGGCTCAATGCACGCATGACCTTGGCCGGGCCGCTCGTGGGAATAACGATCACACTTTAAATCAGGTCTCCGATGACACAACCTAGGCAGGCTCCAGGGCCCCTGTTCCTTTTTCTTTTTAAATCTTTTTATTCGTTTTTTTCAAAAGCAAAAACAAAACAACAACAAAATAATGATAAACAAAACAGTGATATTGATACATGGGGATCAGGGTTACATTAATGGCAGATATAACCTAAATATGAGTCCAGTGTCAAAATACACATTGAATATAGACCTCTATGGAAATATAGTTAAGTGTTTAAAAGATAACTTATATGTATAAAAACAAAAATATAAAAAGAAATAAAAAGAGAAAGAACAACAAAACAAAACCCCCCTAAACTAAAGAGAGAGAAAAAAGCCAAACAGAATCTGGGCTGCAAAGAGTTTCAACAATTTAAGTCCCTGTTTGTCGTCAAGTCCGTACCACCGTATAACGGTAACAAAAATTATTATAACAGGTGGAGAGGGGACAATTTATGTCGTATGAAGAAGTTGAATAAATCTTCCCCAACTCCTGTCAAATTTAACCAAGGGTTCAACAATGTCACTCCTAATTTTTTCTTGATTGGCTGTTTAGGCAGCTCATTGGAGCGTCGTTCAACCTATCTGGATCCCTGCTTCGGAGAGGTGGGAATGGGTCCGGCAGCTCAGAGGCAAGTGTGTATTCCACAGTGGAATCACATCTCCAATGGTGGTTGCACTGAGAGCTCAATGGCAGAACAACAGGCCCTTTGGCCCACAATGTCCGTGCTGAGCATGATGCCAAGTGAAACTAATCTCCTCTACCTGCACGTGATCCATATCCCTCCATTCCCTGCATATCCATGTGCCTATCTAAGTTAGTTTAGTTTAGTGTGGTTTAGAGATACAGCGTGGAAACAAGCTCTTCACCCCATTGAGTCCGCGCCAACCAACAATCACCCCTAAACTGTTCTATCCAGCTCACTAGGGACAAATTACAGACCTACAATTGACCTATACGTCTTTGGAGTATGGGAGGAAACCGGAGCACCGGAGAAAACCCACGCAGTCACAGGGAGAATGTACAAACTCCGTACGGACAGCACCTGTAGTCAGGATCGAACCCGGGTCTCTGGCGCTGTAAGGCAGCAACTCTAACGCTGCCCAATCTAACATGCCACTGTTATTCCTGCCTCCACCACCAGCCCTGGCAGTACATTCCAGACCCCATCAGCCTTTGTCACCCCACCCTCACCTGTCCACAGCCTCAGTATTTGATAATCTGGAAAAACAGTTCTGACTTTCTACCCTATCTACTTCTATCAGACTATCACAGTGGTATCACGCCTTGAATCGTGGTTGGACTGTTATAGAGTACAAGGGCATAACAACAGGTCTTACGGCCCACCTCGTCCATGCCGCCCAAGTTGATCTTCCGGGTCCGGTCTCTCATGCCTGCATTTGGCCCATATCCCTCTCAACCCTTCCTATCCATGTATCTGTCCAAATGGCTTTTAAAAGTCACAATTGTATTCACTTCTATAGTTTCTTCTGGCAGCTCGTTCCAAAGTTGATGTGCCTCCTCTTCTCCTTAAAAACAGTCCCTTTGGCCCATCGCATCTAAGCCATCCATCATGCCTATCTATACCAATCCCACTTGCCTGCATTAATTCCATATCCCCCTGAAAGTGACATCACAAGTAGAGAGGCTGTTGAAGAAGTCTTTTGGCACGCTGGCCTTCTTCAGTCAAGGAATTGAGTATACAAGTTGGGACGTTATGTTAGAGTTGTGCAAGATGTTGGTGAGGCCACACTTGGAGTACTGTGTTCAGTTTTGGTCATCCTGCTGTCGGAAGGATATCGTTAGGCTGGAAAGACTGCAGAGAAAATTTATGACGATGTTGGCAGGACTTGAGTGCCTGAGCTAGAAGGAGAGGTTGGGAAGGCTGGGACTTTATTCCTTGGAGCGTTGGAAGCTGACGCTGAATCGATTAGACGAATAGATAAAATAAATGGGAAGGGATTGAGAGATCGGGCTGACTACTCCTGCCCCTATTATTGTGTTCCTACCACTATGGTTCATTAATACAACTTAATTCTATCTCCTCAAGAGCAGCTAGGGATGCGGAACAAATGCCCACATCTGGTGGAAAATCCCTCCAGAAGGGGAGGTTGTAGACAGATATGATTCCAATGTTTAAAGGGAATTTCGATGGGTAATGGAAGGGAAAGGTTTGGAGGGACAGGGGCAAGATGCAGGCAGCATAAACAGGCATTACTGTGGGCCTGGACAAGTTGGGCCGAAGGGCCAGTACAACCCCAGAAGAGTTTACAGGAGTCGTGAACTTTGCAAACATCCAAACTTCAAACGTAGACCTACACGGAGCGGGAAGTCTGTTAATGTGTTTTGGTTTCCGCCTGGGGGGAAATCGCTGAAGGTTTTCTTAATACACTCTGACTTGTTGGAAGCAATTAGTCGACTAGTAACAAGTCAAAGCTCATTAATCTGCTTGTAGCTGGCCTTGGCTCCAGTTGAAACATGGCACCCAGTGCTGACCCCCAGCGGGTCCGGTCCATCAGCTCAGCCCTGCTCCCTGCTCTGCCGGCTACTTCCACAATATTCTTTGCAAGAGCCCAAGACAGAAAGGCTTGCATTCCTTTGGCACCAATCCCATCCACTCTGGAGCTCAGTGAAGGGTGGCACAGTGGCGCAGCTGGTAGAGAACATAAAAAGCACACCTCCAGATTCAGGGACAGTTTCTTCCCAGCTGTAATCAGGCAACTGAACCGTCCTATCGCCAACTAGAGAGCGGTCCTGAGCTACTATCGACCTCATTGGAGACCCTTGGACTACCTTTAATCGGACTTTACTGCACGTTATCTTCCACTAAACATTATTCCTTTATGATGTATCCGTACACTGTGGGTGGCTCGATTGTAATCATGTATAGTCTTTCTGCTGATTGGTTAGCACGCAACAAAAAGCTTCTCACTGCACCATGGTACACGAGAGAATAAACCAAACTATACAGGAACAGGCCCTTCGGCCCATAGTCTGTGCTGAGCATGAGACCAAGACCAACTCTTATCTGCCTGCACACAATCCATATCCATTCCCAGCATATCCATCCATGCGTGTATCTAAAAGCCTTACACCATTGTATCTGCCTCCACCACCACCCCGGCAACATGTTCCAGGCACCCACTCCCCTCTGCATTGTCGTTTCTTGAAGAGGTTTTAACATTTTCCTTTGAAGGGTGCATACAAGCAGTTGTGAACAATGGGATTAGATGAATTACAGAGTGCAAGTTTAATACAAAAATCAATTCAAACACAGGACATGAGCCATTTAAAAATAATTTAAGAAAATTAACATAATTATGAATTTGGTAGATGAGCTATATCACACACACAAACTGTTTGCCTGCAACGCTGATTACACTGCGAGAGGCATAACGGAAGTCGGGTCGGGTTTACTGAAATGGCGGAGGTTACGCTCCGTTGCGTACTACATGTCAGTCCGTTGGATTTTGCAGGAGTGGACCATCTTGATCCGCTCTATGATCTTTGCCCACCACTCTCTGTGTAAAAAAACCTGCCCTGCCCCTCTCACCTTAAAGCTGTAACCTCTAGATATTTACACCCGAAAAAAATAGTTCCGACAGTCTACTCTACCTATGACTTTCATAATTCCATATACTTCTACCAGGTCTCCCCACAACCTCCGGTGTTCCAAAGAAAACAATCCATGTCTGTCTGTCTAAGTTCCATCCTGACCTCGGGTCTGTGGAATATGCACATTCTCCCAGTGACCGGGTGCTCCGGTTTCCACCCAAGCACCAAAGACATGCGGGTTTGCAGGTTAATCGGCCCTCTGTAAATTGCCCCTGGTGTGTAGGAAGTGGATGAGAAAGTGGGGTAACATTGAACTAGTGTGGACGGGTGATCGACGGTCGGTGTGGACTCTGTGGGCCGGAGGGCCTGTTTCATAAGGTCATAAGGAAGAGGAATAGAATTAGGCCATTCGGCCCATCAAGTCTACTACTCCATTCAATCATGGCTGATCTATCTCTCCCCCCCTAACCCCATTCTCCTGCCTTCTCCCCATAACATATAAATATATATATAACAATTACAGCACGGAAACAGGCCATCTCGTCCCTTCTAGTCCATGCCGAACACTTACTCTCATCTAGTCCCATCTACCTGCACTCAGACCATAACCCTCCATTCCTTTCCCGTCCATATACCTATCCAATTTATTTTTAAATTATAAAATCGAACCAGCTTCCACCACTTCCACTGGAAGCTCATTCCACACAGCTACCACTCTCTGAGTAAAGAGGTTCCCCCTCATGTTACCCCTAAACTTCTGTCCCTTAATTTGCAAATCATGTCCTCTTGTTTGAATCTTCCCTACTCTCAATGGAAAAAGCTTACCCACGTCAACTCTGTCTATCCCTCTCATAATTTTAAAGACCTCTATCAAGTCCCCCCTTAACCTTCTGCGCTTCAAAGAATAAAGACCTAACTTGTTCAACCTTTCTCTGTAACTTAGTTGCTGAAACCCAGGCAACATTCTAGTAAATCTCCTCTGTACTCTCTCTATTTTGTTGACATCTTTCCTATAATTTGGCGACCAAAATTGTACCTCATACTCCAGAATTGGCCTCACCAATGCCTTGTACAATTTTAACATTACATCCCAACTTCTATAATCAATGCTCTGATTTATAAAGGCCAGCACACCAAAAGCTTTCTTTACCACCCTATCTACACGAGATTCCACCTTCAGGGAACTATGCACAGTTATTCCTAGATCCCTCTGTTCAACTGCATTCCTCAATTTGCTACCATTTACCATGTACGTCCTATTTTGATTTGTCCTGCCAAGATGTAGCACCTCACACTTATCAGCATTAAACTCCATCTGCCATCTTTCAGCCCACTCTTCCAGATTGCCTAAATTTCTCTGTAGACTTTGAAAATCTACTTCATTATCCACAACACCACCTATCTTAGTATCATCTGCATACTTATTAATCCAATTTACCACACCATCATCCAGATCATTGATGTATATGACAAACAACAGTGGACCCAACACAGATCCCTGAGGCACCCCACTGGTCACCGGCCTCCAACCTGACAAACAGCCATCCACCATTACTCTCTGGTATCTCCCATAACCTCTGACACCTGTACTAATCAAGAATCTATCTATCTCTGCCTTAAAAATATCCACAGACTTGGCCTCCACAGCCTTCTGTGGCAAAGAATTCCACAGATTCACAACCCTCCAACTAAAAACATTTCTCCTCATCTCCTTCCTAAAAGAACGTCCTTTAATTCTGAGGCTATGACCTCTAGTCCTAGACTCTCCCACTAGTGGAAACATCATCCCCACATCCACTCTATCCAAGCCTTTCACTATTCTGTATGTTTCAATGAGGTCCCCTCTCATTCTTCTAAACTCCAGCGGGTACAGGCCCAGTGCCGACAAACGCTCATCATAGGTAAACCTACTAATTCTTGGGATCATTCTTGTAAACCTCCTCTGGACCCTCTCCAGAGCCAGCACATCCTTCCTCAGATATGGTGCCCAAAATTGCTCACAATATTCCAAATGTGGCCTTACCAGCCCCTTATAGAGCCTCAACATTCCATCCCTGATTTTGTATACAAGCCCTCGTGAAATAAATCAAGTTTGCTTTCTATACTACCGATTCGACTTGCAGATTAACTTTTTTGGAATCCTGCACCAGCCCTCCCAAGTCCCTTTGCACCTCCGATTTCTGGATTCTCACCCCATTTAGAAAATAGTCTACGCCTTTATTCCTACTACCAAAATGCATGACTCCACCCTTTGCTACACACTGTATTCCACTTTTCCACGCTGTATCTCTAACCAAGCCTTCGGCAGTCACTCGCAAAATATTATTCAAAGGCAAGGTTATTTCCATGTTTGCTTCAGGCCAAGTTAGGTTGAGTTTGACTTACAAATGCAGTGATGTGCAGGCAGTATCTTTGGGTGCAGGTACAATTAAAATCTTGCTTGCAGCAACATCACAGGCACATGGGCACAGGCACATGGGCACGGGCACATGGGCACGGGCACACGGGCATGGGCACATGGGCACAGGCACATGGGCACGGGCACACGGGCACGGGCACACGGGCACGGGGGTACGGGCACACGGGCACGGGCACACATATTGAAAACACGCACCAAACTTCTACAATTACCCATTTTATGCAGATACTTTAATCCCTTTGTCGTTGAATTAATCCCTTTGTCATTGAAATGAGCAGCCTGGGAATAAATCTACTGAGAGTGTCTTTCAAAATTGTGCATTGCCCTAATTTGGTTAATAGGCCATTAATTATACAACAAGGAGGCACATTCCTCATTTAAAACCTGTCCCTGTAGTTCTTTTAATTAACCTGTTTGGCTGTTCCTCCTAATAATATACATTGGCCTTAAACTGGGCACCAGAATCTGGAGATGGAATCTGAGCAGATTGACTACACGTGCAGATAAGTGCAGGGTTTTACATTTTGGGAAGTCAATCCAGGTCAGGACCATTACGGCAGGGCCCTGGACTGTAGTAGAGGGATTGAGGAGTATGGGTACATAGTTCTCTGAAAGTGGCATCACAGGGAGATAAGGTTGGTCAAGGCCTTCATCAATCAGGGCCTTAGGTATAGAAAAAAAGATACAAAGAGCTGGAGTAATTCAGCGGGATAGGTAGCATCTCTAGAAGACATGAATATGTGACAATTTTGGATTGGGACCCTTCTATACTGAGTATGGAAGATGGGATGTTATGTTACAGTTGTACAAGACGTTGGTGAGGCCACACTTGGAGTACACTTCCGTGTGGTCACCCTGCTATAGGAGGAAAGCCATAAAGCTGGAAAGATTGCAGAGAAGATTTACGAGGACGTTCCCAGGACTCAAGGGCCTGAGGTTTGGTTGGTTAGGACTTTATACCTTGAAGTGCAGGAAGCTGAGGGATGATCTTATAGAGGTGGAAAAACTATAATGAGGATAGATAGGGTGAATGCACAGAATCTTTTACCCTGGGGAGGGGAATCAAGAAGCAGAGGGCATAAGTTTAAGGTAAGAGGGGTAACTTTCACACAGAGGGTGGTGGGTGGTATGGAGTGAGCTGCTGGAGGAAGTAGTTTGCGACAGGCACTATCAGAACATTTGGACAATACATGGATAGAATAGGTTTAGAGGGATAAGGGCCAAACGCAGGCAGATGGGATATTACGTGTATTTGGGGCATCTTGGTCAGCATGGGTAAATTGGGCAGAAGGGCCAGTTTCCACGTTGTACGACTATAACTCTATTTGAGAGACATTTAGAAGGTACATGCTTCGGAAAGGTTTAGAGCAGGGGTGGGGAACCTTTTCATGTTGGAATGGCGCATTAAGTTAGCTGTATTCTAATAAGGCCGCATCCAAGAAACTTCAGTTAGATATACTTCACGACATTTATCTTGAAAGTTGTTGAAGAAATCTATTCCTCGTGTTCTACCCATAAGAGTGCCCAATGCGAGTAACTCTTTGTGGCAATAAAATAGCCTTCATGATTTGCTAATGTTTTAATTGTGGCCGTCAGTCGGGGAGGAATATTTCGTTGAATCTTTTTCACTCTTTGGTATTTTAAATACGTTCATTTTAAGATTAAAATAAAAATAATAAAAGACGAACTAATATTAATAAAAATAAAAGGATTTGTTCTACAAAATTTGGATTCATTCAAAAGGCCGCACTTAATGGCCTAGAAGGCCGCATGCGGCCTTAAGGCCGCAGGTTCCCCACCCCTGGTTTAGAGGAATATATGGGCCAAATTCAGGCAAGGGACTAGCTCTGATGAGGCATCTTGGTCGGCATGGATGATATTGGCCGAAGGACTTGTTTCCATGCTATATGACTCTATGACTATGATTACATGTGGAGTTAGTTAGTGTGGTTAATTTGTTAGTTAATTGAGGTTACCGTTTGTTAATGGGGTTGACTTCCACAAAGATGATTGGTGAGGGTTTGAAGGAACAAAGACAGAAGTGCTGGAAGAACGAAGCTAGTCAGGCAGCATCTGTGGAAAGAGAAAGCAGTCAACATTTGTCAGGAAGTGCCCCTGACCTAAGACACTCCTCCCTTCCCACAGCTGCTGCCTAAGTTCTGTTTTTGATTCCAAATCCAGCAGCTGCAGTTTTGTTTGTTTTCCAAGAACTCTCAGGAGCAGGTCAGTGGGCATTTGAGGTAGTTACTGGGAGGTTGCAGGCTGGTGCCTGGGGATGTGGATTGTCTTTAGAAACCAGCTAAGGTCATTGATGTCCGTCGGGGAAATGAATCTGCAGCTGTAGCTATGTCCGAGCCAAACCCAGAGCGTCTACATTCTTTTGCTGAGGCCCCCTGCCACTTGTGGTACTGCAGTCAGATGCCGAACAGTACAGCACAATGACAGGCCTTTCGGCCCACAATGTCCTTTCTGTTACACCAATCTCTGCCTGCATATAATCCCTATCCCTCCATTCCCTGCATATCCATGTGCCAGGTTTGATTGGCTGATGAGTGGAGTGACTAGCTTAGAAGAGGGATCTTGGTCAGCATGGGTGAGTTGGGCTAAAAGGCCCATTTCCTGTATGACACCATGACAAAGGCTGGAAGTGAAAAGGAAACAAAGGGTGTCAGATAAGGGAAGAAGTAAAGCAAAATGTGAAGCTGGAGGTTATAAAGATTTGTGTGTTGCACAAGGGGGCGATCCCAGGGATAATTGGGTTAACGTGGGAATATTTGAAGGCTCTGACCCGGTAATTGTTAGAATTTAGAAGGGTGAGGGGCGATCTCACTGAAACCCAGCAAAATATGAAAGGCATAGATAAAGTGGACAGGGAAAGGAAGAGTCTAGGACCAGAGAGCACAGCGTCAGAATAAAAGGACATACCTTTGTAAAGGAGATGAGGAGGAATTTCTTTAGCCCGTATGTGGTGAATCTGTGGAATTCATTGCTACAGAAGGCCGTGGAGGCCGTCATTGGGTATTTTTAAAGTGGAGTTTGACAGGGGGTGTCAACGGTTACAGGGAGAAGACAGGAGAATGGGGTTGAGAGGAAAAAATAGATCAGTGGCGGAGCAGACTCGATGGGCCGAATGGCCTAATTCCGCTCCTATGTCTTATGGTCTTCATTCCTCTGAGCACTGTGCATCCACAGAGATGGGAACATAATGCAAGAGCTGCCGTCTTGCAAGGTGAACGAATTCATCACCTTAAACCACAAGCAACTCCGAAGGAAGGGTTCAGCGAGCTGAGGTTACAGAAACATGATCTTCCCCGTACCGGATCGGTTTACTCTGTTATTAAGTAATGTAATGGTAACTTGGTTGAGAGGAAAACAACAGCCTAGGACTAAACTATTCAGTAGAATTCTCAAGGTGACTGATATCTATAAGTAGACCCGTCTCCCTGGACAATGCAATGGAAATCAAAACATGCAGATGCTGGGAAATCTGAGGTAAATGCAGAATTGGCTGGGGAATCTCCGCGGGAAGAGAAACGGTCATTTTTCTTGATTAGTTTAGTTTATTGTCACGTGCACTCAAGTACAGTGAAAAGTTTTTATTTGGTTTAGTTCAGTTTCGAGGTATAGCGCAGAAACAGGCCCTTCGGCCCACCAGGGTCCACACCGACCAGCGTTACCCGTACACTAGCACTATCCCACACGCTCGAGGGACAATTTACAATTTTTACTGAAGCCAATTAACCTACAAACCTGTTCAGCTTTAGAGTGTGGGAGGAAACTCCGTACAGACAGCACCCGTAGTCAGGATCGAAGGCAGCAACTCTACCACTGTGCCACCATGCTGCCCTATCCAGTGTTACGTGCTCTCTGGTCAGTGGAAAGACTATATAAGATTACAATCGAGCCATCCACAGTGTACAGATACTGCATAAAGGGAATAACGTTTAGTGTTAAATAAAGTCCAGCAAAGTCTGATTAAACTTAGTCCGAGAGTCTCCAATGAAGTGAATGGTAGGTCAGGACTGCTCTCTAGTTCAGGTCAAAGAATGGAGAGAAAGTTAGAACTCAAATGTGTCCCAGGAGAAGGTAATCGCCACAGCTTTCCCTCAGCGCAGCCCTCAGAGAACGTAGAACAGAACAGCATGGGAACAGGCCCTTCGGCCCAGAATGTCTGTACTGAACATGATGTGGGACTTGCACACTTCAATAGAAAGGGGGAACGTGAGCTGATGGGTTAGAACATAGCACAGCAACAGGCCCTTTGGCCCACAAAGTCCGTGCTGAACATGATGCCAAGTTAAACTGATCTCTGCCTGTGCATGATGCATATTCCTCCATTCCCTGCATATCCAAGTGCCCAAATAAAAACTTCTTAATCATCACTATGGTATCTGCCACCATCACCTGTGGCAGCATGTTCCAGGCACCCACCACCCTCTGTGTAAAGAAATTGTCCTGCACATCTCCTTTAAACTTTGCCCCTCTCACCTTACAGCTGGGCCCTCTAGCCTGGGACATTTCCACCCTGGGAAAAAGGTTCTGATTGTCTGCCTTATCTATGCATCTCATAATATTACATGTTTCTACCAGGTCTCCCCCGCAACCTCCGACTGCTGTGTTCAATGTCCGATCAATAATGAATAGCTAATACGTGATCAAACATAGATCGGTAGCCAGTAATGGACCTGCCTATGATCAATAAACCCCAGACAATGCATTGCCAGCAGACAAACACAATCCGCCCACTCGTGTTCAGTCAACATCACACGCAACCAACACGTGACGACCACGCTTACATGCCAAGCCTGGGTGCAACAGATAAGGTCATGTGCCGTAGGGCCGCACATGCCACACTATATAGGAGGCAGCTTGTATTGTATATCTTTATTGTTATTTCCTGAGTATTCGCATACCCAGAGGAAACAGAAAAACGTTCCTCAACCAGTGTCCATTTCAGTGTGTGCAGTAAAAAATAAATAGAAGTAAAAATACATATATCATGAACAAATTAACACTCTACTCTACTAAACATCAACAGGCGTTCCGATCGGCAGCGGCACAACAGTGGCTCTGCTGCAGTGTGTCCAGGTTGGTGGTTGGTGCACGATACTTTGCTTCCCTGTCACTCCAGTGCTGGTGAGGTTCAGCTTTATTATTGTCACGTGTACAGTGAAAGGCTTTGTTTTACACACTATCCAAACACATCAGATGTACCAAACATAATACAATCGTCAAACTCAAGTATAATAGGTAGAGCTTCGCTTGGCCAGGTCGACCCTACAACGCCGCCAGCGCCTTTATGGTCAAGTTAAGAACTCCACACGTATTACAATTTAGACCCTCAGACTATCTTTGATCGGCTTTATCTGGCTTTTACTGGCTTTATCTTGCACTAAATGTTATTCATGTTATTCCCTTTAACATGTATCTGTACACTGTGAATGGCTCAATTGTAATCATGCATTGTCTTTCCACTGGCTGGTTAGCACGCAACAAAAGCTTTTCACTGTACCTAGGTATAGTCTAAACTAAACTTGAGAATGCTGCCAAAACCTGGCGATTCTCGTATACTGTCTGAGTACTATTCCCAAATACTTGTACTTAATCTAAGATAGTGCTTATGTGTAGTAATATTTTTACTGAACTGTTTGCAAAAAATAATTTCACTGTCACTGTCTCTGTGACCATAAAGTACCATTGAACCATTGAAGAGTGCAGAATATCGTTCTCAGCACTGTAGCGCACCAGTTCCATTGGTAAGAGGGGCTAAGTTTAAAGGAGGTGTGCGGGGAACGTTTTTTTACACAGAGACTGGTGGGCAGTGGCGGACTGGCCAGGGTGTCAGCTTGCCCGATGGCAAGTGGGCCCCTGATGAAGTGGGCCCCCTGTATCAAGTGGGCCCCTGATGAAGTGGGCCCCCTTTGTCTCCTAGCAACCAATATTTTTAGATCCAGTCCGCCATTGCTGGTGGGTGCAGGGACGCGTTGCCGGGGGTAGTGGTGGAGGCAGATACGATAGTGGTGATTAAAAGGCTATTAGATAGGCATGTGGGAATGGAGGGATATGGATCACGTGCATTGTAGACTGAAGGGCCTGTTCCTGTTCTGGACTGTTTTATGTTCTATATATAAAAAGTATGAACGGACAAAGGAGAGTACATGCCATTCCAGGATTTGTTCCGGTTCCATCCCACATTCCAAAGACGCACTGGTCAATAGTTTAATTGGCTGCTGTGTGTTGACTCGAGCGTAGTTCTCAGCATTGTAGCACATCAGTTCCAGAGACAAAGTCCAATGTCCACAATGGGGTAGAGGTGAATCGGACAGTATCCTAAGCCTGATAACAGAGGGGAAGAAGCAATTCCTGAGCCTGGTGGTCCGCACTTTCAAGCGTCTGTGTCTTCTGCCTGATGGAAATGGGAAGAAGAAGGAATGGGATAAGCAATCTGACAATTGCCCCTTGTATGTGGGATGCACAACTGGGATAACATAGAGCTAGTGTACAGGTAATCGCTGGTTGACGTAGAGTTTAGATTTTAGAGGTACAGCACGGTAACAGGCCCTCCAACCAGCGATCACCCCGGACACTAACACTATCCTACACATTGGGAACTATTTAAAATTTACAGAATCCAATTAACCTACAAACCTGCACTTCTTTGGAGTGTTGGAGGAAACTGGAGCACCTGGAGAAAACCCACAGTCACGGGGAGAGCATGCAAACTCTGTACAGATAGCACCAGTAGTCAGGAGTGAACCCAGATCTCAGGCGCTGTGAGGCAGCAACTCCACTGCTGCACCACTGTGCCGCCCCAAGATAGGCACAAGTCAGCGTAGACAGGGTGGGCTGAAGGGCCTGTCTCCATGCTGTATCTCAAAACTAAACTAAATAAAGGTCCCGCAACACAGTTTTGTGAGACCAACAGAAGAACAACACCCCTCGTTCAGTCACAGGCACCTTTAGAGTTACGTCACTGTCCAAGCGAGAGATGGCGAAGATGTCCGATCATCTGTCCCGTGATAATGGTCAATGATGTTGAACTGACCAGCTAATCCATCCGGAGGTGCGACCAAGGGGACATTCCTATTGAGGACACCCATGGAGAGGGTTCTCCCAGACTGATATGGATCAAAGGACCACCTGGGGAATAGAGAATGTTACAATTAATTGACTGCAATCAATACGGAATCAAAATATGATCAACAGACCAGTCAACACAACATGGACATACGATCTAAATGACACGGGGATGTAGCATCTATAGAACGGAGATCATCGAACGGTTGTGCAGAAGTTAAGGTTGAGGTTTATTATTGTTACATGTAGCAATGTACAGTGAGAAGCTTTGATTTGCATGCTATCCAATCAGATCCGATACTGTATACCATATCTCAGTACAATGAGGTGAACTCAAGTACAACAGATAGAGCAAAGGGGAAGATGCAGAGTGCAGAATATAGTTCTCAGCATTGTAGGGCATCAGTTCCAGTGTCCGCAATGGGGTAGTGGTGATCGTAGACTAGCTTATGGAAGGACCGTTCAGAAGCCTGATAACGGAGGGGAAGATGCTGTTCCTAAGTCTGGTGGTGCGCGCTTTCAAGCTTCTGTACCTTCTGCCGGACAGGAGCGGGGAGAAGAAGGAATGACCGGGGTGGGACAAGTCTTTGATTATGTTCACAGTGTGAAGTGTCGCTGGAGTCAATGGTGGGGAGTCTGGTCTGTGTGTAGAGTGTAGATACTGTGAATACACAGAGTCTTTTGCCCAGGGTAGGGGAATCAAGATCCAGTCACCATAGATTTCAGGTGAGAGGAGAAAGGTTTAATACAAACCTGAGGGGCAACTTTTCACCCAGAGAGTGGTGGGTGTATGGAATGAGCTGCTAGAAGAGGGAGTTGAGTCGGGGACCATAATATTATCTAAAAGACTATCCATCTGAATTTGGTCAATGAGCCAGTGTTAATTCCATTTCAACATGTGATCAGTTAATGGTATCTGCTGGATTAATAAACAATCAAAAAGAACGCAGTAAACAGGTCAGTTTGATCAATACGCTGATATAGATATGTTCAATTAAATTTGGTGGGAGAATCTGGAACTAACTGTAATGTGGAGTTATACAGCAAACAATTTATTATTTTCAACGCAGGCTTGATCTATCTCAGGACCTCCAAAGTCACCTGATGAACCCTTGCCAAGTGTATAAGACTATGAGAGGAATGGATAGGGTAAATGCACAGAGTCTTTTGCCCAGAGTGGGGAAGTCAGGAACCGGAGGACATGGGTTTGAGGTGAAGGGGAAGGATTTGGTGGGAACCTGAGGAGCAACGTTTTTACACAGGGGCTGGTGGGAGGAAGTGGGCAGGTGGGACGGGTTTAGATGGGGCATGTTGGCCGGTGTGGGCAAGTTGGGTGGAGGGGTCTGCTTCCATGCTGTGTGGCTCTTTGACACATACACGCACAATCTCTCTCACACTCTCACACACTTTCACAGATACACACACACTCCCACACACACTCTTACACGCCACACGACCACACTCTTGTGGACATGGAGAGATCGCTCCAGCACATAAGATGGCCACGTGAGCGTCGCTTATTCACGTTCTCTAGACGTGCCGATCTTGAAGGGTTAGTGACACAGGGAGCTGCAGATGCTGGTTTACCAAAAGAGACACAAAATGCTGGAATAACTCGGTGGGTCAGGCAGCATCTCTGGAGAATATAGACGGGTGACTTTTCGGGTCAGGGCCGTTCTTCAGACTGAAGACGGTTCCCGAACTGAAATATCATCTATCTATAAATGCTCCAATCAGATAACCAGGCGGTTTGCCTGCAGTGATTGCGGGCAAAGGGACAAGCACACGCCCCACAACATGTTTTTTTGCTTAACTTCACAATGTTTACCTAATCCTCTTTGATAAGGAGGGGACGAGCCAGCTCGAAATATGGGACATCGACAGGGCGGAGCCTCTGACTGCAACTCTCGGGCGATAGATGGGGCGGTTAGCTGCAGGAGAGGCTGGACAGGCTTGGATTGTTTTCCCTGGAATGTCAGAGAAGTTAGAAGTGCATAAAATGAGGAGAGGGATAGATAGGGTAGATAGTCAGAACGTGTTTCCTCCAGGGTGGAAATGTCAAAGACTAGAGGACATGGTTTAGTTTAGTTTAGGGATACAGCATGGAAATAGACCTTTTAGTACACAGAGGCCATGCTGACCATCAATCACCAATTCACACTAGTTCTATGTTGAGACAACGAACTGCAAATGCTGTTCTCTGGAGAACATGGATAGATGATGTTTTGGGTCGGAACGCTTCTTCACGATATTCAATGTTATCCCACCTTCTCATCCACTCCCTACACACCTGGGGCAATTTACAGAGGCCATGTCTTTGGGATGTGGGAGGAAAGCGGAGGACAAGAGGTGTTGAGTATAGGAGCAAATAGGTCCTTTTGCAGTTGTATAGGGCCCTAATGAAATCACACCTGGAGTATTGTGTCCAGTTTTGGTCTCCAAATTTGGACATTCTTGCTATTGAGGGAGTGCAGCGTAGGTTCACAAGGTTAATTCCCGGGATGGCGGGACTGTCATATGGTGATAGAATGGAGCCGCTGAGCTTGTATACTCTGGAATTTGGAAGGATGAGAGGGAATCTTATTGAAACATATAGGATTATTAAGGGATTGGACACGCTAGAGACAGGAAACATGTTCCCGATGTTGGAGGAGTCCAGAACCATGGGCCACAGTTTAAGAATAAGGGGTAAGGCATTTAGAACGGAGATGAGAAAAAACTCTTTCACCCAGAGAGTTGTGAATCTGTGGGAATTTCTGCCTCAGAAGGCAGTGGAGGCCAATTCTCTGGATGCTTTCAAGAGAGAGTTAGATAGAGCTCTTAAAGATAGCCGAGTCAGGGGATATGGTGAGAAGGCAGGAACAAGATGCTGAGTGTGGATGATCAGCCATGATCACAGTGAATGGCGGTGCTGGCTCGAAGGGCCTACTCCTGCACCTATTGTCTATTGTCTATAAAACCCACGCAGTCACAGGGAGAACATGTCAACTCCACACAGGCAGTACCTGAGGTCAGGATCAAACCTGTGTTGTGGCGCTGTGAGGCAGCGGCACTACCCCTATGCCACCCTGAAAGAGAGTTGAAGGGTCGAGGCCCCTCTCCAGACCCATGAGGGGAGGGGGGAGAGGAGACAAACTTGGCCGGGAATAGGTGGCCCTATGTCCACTGGCTGACCGATGACTCCGGTAACCTCAGATGGAAAGTGCACTCCCCCTGGCGTTCCTGCAGGGACCAGGGTGAGGTTGACCTCCATGGTTGAACAGTCAGGATTGTTGGGCAAGTGGGTGGAAGGCATCCAACGTGTATGGGTCAGTAGCTTGAAGAGAGAAGGGGAAGAATTTGCACCGTGATGCACATCTCCCTTGCACCGGCATTGGACGGCACCTTGTGCCCGCCCTGTTGAAGTCCACACAAATGTCATGAGATGGATTTTTCAGTAACACAACGATCATGGTTGAGATCACGCAAAGGAGTTTGTTAATGAATACACAATGACTTTTTTTTTTTGTGTGTAAATATACAAAACAAAAATAAGGTACTCTCTTAAAAGTTAATGTCCCGTTGTGTGCGGAACTGGTTGGAAGGAGTCTCTGCAAACGCTGGTGCGATGGGAGTGATTTTCAGCTGACTCAGCGGCAAGCGAGGTTACTGACGCCGGTGTCAAACTCAGTCCCAATTCAGGGTTGGCACCGTGGAGCATTGATGGCACCAAACTCCGGGAGGCGATTGCCTCCTAGCTCTTCACCCTTGGAGCCGAGCCCCAGAACTTCACCGGTTCACTCCGCCAAGGACGGCACGGTGGTGCAGCGGTAGAGTTGCTGCCTCACAACGCCAGAGAGGCAGGGTTCCATCCTGACTACGGGAGTTTGTACGTTCTCCCCCGTGACCGCGTGGGTTTTCTCCGAGTGCTCCCGTTTCTCTCACACTCCAAAGGCATGCAGGTTTGTAGGCTAATTGGCTTGGTATAATTGTAAATTGTCCCTAGCGTGTGTAGGATAGTGTTAGTGTGCGTGGATCGCTGCTTGCGTGGACCCGGTGGGCCGTAGGGCCTGTTTTCGTGCTGTATCTCTAAACTAAACTAAACATAAAACACATTTGGACAGATACATGATTGGAAAGGTTTACAGGGAAACGAGCCAAACATGGGCAGGTGGGATTAGTGTAGATGGTGAATCTTGACCTGGGTGGGTAAGTTGTATCCGTGCTGTACGACTCTATAGATAGGGATAGGTCTGATGACGCTGACACTTTATGTGGGGTGGGGTGTGCGGACAAGTCTGGCTCAATGTGCCTGGTGGTGGGATGTGGAGGGAGGGTTTGGCGTGGGAGTACGGAGATTCAGCCAGTGTCACCGGTGGGCCAAGCACATGCTCAAGGGCAAGCCCTGAACCTGATGGATCCAGAGCAGCAGAGAACCCAACAGCATCTGAAACGGGAGAATCCGAAGGAAACGATCAAATGTCAAGGCCGGATCCAATTGCTGGAAAGCAACGCATTAGACAGTAGAGGCTGGCATCAACCTGCATCAGTACGCGGGGTCACCAGCTCTCAGGGGCAGTGTTTGGATGGAATATTCAAAGAGTTGTAGAACCAAACACCAGATTCTCACACCGACCTTTCTGTCCTAGGCCTCCTGCATTGCCAGAGCAAGGCCACACACAAACAGAAGGGAACAGCTCCTCATTTTCTGCTTGGGTAGCTCACACCCCAATCATGTGAACATTGAATTCTGCAATTTTAGGTAAATACATCATCCTCCCCCTCACTTTCCCTCCTATATCCCCCATCTTCCAGGCCTCCTCTCTTCCAGCTTTCTTTCGACACCCCCCCCCCCCTCAGTCTGAAGAAGGATCCTGACCTGAAACGTCACCTATCCATATTCTCCTGAGATGCTGCCCAACCCGCTGAGTGTCTTCTTCCACTAGGTTCACATTGGTTAGACCGCTCTTTGAATATTGTGTACAGTCCTGGTCTCCACACTACAGGAGGGATGTGCTAGCAATGGGGAGAGTGCAGAAGAGACTCACACGATGTTACCTGGAAAGGAGGGCTGTGGTTACAAGGAGAGTTGAGACAGGCTGGGATTATTCTCGCTGAGGGCGACCTTACAGAGGTTTATATAATCACGAGGGGCATGGATTGGATAGAGAGCCAGAATCAAGGGCGGGGGAGTCTGCAAGTTGAGGTCAGAAGTTAAGGTGAGGTGAAGTGGCGCAGCTGGTAGAGCCGCTGCCTCACAGCGCAGAGACCCGGGTTCAGTCCTGACTGCAGGGTGCTGTCTGTGTGGAGTTTGCATGTTCTCCCTGTGCATTTCCTCCAGATGCCCCATCAGGATGGAAGAGCCTGAAAACCGTGACCTCCAGGTTCAAGAGCAGCTTCTTCCCAGCAACCATCAGGCTCTTGAACACTGCACAACACTAACCTCAGCAACTGTGATCTTCTGTGGACTGTGTCTTTGGTGCACTACGGACTTCAGTGTTGCATTGTGATGGTTACCTAGCATTACTG
The DNA here is from genome assembly GCA_038087875.1 of Malacoraja senta. Taxonomy (NCBI): domain Eukaryota; kingdom Metazoa; phylum Chordata; class Chondrichthyes; order Rajiformes; family Rajidae; genus Malacoraja; species Malacoraja senta. Next base: position 61,095,540 of record CM075980.1, on the reverse strand, counting down.
TTACTAATTTATTGTGTTATTGATGACTATATATTCATCAGTACGCTATTGTGTTTACGGATCTGTGAAGCTGCTGTAAGTCAGAATGTCACCGTCCCGTTTGTTGGTACAGATGACAATTAAACTCATGACTCTGACCACACTGCAGGACAACCTGATTATTTTGTCTAGTGATCAAAGTGGCCTTCTAGTGGGACGGTGTGTGTAAAGCTGCATTAAAGGAGTTAGTGTAATAGGGAGTCAGATAAATACTTGAAAAGTGAAAAAATACACGGGTCCGCAAAAAGAAAATTGGTCTTTCAATGGGCTAGCATCAGCACCAGGAGCAGAGTGGCCTCCAGGCCGGTCTCTCTGCACCTGCTTCAGATCTTGAAGAGGCTGGGACTATTTTCTTTGGAAAATATCAGCAAACATAACCAACTATGTGGCCCATGCGATTCAGTGGCACAGCCGGGTAGAGAGACGCTGTCTCACAGCGCAGAGACCCGGGTTCGATCCTGACCTCGGGTGCTGTCTGTGTGTGTGGAGTTTGCACGTTCTCCTGTGACCACGTGGGTTTCCTCCGGGTACTCCGGTTTCCTCCCACATCCCTAAGACATGCGTGCTTGTAGGTTAGTTGGCCCTCTGTATATTCCCCCTAGTGTGTGGGGAGTGGATGAGAAAGTGGGATAACATAGAACTAGTGTGGTCGGGGGACTGGTGGTCGGTGTGGACCCGGTGGGCCGTATGGCCTGTTTCCGTGCTGGTTTTCTCAATCACTATAGCCAATGGCAACCTATGTAAAGTAGTATAAACCAATATAAACTGACAGAAACCGAACTCTGCTAGATGGCTCAGCTAGATGAAAACCCACACGGTAACAGAGAGAACGTGCAAACTCCACACAGTCAGCACCCAAGGTCAGAATCGAACCTGGGTCCCTGCCTCAGGACATTTTATTTCACTGTGCTCTTCCTTTCCTTCCAAACCTTCTGATGACCTGAGCTCCCTCTGTTCCCTGCTTTGTTTCCACACTGACCACCTGACCAATATCATCAAAGACCTGTCCATCCCCAGTCATTCACTCTTCTCCCCTCTCCCGTCCGGCAGAAGGCACAGAAGCTTGAGAGCGCGCACCACAAGACTCAGGAACAGCTTCTTCCCCTCTATTGTCAGGCTTCTGAACGGTCCTTCCATAAGCTAGGGTACTGTCCAATTCACCTCTACCCCATGGCGGACATTGGACTTTGTCTCTGGAACTGATGCGCTACAATGCTGAGAACTATATTCTACACTCTGTATCTTCCCCTTTGCTCTACTGATTGTATATGAGTTTGACTTGATTGTATTGTATAGTATTATCTGATCTGATTGTCTAGTATGCAAAGCAAAACTTTTCACTGTATCTCAGTACATGTTACCATAACAAACCTACATGTATCTGTACACTGTGGATGGCTTGATTGTAATTGTGTATAGTCTTTCCGCACACTGGTTAGCACGCAACGAAAAGCTTTTCACTGCACCCCGTACAATGCTTCGGTGCAGCACAGAAACAGACCCTTCGGCCCACCTTGTCCATGCTGACCTGGTCACAGCTTCCTGCGTCCAACATGAACAGATACATCTAATGGATATGGATTGAGAGTAAAGGGGAAGTGATTTTGAGGGGATCTGATGGGAACCTTCTTCACCCAGAGATTGGTGAGTACCTAGAACTCAGTGTCGGAGAGAATGGTGGGAACACAGTCACTGACAACATTCAAGAAATGTCCAGGAATTTTAATTATCAGTAAGGTGTTCGGTTTTGGTCACCTTGCTGTAGGAAGGATGTCATCAAGCTGGAAAGAGTGCAGAGAAGATTTAAGAGGATGTTGCCAGGACTCAAGGGGCTGAGCTACAGGGAGGGGTTAAAAAAGGTTAGCAGATTATTCCTTGAAGCGCAGGAGGCTGAGAGGTGATCTTATAGAGGTGTATAAAATCATGAGGTGAATAGATAGCGTGGATACACAGAATCTTTTAACCAAGGTAGGAGCATCAAAGACCAGGGGAGATAAGTTTATGGTGAGAGGGGAAAGATTTATAAGAAACTGAGGAGCAACATTTTCACACAGAGGTGAACGGAACGAGCTTGCAGAGGTTGAGGCAGGTATTATAATAACATTTAAAAGACACTTGGACAGGTGCATGAATAGGAATGGTTTGGAGGGATATGGGGCAAACGCAGGCAAATGGGACAGGATTATATGGGGCATCTTGGTCGCATCACATTATCCCCCCTTTCGCATCCACTCCCCACTGACTATGGGGGCAATTTACAAAGGACCAATTAACCTACAAACTCACACGTCTTTGGGATGTAGGAGGAAACTGGAACACACAGAGGAATGCTCTGCTGTCACAGGGAGGTAGAATGTGCAAACTCCACATGCAGACATCACCCGATGTCAGGATTGAATCTGTGTCTGTGGGTCTGTGAGGCAGTGACTCTACCCACAGTACCACCGTACCGACCATGTAGTCTGGCAAAAAGGTCAGCATGGACCTGGTGGGCCGAGGGCCTGTTTCCGAGTTGTTCGACTCTGTTGGCCTCCGTCCACCTTACCCCCAAGTCATGAACGTCTCTGGGGCATGGTCCAGCTGAGGCTGTGTTGAAATCAGGAGTATGGAAATCATTACACGGGCGAACACGGGCAGGGCTGGGGCCGTAAAGGCAGTCAGCTGGAAAAGGCCTGGTCACTGGCACACAAGTTTCCTGGGAAAACGACTGGTAAACATAATGAATAGCTAAACCAGAGACACGAGGAACTGCAGGCGGTGGAATCTTGAGCAAAAACACAAAGTGTCGGAGGATCTCAGCGGGTCAGGGAGGGAACTGTGGAGGGAATTGACAACCCTCCTTTCGGGTCGGGACCCTTCTTCAGACTGAGGGGGAGAAAATGGGTAGGAAGGAACTGCAGAAGGTGGTTTACACAGAAGATAGACGCACAATGCTGGAGTAACAGTGGGCAGGCAGCATTTCTGGAGAAAAGGAATAGGTGAAGAAGGGTCTCGACCTGAAACGTCACCTATTCTTCTTCTCCAGAGACGCTGCCGGACCTGCTGAGTTGCTCCTGCACTTTGTATCTATCTTAGAGGTGTACCCTGCTACTCAATTTCAATTCTCTCTCCATCCCTCAGTCCCTCTTCAGCAGTGACAAGGGGGGAGAAAGCTGGAATTAAGAGGTGGGGCCAGGACAAAGCCTGGTTTATAAACCACTGGTTCAGCTACAACCTGAGGACTGTATCCAGTCGGGGTGAAAGATGTAAAAGTTGTGGAGAGGATGCAGAAAGGATTCACCACAGTGACTCCAGGGATGAGGGACTTTAGAGACACAGGAACTGCAGGAATCTTGAGCAAAACACAAAGTGCTGGAGGAACTCAGCGTGTCAGGCAGCATCTATGGAGGGTAGAAAGGAGAGGTGTTTGAACTTTAGAAATAGGCCTCTGAGGATGAGTAGCAAGAATTAATAAGGGATCGTCCAGATGTAAATGAGAGGCCTGTGGGCTTGAGTGACAGGAGAGGTTAGAGAGCTGGGACTTTGTCCCCTGAAGCATCGGAGGCTGAGGGGTGACCTTATTGAGATGTACAAGATCATGAGGGCACGGATAAAGTGAACGCTCACAGTCATTTCCCCCAGCTTGGAGGATTCTAAGACTAGAGGGCACAGGCTTCAGGTGAGAGGGGAGAGATTTAAGTGGGGCTTCAGGGGGAACTTTTACATTCAGAGGGTAGTCCGTCTCTGGAACGAGCTGCCAGAGGAAGCTATAGAAGCAGATACAATGACGGCTTTAAAAATACATTTGGACAGATATGTGGATAGGAAGGGTTTTAGAGGGATATCGGCCAAATGCAGGCAAATGGGACTAGCCCAGTATGCCAACTTGGTCAACAAGCTGGGCCGAAGGGCCTGTTTCCATGCTGTATGACTGTGACTTTAGAGAGAGATTTCTGGGAGATCAATAGCAAATGACGAGGGAACTTAGATTCACAGAGCTGTACAGCATGGAAACAGGCCCTTCGGCCCACTTTGTCGATGTCGGCCAAGTTGGCATTCTATAGCTTCCTCTGGCAGCTTGTTACGGATGTCAAGAGTCAAGAGTGTTTAATTGCCATAAGTACCATAAGCAGAACAATGAAATTCTTATTTGGAGCAGCATAATAGTTCTGGAAATACAGTAGTCATATTGTAGATAACATAATAAATATTAACCAAAATATCAATAAAAAGCCCCAATATTGGTGCAAAAGTCCCGAGTGGAACCAAGACATTTTGTAGTTCGTAGTTTAGTTGGCGTTGTGCAGTGTTCAAGAGCCTGATGGTTGCTGGGAAGAAGCTGTTCTTGAACTATGGAGGTCACTTTTCCACCTCCTGTACCTTCTCCCCGATGGTAGCAGTGAGGGGAAAGCTTGGCCAGGGTGGTGTGGGTCTCTGATGATGCCGGCTGCCGTTCTGAGGCAGCGCCTCTGTAGATCCCTTCAATGGTGGGGAGGTCAGAACCCGTTTTAGACTTTGGACTTTAGAGATTCAACATGGAGACAGGCCCTTTGGCTCACCGAGTCTGCAACGACCAGCGATCACCCCATCCACTAACACTATCCTACACTCTAGCGATAACTTACAATTTGCAGATGCCAATTAAACTACAAACCTACATGTCTTTGGCGTGCGGGAGGAAACTGGCGCACCCGGGAATAAACCAGGGGAACGTACAAACTCCGTACAGACAGCACGGAGGGGGGCGATGAGGAAAGACCCGTGACTGGTGAGCACGAGCAGGCATCTGAGAGCCGCTCACTTGGCACGTAGCTGCATTTCATCCTAAATATAGGAAGGGAGTGTGAGGTCCGTGGGGAGTGTGAGCAGAGAGGCGAGCTGTCAGGAACAAGCCTGTGGAATGCCAGCCTGTGGAAACTCTGATCAGAACAAAGTATAGCTCGAATCCTCCTGCCATTGTCGAAATACCTTGGATGCCTCAGGGAAACTTATGGCCTTTGTTTTGCTGTTGGTTTTCACAGCAAACTCTCGCCACGAAGCCAGGCCTTTGTTGCCGAGTCGTTGCCTCTGAACTGGCGACCTCTCCCTCTGGGCAGGGATGCTACCTGACTCACGAGAACATGGTGACATGGTGGCACAGCGGTAGAGTTGCTGCCTTACGTGGGGTTTCTCTGGGATAACCGGTTTCCTCCAACACTCCTAAGACGTACAGGTTTGTGGCCGATGGTGAATGGTGGCCGATTAGGAAAAGGGGAGATGCAACGAGATCTGAGTGTCATGGTACACCAGTCATTGAAAGTAGGAATGCAGGTGCACCAGGCAGTGAAAAAGCGAATGGTATGTTAGCATTCGTAGCAAAAGGATTTGAGTATAAGAGCAGGGAGGTTCTACTGCAGTTGTACAGGGTCTTGGTGAGGCCACACCTGGAGTATTGCGTACAGTTTTGGTCACCAAATCTGAGGAAAAACATTCTTGCCTTACAGGGAGTACAGAGAAGGTTCACCAGACTGATTCCTGGGATGTCAGGACTTTCATATGAAGAAAGACTGGATAGACTTGGCTTATACTCGCTAGAATTTAGGAGATTGAGAGGGGATCTTATAGAAACGTACAACATTCTTATGGGGTTGGACAGGCTAGATGCAGGAAGATTGTTCCCGATGTTGGGGAAGTCCAGGACAAGGGGTCACAGCTTAAGGATAAGGGGGAAATCCTTTAAGACCGAGATGAGGAAAAAGCTTTTTTCACACAGAGAGTGGTGAATCTCTGGAACTCTCTGCCACAGAGGGTAGTTGAGGCCAGTTCATTGGCTATATTTAAGAGGGAGTTAGATGTGGCCCTTGTGGCTAAAGGGATCAGGGGGTATGGAGAGAAGGCAGGTGCGGGATACTGAGTTGGATGATCAGCCATGATCATATTGAGGCGGTGCAGGCTCGAAGGGCCGAATGGCCTACTCCTGCACCTATTTTCTACGTATCTATGTATCTATGTACTCGTTAGAATTTAGAAGATTGAGGGGGGATCGTATAGAAAATTACAAGATTCTTTAGTGGTTGGACAGGCTAGATGCAGGAAGATTGTTCCCGATGTTGGGAAGTCCAGAACAAGGGGTCACAGTTTAAGGATAAGGGGGAAGTCTTTTAGGACCGAGATGAGAAAATCATTTTTCACACAAAGAGTGGTGAATCTGTGGAATTCTCTGCCACAGAAGGTAGTTGAGGCCAGTTCATTGGCTATATTTAAGAGGGAGTTAGATGTGGCCCTTGTGGCTAAAGGGATCAGGGGGTATGGAGAGAAGGCAGGTACAGGATACTGAGTTGGATGATCAGCCATGATCATATTGAATGGCGGTGCAGGCTCGAAGGGCCGAATGGCCTACTCCTGCACCTATTTTCTATGTTTCTATGTTTCTATGTAGGTTAATTGGCTTGGTGTAATTGTAAATTGTCTCCAGTGCGTGTAGGATAGTGTTAGTGTGCGGGGATCGCTGGTCAACGTGGACTCGGAGGGCCGAGGGGCCCGTTTGCGTGCTGCATCTCTAAACTAAATTAAACTAAAATAGTAATGTGCTTTCCAAACAAGCCAAAACCAGGGCTTCGTTATTTCCGGGTGCCTGGCGGGATCTCAAAGAATACGTGAATCAGATGCCAACCAAATTTGGTGCAGAGGCTTTTTAGGGCAGAAATAAGACCAACAACTGTGAGGTTCAATCACTGAGGAGGATGAGGGGTGATCTTATAGAGGTGCACAACATCATGAGAGGAATAGATTGGGTGGACACACGGACTCTCTTGCCCACAGTGGGGGAATAGAGGACATAGGTTTAAGGTGAGGGGGGAAAGATTTAATGGGAACCTGAGGGTAACTTTTTCACAGAAAGGGTAGTGGGTATACAGTATGGAACAAGCTGCCGGAGGAGGTAGTTGAGGCAGCGACTATCGCAGCGTTTAAGAAACATTTAAACAGGTACATGGATCGGACAGGTTTAGAGGGATATGGGCCAAACACAGGCAGGTGGGACTAGTGTACGCAGGACATGTTGGCCGGTGTGGGCAAGTTGGGCTGAAGAGCCTGTTTCTATGCTGTATGACTCTATGACAGCTTGGCAGAAGGACTGTACAAGGGTTACGACCTGAAACATCGCCCATCCTTTTCCTCCAGAGATGCTGCCTGACCCGCTGAGTTACTCCAGCACTCTATGTCAGTCTTAGAGATTACACCCTGCTCCTCGCTTCCCGTTCCCTCGCCATCCCTCCTCAGCGGTGACAAGGTCCACACCTGACCAGACCTATGTCCTCTCCAGCCAGGGTATTGGGGGGAGAAGGCCATGCACTGCAGCAAAGGAGAGTCCCCACCTCCCAGTGAACGATAGACTACAGAGAGCAGTGGACACAACCCAATGTCGTCGCTTCCTTCCATCCAGTCCACCATCACCGTGTGGACAAAAGGAACTGCACGTGCTGCTTTACACAAAAGGCACAGAGTGCAGGAGTAACTCAGCATCTCTGGAGAACGTGGCTAGGTGACTGACGTTTCGTGTTCTTGACCCTTGTGAAGAGTTGATTGTATCTAGGTATGGTATATCTAATCTGATTACAGTCAAGAGTAAAGTGTGCTTTATATGTCAAGAGTACATATGTGCCTAAACGGAATAATGAAATTCTTACTTGCAGCTGCACGGCAGGTTTGTAAACTTTGAATGTATGCTAAACAAACCTCGGTACACGTGACATAGAAACATAGAAACATAGAAAATAGGTGCAGGAGTAGGCTATTCGGCCCTTCGAGCCTGCCCGCCATTCAATATGATCATGGCTGATCATCCAACTCAGTATCCTGTACCTGCTTCTCTCCATACCCCCTGATCCCTTTAGCCACAAGGGCCACATCTAACTCCCTCTTAAATATAGCCAGTGAACTGGCCTCAACTACCTTCTGTGGCAGAGAATTCCACAGATTCACCACTCTCTGTGTGAAAAAATGTTTTTCTCATCTCGGTCCTAAAAGATTTCCCCTTTATCCTTAAACTGTGACCCCTTGTTCTGGACTTCCCCAACATCGGGAACCTTCTCTGTACTCCCTCTATGGCAAGAATGTCTTTCCTCAGATTAGGAGACCAAAACTGTACGCAATACTCCAGGTGCGGTCTGACCAAGATCCTGTACAACTGCAGTAGAACCTCCCCTGCTCCTATATTCAAATCCTTTTGCTATGAAAGCTAACATACCATTCGCTTTCTTCACTGCCTGCTGCACCTGCATGCCTACTTTCAATGACTGGTGTAACATGACACCCAGGTCTATTTGCATCTCCCCTTTTCCTAATCGGCCACCATTCAGATAATAGTCTACTTTCCTGTTTTTTGCCACCAAAGTGGATAACCTCACATTTATCCACATTATACTGCATCTGCCATGCATTTGCCGACTCACCCAGCTATCCAAGTCACCTTGCAGCCTCCTAGCATGCACCTCACAGCTACACTGCCCCCCCAGCTTAGTGTCATCTGCAAACTTGGAGATGTTGCATTCAATTCCCTCGTCCAAATCATTAATATATATTGTAAATAGCTGGGGTCCCAGCACTGAGCCTTGCGGTACCCCACTAGCCACTGCCTGCCATTCTGAAAAGGACCCGTTTACTCCTACTCTTTGCTTCCTGTTTGCCAGCCAGTTCTCTATCCACATCAATACTGAACCCCCAATACCGTGTGCTTTAAGTTTGTATACTAATCTCTTATGTGGGACCTTGCCGAAAGCCTTCTGAAAGTCCAGATATAACACATCCACTGGTTCTCCCCTATCCACTCTACTAGTTACATCCTCGAAAAATTCTATAAGATTCGTCAGACATGATTTACCTTTCATAAATCCATGCTGACTTTGTCCAATGATTTCACCACTTTCCAAATGTGCTGCTATCCCATCTTTAATAACTGACTCTAGCAGTTTCCCCACTACCGATGTTAGACTAACTGGTCTGTAATTCCCCGTTTCTCTCTCCCTCCCTTCTTAAAAAGTGGGGTTACGTTTGCTACCCTCCAATCCTCAGAAACTACTCCAGAATCTAAAGAGTTTTGAAAAATTATCACTAATGCATCCACTATTTCTGGGGCTACTTCCTTAAGTACTCTGGGATGCAGCCTATCTGGCCCTGGTGATTTATCGGCCTTTAATCCATTCAATTAATAATAATAAACCTAAACCTAAAAGTAACTCCGTGAGTGAGGCAGCACAGCTGGTGAACAAGGATAGGCCATGATTCCTCCCAGAAT
>CM075980.1:60989126-61086048 GCA_038087875.1 Malacoraja senta | reverse complement strand
GGCTCAAGAAAGCCCACCTGTCCCCCCCGGATCCTGACCAACTTCTACCGGTGTACCATCGAGAGTATCCTGACCACCTGCTTCACGGTATGGTACAGCAGCTGCACTGTTGCGGACAGGAAGGCACTACAACGGGTGGTGAAAACCGCGCAGCACATCATCGGTGCCCCGCTCCCTGACATGGATGCCCTCCACCGAAAATGGTGTCTGAAACGGGCTGGGAAGATCATTAAAGACCCCTCCCACCCCAACCATGGACTGTTTGCCCTCCTCCCATCAGGGAGGCGGTACAGGAGCCTCAGGTCTCGTACCAGTAGGATGAGGAACAGCTTCTACAATCATACCGTCGCATTGCTGAACTCGGAGTCCCGCCGATAGATTCCTCCGGTCCCTCCGTCCCCATTGTTTATTATTCTGTATTTTTTTTATTATTCTGTATCCTCTTTTTAAAAAAAAAAAATTCTATATTGCTATACTACGGACTGACGCAAAACTGCATTTCGTTGTACCCATAATCAGTATTTGTGCAATGACATTAAAGTTGAATTGAATTTAATTGAATTGAAACATACCATTCGCTTTCTTCACTGCCTGCTGCACCTGCATGCCTACTTTCAATGACTGGTGTACCATGACACCCAGGTCTCGCTGCATCTCCCCATTTCCTAATCGGCCACCATTTAGATAATAGTCTGCCTTCCCGTTTTTGCCACCAAAGTGGATAACCTCACATTTATCCACATTATACTGCATCTGCCAAACATTTGCCCACTCACCCAGCCTATCCAAGTCACCTTGCAGTCTCCTAGCATCCTCCTCACAGCTAACACTGCCCCCCAGCTTAGTGTCATCCGCAAACTTGGAGATGTTGCTTTCAATTCCCTCGTCCAGATCATTAATATAAATTGTAAATAGCTGGGGTCCCAGCACTGAGCCTTGCGGTACCCCACTAGTCACTGCCTGCCATTGTGAAAAGGACCCGTTTACTCCTACTCTTTGCTTCCTGTTTGCCAGCCAGTTCTCTATCCACATCAATACTGAACCCCCAATACCGTGTGATTTAAGTTTGTATCCTAATCTCTTATGTGGTACCTTGTCGAAAGCCTTCTGAAAGTCCAGATACAACACATCCACTGGTTCTCCCCTATCCACTCTACTAGTTACATCCTCGAAAAATTCTATAAGATTCGTCAGACACGATTTACCTTTCGTAAATCCATGCTGACTTTGTCCAATGATTTCACCACTTTCCAAATGTGCTGCTATCCCATCTTTAATAACTGACTCTAGCAGACGCTCTCCATCCAATCTGACTGAGCTTGAGTTATTTTGCAAAGAAGAATGGGCAATAATTTCAGTCTCTAGATGTGCAAAGCTGGTAGAGGCATACCCCAAAAGACTTGCAGCTGTAATTGCAGCGAAAGGTGGTTCTACAAAGTATTGACTCAGGGGGGCTGAATACTTTTGCACGCCACACTTTTCAGTTTTTTATTTGTAAAAAATTTGAAAACCATTTATCATTTTCCTTCCACTTCACAATTATGCACCACTTTGTGTTGGTCTATCACATAAAATCCCAATAAAATACATTTACGTTTGAGGTTGTAACGTGACAAAATGTGGAAAAGTTCAAGGGGTATGAAAACTTTTGCAAGCCACTGTATATTTCACTGAATTCAGAGTCTTGAAAAACATCTCACTCAAAAGGTAGAAGCAACGTTTGTACAGCATTTCCTTCAGTATCGCCCCTCCCAGTGTGGCCCTTCCTCAGTACTGCCCCTCCCACAGTATTGCCCTCCCGCAGTACTGCCCCTCCCACAGTGTGGCCCTCCCGCAGTACTGCCCCTCCCACAGTGTGGCCCTCCCGCAGTACTGCCCCTCCCACAGTGTGGCCTTTCCACAGTACTGCCCCTCTCACAGTGTGGCCCTTCCTCAGTACTGCCCCTCCCACAGTGTGGCCCTTCCTCAGTACTGCCCCTCCCACAGTGGCACCCTCGGCATACACCGATAACATGCTCCTCGTGGTCACCGACCCCATCGACCTGCAGAGGATGCGCGAGTGCCAACGGGTCTTCCCGGCCGCCTCCTCTGCCAGGATCAACTGGGGGAAATGTTCTGAACTCTTGGTGGGTCCCTGGCAGGTGGACTCCCTCCCGGAGGAGATGTGGCCTTTCACGTGGAGCACCACGCACCTCCTCTACCTGGGAGTCTTGGGAGTCTCACACAACTCGAGCCACCTTTCCTCGACACCCTTCATCTCCCTCCGAAACGCTGGGAGACATCTCCTGTATGGGCTCCTCCTCCACACCCTGCACTTCCTCGCCCTGGTCCAACGTCTAGACACTAAGTGGCGGTCGGTGTTGCCTTTTGGCCGCTAGAGGCCCCCCCTAGTGGGGGGCCCCTCTACGCAGGGATTCTCCCCCTCTACATCGGGGACCTGGGGTGGAGGGTATTGCACCGTGGTGTTCCCTGCAACCTGTTTCTCTCGCGGTTCACAGGCTCGCCAGCCGCCTGCCACTTTTGCGGGCTGGAAGAGACTGTGTTCCACGTCAATATGGGGTGTGTGAGGTTGCAGCCCCTGTTCCAATACCTACAGGGGCTGCTCCTTGCCTTCTGGCTGCATTTGACACCCACCATCCTCATCTTTGGACACCCTGTGCATAGGGGATAGGGTAGGGCCGATGATGTCCTGGTTGGGTTGCTCCTGGGCCTGGTCAAGCTGGCCATCTGCGAGTCACGGCGCCAGGCGGAAGAGGGCTCTGCCCGAGCCGGCTGCCTGCCCCTTTTCCGGGGTTACGTCCATGCCCGGGTGGTGTTGGAGAGGAACTACGCGCTGTCCACAGACACCCTGGGGGATTTCCGGGACCGCTGGGCGGAGGATGTGGGGAGGGTGGAATACATCCTCAATAAGGATTGTGAAATAGTTATTTAAGAGTATTGGTTTTACTTGCACAATGGTGGTGGGTTTGTTTGCATTGTTTAGCATTGTAAACAATTGAATAAATCTATTTTTGGTATAAAAACGAGTGCGGCACTCCCTTAGAATCTCCTCTTCACCCCAACACGTCAATGGGCCCTCACTAGTCCTCCACTCTATATTTCCCCCATCCACCCTTCATGCACGCCAAGGGTCCTTGAGACCTTGCGAGAGCGAGACTCGATCTCACAAGAGGAGGGATCAGGGGTCAGCTTCTCCCAGCAGTCAAGGGGCTTGCTTCCACCAGCTCCTGCTGGCTTAAGGCCTCAGTCAAAGGCTGAGACTCTGCCAGCACGTGTTGCTTCGACAATGAGAGTGCTTTGTGGCTTATTTACACGTTCAGAGGGAAGGATTAGCACATAACATCCCCCTGCCTGCCATCTTGGCAAGGGGGCAAAATGTAGGGATAAACACAAGGAGAAATGCTTTCTCTCGTTAGGCCCAGTAACCATAGTTTCCTTAAAAAGTTTGGAAACAAATTCTACAGAGACATTATTCCAAAGCTGGCAATAATCTGTCTCTCTCTATTATCTATGCCACTCTCTACATTATCTGTTTGACTTCTAGAGACAATTAATTAATTGAAGGACAGTCTGTTCCAATTTCACAGGATATTATCCTCGGAGTTTTCTCTTTGGTTTATTTATTGAACTTGTTTTAACAAATGCAGAGCAGGGGCCTTATGTGACAAAAGAGTGAGGGACGCCGTCAAGTCTCGGCCTGGCACCGGCTCCACTAGAGGCAGGAGAGAGCGGGTAGACAATGCCGTCATTAATTGCTTCTGGAGAGGGGTAGGTGTTGTTGGCAAGGATGGCAAAATGCGGAGTGGTTTGTGAGCTGCTATTGTGGCTGCTGGGTGCTGCCTCCCCGGAGCCAACATCATTACAGACTAACAACAGAGTGAACAGCATGGGGAGTGCTGTAGACAGAGGGGTCTAGGAGGGCAAGTACGTGGCTTCCCCTTTGCTGAGGCTTTATAAGGCGCTGGTCAGACAACATTTGGAGTATTGTGAGCCCATTTCGGAAGATGGATGTGGTGGCGTGGAGAGGATCCTTAGAGGAGGTTTACAAGAGTGATCCCGGGAAAGATTGGATTAACGTATGATGAGTGTTTGACGGCACTGGGCATGTACTCGCTGGAGTTTAGAAGGATGAGGGGGTGATCTTATTGAAATCTACCGAATAATGACAGGCCTGGATAGAGTGGATGTGGAGAAGATGTTTCCACTAGTGGGAGAATCTAGGACCAGAGGGTACAGCCTCAGAATAAAAGGCTATACCTTTAGAATGATGAGGAGGAAGGGTAATGAATCGGGTACACCACCAGGTGACGCCAGCAATGGCTGCCTCGCCAAGAGTCTGTCTGTCCTTTCCTTCTTTGTGTTTTAATTGTACGTGTTAAATGTATGTTTTTTAGTGTTCTTTAGCATGTTTTTTTGTGGGGGGTTGGGGATTGGCTTCTAATCTCTGACTTCAACGGCGATGCGATTTTGTTCCGTATCGTATCTCCGCCCGCATTGCAGCCTAACATCGAGGAGTTGGCGGCCTTTGCTTGAGACCGACTTTGAGAGCTCCACCGCGGGGAGCCTACGGGACTTCGCGGAGCTCGCGATCCCTTTGCCAGGGATCGACCTCGGAGCTCCAACTGTGGGTGTTTGCGGACTTAACATCACGGAGCTGGCGGTCTCTGGTCAGAGACCGACTTCGGAAACTCGAAGCCATGGCAGTTTCGACCGCCCCGACGCGGGAGTTTCGATCGCCCCGACGGATGGTTCGACTGCCCCGACACGGGCAGGGTGGTCGAGGGACATGTGACAATAAAAGACCTTTGAAACCTTTGAATCTGTGGAATTCTTTGCCACAGACGGCAGTGGAAGCCAAGTCATTGGGTATTTCTCAAGTGGAGATTGATAGGTTCTTGATTAGTAAGGGTGTCAAAGGCTGCAGAGAGAAGGCAGGAGAATGGGAAACATAGATCAGCCATGATTGAATGGTGAAGCAGACTCGATAGGCCAAATGGAATAATTCTGCTCCTTTGTGTTATGGTCATGCATGCAGACAGGGTGGCAAAGAAAGCTTCTGGCATGCTGCCCTTCATTGGTTGGGGAATTCAGTATGGACCTGTTATGTTGGTGTTGCTGCAATTGGAGTATCGTGCCCAGTTGTGGTCACCTTGCTACAGCAAGAAGGATGGATAGAGTGCAGAGAAGATTTACGAGGATGTTGCCAGGATTTGAGGTGCCTGAGATGTAGGGATAGATTGGGCAGGCTATTTCTTGCAGCACAGGAGTCGGAGCTGGTAAAGCTGCTGTCTCACTGTGCTGGAAACTCGGGTTCGATCCTGACCTTGGGTGCTTTCTGCGTGGAGTTGGCACGTTCTCCCAGTGACCGTGTGGATTTCGTCCAGGTGCTCTGATTTCTTCCCACATCGCAAAGACACCTGGTTTTTAGGTTAATTCGCTTCTAAATTGCCCCTAGTGTGTAGGGAGTGGATGAGAGAGTGAGATACCATAGAACTAGTGTGAATGGGTGATCGATGATCGGCGCGCATTCGCTGGGCCGAAGGATCTGTTTCCATGCTGTGTCTCTAAACTAACCAGAGCCACCTCTTCACTTCATGCTCTATCCTCTGGAACGGCCTGGAACGGGATGTGTTGTAAGCTGCTTAATCATTGTGCGTCTGAATATCGACAGGAGCTAGTCCAAGGGGAGAAGTGACCGACATCACCTGACCAACATCATCAAAGACTTGTCCCACCCTGCTCATTCCTTCTTCTCTCTGCTCCCGTCAAGATACAGCAGCTTGAAAGCGCGCACCACCAGACTCAGGAACAGCTTCTTCCCCTCTGTTATCAGGCTTCTGAACGGTCCTTCCATAAGCTAGGGTACTGTCCGATTCACCTCTACCCCATTGCGGACATTGGACTTTGTCTCTGGAACTGGTGCGCTACAATGCTGAGAACTATATTCTGCACTCTGTATCTTCCCCTTTGCTCTACCTATTGCAATTGAGTTTGACTTGATTGTGTTTCCGTCTAATATTATTTAATCTGTTTGGTCAGCATGCAAAACAAAGCTTGCACTGCACCTCGGTACATGTGACAATAATACATTGAAAACAGCACTGTAACTGAAACAGGAAACTGCAAATAAAATGCTGCTTCTAACCAGAGGTCTCTCGAGGAGACAGGAAGTCGGTAATAAATCAGGAACTGAGAACAATTTAGTCATTAGGACTTCAATCTGTTGCTGACCTCCAGTGACCTTGGAATGAGGCCAGCTTCTTCCCAACAACCACCAGCCTCTGCTGAACACTGCACAACACTAACCTCAGCAACTGTGAGCTTCTATGGACTGTGTCTCTGATTGCACTAAGGACTTCTGTTCTGCACCCTTATGGTTACCTACTGTAGTATTGCAGTTATTCATTTATTGTACGATTGACGGCCGGTGGCCTTGGTAGATGACGATGGCATGGTTGTGCAGTCTCATGTCTTGGAATGGAGTGTGTCTCGCACGTGGGAGCAGTGGGGGGACATGAAGGCCACAGTGGGGGCATTCAGTGCTGCAGCCTTCCTCCTGTCTCCGCCGCTAACGAGTCGGCTTCAGCGAACGTCTTTGAAACTGCTGACCGCCTTCCTAGTGGTTGTATGCCAGCCAGTCCTGTCACTGGCACTGGCACGGGTTTCCTGTTCTTTTGGGGCTAGGCCCTCATGCTAGAGGTGGTCCTTGATGCAGTCTTTGAAATGTTTCTTTGGGTGCCCTGGGATCCTTTGACTTTGAGACAGAACTCTGTACAGGAGTTGATGAGGTGTGCGGGATTCATCCATCCGGATCACATTTATACGTGTGTTATTGCGTTTACGGGCCAGTTAAGCTGCAGCAAGTTGATTGAACAGGTGACAATTAAATTCTCTTGACTCTTGCTGCCAATGGATTGTCACATTGTGGGTTTCCTCCGGGTGCTCCGGGTGCTCTGGGTGCTCCGGTTTCCTCCCACATCCCAAAGACGTGCGGGTTTGTCAGTTAATTGTCTGTAAGTTGCCGCTAGTGTGTAGGGAGTGGATGAGGAAGTGGTATAACATAGAATTAGTGTAAACAGGTGAATGATGGTCGGTATGGACTCGGTGGGCCGAAAGGCCTGTTTTCGGTGCTACGTCGCTAATGTTGGGATGGGACAGAGTCCTTGGGGAGCCTGACCCTCTGCAGTGGGCTGAAGGGTCATGACACACCGGCCGTGTCACAGAGAGCCCCAACTAATGTTGTTGTCAGTCTGTGACCGCATCTTGCTGATGGATCAGTGCGAATGTCACAGCGGATTAAAGTATTTGAAGCGCTCAGAAACACTTGGGACATGTGCGTCGGAGGCTGACGGTGAGGCTTGGGTTTAGTGGCTTTGCAAGGCGATATGCGTCAATGTCACCACACTAATCGCCCATGAAAGGACAGGTCCACGTGGCACTGAATGTGAGAGTCAGGCAAATGGACAGATGTTCTCAGAGCAGAGGCGATCTTAGTACCGCCCCTCCCAGAGCACGCCCCTCCCTCAGTACCGCCCCTCCCACATCGGGCCCCTCCCTCAGTACCGCCCCTCCCACAGCACACCCCTCCCTCAGTACTGCCCCTCCCAGAGCACGCCCCTCCCTCAGTGCCGCCCCTCCCACAGCGGGCCCCTCCCTCAGTACCACCCCTCCCACAGCACGCCCCTCCCTCAGTACCGCCCCTCCCACAGCGGGCCCCTCCCTCAGTACCGCCCCTCCCACAGCGGGCCCCTCCCTCAGTACCGCCCCTCCCACAGCGGGCCCCTCCCTCAGTACCGCCCCTCCCACATCGGGCCCCTCCCTCAGTACCGCCCCTCCCACAGCACACCCCTCCCTCAGTACCGCCCCTCCCAGAGCACGCCCCTCCCTCAGTACCGCCCCTCCCACAGCGGGCCCCTCCCTCAGTACCACCCCTCCCACAGCACGCCCCTCCCTCAGTACCGCCCCTCCCACAGCGGGCCCCTCCCTCAGTACCGCCCCTCCCACAGCGGGCCCCTCCCTCAGTACCGCCCCTCCCACAGCACACCCCTCCCTCAGTACCGCCCCTCTCTTAGTACCACCCCTCCCTCAGTACTGCCCCTCCCTCAGAGCGGTGATGGGACTTGAACCCTTGACCTTGTGGTTGGGAAGGCAAGGACTATCCTCAGAGCCACAGTACTGGAGCACTGAGCGCTGACAATCCAGTGGTCAGCACATTCCCGTGAACCAATCTCCTTCACCAGCCAGCCGTGTCTATTACTTGAGGGTGATTATCCTTAATGCTATCCCACGCTTAAAGATAATGCAACTAGATCTCATCCTGCATAACAGCCAGAAAATGCATCTGACCCATCAACGTGTGAAAAGCAGCAGCCTTGGTTTAAGCGTTCCAAAAATAACCCTTTCATACTTTGCTCTTCATGTTGAACATCTCCCCACTCCATCCACCACCCCCGGCCTCTCATCCACTCAGCTCCCCTCCCCACAATCACCCATCACGCACACTTTCTTTCACCCCCCCCAAATCACCCTCATTATTTCCCTTCCTCCCTCCTCTCCATGCTCCACTCTGCCCCTACTGCAGGGGTACGGTTGAAAGCACACAGCATGGTTGCATCGTGGCTTGGTTTGGCAACTCGAATGCCCAGGAAAGAAGGAGATTGCGGAGAGGCTGGAGAAAGTAACGAGGTTGGAGGGGATCAGTGGAGAAGGCAAAAGGGTGCGGATGGTGTAATCTGATCATCTGATTTCACTCAGAGGGTGGTGAGAATATGGAATGAGCTGCCAGAGGAGGTAGTTGAGGCAGGTACTACTCGCTGGCCATCGATCACCTATTCATACTAATTCTATGTTATCCCACTTTCTCATCCACTCCCTACACACTCGGGGCAATTTAATGTTCAATCCCACACGTCTTTGGGATGTGGGAGGAAACCAGAGCACCCAGAGGAAACCCACACGGTCACAAACACCATTTAAAAAACATTTGGACAGGCACATGGACAGGAAAGGTTCGGAGGGATCTGGGCTAAACACAGGTAAACGGGACTGACTTACATTCTGCACTAAGGGCGGCACAGTGGCACAACTGAGAGTTGTTGCCTTAGAGCGGCAGAGACCCGGGTTCGATCCTGACCACGGGTGCGGTCTATGAAGAATTTACTCATTCTCCCTGTGACCGTGTGGGTTTTCTCCGGATGCTCCGGTTTCCTCCTGTATGGCAAAGACGTGCGGGTCTGTGGGTTAATTGGCTTCTGTAAAATGCCACTAGTGTGTAGGGAGTGGGAGAAAGTGGGACAACATTGAACTAGTGTGAATGGGTGATCAATGGTCAGTGCTGACTCGGTGGGCCAAAGGGCCTGTTTCCATGCTGTCTCTTTCAATCAATTCAATCAATTAAATTAAATGGAACATCTTGGTCAGCATAGACTGGTAGGGCCGAAGGGCCTGTTTCCGTTCTACAAGACTCTGTGACTTAGTAGTTCCAGAACGCAGCTCGCATGGGCATCCAGCGATGGGCAAAACATTAAATTAAAAGGAAGCCTAAGACTTAATTCCCAAATCGCACAGGCACTCAAAGTCATAATCTCACTAATTAATGTTTGAGATGTGTGTCTGTAAAAATGATTGCTATTTTTCTTTTGTTAAGTTAGCTGCAAATTATAGCGCCCCAGGAAACAATCAGTTTAAAATCAGAGGATCCAAATTATAGGATCCACAGTGCAGGCCCCAAATTATAGGCCTCTTGCAGCAGGCCACACCTACAGGTTGTCAGCAGAGGTCCCAGATTATGGGATCTAATATCCAGGCCCAATATATTGTCTGTACTGAACAGGCCCAGATTTTAGACACAAAAAGCTAGAGTAACTCAGCGGGTCAGACTGTATCTCTGCAGAAAAGGAATAGGTGACGTTTCGGATCGAGACCCTTCTTCCGAACCAACCCGGTCTCGACCCAAAATGTCACTTATTCCTTCTCTCCAGAGATACTGCCTGTCCCGCTGAGTTACTACAGCTTTTTGTGTCTATCTTCAGTTTAAACCAGCATCTGCAGTTCCTTCCTACACAGGCCCCGATTTTAAACTTATAGTGCAGGTTCACAATTATAGGCCGCACAATACAGGTCCCACACTAAAGGCCTCGTTATATAGGCCGCAGATTGCAAGTTGCAAGTTCTAAGTATTTTATACACCTTGAATTTTTATCTCACGGGATAATTCACTCATTGTTGTCTCTTACAAACTCTTACCAACGTCCACAGATGCACCATAGAAAGCACACTGCCAGGTTGCATTACAGCTTGGTTAGGGAACAGCTTTGCCCAAGACCGCAAGAAATCACAGAGTTGTGGATGTAGCCTAGTCCATCACACAGACCTCCCCACCATCGGCTCCATCTACACTTCAAGCTGCCTCGGAATAGCATCCAACAAAACCAAAGACTTGTCCCACCCTGGTCATTCTCATTCTCATTGCTCCCATCTGGCAGAAGGTACAGAAGCTTGAAAGCTAGCACCACGAGACTCAGGAACAGCTTCTTCCCCTCCGTTATCCGGCTTCTGAACGGTCCTTCCACAAGCTAGGGTACTGTCTGGTTCACCTCTACCCCATTGTGGACATTGGGCTTCGTCTATGGAACTGGTGCACTACAATGCTGAGAACTATATTCTGCACTCTGTATCTTCCCCTTTGCTCTACCTATTGCACTTGAGTTAGAAACATAGGAACATAGAAAATAGGTGCAGGAGGCAGCCATTCGGCGCTTCGAGCCAGCACCGCCATTCATTGTGATCATGGCTAATCGTCCCCAATCAATAACACGTGCCTGCCTTCTCCCCATATCCCTTGATTCCACTACCCCCTAGAGCTCTATCTAACTCTCTCTTAAATCCTTCCAGTGATTTGACCTCCACTGCCCTCTGTGGCAGGGAATTCCACAAATTTACCACTCTCTGGGTGAAAACATTTTTTCTCACCTCAGTCTTAAATGGCCTCCCCTTTATTCTAAGACTGTGACCCATGGTTCTGGACTCGCCCAACATTGGGAAAAAATTTCCTGCATCTACCTTGTCCAGTCCTTTTATAATTTTATATGTTTCTATAAAATCCCCCTCATCCTTCTAAACTCCAGTGAATACAAGCCTAGTCTTTTCAATCTTTCCAATATGACAGTCCCGCCATCCCGGGGATCAATCTCGTGAACCTACGCTGCACTGCCTCAATCACAAGGATGTCCTTCCTCAAATTAGGAAACCAAAACTGTACCCAATACTCCAGATGTGGTCTTACCAGAGCCCTATACAACTGCAGAAGAACCTCTCTACTCCTATACTGAAATCCTCTTGTTATGAAGGCCAACATTCCATTAGCTTTCATCACTGCCTGCTGTACCTGCACGCCAACTTTCAGTGACCGGTGTACAAGGACACCCAGGTCTCGCTGTACCTCCCCCTTACCTAACTAAACCACATTGAGATAATAATCTGCCCCCTTGTTTTTGCCACCAAAGTGTATAACCTCACATTTATCTATATTATACTGCATCTGCCACACATCTGCCCACTCACTCAACCTGTCCAGGTCACCCTCCAACCTCCTAACATCCTCTTCACAGTTCACACTGCCACTCAGCTTTGTGTCATCTGCAAACTTGCTAATGTTGCTCCTAATTCCCTCTTACAAATCATTAATATATATGGTAAACAGTTGCGGCCCCAACACCGAGCCTTGCGGCACTCCACTCGCCACTGCCTGCCATTCTGAAAAGGACCCGTTCACTCCTACTCTTTGCTTCCTGTCTGCCAACCAATTTTCTATCCATGTCAACACCCTACCCCCAATACCATGTGCTCTAATTTTAGTCACCAGTCTCCCGTGAGGGACCTTATCAAAGGCTTTCTGAAAGGCTAGATACACTACATCCACTGGCACCCCTTCATCCATTTTATTTGTCACATTCTCAAAAAATTCCAGAAGATTAGTCAAGCATGATTTTCCTTTCATAAATCCATGTTGACTTGGACTAATCCTTTTACTGCTATCCAAATGCCCCATTATTACCTCTTTAATAATTGACTCCAGCATCTTTCCCACCACCGAAGTCAGGCTAACTGGTCTGTAATTCCCCGTTTTCTCTCTCGCTCCTTTCTTGAAAAGTGAGATAACATTAGCTATCCTCCAATCCACAGGAACTGATCCTGAATCTGTTGAACATTGGAAAATGATCACCAATGTGTCCACTATTTCTAGAGCCACCTCCCTGAGGACCCTGGGATGCAGACCATTAGGCCCAGGGGATTTATCATTCTTCAGTCCCATTAGCCTACCCAATACTATTTCTCACCTAATGAAAATTTCTTTCAGTTCCTCGACCCCCTTAGATCCTCTGTCCTCCCGTACGTCTGGGAGATTGTTTGTGTCTTCCTTAGTGAAGACAGATCCGAAGTACCTGTTCAACTCTTCTGCCATTTCCTTGTTCCCCATAATAATTTCACCCGTGTCTGCCTTCAAGGGACCCACATTTGACTTTGCTATTCTTTTTCCCTTAACATATCTAAAGAAGCTTTTACTGTCCTTCTTTACATTCCTGGCCAGCTTCCCCTCGTACTTCATCTTTTCAGCCAGTATTGCCCGTTTTGTTTCCTTCTGTTGTCCTATGAAAGTTTCCCAATCCTCTGGCTTCTGGCTACTCTTTGCTGTGTTATACATCTTTTCTTTTAGTTTTATTCTATCCCTAACTTCTCTTGTCAGCCACGGTTGCCTCCTACTCCCCTTAGAATCTTACTACCTTTTAGGAATGAAATGATCCTGCGTCTTCCGGATTTTGCCCAGAGATTCCTGCCATTCCTGTTCCACCTTCATTCCTGCTAGTATCCCTTTCCAGTCCACCTTGGCCATCTCCTCTCTCATGCCTTCATAGTCCCCTATGTTCAACTGCATCACTGACACTTCCGATTTAACCTTCTCCTTCTCAAATTGCAATTTAAAACTAATCATATTATGATCATTACCTCCAAACGGTTCCTTTACCTCGAGTTCTCTTTATCAAATCTGGTTGATTGGACTACACTAAATCCAGAAATGCCTTTTCTCTGGTCGGCTCCATTACAAGCTGCTCTAAGAATCCATCTCGGAAGCACTCGACAAACTCTCTTTCTTGGGGACCTGAACCAACCTGATTTCCCCAGTCTACCTGCATATTGAAATCCCCCATCACCACAGTGGCATTACCTTTGTTACATGCCAGTTTTAAGTCCTGCTGCAACTTACACCCTACATCCGGGCTACTATTTGGGGGTCTGTAGATAACACCAGTTAGTGTCTTCTTGCCTTTGCAATTCCTCAACTCAATCCACACTCTACCTCGTCAGACCCTATGTCTTCCCTCGCAAGGGACTGAATTCCATTCCTCACCAGAAGAGATACCCCCCCCCCCCTCCTCTGCCCACCTGCCTGTCCTTTCTATAGGATGTATAACCCTGAATATTAAGTTCCCAGGCCCGATCCTCCTGCAGCCACGTCTCGGTAATCCCCACATTGTCATATCTACCAACCTCTAACTGAGCCTCAAACTCATCTACTTTACTTCTTATACTTCACGCATTCAAATACAATACTTTTAATTCCTTACGCATCTCACCATTCACATCGATTCCTATTACACTTGGCTATACTCTCCTATCCCTTTGTGAGCTTTCTTTCCCGTTAATTCTTGGGTCATTAACTATCCCTTTGCTCCCTTTCCCTTTAACTCCATCCTTGACTATCCCATTTGACACCCCCCCCCCCTTATTTATTTTAAAACCACCTGTGTCGCTGTGGCAAACCTGCCTGCCAGAATGCCGGTCCCCCACCTGTTAAGGTGCAATCCGTCCCTTTTGTACAGTTCCCCCTTACTCCAAAACAGATCACAGGAATCTAAATCCCTGCCCCGTGCACCAGTTCCTCAGCCACACATTCAGGTCCTGTATCTCCCTGTTCCTGCTCTCGCCAGCACGAGGAACTGGAAGCAAACCGGAGATAACCACCCTGGAGGTCCTGCTTTTCACCACTTTTCCGAGCTCTCTAACGTCATGCTTCAGAATATTCATCCCCTTCTTTCCGACATCGTTTGTGCCAACATGCACTACAACTTCCGGCTGTTCACTTTCGTCCTTGAGGATTTTCTGCACTCTGTCCGTGACTTCCTGGATCCTGGCACCAGGGAGGCAGCACACCATCCTCGAATCCTGTCTGTTGCCGCAGAAACCCCTGTCCGTACCTCTCACAATGGAGTCTCCAACTACCACGGCGTTGCCTGACGTCGGCCTCTTTGGTTTTGGCTCAACAGCACTTTTTGCTTCGCAAGCCAGTGTCCCGCTCAGTGTGATAATGTCTTCTGTCCCAACAGCTTCTAAGTGGGTGAACCTGTTCACAAGAGGTACAACACCCGGGGACCTTTGCATTCCACGTTTACTTGATTTGAGTTTGAACTGATTGCATTTAAGTAACTGTCTGTGCTGCTGCAAGTAAGAATTTCATTGTTCCATTTTGGGACATATGACAATAACCTCTTGACTTGACTAGTATTATCTGATCTAACTGGATAGCACGCAAAACAAAGCTTTTCACCGTACCTCGGTACATGTGACAATAATAAACCTAAACCCTTGGATAGAGGGTGTCTTGCTTACACTGTGGTTTTGTAGAACAGCATACGGCAAAACCCAAAGCAGGGGCTAGCTGACTAGGCAGTTGTGGTAGGGTCTTTACATTAGAATGACAGCATTGAAACAGGTGGTTTGGTCTACTGAATCCGTGCTGACCAGTGCTCACCCATTCACACTAGCACTATCCTACATACTTGGGACAATTTACAATTTTACCAATGCCATTTAACCTACAAACCTGCATGTCTTTGGAGTGTGGGAGGAAACTAGATAGGGGGAAAAGCTGTTCCTGAGTGGTGGTGCGCGCTTTCAAGCTTCTGTACATTCTGTCGGATGGGAGTGGGGAGAAGAAGGAATGACCGGGGTGGGACAGATCTTTGATTTTGTTGGCTGCTTTTTCGAGCCAACGTGAAGTGTAGATAGACACAAAGTACTGGAGTAACTCAGCGGGCCAGGCAGCATCTCTGGAGAAAAAGGATGGGTGACGCTTTGGGTCAGAACCATGCCTCAGAAGTCTTCACCTATCATTTTTCTCCAGAGATGCTGCCTGACCTGCTGAGTTACTCCAGCATTTTGTGTCTATCTTCGATATAAACCAGCAGCTACAGTTCCTTCCTAGACAGTGTGAAATGTTGATGGAGTCAATGGTGGGGTGTCTGGTCTGTGAGATGGATGATGTAGCAAGGAACTGCAGATGCTAACTTACACTGAAGGTAGACACAAAATGCTGGAATGATTCAGCGGGACAGGCAGCAGTTCTGGATGGAAGGAATAGGTGACGTATATTGGGTCGACGGTCTGAAGAAGGGTCTCGACCCATTCCCTCTAATCGGAGATGCTGCCTGTCCCGCCGAGTTACTCCAGCGTTTTGTGTCTCTCTTCTGTGAGATGGACTAGGCTACATCCACTACTCTCTGCTCTTGCTTGGTGTGGGCTTTGAATGACACGATATTGCTGAAGTTGGAGGCAGTTGTTGAGGAGAGCAAGAGTTGGCTGTGGAGGAGGTCCATCCCCTCTGTGAGATTGGGTCGGCCCTGTCTTCTGCCTGCCCTGGCAGATCACTCTCACTGCCTCAAGTCACTGCCTGTACACTATGTTCCAAAGCAACCAGACTCCGACTTACAGCTATCTCAACTTCCCACGTTATCGCTTTTATCTATTTGATGTCCAAATACCAAATTATCAGTTGTGAACAGTACGTTCAGTAATTGTTAAAGAATTTTTATGGCGATTGGGAGAGTTGGTGGAAAAGACACTGATCTTTCACCTCAGTGCTCAGCTTGAGTTCTTCCAGACTTTGTGTTTCACTCTAGGTTCCAGCATCTGCAGTTTCTTGCGCCTCCATTTGAGCCTGAAGAAGGATCACAACCCGAGACGTCACCTATCCATGTTCTCCAGAGATGCTGCCTGACCTGCTGAGTTACTCCAGCACTTTGTGTCCTTTTCTGCATCAACCAGCATCTGCAGTTCTTTGTTTCTCTGTTGTACTGCCAGTTGTCCTCAGAGTATTCTCTCTCCCTGACGGGAGTTTTGTGAGATTCTCTCGCCCTCTGATTCCTGCAGCTTCTCCTGCTCTTCAACCATGTTCTGACCCACACTTCACTATCTCCACCCATCTGCCAGTCACCTGCATCCACCTATCACTTGTCAGTCAGGCTGTCCTGCCCCACCTACCCAAAAGCAATGTGTGAGCATCTTGACCAAACCACTGGCCACTATCACCTCTCGCAGAAACAATTGGGATGGGTAATAAAGCTCACCTTGTTTGCATTGTGTGACTGCATTGCTTAGCTCGTTTAGTTTAGAGATACAAGCATGGAAACAGGCCCTTCGGCCCACTGATTCCACGTCGACCAGCGATCCCCGTACACGAGCACTATCCTACGCTCTAGGGACAATTTTTACCGAAGCCAATTGACCTACAAACCTGCACGTCTTTGGAGTGTGGGAGGAAACCGGAGCACCCGGGGAAAACCCACGCGGGGCACGGGGAGAACGTGCAAACTCCGCACAGACAGCACCTGTAATCAGGATCGAACCGGTGTCTCCGGGGCTGTAAGGCAGCAACCCTACCGCTGCGCCACCGTGCTGTTGCGTGCAGTTCTGCTCGCCCCATTACAGGGTGTGGAGGCTTTCCAGAGGATGCAAGGGGAGGTTTACCAGAATGCTGCCTGGGTTAGAGGGGAGTGCCTAAAGGGAGAGGACGGAAGGACTTAGATTGTTTTCTCTGTTGCGTCGGAGGTTGTGGGGAGACCTGAATGGAAGCATATACAATGATGAGAGGCATAGATGGGGTGGACAGCCGGAACCTTTACCCAGGGTGGAAGTGTGAATGACTAGAGGTATAGTTTTAAAGTTAAAAGAGATGTAAAGGAAAAGTTTTTTACACAGATGGTGGTGGGTGCCTGGAAACAAGCTTCCAGGGGCGGTGGTTGAGGCAGATACCATAGTAGTGTTTGAGGTTTGTAGATCGGTACATACATGAAAAAGAGAGATGTGGATCAAGTGCAAGCAGAGGAGATTAGTTTCACAATGGATCACAGAAAGCATGATGTTGCAATGCATCACATGGTTTGGGGACAGCTCTGTCCAAGATCGCAGAGTTGTGGATGTAGCCCAGTCCCATCACACAGACCAGACTCCCCACCATCGACACTTCACGCTGCCTCAGAAAAGCAGCCACCATAATCAAAGACTTGTCCAACCCCGCTCCCATCCAGCAGAAGGTACAGAAGCTTGAAAGCGCACACCACCAGACTGAGGAACAGCCTCTTCCCCTATCAGGCTTCTGAAAAGCCCTTCCATAAGCTGGGGTACTGACCGATTCACCTCTACTCTATTGCAGACATTGGACTTTGTCTCTGGAACTGGTGCGCTACAATGTTGAGAACTATATGTATCTTCCCTTTTGCTCTACCTAGTGTACTTGAGTTTGATAATTGTATTTATGTATAGTATTATCTGATCTGTTTGGATAGCAGGCAAAACAGAGCTTTTCACTGTAGCTTGGTACACGTGACAATAATGAACCTGAACTTGAACCCTAAATCATGTTTGGCACGGACATGGTGGGCCGAAAGGTCTGTCCTGTGCCCTGTGTTCTGAGTTCTATGACGGGTTTAATACAAGATAAGATATTCAAGATACTTTTATTTGCACATGTGCCAGTTGGCACAGTGAAATGTGATCACCATACAGCCATACAGTAAAATAAGACCACAACACACGATAGAGTTCAACATAAAACATCCCCACACAGCAGAATCAAAAGTTTCCCACCGTGAGGGAAGGCACCAAAGTCAGTCATCTTCCTCTGATGTTCACCCGTGGTCGGGGCCTCCGGACCCCTCCGCAGTCGCCGCTACGGGCAGCCCGCTGCTCAGGCCCGCTCGCCGGGATGTTGGCACTCCGACGTCGGAATGGGAGGCCAACCTCAGCGGCTTGGACCTCCAAATCGGCCGCTTCCCACCGGAGTCCGCAGCTCCCGACGTCCCCAGGCCGCGCCGGGCGGAGATTCAACGCTGGCGGCCCTCGGCAAGGGGCCCCAGGGACTCCGCGATGTCGGGCAGAAGTGTCAGGTGAACGACGGGAAGCGCGCTCCACCAACTCTCCTAATCACTATAAAACTCTTTAATTACTGATTGGTGGGACACGTACTCAGCAGGTCAGCCTGAGCTGAAGGAGATATTCACTAACATCCATCACAACAGCAACCAATTGTTCCACCGTGCATAAATACAGACCTGACGGAGTAGTGGTTAAAGTTATTAGATTACCAGCCAGGGTTCGGCATCGATTATCCAATGGCATGGTTCAAATCCCACCGAGGAAGCAAAGAAATTTAAATCTTATTGATTAAATTAACCAAGAGAGAGAGCGTTTAATTGTCATATGTACCGTGGGGCGGCACAGTGGCACAGTGGTAGATTGCTGCTTTACAGTGTGAGAGACCCGGGTTCGATTCTGACTATGGGTGCTGTCTGTATGGAGTTTGTACATTCTTCCTGTGACTGCGTGGGTTTCCTCCAGGTGCTCTAGTTGCCTCCCACACTCCAAAGACATACAGGTTTATAGGTTAACTGACTTTGGTAAAAGATTGTAAATTGTCCCTAGTGTGCAGGATAGTGCGAGTCTATGGGGATTGATGGTCAGCATGGGCTCGGTGGGCTGAAGGGCCTGTACTGCGCAGTATCTCTAAACTAAACTAAACAATGAAATTCTTGCTGCAGCTTAACAGGCCTGTAAACACAATAACACACAGATAAATATATAATAATCAAAAATACAATAAATGAATAACTGTTATACCAGAAACAAAAGAACTGCAGAATGCTTGTTTAACAAGGAAAGACACAAAGTGCTGGAGTAACACAACTGGTTAGGCAATGCTAGGTAACCATGAAGTCAGTGGTCTAAAACTAATCTATGGTGTTCTTTTACCATAGTGCAGGGCTGCCAACATTGGGTGAGAGTTGGGAGTGAGAAATTGCGAGAGAACAAGCCCGAGGTAGCGTACCGACCGAGGGGGGGGGGGGGGGGGGGGGCGGAAGAGGTGTGGGAGAGGGGTGTCCACCCTCCCATTGGTATGGAGCTTTTGCATTTTTCAGCTTGAAATGATGCAACCTGGTGCATACTGTAGCGAGTCTTTTAACTTACACTTGAATGCAATATTTATGCTTTAAATTGGATTAGCTATGAATAAGGTTAGGCTAAATTACATTCCTAATTACATTCCACAGTAGAGCCAGGCTCTGATCAACAGGTGCAGCACATGAATGATCTTAATATATTCATGAATGGAAATCAGATTATAATCAAACACTTGGCCCATGTTGACCAACCTGGGTCTCACTGCACACCTGGTACTACTCCTGACCCTGAATCCAGTTGCATATCTTCCCTCATTCCTGACCCTGAGTCCAGCCTTACACCTGGCCCCCTATTCTACCCTGAACATAGCTGCTGACCTGCTTAGGTTCCCAGTGCTGAACACTCCCATTGTCCCAGGTTTGACTGCACACCAAGTACTATTCCACACCTTGACTCTGGATGCACACTTGGCCTTGCTCCCAGCCCCTCTGCACTGACAATATATCTGGCCCACACATAAAGCCCCATATCTGACCCCCTGGACTTAACCTATTACGTTCAAGTCCACAGGTGCTTATCTCATGCGGTAATCTTTTATGGGGCGCTTCACAGACCGAATTCTGTATAACAAAATTTGCTACATCCATTGGCTTCCTTGTTATCTAGCATGCTAGTTACTTTGTCAAAGAAGTCATCATTTGGTTGAACACAATTTCTCATCCATAAAATTATACTCACTCAGCTGTATAAGTATTCTGTTACCATTTCCTTCATTTTCCCAACAAACTGTCCTGAAGTCATTTTCACCCCCAATATTTTCAGTATTTTGCTGTCTTCCTCTCAGCTGGGACTTTTCCAAAATGCAATCCAATAACTATATATTTAAGCAATATTATTCTATTAAATGTGATCTTGAGAGTACATAATATTTTCTGTGGTATTCCAAATACAACAATGATAAAAAATCTTCGTTTTGATTGCACCTACCAACGTGCATACATTATCATATTACAGTTAATATGTACCGAGGGCAAATTTTTGTTCCAATGCTCCCCATTCCCAATTACTTTTACATCGAAGTGATTGAAATCCAAGTGAAGTTTAACTGGCATCAGAAAAATAAAACCTCCGGAATGGATGATATTCATTCCGTGGTTGGTTGGAGTCAGTATCAGCACAATTACTATATTAAACTTTGAATCTTCAGATGTCCTGGTTCAAGCTAAAACTAAAGACAAATAATAACCTCCTCACACATTCCCTGCAAGTATCTCTGTCACTCCTTTGAAATATGCCCTTCTTTGAACAAGCTCTTAAACATTGCATCTGAATGAGTTTCCATTTGATTACACTCCTTGAGGATGTTCATCTACGTGTTCAATTAATAAAACAACGATATTGGGGACATTTCTATTCAACCTGTCAAAGGAATTTGGGGGGTGGGGGTGTTTAGAAATAGTCAGTTTGGTAAACAAACATAATAGTTGAGTGGCAAATGATAATAGTGCTACCTTCCCAATATTTAACTGAAGGAAATAATGGGTTATCGGGGCTGTATGTGGTGACAGACAGCCTGACACCTTGCATGTCATTTTAATATTACACTTATCCCATCCCCCTGGATATTCTGGATTAATAAATTAAGGTTTGTCAACTAATTACAAATCAGGCTAATTACAAATCAATAACATTAGCCAACTCTGAAACACGAAGCGCTGAGCATTGGGATCCAGACATCACAAACACCTGGCCTCAGTTGTTCGCTCACATCTGGCAGTGCTCTCTGTCTGAACCAGGGGCCATGGAGCATTTTTGAAAGTGGGGAGGCTGAGCAATCACTGATCACTGGCCTTGGGGTTACCCGGCGAGGCAGTGGAGCAACCGAGTGGGGGGAGGGTGTGGGAGGTGGGTGCCCCCCCTCGCACGGTAGGGACTTTTTGAAATTTGATGTATTAAAATCATGTTTGAGTGCATTGTAGAAGTATGATTTCAATGTTTTTTGTTTGAAGTATTTTTAAGAGGTATTTTTTAAGGGGTAACTTTTTCCACACAAAGGGTGGTGGGTATATGGAACAAGCTGCCAGAGGAGATAGTTGAGGCAGGGTCTATCCGAACATTTAAGAAACAGTTAAGACTGATACAATGGAAAGGACAGGTTTGGAGGGATATGGACCAAAAGCAGGTAGTGTAGCTGGGACATGTTGGCGGGTGTGGGCAAGTTGCGCCGAAGGGCCTGTTTTCACACTGTATCACTCTCTGACTAAATTATACCTCCACCATGCATGAATGCTTCAAAATCAAATGGTCGAGTTCTATTGCCATATATTCAAGCATTGAAACATAGAAAATAGGTGCAGGAATAGGCCATTCAGCCCTTCGAGCCAGCACTGCCATTCAATATGATCATGGCTGTTCAACAAAACTCAGTACCTCTTTCCTGTTTTTTACCCATATCCCTTGATTTTGCCAGCCCCAAGAGCTAAATGTAACTCTCTCTTGAAAACATCCAGTAAATTGGCCTCCACTGCCTGTGCCAGAGAATTCCACAGATTCACAACTCTCTGCGTGAAGAAACTGTGACCCCTGGTTCTAAACTCCCCCAACATCGAGGACATTTTTCCTGCAGTTACAGTAAGTGAAAATCTAGCAGGCAAGCAGGATGCTTTCTCCAACCACCCCCATTTGAAGGCCACTATCTTCCACCATTTCTACCCAGTGCTTGGTACTTACTTCCAGCAGCCAGTGGTTGCCGTCCGGGATGCACTGAGCCGTAGCCTGATCCATGCCGGTCACCTGGGGGAATTCGGCACAGAGACGCTCACGGCAGCGACGCAACGCTTCTGACGGCCCGGGACTCTTGCACTGAGGCTGCTCCATGGCAGGAGCTGCAGCGAGCCACTCACGTGCACGGCAAACACTCGCCAGCCCGGCAAACACTCGCCAGCCCGGCAAACAGTCGCCAGCCCGGCAAACACTCGCCAGCCCCGGCTCTCCGTCCGCATCTGTCCCCGCTGCTGCTTCTGCTTCCATCCCTCCCTCAGCCCCGGTTCTCCAAAACCCATGGCCCATGCAATTGATATAAGTTTTGACATTTTCGTCGACAGAGCGTGAGAAGTTTGTGATCAGCGTGAGGGCGTGAGAATTTGGCGAAATGCGTGATTCTCACGCTCAATGCGTGAGAGTTGACAGCCCTGTAGTGTAACCAAAGACGCAGTTCATAGAAGATCACAGTTGTTGAGGTTAGTGTTGTGCAGTGTTCTGGAGCCTGATGGTTACTAGGAAGAAGCTGTTCTTGAACCTGGAGGTCACGGTTTTCAGATAATTGAGCTGTTGATTGTTGTAAAAATACAATGGATACACTAATGCCCCTTACGGGAGGAAGTCTGCTGTTGTATTCCCTGACCTGTAGGTGACTCCACACCCTGTACTGCCTCAGTTCAGGGGCAAAGAGGGATGGGCAATAAATGCTGGCAAGGAGCGGTGTCAAGAGTCAGGAGTGTTGTACTCTCATGTGTATCGAAACAGAACAATGACACTCTTACACTGCTGAAGCATGGAGGGGAATGGCATCAGGAAGATGTGTATCATGTTGCTACTGGTGGACAGAGCTGTGGGATCCACGGCTCATCCTGAGGGACCTCACAGGAGTGGCAGGTGACTGAATGCACTGAGAAGCTTGAAGGATGCACTGTTGCTGCGCTTGCAACATAGACACAAGAAACTGCAGATGCTGGGATCTTGTGGAGAACACAAAGTGCTGGGGTAATGGGTCAGGCAGCATCTCTGGAGGACATGAATAGATGACGTTTCTAGTGAGGACCCTTCAGCTGATTGGCTGCATCACGGCCTGGTCCGGCAATTCCAACGCTCAGGAAGGCAAGATGCTGCAGGGAGCGGTGGACTCAGCCCGGTCCATCACAGGCACAGCCCTCCCCACCATCATCAGCATCCACACCGGGCCCTGCCTCAAGAAGGCGGCATCTATCATCAAGGATCCCCACCATCTGGGCCGTGCCCTCTTCTCGCTGCTACCGTTGGGCAGGAGGTACAGAAGCCTGAAGGCCCACACCACCAGGTTCAGGAACAGATACTTTCCTACAACCACCAGGTCCTTGAACCGACCCGCACAACCCTAATCCTCCCTCGGCAACGGACCAGTACGGACCACCTCTTGCACTGCCGTGGACTTGTTTTCTAATTGTGCTCTGCACTGATGTCTTTTTATTTGCACAATCATTTTCCTGTCACTGTCTTGCAGAATGTATGTGTGTTGTCTGAATTTATGTGATGCCACCTTACTATAGACTTTATACTTCAGAGATACAGCGTGGAAACAGGCCCTTCGGCCCGCCGCGCTGAACAGCGACCACCCCGTACACTAAGAAGGGTTTTGGCCCGAAACGTTGCCTATTTCCTTCGCTCCATAGATGCTGCTGCACCCGCTGAGTTTCTCCAGCATTTTTGTGTACCTCCGTACACTAACACTATCCTACACACATGGGGCCATTTTTACCTTTTTTTTTACCGTAGCCAATTAACCTACAATCCTGCACATCTTTGGGTTGTGGGAGCAAACGGGAGAATCTAGAGGAAACCGACGTGGTCACAGGGAGAACGTACAAACTCCGTGCAGGCAGCACCCATAGTTAGGATTGAACCCAAGTCTCTGGCACAGTGAGGCAGCAACTCTACCGCTGCTCCACTGTGCCAATTCCTCAAGCAATGTTTTCATTGCACCTGTACCTCAGCATACTTGTGCCTTTGCCAATAAACGCACCCTGACTTGCTAGTCATGCACAACTTCCAAGGCAGTCATGCTCCAAGCCAACTATTTCTATCCCAGGGTCTGCTGTCTCAGGTGCCAGATATAGGCATCAAGTGAAAAGGAATTTATTTAGCCAGAGGGTGGTGAATCTGTGGAATTCATTGACACAGAAGGCTGAGGAGGCCAAGTCATTGGGTATATTTAGAGCAAAGATTGATAAGCTCTTGATTAGTAAGGGTGTCAAAGGTGATGGGAAGGAGGCAGGGGAATGGGGTTGAGAGGGAAAAATAGATCAGTCATGATTGAACAACGGAGCAAACTCGATGGGCCGAATGGCCTAATTCTGCACCTATGCCTTATGATCTTGTTGACATTAGTTTAGAGATACAGTGTGGAAACAGGCCCTTCGGCCCAACAAGTCCACGCCGACCAGTGATCACCCATACACTCATTCTATCCTACACACTAGAGACAATTTACAGCAGCCAATCAACCTACAATCCCGCAAGGGCGCGTCTTTGGGATGTGGGAAGGAATCGGAGCACCCGAAGGAAACCCATGCAATCACAGGAAGAACGTACAAACTGTGGAACTGCAGCCCTTTACCTGAGTCGACCTCCCCGTCCTTTTGGCAATCAGCGGTAGTGCGGAGCTCACATGAGACATGCTCCCGGAATCTAAGAACTGAGGACTGTTTACAGAGTCTTTTACACAGAGTAGGGAAATCAAGAACCAGATGACATAGGTTTAAGGTGAGTGGGGAAAGACTTAATAGGAACCCGAGGGACAACTACTTCACAGAGGGTGGTGGGTATATGGAACGAGCTGCCAGAGGAGGTACTGTAGTTGAAGTGGGTACTGAAACTGCATTTAAAAGACATTTCGACAGGTACATGGATAGTAAAGGTTTAAAGGGATATGGGCCAAATGCAGGCAAACGGGGCTGCCTTAAATGGGGCATTGACGATGGGCCGAAGGGCCTGTTTCCATGCTGTATGATGCTATGACCCTATAATACAACGTTGTATAATACAATGGGCAATAGATATAGAAGATTGAAAGCACGTACCACCAGATTCAAGAACATCTTCCCTGCTAATATTAAACTACTGACGGTCCTTCCATAAGCTAGTGTGTAGCCCAAATCCTCCAATCCGCCTCATTGCGGTCCTTGCACTTTTTTATCTGCACTTTCCCAGCAACTGTAACACTAGTGGTGATTTTCCCTTAGCCCTATCTGTTGTGCCTGTGTGTGGCTTGTCTGTACTCATGTATGGGATGTTTACATTGCATCTTGGTACACGTGACAGTAATAAAACCAACACCAAGTCTGAGTGACCTCCAGGGCTGCAATAAGATGTCTAATGGAACTGCATTCCTATACAGTTAGAGAATGTCAGAGTTGTTTATGCTTATTTTAGTTAGTTCCATCCCATCCCTCCCAGTCCCGCGTGCCAGGAATGCCGCAGTTGGTCAGTGTTCAGGGTCTATTTTGGGATGGTGCCTGTCTCCACAACTGGCCCAGACACCGAGAGGCAAAGCACGCTTCTGGCAATCGACCGGTGGGAAGTGCTCTCGGTTTCCATTGCCACAGCCGAGCTCACAGCGGAGATATCAGGGAGCAGAAACACCATAGCCTGGTGAGGGAGGTATATTTCCTACAGTAGGGTGAACAAAACTAAACACAATACTCCAAGTGCGGCCTCACCAATGTCTACTACTGTAACATGATGTCAAAAACGTCCACATTAAGTTCCTTGACTGATGAAGGCCAATGTGTCAAAGGCCTTCTTCAGCATCCTATCTATCTGCTACCTATATAACTTTCTGACAACTGTGCACTGGTACTCCTCGACCCCCCTGCCCTAAAACACTCCACAGGGTCCTACCATTCACTCTGCAGGTCCTGCCATGGTTTGAATTCCAGAAATGGAACACCTCACACTAATCTGAATTAAACTCCATCTGCCATTCCTCGGCCCAGCTGATCAAGATTCTGTTATAATCCTCGATAAATAAGTGGGCCCAGGAATGGCAATGCCATGTGTCTCACTGTCATAACATCCCACAGCGGAGAGAGGCCATTCGGCCCACCCTGTCTATACTAGACAAACTAAATGTTAGAAATCATTTTTTAATTTTCACTTCTGCTTTGGACGTTACTTTACTTTAGACTTAAGAGATTCAGCATGGACATAAGCCCTTCGGCCCACCGAGTCCGTGCCGACCAGCGATCACCTCGCACACTGGCGCTATCCTACACACTAGGGACAATTTGCAATTTTACCAAAGCCAATTAACCTACAAAGCTGCATGTTTTGGAATGAGGAAAGAAACCAGAGCAGAGGAGGAAACCCACCCAGTCACAGGGAGAACTTGCAAACTCCATACAGACAGCACCCATGGTCAGGATCAAACCCGTAAGGCAGCAGCTCTACCGCTGTGCCACTGTGCTGCCCTTTACTCGAGGACTTTTACTTTAAACTCCGTAGCAGCTTGTGTTGTGAAACTTCTCAGAACAGTTTCTTTTAACCGTGTTGAAGTTGCTATACAAATGCAGTGTTGTGGAGACAGATGGAAGCAGGTGGTGACTTATGCACGGCGCCTCTTGTCTGTGTTTCAGGAGAGAGAGAGAGAGAGCAGCTAGATGGAGAGGAAGCTGGTCCCAATTAGGATTAGTCTGACGTGGGTTATATAAGGGCTGTGTAATGTCGAGAGTTTCAATGAAGTGTGCCTTTCACAGGGACATTTGTTCCCTTGAGACTGATCCTTTGAACCGATCTCCGTTGATCTGGATTGACAGAACCGCGATTGAGTTCGACAACAGGAAAGCCTACAAGGCTTGCCTTTAATCCTCTCCAAATGGGTGAATTATTATGTTAAAATAATGGCAAGTTCAGAGAACGAGGCCTATAATCAAACTCGTACGTAAAGCTGTCATTTGAACCACAATAACATGACTCTTCTGATCCGGTTTATAATCCTGTGAAATATTTTACTTGATTTTTTTTAGTTTAAATTTCTCATTGAATGGTGGTGCTGGCTCGAACGGCTGTATGGCCTAATCCTGCACCTATTGTCTATTGTCTATTGTTTCTCTGCAGATTGTTGGAACGAGTAGCTCAGGTACAGCAGAGCGAGCGAGTCAAACTAATTAAGGATTTAAAAAATCCATTTAGGCTCCTATAGGTCCAGCTCGAGACTATGGTACTGCGGGTGGAAGGCATACCCCACCCCTCCAAGTGGATACAATGCACCCCCCCCCAGTGCAGATACAGTGCACCCCTCCCCCAGTGCAGATACAATGCACCCCTCCCCCAGTGCAGACACAATGCACCCCTCCCCCAGTGCAGATACAATGCACCCCTCCCCCAGTGCAGATACAATGCACCCCTCCCCCAGTGTAGATACAATGCACCCCTCCCCCAGTGCAGATACAATGCACCCCTCCCCCAGTGTAGATACAGTGCACACCTCCTCGTGTAGATAAAGTGCCCCTCCCCATTGTAGAAACAGTGCGCCCCTACCCCAGCACAGATAGTGTGCCCCTCCCCCAGCAGGTACAGTGCGCCCTCCCCAGTACAGATCGTGTGCCCCTCCCCAGCACAGATAGTGTGCCCCTCCCCCATTGTAGAAACAGCCGCCCCTCCCCAGCACAGATAATGTACCCCCTACCCCAGCACAGATAATGTGCCCCCTACCCCAGCACAGATAATGTGCCCCCTACCCCAGCACAGATAATGTGCCCCCTACCCCAGCACAGATACAGTTGCCCCTCCCCCATCACAGATACAGCGCACCCCTCCCCATCACAGATACAGCGCACCCCTCCCCCAGCACTGATACAGTGTGCCCCCCTCCCAGCACAGATACAGCGCACCCCTCCCCCAGCACAGATACAGTGTGCCCCTCCCCCAGCACAGATACAGTGTGCCCCTCCCCAGCACAGATACAGTGCACCCCTCCCAGTGTAGTTGCAGTGCATCACTTGTTTTTGCACTATTAATGTCTATTTATTTGTCTGCTTTTTTCACACATATATACGGAACTTTTTTTTGTTTGTTATAGAAACATAGAAACATAGAAAATAGGTGCAGGAGTAGGCCATTCGGCCCTTCGAGCCTGCACTGCCATTCAATATGATCATGGCTGATCATCCAACTCAGTATCCTGTACCTGCCTTCTCTCCATACCCCCTGATCCCTTTTGCCACAAGGGCCACATCTAACTCCCTCTTAAATATAGCCAATGAACTGGCCTCAACTACCTTCTGTGGCAGAGAATTCCACAGATTCACCACTCTCTGTGTGAAAAATGTTTTTCTCATCTCGGTCCTAAAGGATTTCCCCTTAATCCTTAAACTGTGACCCCTTGTCCTGGACTTCCCCAACATCGGGAACAATCTTCCTGCATCTAGCCTGTCCAACCCCTTAAGAATTTTGTAAGTTTCTATAAGATCCCCCCTCAATCTTCTAAATTCTAGCGAGTACAAGCCGAGTCTATCCAGTCTTTCTTCATATGAAAGTCCTGACATCCCAGGAATCAGTCTGGTGAACCTTCTCTGTACTCCCTCTATGGCAAGACTGTCTTTCCTCAGATTTGGAGATCAAAACTGTACGCAATACTCCAGGTGTGGTCTCACCAAGACC
Organism: Malacoraja senta; assembly: GCA_038087875.1. Taxonomy (NCBI): domain Eukaryota; kingdom Metazoa; phylum Chordata; class Chondrichthyes; order Rajiformes; family Rajidae; genus Malacoraja; species Malacoraja senta. The sequence continues at coordinate 61,057,401 of CM075980.1, read as the reverse complement.
CTGTACAACTGCAGTAGAACCTCCCTGCTCCTATACTCAAATCCTTTTGCTATGAATGCTAACATACCATTCGCTTTCTTCACTGCCTGCTGCACCTGCATGCCTACTTTCAATGACTGGTGTACCATGACACCCAGGTCTCGTTGCATCTCCCCTTTTCCTAATCGGCCACCATTTAGATAATAGTCTACTTTCCTGTTTTTGCCACCAAAGTGGATAACCTCACATTTATCCACATTATACTGCATCTGCCATGCATTTGCCCACTCACCCAGCCTATCCAAGTCACCTTGCAGCCTCCTAGCATCCTCCTCACAGCTAACACTGCCCCCCAGCTTCGTGTCATCCGCAAACTTGGAGATGTTGCATTCAATTCCCTCGTCGAAATCATTAATATATATTGTAAATAGCTGGGGTCCCAGCACCCCACTAGTCACTGCCTGCCATTCTGAAAAGGACCCGTTTACTCCTACTCTTTGCTTCCTGTTTGCCAGCCAGTTCTCTATCCACATCAATACTGAACCCCAATACCGTGTGCTTTAAGTTTGTATACTAATCTCTTATGTGGGACCTTGTCGAAAGCCTTCTGAAAGTCCAGATATAACACATCCACTGTTCTCCCTTATCCACTCTACTAGTTACATCCTCGAAAAATTCTATAAGATTCGTCAGACATGATTTACCTTTCGTAAATCCATGCTGACTTTGTCCAATGATTTCACCACTTTCCAAATGTGCTGCTATCCCATCTTTAATAACTGACTCTAGCAGTTTCCCCACTACCGATGTTAGACTAACTGGTCTGTAATTCCCCGTTTTCTCTCTCCCTCCCTTTTTAAAAAGGGGGGTTACATTAGCTACACTCCAATCCTCAGGAACTACTCCAGAATCTAAGGAGTTTTGAAAAATTATCACTAATGCATCCACTATTTCTGGGGCTACTTCCTTAAGTACTCTGGGATGCAGCCTATCTGGCCCTGGGAATTTATCGGCCTTTAATCCATTCAATTTACCTAACACCACTTCCCAGCTAACCTCGATTTCACTCAGTTCCTCTATCCCATTTGACCCGCGGTCCCCTGCTATTTCCGGCAGATTATTCATGTCTTCCTTAGTGAAGACAGATCCAAAGTAGTTATTCAATTGGTCTGCCATGTCCTTGTTCCCCATGATCAATTCACCTGTTTCTGACTGCAAGGGACCTACATTTGTTTTAACTAATCTCTTTCTCTTCACATATCTATAAAAACTTTTGCAGTCAGTTTTTATGTTCCCTGCCAGTTTTCTTTCATAATCTATTTTCCCTTTCCTAATTAAGCCCTTTGTCCTCCTCTGCTGGACTCTGAATTTCTCCCAGTCCTCTGGTAGGCTGCTTTTTCTGGCCAATTTGTACGCTTCATCTTTTGTTTTGATACTATCCCTAATTTCCCTTGTTATTCATGGATGCACTACCTTCCCTGATTTATTCTTTTGCCAAACTGGGATGAACAATTTTTGTAGTTCATCCATGCAGTCTTTAAATGCCTTCCATTGCATATCCACCGTCAACCCTTTAAGAATCAATTGCCAGTCAATCTTGGCCAATTCACGTTTCATACTCTCAAAGTTACCTTTGGGTTTTATGGGTTTTACAGATCTGTGTTTACATATGTGTTTACATGGGGAAACTTTAAACTAGAACGGTTGGGGGGAGGGACTCAAATAGAGAAAGCTAGTAGACAGTGTGTGAGGCAGGATGCAGAGAAGGGAAGCACTCAGACCTAACATGTAGGGGAGAAAGAAGAAAAAGATAATAAACAGAGAATAAGAGGTGGTGGGTTTCTTAAATGTGTATATTTTAATGCTAGGAGCATTGTAAGAAAGGTGGATGAGCTTAGAGCCTGGATTGACACCTGGAAGTATGATGTTGTGGCGATTAGTGAAACATGGTTGCAGGATGGCTGTGAATGGAAACTAAATATTCCAGGATTTCGTTGCTTCAGGTGTGATAGAATTGGCGGGGCAAGAGGTACAGGTGTTGCATTGCTTGTCAGGGAAGATATTACAGCAGTGCTTTGGCAGGATAGATTAGAGGGCTCGTCTAGGGAGGCTATTTGGATGGAACTGAGTAATGGGAAAGGTGTAGCAACACTTATAGGGGTGTATTATAGACCGCCTAATGGGGAGCGAGAATTGGAAGAGCAAATATGTAAGGTAGTGATTGTGGGAGATTTCAATTTTCCACACATAGACTGGGAAACACATTCTGTAAAAGGGCTGGATGGTTTGGAGTTTGTAAAATGTGTGCAGGATAGTTTTTTGCAGCAATACATAGAGGTACCTACTAGAGAAGGGGCAGTGCTGGACCTCCTGTTATGAAATGAGACAGGTCAGGTGACGGAGGTATGTGTTGGGGAGCACTTCGGGTCCAGTGATCACAATACCATTAGTTTCAATATAATTATGGAGAAGGTCAGAACTGGACCAAGGGTTGAGATTTTTGAGTGGAGAAAGGCTAACTTTGAGGAGATGCGAAAGGATTTAAAAGGAGTGAATTGGGACATGTTGTTTTATGGGAAGGATGTAGTAGAGAAATGGAGGACATTTAAAGGTGAAATTCTAAGAGTACAGAATATTTATGTCCCTGTTCGGTTGAAAGGAAAGAGTGATAATTGGAAAGAGCCATGGTTTTCAAGGGAAATTGGACACTTGGTTCGGAAAAAGAGAGAGATCTACAATAATTATAGGCAGCATGGAGTAAATGAGGTGCTTGAGGAGTATAAAGAATGTAAAAAGAATCTTAAGAAATAAATTAGAAAAGCTAAAAGAAGATATGAGGTTGTTTTGGCAAGTAAGGTGAAAGTAAATCCAAAAGGTTTCTACAGCTATATTAATAGCAAAAGGATAACGAGGGATAAAATTGGTCCATTAGAGAGTCAGAGTGGACAGCGGGAGATATTGAACAATTTTTTTTTTCGGTATTCACCAAGGAGAAGGATATTGAATTATGTGAGGTAAGGGAAACAAGTAGGGTAGCTATGGAAACTATGAGGATCAAAGAAGAGGAAGTACTGATACTTTTGAAAAATATAAAAGTGGATAAGTCTCCAGGTCCTGACAGGATATTCCCTAGGAAGTTAGTGTAGAAATAGCAGGGGCTATGACAGAAATATTTCAAATGTCATTAGAAACAGGAATGGTGCCGGAGGATTGGTGTACTGCGCATGTTGTTCCATTGTTTAAAAAGGGTTCTAAGAGTAATCCTAGCAATTATAGACCTGTTAGTTTGACGTCAGTGGTGGGCAAATTAATGGAAATGATACTTAGAGATAATATTTATAATCATCTGGATAAACAGGTTCTGATTAGGAACAGTCAACATGGATTTGTGGCTGGAAGGTCATGTTTGACTAATCATCTTGAATTTTGTGAAGAGGTTACTAGGGAAATTGATGAGGGTAAAGCGGTGGATGTTGTCTATATGGACTTCAGTAAGGCCTTTGACAAGGTTCCACATGGAAGGTTGGTTAAGAAGGTTCAATTGTTGGGTATTAATAGTGGAGTGGCAAGATGGATTCAACAGTGGCTGAATGGGAGATACCGGAGAGTAATGGTGGATAACTGTTTGGAGGCCGGTGACTAGTGGGGTGCCTCAGGGATCTGTGTTGGGTCCACTGTTGTTTGTCATATACATCAATGATCTGGATGATGGTGTGGTAAATTGGATTAGTAAGTATGCAGATGATACTAAGATAGGTGGTGTTGTGGATAATGAAGTCGATTTTCAAAGTCTACAGAGAGATTTAGGCAATTTGGAAGAGTGGGCTGAAAGATGGCAGATGGAGTTTAATGCTGATAAGTGTAAGGTGCTACATCTTGGCAGGACAAATCAAAATAGGACATACATGGTAAATGGTAGCGAATTGAGGAATGCAGTTGAACAGAGGGATCTATGAATAACTGTGCATAGTTCCCTGAAGGTGGAATCTCATGTAGATAGGGTGGTAAAAAAAGCTTTTGGTGTGCTGGCCTTTATAAATCAGAACATTGAGTATAGAAGTTGGGATGTAATGTTAAAATTGTACAAGGCATTGGTGAGGCCAATTCTGGAATATGATGTACAATTTTGGTCGCCAAATTATAGCAAAGATGTCAACAAAATAGAGAGAGTACAGAGGAGATTTACTAGAATGTTGCCTGGGTTTCAGCAACTAAGTTACAGAGAAAGGTTGAACAAGTTAGGTCTTTATTCTTTGGAGCGCAGAAGATTATGGGGGGACTTGATAGAGGTCTTTAAAATTATAAGAGGGATAGACAGAGTTGACGTGGATAAGCTTTTTCCATTGAGAGCAGGGAAGATTCAAACAAGAACACATGATTTGAGAATTAAGGGACAAAAGTTTAGGGGTAACATGAGGGGGAATTTCTTTACTCAGAGAGTGGTAGCTGTGTGGAATGAGCTTCCAGTTACAAATTAGCCCTAAACTTGTTGATTAGATAACAGATAAAGAAGTGCAGCTGTGGCGGAACGGCCCTGTTGAGTTGAAGTGCCTTGGTGAGTAAAGTGTGAGTCTTTGACTCGAGAGTCTTCGGCGAGGAGGCTGAGGCAAGCAGGCTATACCTGATTCGAAATTTGTGACTTTTTTGTCCACTGAAGAAATGGCAGGCAAGTTGGTTCAGTGTGTTTTCTGCAGGATGTGGGAAGTCAGGGACACTGGAAACTACACCTGCAGAAATTGTGTCCAGGTGCAGCTCCTGAATGAACATGTTGGGGAACTGGTGCAGAAGTTGGATGAAACTCAAGGCCATCTGGGAAAATGAGAGTTTCCTGGACAGGACCTACAGTGTGGTTGTCACACCAAGGATGCAGGAAGAGCGAAGGTGGGTGACTGTGAGAAAGAGGAGTAAACGTGGAGTGCAGGAGACCCTGGTGGCTGTACCTACTGAAAACAGGTACACCCTCTTTGGAGCGGACGACACGACAAGATTGAGTGGTAGCCAGGGCTGTGATTCCAACTCTGGTGCCGAGGCTCAAAGGGGGAGGGTGACGTCAGGTAGAGCCATAGTGGTGGGAGACTCCATCGTCAGAGGTGCGGACAGGAGATTCTGCGGCAACAGGTGAGACTCCAGGATGGTGTGGTGCCTTCCTGGTGCCAGGGTCCAGGACGTCTCGGAGCGGCTGCACGGCATCCTGAAGAATGAGGGGGAGCAGCCGGAGGTTGTTGTGCATGTTGCCACAAATTATATAGGTCGGAAGAGGCACGTGAGAGGCTAGAAGTTGGTATGGAGGGTGGTGTGGGAAAGGTTAGTGGACAGAATAGGCAGGTGAAAGGCGGAGAGCGAGGAAGGAAGATTGGTTTAAATTTTAATACAAGGGGCCTGACGGGTAAGGCAGATGAGCTTAGGGCATGGATAGATTTGAGCGACTGGGACGTTGTAGCCATGAGTGAAACCTGGTTAAGGGAGGGGCAGGTCTGGCAGCTCAATGTTCCGGGGTACAGGAGCTTCAGGAGAGACAGGGTGAGGGAAAAAGGAGGGGGAGTTGCATTGTTGGTTAAGGAGGATGTCATGGCTGTGTTCAGAGGTGACATTACGGAAGGTTTGTCTAGTGGGGCTAAATGGGTGGAGTTGAGGAACAAGAAAGGGATGATCACCTTGTTGGGGGTGTATTACAGACCCCCGGATAGTCAACGGGAATTAGAAGAACAATTGTGCCAGGAGATTGCAGACAGCTGCAAGTCAAATATGGTTGTTGTAGTAGGGGATTTTAACTTTCCCAATATAGACTGGGAAAATCATAGCGTGAAGTGTTCAGAAGGGGTGCTCAGGAGAGTTTTCTTAAGCAGTATGTGGAGGCCCCCAAACGTGAGAGGGCAACACTGGATCTAGTATTGGGAAATTGGGAAGGGCAAGTTAATGAAGTGTGTGTGGAGGAGCCTTTTGGGACCAGTGACCACAGTTTGATTAGGTTTAAGATAGTTATGGATAGGGACGGAGAGGGTCCACATGTTAAAATACTCAACTGGGGTAAGGCCAACTTTGAGGGTGGGAGAGAAGGTCTCGCTCAAGTTCACTAGAGCAGGTTATTAGAGGGGAAAGGAACATCGGCCAAGTGGGATGTTTTTAAAAGTTTACTGAAGAAAGCTCAGGATGTGTCCGTCACCATTAGAGTGAAGGGCAAAGCAGACAAACGTAAGGAAGCTTGGCTGACGATGGAAATTGAGACGTTGGTCAAAAACAAGAAGGTTGCATGGGACAGGTATAGGCAGCTGGGATCAAGTGCATCCCTGGAGGAGTTTTGGGATCTAAGGAGTAAACTAAAAAAGGAAATCAGAAGGGCAAAAGGGGCCAGGAGATAGCTCTGGCGGGTAACATTAAGGACAATCCCAAAAGATTTTATAAATACACTAGACCAAGTGGGACCCGTTGGGCCCCTGTCACATGGGAGGCCTGGTCCCCCAACGCAACCCGTTCCCCCAATGCAATATTCCACCACTCACCCATAGCCTCCACGGGAGGCCTGGTGCCCCAACGCAACCCGTTCCCCACTCACCCGTTCCCCCAACGCAACCCACTCTTCCAACGCAATATTCCCCCACATAGCCCCCAAATGCACTGGGGCGGCTCATTTCCCCTTTTCCCCAGCACTCCCACCCCCTCCTCTTCACGCTCCCTCTTTTTAAACTTTAAAAAATTGACTTTTCACTTTAAAAAATCCAATTGCACTTGCTGCCAGGACTCAGTGTCCTGTCATTTGCAACATTGTAACGGGCAGGGACAGCAAGTGCAAATAGATTTTTTACAGTGAAAAGTTAAATCAGCAGTTTATGTAAATGAGATCCCATTGTGACGTCATAGCTGCTAACTGCCACTGCGACTTCAAGTTATTTTTCTCAAACTGGATTTTGTAAAGTTAAAAATGTGAATAACTTGTAAAATATACCATCAATCTGAACGAAACTTGATACAACACACCACAGGACAATGTTGAGTAAGGTGGTCCAAAAATTGTAGTGCTATCATGTACTGTTTTGGCGTAATTCAGGGCATGAATTATTAAGTAATATATAGATAAGGGGGAAAAGGGTAACTAGAGAGAGAGTGTGACCTCTCAGGAATCAAAGCGGTCACCTCTGTATGGAGCCACAGGAGATGGGCAAGGTCCTAAATGAGTATTTCTCCTCTATGTTTATGAGGAAAAAGACAGTAGGATGAAGGAAATTGGAGCAGTCACTGGAATTGTCTTGAGAGCAGTCAGGGTTACTGTCGAAGAAGTACTGAAGGTACTGTCGTGTTTGAAGGTATACAAATCTCCAGGTCCTGATCAGATATATCCGAGGACATTGCGGGAAACTAGAGAGGAAATTGCGGGAGCCCTGGTAGAAATTTACGAGTCGTCCTTAAATACAGGAGAGGTGCCGGAAGACTGGAGGGCGGCAAATGTTGTTCCTCTATTCACGAAGGACAGCAGGGAAAATGCTGGGAACTATAAGCGAGTGAGCTTAACATCTGTAGTTGGTTAGTTACTGGAGAGTACTCTGAGGGATAGGATATGCAGGCATTTGGATGGGCAAGGGCTGATTAGGGATAGTCAGCATGGTTTTGTACGTGGGAGGTCGTGTCTCACAAATTTGATTGATTTTTTTGAAGATGTGACCAAAAAGGTTGATGAGGCCAGAGCTGTAGATGTTGTGTACATGGACTTCAGCAAGGCGTTCGACAAGGTTCCGCATGGTAGGCTGCTCTGGAATGTTAGATCGCATGGGATCCAAGGAGAGATAGCTGAATGGATAGCAAATTGGCTCCATGGAAGGAAGCAGAGGGTAGTGGTGGAAGGTTTGGATGCCTGTGCCTAGTGGTGTGCCTCAGGGTTCGGTGCTGGGCCCATTACTGTTTGTCATCTACATCAAGATTTGGATGAGAACATACAGGGCAAGATTGGCAAGTTTGCTGATGATACAAAAGTTAGTGGTTTTACAGAAAGTGAAGATGGTTGTGAACAATTGCAGCAGGATCTGGATCGATTGGCCAGGTGGGCGGAGGAATGGTTGATGGAATTTAATACAGAGAAGTGTGAGGTGTTGCATTTTGGGATGTCGAACAAGGGCAGGACCTACACAATAAATGGTAGGCCTCTGCGTAGTGTTGTAGAGGAGAGGGATCTAGGAGTACACGTGCATGGTTCCTTGAAGGTCGAGTCGCAGGTAGATAAGGTGGTCAAAAAGTCTTTTGGCACTTTGGCCTTCATCAATCAGAGTATTGAGTATAGCAGTTGGGAGGCCATGTTGCAGTTGTATAAGACGTTGGTGAGACCGCATTTTGAATATTGTGTTCAGTTCTGGGCACCATGTTATAGGGAAGATATTGCCAAGCTTGAAAGGGTTCAGAAAAGATTTACAAGGATGTTGCCAGGACTAAAGGCTGTGAGCTATAGGGAGAGGTTCAGTAGGCTGGGTCTCTATTCCATGGAGCACAGGAGGATGAGGGGAGATCTTATAGAGGTATACAAAATCATGAGAGGAATAGATTGGGTAGATGCACAGTGTCTTTTGCCCAGAGTAGGGGAATCGAGGACCAGAGGACATAGGTTCAAGGTGAAGGGGAAAAGATTTAATAGGAATCCGAGGGGTAACTTTTTTACACAAAGGGTGGTGGGTGTATGGAACAAGCTGCCAGAGGAGTTAGTTGAGGCTGGGACTATCCCATCGTTTAAGAAACAGTTAGACAGGTTTGGAGGGATATGGACCAAGCGCAGGCAAGTGGGAGTAGTGTAGCTGGGACATTGTTGGCCGGTGTTGGCGATTTGGGCTGAAGAGCTTGTTTCCATACTGTATCACTCTATGACTCTATCCCTCTATGACTCTAAGCTGGAAAGAGTTCAGAGAAAGAGTTCAGGACTGAGGGCCTGAGCTATAGGGAGAAGTTGGGCAGGCTTGGACTATATTCCTTGGGGCGTAGGAGGCTGAGGGGTGATCTTATAACGGTGTATAAGATCATGAGGGGTATAGATAGGGTAAATGCACAGAGATATTTACCCAAAGTAAAGGGAACCAGAGGAGATAGATTTAAATTGAGAGGGTTTAATAGAGTTGTATAAAATCATGAGGAGAATAGATAGGGTGCATACACAGTCTTCTTCTCAGGGTAAGAGAATCAACAACTAGAGTTCTTGGGTTTGTGAAGAGGGAAAGATTAATAGGATCCTGAAGGGCAACTTTTTCACAGAGGTTGGTGACTATATGGAATGAACTGCCAGAGGAGGTAGTTCTTTGGTAGAAGAGGTTTAGAGGGATATGGGCCAACCGCAGGCAGGTGGGACCAGCATAGATGGAGCATGTTGGTCGGGGGGGAGGTGGTAGGGGCGGGTACAATAACAACATTTGGGTCTGCACGCAGCATAGCTTCAGGCAGACACACAGCCGGCACCAAGCGTGGGGAAAGTGTTAACAAAGCGAGGGCTCTCCAGTTACAGCTCTGCATTCCTCCTGCGTTATAAGCCACTCTGTGCCGCCTTTAATTGGTGACAATGCTGGGTGCAAGTGGGAGTTTGCCCAACTCTTCGCTGTTTGTTTACCGCTCCCAGTTGCCTAGCGCTAGTGCGCTCTTCCCTCTCCCGCACCTCCGTCCCTCTGAACCCACTGTCTCCGCCAGGCCAGACCCTCTTCTCACTGCCACCGCCCAGTAGGAAGGACAGATGCCTGAGGTCTCTCCATCAAGCCACAGACATTGTGGGCTGAAGGGCCTGTTCCTGCCCTGTACAGTATTTTTCCTTGACTGGATTGCAGGCAACAACATTTTTTGTTCACTGAACCTCGGTTCACGTGACAATATTAAACTGAACTAAACTAATCCTCAGCTTCCGTCATCTGAGGGAAAATACTCAGTCTATCCATTCTCTCTTCATAACCCAAGTCTGCCAGTCGCAGTAACACCCTTGTGAAGACACAAGGAACTGCAGATGCTGGAATCTTGCCCAGTGCTGGAGAAACTCAGTGGGTCAGGCAGGATCTCTGGACATCATGGAGTGGTGATGTTTCTGGTTTCAACCTTCTTTTGATCCTTGTCAATCGCTTCTGCACCTTTTTCTACTTTAGTCTAGTTTAGTTTAGAGATACGCCGTGGAAACTTCGGCGCACCGAGTCCGCGCCGACCAGCAATCACCCCATACACTAGTTCTACCCTACACACTAGGAACAATTTACAGAAGCCAATTAACCTACAAACCTGAAAGCTTTTGGAGTATGGGAGGAAACCGGAGCACCCGGAGAAACCCACGCAGGTCACGCTGAGAACGTACAAACTCCGTACAGACGGCGCCTGTAGTCAGGATCAAACCCAGATCTCTGGCACTATAAGGCAACGACTCTACCACTGCGCCACTGTGCCACCCTTAATGACATCCTCACTGTCGCTATTGGCCAGAACTGTGCATAGTACTCCAAGTGTGGTCTCACCAACGTCTTGTACACTTGTAACTCCATGTTACCACACCTGTACACAATGCCCCATCCGATGAAGACAAGCGTTACCATCCTACCCACCTGTGTTACACTTTCAAGGAGCTGTGTACACATGTTGGGTGCCCTGGCTCTCTCTGTTCCACAAGACTCCCCAGAGCCCTTGCTCTTCCAAATTAAACTGCTCACTTGGCACACATCCCCATCTCATGTAGATCCAACTGTGGGCTTAGACACCCTTCATCATTCCTTCTGTGGATGTATCATGCAACACTGCATCAGTGCCGCACTTCATTCGTGACACTCAGCATCAGTGAAAGTGCAGGAACAGTTACTTTCCGACAATTATCATGTTCTTGAGCCGACCTGCACAACCCTAATCCTACCTCAAGAACAGGGCACTACGGGTCACCTCTTGCATGACCATGAACTTGCTATTAATGATTTGCCACTAATATCTTGTTTTACTTGGCACTGCTATAGGCGGCACAGTGGCGCAGGGGTAGAGTTGCTGCCTTACAGCTCCAAAGGCCCGCGTTCAATCCTGATTACCGGTGCTGTCTGTATGGAGTTTGTACGTTCTCCCAGTGACCGCATGGGTTTTCCCCGGATGCTCCGGCTTCCTCCCACACTCCAAAGATGTGCAGGTTTGTAAGTTAATTGGCTTTGGTATAATTGTACATTGTCCCCAGTGTGTAGGATCGTGTTAGTGTATGGGATGATCGCAGGTCGGCACGGACTCAGTGCACTAAAGGGCCTGTTTCCGCAGCGTAGCTCTGAACTAAACTAAATATGGGAGGAAACGAGAGTACCTGGGGGAAACCCGTGCTCTCTCACAGGAAGAACATGCAAACTACACATGCACACATACACACATGCGCACACACACACTCACGCACATGCACACACACTCACGCACACACTCACATACACACACACACAGCACACATGCACACACACACACAGCACACATACACGCACGCACACACTCATGCACACGTGCACACATGCACACACACTCACACACACACACACTCACACACACCCTGGATTGAACCTGGATTGAACACGAGACAGCAGCTCTACCCGCTGTAAGGTTAGATGGAGTGAAATAATCCTATGACTGGAAGTGAAATGGGACCTTTCCTGGAAGGATCATGTTGGATATGATCCGGTGAGCAGTCCATGGGCCTGCTCCTCCTTGGAGACTGGGGACGCACTAATCTCCAGGGGCTGATGTTCGGGGCAAATGTCCAACAAGTCAGCGATGAGGAGTGGAGTGTTGAGATCAAATGGGATCTCAGATAACACATACAGCTCCTCATACGGGCAAACTATGTCAAGAATCACCCGGCACTTGCTCTAAGTACAGTTAGCTGTTCAGGGAGCAATTCCATGATGGCAGATTGGCTGCGTCATAAACTAGGCTCTCCCCGAGGTTATGTGACACGTGTAGCAAAATGTTACTATTCCTGGTAACAGTCCAAACCAACAGAGCAAACTGTAGGATACCACTGGCTATTGAAGGCTTGGCTTCACCAGGATAGTCTACTTGTACAGTGTGCAAACAGGCCTTTCAGCCCAGTGTGTTTAGCAAACAGTCCTTTCGGCCCAGATGCGGTCTCCCAGGTTCTGCACACCGCTCTCTCTCACCTTGACAGCCAGAAGCGGGGCTATGTGAGGATGCTGTTCATAGACTTCAGTTCAGCCTTCAACACGATTGTCCCCACCAGACTTGCTGAGAAGCTGCTGGAATTGGGGCTCAACACCCCCCTATGTGCCTGGGTCCTGGACTTTCTCACCACCAGGTCCCAGGTAGTCAAGATGGGAGGAAATACATTGAAGTCCCTCACCCTGAGCACAGGATCCCCCCAGGGTTGCGTCCTTAGCCCCCTACTGTACTCCCTGTACACACATGACTGTGTGGCCAGGTTCAGCTCCAACTCCATAATCAAGTTTGCTGATGACACTGTGGTGGTGGGCCTGATCTCAGACAACGATGAGAAGGCCTACCGGGAGGAGGTGGCTGACCTGGCACTCTGGTGTCAGGACAACAGCCTCCTCTTGAATGTCATAAAAACTAAAGAGCTGATTGTGGACTTTAGGAGGGCACAACATCCGAGGACGTACACACCACTGAAGATAAATGGGGCTACTGTGGATAGGGTGAGCTGCTTTAAATACATGGGAGTCCACATCACAGAGGATCTAACATGGACATCACACGCTGCCACACTGGTGAGTAAGGCAAGGCAGCGCCTTTACCACCTCAGGCAGCTGAGGAAATTCAGAGTGTCTCTGAGGATCCTCCAGTGCTTTTACTCAGCGGCTGTGGAAAGCATCTTGTCCGGAAATATCACAATCTGGTTTGGGAATTGCTCTGCCCAGGACAAGAAGGCTCTGTAGAGAGTAGTGCATTCGGCCGAACGCACTATGGGAACTTCACTCCCCCCCCCCCCCCCCCTTGCAGGAACTATACATCAGAAGGTGCATATCCAGAGCCAACAAGATCATGGGAGACCCCTTCCACCCCAGCAACGGGCTGTTCCAGCTGCTACGGTCAGGCAAATGCCTCCGTTGCCATGCTGAGAAAACAGAGAGGATGAGAAGGAGTTTCTTCCCAGAGGCCATTAGGACAGTAAACTCCTATCTCACCAGGGACTAACTTACTGTACCATTCTACTCTTGTGTGGTGTCTTTAAAAAAAAAATGTTTTCTTCTTTTTTTTTCTCCCACAAATATGTAATTACTGATTCTGTCCCATCCTGTTTTGTAGTTTTTTTGCACAATCCGCGAGCATTGCCACTTTTCATTTCACTGCACATCTCGTATGCGTATGTGACGAATAAACTTGACTTGACTTGACTTGACTTACCAAGCACCTATTTACAGGAAGTGTGGATGAGAAAATGGGGCAACAAAAAAAGACAAAGTGCTGGAGTAACTCCGGGGGTCAGTCAGCATTTGTGGAGAACATGATTATGTGACGTTTCAGGTCGGGACCCAGCTTCAGACCTATCCAAGTTCTCTAGAGATGCAGCCTGACTTGTGGAGTTACTCCAGCACTTTGTCTTTTCTGCAAACAAGCATCTGCAGTTCCTTGTACCTCCTTGATCCCAAGTTAATTTAGTTTAGTGATCGATGATTGGCGTAGACTCAGAGGGCCGAAGGGCCTGCTTCCATGAAATACAGCATGGAAACAGGCCCTTCGGCCCTCTGAGTCCACGCCGACCATCGATCACCTGTTCACGCTAATTCTATGTTGTCCCACTTTCTCGTCCACCCTTACACGTTAGGGGCAATTTACAGAGGGCCAATTAACCTACAAAACCGTGCATCTTTGGGATGCGAGAGGAAACTGGAGCACCTGGAGAAAACCCACACGGTCACAGAGAGAACGTGCAAACTCCACACAGATAGTGCTGGAGATCCTTGAATGCCCAGGAAAGAAGGAGACTACAGAGAGTGGTGGACACTGCCCGGCCCATCACAGGTACTGATCTCCCCACCATCGAAGGGATCTACAGGAGGCGCTGCCTCAAAAACGCAGCGAGCATCATCACAGACCCGCACCACCCTGGCCACGCTCTCATCTCGCCGCTACCATCGCGAAGAAGGTACAGGAGCCTGAAAAACGTGACCTCCAGGTTCAAGAACAGCTTCATCCCAGCAACCATCAGGCTCTTGAACACTGCACAACACTAACCTCAGCAACTGTGATCTTCTGTGGACTGTGTCTTTGGTTACACTACAGACTTCGGTTTTGCGCTATTATGGTTATCTAGTATTACTAACTATTAATGTACTTTATAATTGATTATTGTCTTTGTCTTATTGTGTTTACGGGGCACTTAAGCTGCAGCAAGTAAGAATTGTGTTATTACAATATTGGTACAAATGCTAATTGAACACTTGACTCTTTCTTGACTGTGACAATTATTGGTCATTTAACCCAGTCCTTGTCAAAGGGGGGGTCCTGTGAAGATTCATCAGACTTGGGTATGATGGTGGTGGGTATATAGAAGGAGCTGCCAGATGAGGTAGTGGAGGCAGGTACAATAACAGCATTTAGACAAGAACATGGATAAGAAAGGTTTAGAGGGATCTGGGCTAAATGTGAACAAATGGGACAAGCTTAGATGGGATATGTTGGTCATTGGATTGGAGCTGAATTATATTTTTAAGCAGTGGATATGTTTAAGGCAGAGATAGACAAATTCTTCATTAGAATGGGTGTCAAAGGTTATGGGGAGAAGGCAGGAAAATGGCATTAGGAGGCAGAGATCAGCCACAATTAACTGGCGGAGTAGACTCGATGAGTAAAATGGCCTAATTCTACTCCTATAACTTGTGTGTGTGTGAATTAGACCATTCGGCCCATCAAGTCTATTCCGCCATTCAATCATGGCTGATTTACCTCTCCCTCCTAACCCCATTCTCCTGCCTTCTGCCCATAACCCATGACACCCGTACTAATCAAGAATCTATCTATCTCTGCCTTAAAAACAGCCATTGACTTGGCCTCCACAACCTTCAGTCGGCATGGACGAGTTGGGCCGAAGGGCCTGTTTCTGTGTTGGGTGAATCAGAGACGGAGGGTTTGGGGAGAGCTTGAACATACTGCGACTGTGTCTGCTCAGTTTTGAAGACAGTGAGCAGATCTCGCTGAAACACAAATTCTTACAGGGCCAGAAGGCCCGGGTGCACAGAGAGGGTATTCCCCCAACTATGCAATCCAGGACCAGAGGGAGGATTCTCACAATAAAGAATTGGCCATTCAGGACTGAGATGAGGAAGATCTCTTCATTCAGATGAGCAGGTAGGAACGTGGAGTGAGGTAATGCCTCCAGCACCTTCAAGGTCGGCTGCAGGAGGTGCCCTCGGGACACAAAGATGGCCAGGCGAAGAGAGGAGAGGGAAGTCTGTGGGAGCTGCTCTTGTGCATCGAGTGCGTGGGCCATCCAGACTTTGAATAATGGTGGCAATAATGGTGGCGCCAGCATGTGTATTATATGCAAAAGGGTTTCACTGTGCAGTTGCATATGTGACGAATGAAGCACTATTTATTGAACTATTGAACTTGAAGCAATCTTTGTTCTGTAATTCTCATATATTAAAAGTGTGCTTGCCTTGCTAATGCCATGATCCACCGACATCCTGCTTTAAAGTTGCTGTACAAATACGCCCTGGTCTGTTTGAAATTCAACACCACACGGTCACTGGAATTCATCCCATCTTCCTGCCTAGTGCATCTAAATGATGGTCTCCCTTTTCACCCCATCATTCTCCATCTGCCGAGTTCTCCCCCACTCTCCCAGCTGGTCCGTACCACCCTGAAGCTTCTTCACCTCCTCCTCCCGACTCACAACCCCACCTTGTCATCATTAGAGTCGGCACAGTGGCGCGGCGGTCAGGTTCAATTCCGACTACACCTGTACAGATTTTGTACATTCTTCCTGTGACTGCGTGGGTTTTCTCCGGGTGCTCCGGTGTTCCCCCTCATGTCAAAGACGTGTAGGTTTGTAGGTTAATTGGCTTCGGTAGAAGTGTAAAGTGTTCCTAGTGTGGGGAGGATAGTGCTAGTGGACGGGATGATCGTTGGTCGATGTGGACTCGGTGGATCAAAGGCCTGTTTCCATGCTGCATCTCTACATTCCACAGTGAAAGTGTAAATCAACAAACTTTGAGGTAGGACATCTTTTGTAATTGACAGATTTAGTATGCAAACAAGCCCTTCGGCCCACCGACCATCAATCACCCACTCGCACTATGTGTAGGAAAGAACTGCAGATGCTGGTTTAAATCGAAGATAGATACAAAATGCTGGAGTAACGCAGCGGGACAGGCAGCATCTCTGGAGAGAAGGAATGGCCGACGTTTCAGGTCAAGACCCTTCTTCAGACTGATGTCAGGGGAGTGGGCGGGACAGAGATAGAATGTAGTTGGAGACAGTAAGTGTTGGGAGAACTGGGAAGGGGGAGGGGATGGGGAGAGAGGGAAAGCAAGGGCTATTTGAAGTTGGAGAAACCAATGTTCATACTGCTGGGATGTAAGTTTCCCAAGTGAAATATGAGGTCCTGTACCTCCAATTTTCTCCAATCTCCAACCGAAAGGTCAGATTGGGAATGTGAGGGGTAATTAAAGTGCTGAGCAACCGGGAGATCAGGTAGGTTAAGGGGGAGCGAGCGAAGCTGTTCTGCGAAATGATCGCCGAGCCTGTGCTTGGTCACGCCGATGTACACAAGTTGACACCTGGAGAGCGGATACAGAAGATGAGGTTGGAGGAGGTGCAAGTGAATCTCTGCCTCACCTGGAAAGCCTGTTGGGGTCCTTGGATGGAGTCGAGGGGGGAGGTAAAGGGACAGGTGTTGCTTCTCCTGTGGTTGTAGGGGAAAGACCTGTAAAGACTCTATCCCCTACTCCCAATTACTCCGTCTATGCCGCATCTGCGCCCAGGATGAGGTTTTCCATACTGGACCATTGGAGGTGTTCTCATTCTTTAGGAAATGGAGGTTCCCCTCCTCCATTATAGATGAGGCTCTCACTAGGGTCTCCTCGATATCCCACAGCTCCGCTCTTGCTCCCCCTCCCCCCATTCACAACAAGGACAGAGTCCCCCTTGTCCTCACCTTCCACCCCATCAGCCGTCGCATACAGCATATAATCCTCAATGCTTTTGCCACCTCCAACGGGATCCAACTACTGGCCACATCTTCCCATCTCCACCCCTTTCTGCATTCTGCAGAAACTGTTCCCTCCGCAACTCCCTGGTCAATTCGTCCCTTCCCACCCAAACCACCCAAACCACCCCCTCCCCAGGTACTTTCCCCTGCAACCGCAGGAGATGCAACACCTGTCCCTTTAGCTCCCCTCTCAACTCCATCCAAGAACCCCGACAATCTTTTCAGTTGAGGCAGAGGTTCACTTGCACCTCCTCCAACCTCATCTACTGTATCTGCTGTTCCAGGTGTCAACTCCTGTACATCGGCGAGACCAAGCGCCGGCTTGGCGATCGTTTTACTGAACACCTCCGCTCAGTCCGCCTTAACCTACCTGAGCTCCCGGTTGCTCAGCACTTTAACTCCCCCTCCCATTCCCAATCTGTCCTTTCTGTCCTGGGCCTCCTCCATTGTCAGAGTGAGGCACAGCGCAAATTGGAGGAACAGCACCTCATATTTCACTTGGGTAGTTTACACCCCAGCAGTATGAACATCGACTTCTCTAACTTCAAATAGCCCTTGCTTTCCCTCTCTCTCCATCCCCTCCCCTTCCCAGTTCTCCCACCAGTCTTATTGTCTCTGACTACATTCTCTGTCCCGCCCACTCCCCTGACATCAGTCTGAAGAAGGGTCTCGACCCGAAAAGTCACCCATTCGTACTCTCCAAAGATGCTGCCTGTCCCGCTGAGTTACTCCAGCATTTTGTGTCTACCCACTCACACTAGTTCCATGTCATCCCACTTTCTCATCCACTCCCTACACACTAGGGGGCAATTTACAGGGGGCCGATTCACCTACAAACCCGCCTGGCTTTTGGGATGTGGGAGGAAACTGGAGATACCCCACGCAGTCACAGGGAGAATGTGCAAACTCCACACTCAGACAGCACTCAAGGTCATGATCAAACCCATCTCTCTAGCACCGTGAGGCAGCAGCTCTACCAGTTACGTCGCTGGCCTCATCAGCCAATTGCTAATCCACATTGTCAATCCACGCACTGATCCTCGTGATACATCACTAGTCACGGCTGCCAATCCATTTATTCCCACTTTGATTTCTGGCCAATATCTTGAGCAAATACAAACTCCTAGACAGACGCAGCATTTGTGAAAGGAAGCGGGCAGACAATGTTTTGGGTCGTGACCCTCCTTCAAACTTTCCCTCCACAGATGTTGCCTGAACCGCTGTTCCTCTAGCAGTTGTTTGTTGCTCAGAAAACCTCTGATTTCTTGACAGTGAACATAGAACGGTTCAGCCTGGGAACAGGCCCTTCTGCCCACAATTCCCATGTCCAACATGATGCCAAGTTAAACTAATCTCCTCTGCCTACACGTGATTCATATCCCACCATTCACAGTATATCCAAGTGCCTATCTAAAAGCCCCTTAAATGCTACTATCGTATCTGCCTCCACCACCACCCCTGGCAGCACATTCCAGGCACCCACCACCCTCTGTATAAAAAAACCTGCCCCGCACATCTCCTTTTAACTTGGTACTGGGGGAGCGCCGTACTGTAGGAGGGGTGGTGATGAGGGGGAATTACCCCTGCCACAGTGTAATGCACGGTACCCGGACATGCCGAAAAGTCATATAATGGGTTGTCTGGGAAAATGACCCCCACCCTCCCGTCTCCACCGGCCAGTGATGTGATGGACGCGGGGGTCTGGAACAATCGCTGACAAGTCCCGCCTCCCGGCGACATCATGTCCGCTATTTGACTTTTCGGCAGAGCGGCCATTGGGTTAGTTGGCTTGTAGGCGACGCAGCCTTTCGGTTAGGTGGCGTTTCGGCAGAGCGGCCATTCAGTGAGTTTGCTTTTAGGCGACGCAGCCTTTCGATTAGTTGGCTTTTCGGCGTCCCGCCCTTTCGGTTCATTGGCGTTTCGGCTTTGTATTATTTCGGTTATTCGGCGTGTCGGCTTTGTTTCCATTCGGCTATTTGGCTTCGACTTCTTTGCTTCGACATCTCGTCCTTCGACGCCACGTCCGCACACGGTAATGCACCACTCCACAGTGCTGTGTAAAAAGGAATTGGATCTGCTGGACACACTCCCCATGGTCTGGCTGTGACTGAAACGTTACAGGTTTCTCTCTCCACAGATGCCACCTGATCTCCTTAATGTTTCCAGCATTCTCTGTATCCTTTGGCAATTTCCAGCAGCTGCTGTCTTCTCAACTTGATTTTCAGTAATCGACTGAGATAGTCCCGGCATCAGTATGATTGTGAGTCTCCTTTATATCGGGGCCCTGGGTCGGAGAGTACTACACCGAGCAGTCCCACGCAACAAATTCCTGAGCCGGTTCACAGACTCGCCAGCCACCTGCCACATCAGCGGGCTGGAAGAATCTGTATTCCATGTATACATGGAGTTGATGAGGTTGCAGCCCGTTTGAATGTTGGAAGAGGCTGCTTCTCGTTTTCTGGCAGCACTCCAGTCCCACCATCCTCATCTTTGAGCATCCCGTGTGTAGGGAAGGGGGTAGAGCAGAGGATGTCCTGGTTGGTTTGCTCCTGGGCCTGGCCAAGCTAGCCATTCGTGAGTCATGGCGCCAGGCAGAAGAGAGCTCTGCCCGAGCCGACTGCCTGCCCCTTTTCCGGGGTTAAGTCCGTGCCAGGGTGTCCCTTGATAAAAAGAACATGCTGTGTCCACGGGCACCCATGGAGCAGTTCTGGGACCGCTGGGCATCGCTGGGGGCTAACTGTATCCTGGATCAGAATTGTAATCCAGTAAATTGATGTTTAGTAGTAAGAATACTTGCCAATTTTGTATTATGATGGAGGGTATTTTGTTATTGTTTCTTGTGCAAATAATATTGTAAATAATTGAATACTTTTAATTTTGTTGAAAAAAAGTGTGATTGTGTGAGGGCTATGAAGTTGGGAGAATTCTGTTCTGAACGGTGTCTCTCCGCAGTGGACCAGAGCCTGTGCTGATGGCAATGACCGCCTCGTGCTTTTTTGGAATCTTTTATAAATAGTTTACGTTTAAATCTTCTGCCAGGACAGCGACCTGGAACATTGTCTTCCTCGACTGAACCACCCTGACCTGCTGAGTATTTTTAAAAGCTTCTGTGTTATTTCGGTATGGCAGAGGGTCCATTTATTCCTTCAGTATTCCTGGAGGCGGATTCATAGACAGACAACTGTGCAATCATTGCCTGATGAACAGTTCAAGTCACTGGCTGGGATAAACTCTCAGGAGCGGTGCATGTGTTCCTGAGAGATCATTTCCCAGGCTAGGGGAATCAAGAACCAGAGGTTCTTTCAGAATGAAAAGATATACCTTTCGAAAGGAGATAAGGAGGAATTTCTTTAGTCAGAGGGTGGTGAACCTGTGGAATTCATTACCACAGACGGCTGTGGAGGCAAAGTCAATGGATTAAGTTGGAGATTGACAGGTTCTTGATTAGTACGGGTGTCAGGGGTTATGGGGAGAAGGCAAGAGAGCGGGGTTGAGAAGGAAAGATAGATCAGCCATGATTCAATGGCAGAGTAGACAAGATGGGCCGAATGGACTAATTCTGCTCCTTGAACTTATGACATAGATTTAAGGTGTGAGGGTAAAGATTTACCAGGAGCCTTTACTTTAGTTTAGTTTAGAGATACAATGTGAAAAATTTGTGAATTGTCCCGAGTGTGTAGGATAGTGCTAAAGTACGGGGTAATCGCTAGTCGGCACGGACTCGTTGGGCCGAAGGCCTTGTTTCCACACTGTATCTAAAGTAAAGGTCCAAATCAGCAAACTTTGAAGTTTTAATTTTCTTTAACTGACAGATTTCGCATGCAAACAGACCCTTCAGCCCACCACCGAGTCCACCCTGACCAAATATCACACTAGTTCTATGTTATCCCAGTTTTGCATCCGCTCCCTACACACTAGGGGGCAATTTACAGAGGCCAATTAACCTACAAACCTGTGCATATTTGAGATGTGTGAGGAAACCGGAACTCCTGGAGAAAACACACGCTGTCACAGGGAGAACGTACAAACCCCAAACAGACAGCACCCGAGATCAGGATCAAACTCAGGTCTCTGCACCTGTGAGCTAATAACTCTCCAATGTGCCACTGTGCGACCTGAGGGTGCAACTTTGTCCATACAAAGAGGGTGGTGGGTATATGGAACTTGCTACCAGAGGTGGTAGTTGAGGCAGGTACTATAACAGCATTTAACAGATACTTGCACATGGAGTTGATACGTGGAGAGGAAAGGTTTCGAGGGACATGGACCAAATGCAGGCAACTAGGATCAGCCTAGATGGGGTATCACGGTCGGCATGGGAAAGTTGGACAGAAAGTCCTGTTTTCTTTCTGTATGACTTTGTGACTCTTAAACACCACTATCATATCTGCTTCCCCAACTCTTGGAAAAGATTCCATTCCCAGCACATTCCAGGCACCCACCAATCTCTGTGCAATATCTTGATTGTGGATGTAAGGTTTCCTCACAAGGTGACTTGGATTGTTTTCTCGGGAATGACAGAGGTTGAGGGAAAACCTGATAGAAGTCTATAACATTATGAGAGGCAGAGATAGGGTGGACAGTCAGAACTTTTTTCCCGGGTTGGAAATGTCAAGGATTAGAGGGGGCATAACTTTAAGGTGAGAGGGGGGAAAGTTTAAAGGAGGTGTACGGGGCAAGTTATTTTTACACACAGGATGGTGGGTGCCTGGAACAGGCAGCTGGGGGTGGTGGTGGAGGCAAATATGATAGTGGTGTTTAAGAGGATTTTGGATAGGCACAGTGACGCAGCAGTAGAGTTGCTGCCTTACAACGCCAGAGACACAGGTTCAATCCTGACTACAGGTGTTTTCTGCACGAAGTTTATACGTTCCATCTGTGACCGAGTAGGGTTTTCTCTGGGTGCTCCAGTTTCTTTCCACACTCCAAACACATGCAAATTTGTAGGTTAATTGGCTTTGGTAAAATTGTAAATTGTCCCTAGTGTGTAGGATGGTGCTAGTGTACGGGATGATCGTTGATCAGCACGGACTCGGTGGGTCGAAGGGCCTGTTTCCACGCTGTATCTCAAACGCCTAAAGTAAAGTCTAAAGTCACATGGACATGCAGGGAATGGAGGGATATGAATCACGTGCAGGCAGAGGAGATTAATTTAACTTGGCATCATGTTTGCGACAGACATCATGGGCTGAAGGGCCTGTTCCTGTGCTGTACTGTACTGTGTTCTGCTGAACGGCTCCCCTCCCCACAGAAAAGGGTAAAGACAGACTTGCAATCCTTACAAAAACAGGGCATTGGAGCTGGGCATGGGCCAAGGAGCGGGTTACTGCCCGCAGTGACGTGAGAGATCGGGTCACAACCCGTGTGCGGAGAGGGGGATGCTTCACGTTTCAGGTCGATGGCCCTTCACCAGGTGGGCGGCAGCTGAAGCCTAAACTCTGCATTTGCCGACAAATCCATCCCTCCGGCTCTCTCTCCGCACAGTCGTATATCCGAGCTGTACCTAATTCGGGAGTCTGTATCCCGGACACACCCTGCTATGTAAGTCTCTGCCCATGGATGTTTGAGCATCCTGGCAGGGGTAAGAGGGTCTCTATTTACCCCATCCCAACTCTCATGATTTTATACAACTCCACTACAACCCTCTTCATCCTCCTCTGTTCTGAAGTAAACAAGCCACATCTGCAATTCCCAAGTCCTGGCAACTTGGGAGGCACTGTGGCGCAGCAGGTAGAGCAGCTGCCTCCCAGTGCCAGGGACTCGAGTTCGATCCTGACCTCGGGTGCTGTCTGTATGTGGAGTTTGCACGTTCTCCCTGTGACCGCACGGGTTTCCGCCTGGTGCTCTGGTCACCTCCCACATCCCAAAGACGTGTAGGTTTGTCGGATTAACTGGCTTCTGTAAATTGCCTCTAGTGTGTAAGGAGTGAATGAGAAAGTGGGATAATATAGATTAGAGAACAGTGGGAATGGGAGATCGATAGTCGGCGTGGACTCGGTGGGCTGAAGAGCCTGTTTCCGAGCTGTATCTCTAAACTAAACTGAACTAAACACTCTCTATCTCCGTGCTCCTGTAGCCTGCCCACACATCCCTGAATATCATCATTTCGCCATCTATCAAAGGGCCGTTCAGTACAGTGGAAATGGAGCTTCCAATGGAGGAGGGTGAAGGTACACTCGATACCAGAGCATCGCTGAATAATTGAGATGCTGCCTGCCCGCTGAGTTACTCCAGCATTTTGTGTCAACCTTCAATTTAGCGACATTAATAGGTAATTAGTGGGCTTGGTAGAACAGCTACAAATGAAGCAAATATTGTAAGAGGATGCTGACAGTCGTCTAAATAACCCTTTGGACAGTGAGGATGGATATCTAAGTGCATAACAGGATCTAGATCGGTTGGGAAGGTGGACCAAGGAATGGTAAATGGAATTTTACTCTGACAAGTGTGTTTGCAGTTTGATATGTCAAATCAGGGCAGGACTTACTTTTAGTTTAGTTTAGAGATAGTGTGGAACCAGGCCCTTCGGCCCACCGAGTTCGCACCGACCAGCGATCCCCATACACTAGCACTATGCTATACACTAGGCACAATTTACAATTTTTACTGAAGTCACTCCACCTACAAACCTGTACGTCTTTGGGTGTGTGGGAGGAAACCGGAGCACCCAGAGAAAACCCACGCAGTCACAGGGAGAACGTACAAACTCCGTACAGACAGCACCTGTAGTTAGGAACAAACCCGGGTCTTTGGCGCTATGAGGCAGCAACTCTACTGCTGTGCCACCATGCCGCCCCACTGCATCAACTTACACAGTTAAATGGCAGAGCCCTGGAGAGTGTTGTAGAACATGGAGATCTGGGGGTACAGGAGCACGGTTTCCTGAACATGGTGAGCCAAGTGGACAGAGTGGTGAAGACGGCCTTCATTGAGAAGGGCATTGAGTACAAAAGTTGAGACATCATGATGCAGCTGTACAAGATGTCGGTGAGACCAGACTTGAGTACGGTGTGCAGTTCTGGTTGCCCAGCTACAGGTAGGAAGTTAGAAAGGGCGCAGGATGTTACCCGGGCATGCGGGTTTGAGTTATAGGGAGAGGTTTGATAGGCTGGGACTTTTTTCTTTGGAGCGTAGCGATCCCAACACACAGGAACGTAAGAGGCTGCAGGGAGCGGTGGACTCAGCCCGGTCCATCACAGGCACAGCCCTCCCCACCATCATCAGCATCCACACCGGGCCCTGCCTCAAGAAGGCAGCATCTATCATCAAGGATCCCCACCATCTGGGCCATGCCCTCTTCTCGCTGCTACCGTCGGGCAGGAGGTACAGAAGCCTGAAGGCCCACACCACCAGCTTCAGGAACAGCTACTTTCCTACAACCACCAGGTCCTTGAACCGACCCGCACAACCCTAATCCTCCCTCGGCAACGGAGCTCCATGGACAATCTCTTGCACTGCCGTAGAGGTTTTCTGATTGTGTTTTGCATTAATGTCTTGTTTGTTTTGTTTTTTTAATTACGTTTGATTGATGTTTCTGTGTTGTCTATGTGCCTGAGATGCTGCTGCAAGTTAGATTTTCATTGTCCCTGTACCACACCGTACTTGTGAGATGACAATAAACTCAACTTGTCTTGACTTGACTATTGCAATATTGTGTTCAGTTTTGGTCACCCTGACATAGGAAAGATGTCATTAAGCTGGGGAAAGTGCAGAGAAGATTTACGAGGATGCTGCTGGGACCCGAGGGCCAGAGCTATAGGGAACAGTAGGATTTTATTCCTTGGAGTGCAGGAGGCTGAGGGGTAATCGTATGGAGGTGTATACAAACACGAACGGAATAGAAATGTTGAATGCACAGTCTTTTTCCCAGGGTTGGGGAATCAAGAACCAGGGGATATAGGTTTAAGGTGAGAGGGGAAAGATTTAATAGGAACCTGAGGGGAACCTTTTTCACATAGGTATATGGAACGAGCAGCCAGAGGAAGTTGTTGAGGCAGGTACAATAACATTTAGACTTGACAGATACATGGATTGGAAAGGTTCACATGGTTATGAGCCAAAGGCGGGCAAATGGGGCGAGCTTAGATGGGGCATCTTATCGGCATGGACGAGTTGGACTGAGGTTTCTGTGCTGTGTGACTCTATGACTATGATGTGGAATTAGAATTAGTTTGGGTCAAACTAAGAAATATCAAAGGTCAGTAAATAGTGTTTGTAATAATGGGTGCAGCCTGAATCAGGAAATTAGTGGTGCATATCACAAATGTTGTTAAGTAATTATGGTAGACTTTCATCAATGTATAAACTGGATTCATTAGTGGTGATAAAGTGGATAGGTATGAGGATCAATGTATTGAGAAACCAGCTCGGGGAAAAGGTTAATGAGAGGGGGAAGTGATCGCGACATGATAGAATGTTACCCCAAATGTGATGTGTTCAATCTGAACCAAGTCATAGAAGAGAAACTATGAAAGAGGTGGGCTGCCATTGACTACAAGGAGGCATTGATAAACATGACAGGCTAGCACTTCAAACAATAATGCTGAATTTGCAAAAATAGATTCATTCGTCTAAAACCCATCAGAAGTGGCCTGCCTGTGGCTGACTGGGGAAATTAAATTTAGCTTTACTTCAAAGGAAGCGTTTATCACCACGCCAGAAATAGCCCGATTGGGAAAAGGCTAAAAACTCAGCAAATAAGGGCTGAGGAGTTGATAAAGAAATGCAACGTGGAACGTGGGAGTACAGACTGGTGAAAAGATGGAAAGAGTGCAAGAGATTCGTCATCTACATATTTAGGTCGATTATTATCACATGTACTGAGGTACAGTGAAAAGTTTTATTTTGCGTGCTATCCAAACAGATAAGATATACCGTACATAAATGCAATTAAGTCAAACTCAACAGGTGGAGCAAAGGGGAAGATACAGAGTGCAGATTTTACTTCGGAGTCACGTTGGTGATTACGTGAAGAAGACCCGTCAGGGCGCATGCGCGTCATTACGTCGGTCGCATTGGCGCAGACAGGCTGGGAGGAACACAGTTCTCCAGCGGTAAGTTTAAAAAATCCTGCAGGTAAGTTTAAACTTACTTTTCAGGTTGTCCATTGCAGGAATCATTTTCTCAGGTTCCTGCTGGACATGGAAAAATTCAGTAAAACCCAGTGGACCGCGGAGAAATTGTGGACCGCGGGGATGTCGGCTTCGGACCGCGGGAGTGCGGTAGCAGGCGGCCGGTGGGTTTTGCTGGCTGAGGTTTTTGTTGTGTGTTTTTTTTTATAGACGCAGGTTGAAGCAAGCTGCAGTCACGATAGAGGTGGCTATTAGGCTTGCTGTTAGGCTTGCTGTTTCGAGTCGCTGACAGGCAGGTCAGCGACTCCAAAGAAATGTTTTAAATAGGGGCTGCGGGGTTCTCTAGACCGCGGGGATACCGGCTACGGTCCGCGGTAAAGGGAGGAGCCGGTGGCCGTTGGACTTCTTGAGAGAGTCGCTGACAGTAAGGTCAGCGACTCCCGAGGGGGGGTGCAGACTGAGCGTGGTCGTCGGGTTACTACCCGGCTCATTGAGGAAGGACACGATTTTGGCTGCCCATATATGTTTGAAATATGTGGAGCCTGGCCAGGAGGGTCCCCTCTGTTCTATATGTATTTCCTCAGTGGAGAGGAGTAAGGCTCAGGGCTGCTTATCAATTCCTCAGTGGAGAGGAGTACAAAGGGTCAGTGTGTGGCTGACTCCAACCCCCTCAGGAAGAGAGATTAGTGGTTTATCACCCTTATGTGTCGAGGTGAAAAAGTAGCAATTTCTGCTAATTCTGAGGAGGTTTCAGGTTGCCCTCCAAATTAAAGACAAACGCATTTTTGAGAAGCATTCAAAAGGGTAGACATTATAGTTACCACTTGGTCACATTGTGACTATTATACTGAGAGGAAGCCTTGTAGAGCGGTATTATCAGTCACGTGTGGGAGTTACACCTGGTGGCGTCATAGTAATTGCTGCTCATTAAAAGGGACTGTGCACGGTTTCTTCCCCAAGACGCCGGATAACTCGTATTAAAAGGAAATAATCCCAGGTTTAACTGGGATGGGCGTCTTCATTCACATAAATGTCTTTGCCTATGACAAATAATTGTTAAGTTTGTTCCAGCATTTCCCACTATGTCTGATGTACAGGGGCCAGAGGCGCTCCAATTCTTCCCTATAGACGGCGTTGGCATCGGGAAGGAGCACGATTTGGAGTCGCTAGCACGTGCAACCTGTTTGGGGAAGGAGGATACCAACAGAGTATCGAATTGCATGGCTAGTCCGGGCGGCTGCTGTAGGCAGCGACCTGATAACCCCAACTCAGAGTGAGTGCCAAGCCAGGGGTATCAATGTCAGACAACATTGCGTCTTGTTGCAATTCAAGAACGCTCCATTGTAAAGCATGTCAGGCAGCAACACCTAGTAAATGGTTGCAAAAGTCCCCCCACTCAAGGGTCGGAGTGGTCGAGAGAGTGCTACAGGAGGATGCACATGTGCCTGAAGCAACACCTGTTTGTAGGGTTGCCATTCCTCCCACTTGGTGCACCACAGTGGTCGAGATAGTGCTAAAATACATGCACACATGCCTAAGGTGATGCCTAGTAAAGGGTTGCCAAAAATTTCTCCCACTCAAATGGCGGAGTGGTCGAGAGACTGCTACAGGAGTATGCACATGGGCCTGAAGCAACACCTGTTTGCAGGGCTGCCATTACTCCCACTCGGTTTCTCCGTAGTGGTCGAGATGGTGCTAAAATACATGCACACAGGCCTGGGGCAGCTCCTGTTGCAGGTTGCATAAGTCCTCCCACGTGGATGTATAGTGGATGAAGATGGAGCCACACCCATATGTGATAAGATTGTGGGGAATGGAGTCGAACAACATGCTTGGTACAGAGGCATGTACAAGCAAATGGAGGAGATGGATGGTGATACCTGCTTCAGTTTCGATAAGTCCCACTCTAAAAGAGTGTCTAAGGTTAGTATGGATTAACTCCAAACAGGAATCCAAACATGGCTATGTGCCGGGATCCCATGCTGAATGCATGAGGGAAAGCAGTGGACGTTTGCCTCTAAAATTGCTGCTCAGTCGCTGATTGCTGATTCATCCAGAGAAATCCAAATTAACACCTGACTATTTGGGTCACAATTGCTTCAATTAAGTGCTCTGCCCAGGGAAAAAGGGTAGAGCTAATTGATAGCTGTATCAAGCTAATTGAGGCATTAAGGATACATTCGGGTCATTATAATAGACCTATGCAGTTATCAGTAAAGACTATGCTAATTTGCAATGGTTTCACCATGTGTCCAGGAGTTATAGCAAGGTAATGCTTGACCAGCCTTCCATGATTTTGCAGATGAATGTCAGTGCACTCGGGTGGGGTGTCACGGATACGAGTTTCAACTGTGGAGGCAGATGGACTGAGCAAGAGGCATCGTTTCTGCAGACATGGGCAATTAACTATTAAGAGGTTTTAAGGACAAGGCTCATTGTTCTAACAAATGTATCTGCATGTTCAGTTTCAGATTGACAATACAACGCAAGTGGCGTATATATTAATCACATCGGGGGAATCAAGTCGGTATTTTGTGACAGATTGGCTAATCAAATTTGGGCCTGGTGCATTCGAAAAGATATTTCAGCTATTTATCTACAAGGTAGATTCTACATAGTAGCAGACGCCAAGTCACGAACATTCCATGACAACATAGATTGAATGTTCAACAAGGAGGTGTTCAATAATATAGTACTTGTATATGAATGCCAGATATTGATTTGTTTTGCATCAAGATCAACCATCAGATGCCTAAATAGGTTTCATGAGAACCAGACCAGGTGGCAGTTGCAATTAATACTTTGACATTGAGGTGGTATATATATATATATATATATATATATATTTTCCCCTACCATTTTGCCTAATAGGTCGGAGTCTGCAAGAAATCAAGCAGGATGCCACTTTGGGGGTGCTTGTAATACCTAATTGGCCGAATCAAGCATGGTTTCCCTTTGATGTTACAGTTAGGGATCCAACCTCTTTTTGGTGGTTCCCAAGCGTAGGAATTGACTGGACATCCGCTAACACGGGAAAGCCATTTCGTTATGTGATTGTATTGACTTGTTAATTTGCAGGTTTTTAAGAAGGCCATACCTGGAGCAAGGACTGTCTGGGTTTACGGTGGACATGCTCACTGTAGCCTGGAGAAAGAGTACTCATAAGGGATATATTACATGTAAAAGAAATGGGAGCAATATTGTGTACAAAATAATATTGACTATAATACTACAGGTATTGTGGATATTTTAGAGTTCCTGTTGACCCTCTATGATGATGAGGGGCTCAGTTATAGCACCATTAATACAGCTTTAAGTGCTTTGTCATCCTGTGGGTTGGATGGGGTCAGGAAAGATCCTATTGAGTTTCATCATATCATAGCTGGATTGATGAAAGGAATTCCAACTCTAAACCTCCTAAACCCAGGTATATGGCGATCTGGGATGTAAGTGAGGTCCGCAAGATGTTTCGACAGTAGGTTCCTGGCATGTCTCTGAATTTGCCAAACTAATCAGGAAAGGGGTTATGCTCTTGGCATTGGTTCAGCATAGCATGGATGTTCACAGCGGCCATATTTTATAGGTGCCGGGTGGTCAAATGAATTTTTTTTTTTAACCATCGGCCGATCGCCGATCGGAGAGAGGCTGTTTGCAAATTCATTATTAAGTCCTGTTTAGTTCCTCTGGGATAGATGGGTTACTGTTTGTTTTGATTATTCAAATCAATTGTTATTGCATGATATTACCATTTCATGTTTAACGCATTATTGATTGTTTCTCATCGAAAGTCAATCAATGCAGTGAGGCCGGGATTTGGATCTGCGGCATAAAATCACAGAGCTTTGAAATCTTCACGTAGTTACTCACGTGACTCCGAAGTAAAATAGTAAGATTAAACGAGAACTTACCAGTTTGAAGTTTGATCTTAATTTTATGAGGAATTACGTTGGTGATTACGTGCCCGCCACGCCCAACCCTCCCTCATAAAAAAGGTCATATGGTAGTTCTCATGTTGCTCATCTTAATATGTTACTTAAATTATTGTGTTGTCTGTGATTTCATTCCGCTGCTTTGAAGATTGACGCGCATGCGCCCTGACGGGTCTTCTTCACGTAATCACCAACGTAATTCCTCATAAAATAAAGATCAAACTTCAAACTGGTAAGTTCTCATTTAATCCTACTATTATAGTGCACCAGTTCCAGAGACTAAGTCCACAATGTCCACAACGAGGTAGAGGTGAATCGGACAGTACCCCAGCTTATGGAAAGACCGTTCAGAAGCCTGTTAACAAAGTAGAGGAACATGGACACAGTTCCTTGAAGGTATCCCTACAGGTGGAGATGAAAGTGTGTGGAGATGAAAGCTTGTTTTTAATAAGTTCGAGTATAGAATATAGAAGTTGAGATAACATGTTGCAACTTTACAAAACACATTTTCACTGCACTCGGAGCATTGTGTACAGTTCTGGTCACACACGGCAGAAAAGATCTGGTTGCATTGGAGAAAGCGCTGAGGAGATTCGCCAGGACGTTGCCTAAATTGAAGACACTTTCGTTGCAAGGAGAGCTCAGACAGGTTGGGCTTGTTATCCCTGGATCGAAGGCGTCTGAGGGGAGGCCTGAGAGAAATGTGTGAGATTATGAGTTTCGTAGATGTGAAAGTGGGATAACGTAGAACTAGTGTGAACGGGTGATCGATGGTCACAGACATGGTAATCACTGGATAATCTGCTCTTCAGTCTGAAGAAGGGTCCCGATCTGAAACACCACCTGTCCATGTTCTCCAGAGATGCGGCCTGACCCACTCAGTTACTCCAGCACTTTGTGTATTTTTATGAGGGTGTAGGATCTACTGAATCCCACAACAGAAAGCAAAGAACAAACGACACTTAGCTGAGCCAGACACCTTGTATCTCGTTTATTCCAGAAGCCCCTTTTACCTTCATTCTCACCAATGATAACCCGTGTGCAGATAAGGCCAATTAGTGCGTCTGACCTTGGAGTTGTTAATGAGCTCTTGTGGCTGGACCTTCTCGTGAGGTTGCTGGCAAGTCGCGGTGAAAGGCGGTATGCAAAACCAATGTGGGCTGGACCTTCTCGTGAGGTTGCTGGCGAGTCGCGGTGACAGGCGGTATGCAAAACCAATGTGGGCGTGAATGCGCCCCAGCTCCTCCCTCAGCCACCGAGTCATACAAGGTGGCGACTGCCTGGCTTTGTCCTGCCCCGTACCGGTTGATTTTACGGCCTGATCTTGTTTGGTACTGCAGTGTGGGAGGTCTTTGACCTGAGGTGTTGGGGTCTTGTGACTTTGCCGGTTCAGTGGGTGAGGTGGTCGGTTGGTTATCGATGTATGCCGGCTTTAACCGGTCAACGGATACGGTGTCAGTTTTTCCGTTCCGATGGATCACGAAACTTTTGGGTAGGCGTTGGGTGACTTGGTAAGGGCCATCGTATGCTTGCTGAAGAGGTCGGCGGCCAGCATCATGACGGACCACAATATGTGTGCAGCGTTGGAGGTCAGCAGGCACGTAGACCATTGCAGGTGTTCGCCGTGTCGGTGTTGGCCTGAGTAGCTGCATAGTTCACCGTAATCGATCTGCATACCTGCTTGGATCATAGGATCTGTCTGTGGGGATTGGTTTGACAAATTCGCTGGGCAGCTTCGGAGTTGTGCCGTAACCCATTTCCACCAAGGATCATCCATTTTCACCGCCGTACAAATGCCAAGCAGAAACAGAAGCAACCGTCCACTCCAGTTCGACGCATCTCCTTCGGCTGCCAGAGCAGCTTACAACTGGCGATGGAACCGTTCAATCAGGCCGTTCGCTTGTGGATGATACGCAGTCGTTCGAATCCGGTTCGTACCCAAGAGGTCGGTTAGTGTTTGAAACAGCGCAGACTCGAATTGCGGTCCTCGGTCTGTTGTGATCATACTTGGGAACCCAAAGACCGAAATCCATCGGTCAACAAAAGCACCGGCTATTGTTTCCGCTGAAATGTTGCTGACTGAGATGCCATCTTACCATCTTGTGTACCAGTCTTCACAAGTGAACAGATATGTGTCGTTTCTTGACGGTGGGATTGGGCCGACCAAGTCCAGGTGCACGTGCATCGAAACGGGTGTTCGGTACAGGAAACTCACCAAAAGTGGTCCTAGTGTGCCTGGAGATCTTGGATCGTTGACACGGTAGACAAGTCTTCCCCCATAATCCAACGTCACGCTCGATGAAAGGCCAGATGAAACGTTCAGAGATTAGTTTTATCGTAGCCTTCTTGCCCGGATGTGATAAGTGATGCAGCGCGCTGAAAACTTCCCAACGCATCGTCCTAGGCACAAACGGCCGCGGTTTGCCAGTGGAAGTGTCACATATGATGGTTTCTCTCGTGTCACCGATAAGTACGTCTTCCAATTTTAGGGCTGTGTGCGTCCGTTGGTAATGGATACAATCGGGATCAGTGTGCTGCTCGCGAGCAATGGCATAAAAATCGATGGGTGTGGTCGCATTCAGAGCCTCCACCTCCAGTCTTGATAGGGCGCTGGCAACCAGATTTGCTTTTCCTTGAATGTGCCTGATGTCACAGGAGAATTGCAGAACGAAGTCCAAGTGGCGGATTTCCCGCGGTGAATAGCTCCCCGCACTTGTACGAATTGTGTATGTGAGCGGTTGGTTGATCCGTATAAATAGTGTGGGGACGGCCATCCAACAGATGGCGGAAATGCTTGACGGCGAGGTACATAGCCAAATGTCTCGTCCGAACGTACTGTACCTCATCTGAGTGGGTGATAATTTTGCCGTAAAGAATGCCAGAGGCTCCCACCTGCCATTGACTGGCTGCTCCACGACGGCTCCCATGGTGTTGACGGAGGCATCAGTGGTGAGTGACAATAAGGCATTGGCCCTCAGCTGGACCAGCATAGTTGTGTCGGCGAGAGTCCTCTTGGCAGAGATGAAGGCCTGCACCGCATCCTCGATTTCTTTGAAGCCGATTTGTCCGAACCTTTGAGTAAATTCGTCACGGGTAATAGGGAACCTGCGGCGTTCGGTAGAAATTCATCATCCCCAAAAATCGGCGTAACAGGTTTAACGAATTTGGCACTGGGTAGTTTCGGATTTCCTGCACCTTTGATTCACTGGGCAGGATGCCGTTCTCCGTCACGCGATGCCCGAGGAAAGTGAGTTCGCCAGCGCCAAACACGCATTTGTTCGTGTTAATGACA
Source organism: Malacoraja senta (assembly GCA_038087875.1). NCBI lineage: Eukaryota > Metazoa > Chordata > Chondrichthyes > Rajiformes > Rajidae > Malacoraja > Malacoraja senta. The sequence goes on along the minus strand of CM075980.1, from coordinate 61,023,990 downwards.
ATACCATATTTGTCGAGACGCTGGAACAGTAATCCGAGGTGTTTCTTGTGTTTGTCTTCGCTGGAGCTCGCTACCAACACGTCGTCGATGTATGCGTAGACGAAGGCCGGAGAGTACGTGGTCCATGAAACGCTGGAACGGTTGTGCTGCGTCCGTAAACCAAACGGCATCCGTAGAAATTCAAACGTCCTGAACGGAGTGACCACGGCTGTCTTGATAATATGCGTGCACGAGATCGATGCTTGCGAACACCCGCTTACCCTGTAGGCTTGCAGAGAAATCCTGCAAATGTGGGATGCTGTATCGATCTGGAATAGCGGCATTGTTTAGTGAACGTCAGTCGCCGCAGGGTCGCCAATCTTCGGGAGACTTCTTCGGGACCATGTGAAGAGGTGATGCCCAGCAGCTCCTAGACCTGCGGATGATCCCGAGCTCTAACATATGGTCAAATTCGGCCTTTGCAACTTTGAGGCGATCTGCGGGTAACCTGCACGCTCTTGCCGAAACTGGAGGGCCGCGGGTCTGAATATGATGCGTGACAGTGTTTGATATCATTGTGCCGGTAAGGCGGAGTTATTAGTCGTGGAAATTGTTTAAGTAACGCCTGATATGGGCCGGTGCTGGGTTGGAAACTGGTAAGGTGAGAGATGGTCATTGCCGGACGGCAGATGCAGTTCACCTGTGTGCGGGTGCAGTAATCACTTAAGCGGCGATTTTTAAAATCCACCAGCAAAGAAAAGTGTGAAATAAAATCCGCTCCGATAATGGGTTTTGATACGTCGGTGACTGTGAAAACCCAGCGAAACGTTTTCTGCAGACTGAAGTCGAGCGCGACTGATTTCTGATCAAATGACTGTATGCTAGAATTGTTTGCGGCAGTGAGAACACATCCAGGGTTCGGGTGAAAACGCTCTTGGGAACTTGGAGGAACGACCGATGAACTCGGCACCGGAGTGAATGAGATAATGCATACCCGAAAGGCAGTCGCTGAGAAAAAGGCGGTGGCTAGTTTGCCCACGGGCAGCATTCGCCTCTCACTGCCGCGCCTCATCATTTACCAGGTGTTGATGTTTGTAGAAGGAACAAGGAGGTTGACACGACCGGGCCGCTGCACCATATCTCCGGTGTTTCCAGCAATTGCTCGGCCCTGTCCCCTCAAGGTTTGTGTTAAACTTGAAACGGGGATGGTTCTGCTGGGCTGCCACGGCCTCGACATGCGCAGTGAGAGCTGCAATTTGTTGTTCCCGCTGTGCATTTTCCGGCTTTACTGTTGTTGCATTAACCTCAGTCACCTGCAGCGCAGTGGTTGTCTCTCCGGCAATGTCGGCCTGTTTTGCGAGATAGTCTATGCTGGCCGATTGAAACATACCTATCAGGTGCCCCTGCACCTGAGTACGCTTGCAGCGGAGAAACGTCTGTTTCCATACATCGCCATCAATCTTTTCATCCACCGCCAGCCTGCGGCCCTCTCCGCAGCCATTTGTGATGGCCTCCTATCGCCGAGATTATCATCCCCTAGCAACTCCGAAATGCGAGCTTGCTTCGAGGGCTGCGTTCGTTCCAAGATAGCGGATTTAAGCAGGTCATATGGCATCATTTCTTAGGATTAAGGAGCACGTCCTCGACTTCCCATGCAATCTGCTCTGGAAGATGAGGTGCTAGGAACCCGAATTTTGGCCATTGGCTCGTGACATTGAGGGAGTGAAATCGAGCTTCTAGTATTGAAAACCACGCTCTTGCGTTGGTTGTAAAAAGAGTTGGGACGTCAAGTTTTACTTTGTCGACTGACACCGTCACTTTTATCCTCATACATTTCGTGAGTAAGTGGAAGGTTGCGTGTGGGGTCACCAGTTGTAGAGATCTACTGAATCCCACGACAGAAAGTAAAGAACAAACGACACTGAGCTGAGCCAGACACCTTGTGTCCCGTTTATTCCAGAAGCCCCTTTTACCTACATTCTCAATAATCATAACCCATGTGCAGATAAGGCCAATTAGCGCATCTAACCTTGGAGTTGTTATTGAGCTCTTGTGGCTGGATCTTCACGTGAGGCTGCTGGCGAGTCGCCAGTGGTGACAGGCTGTATGCAAAACCAACGTGGGCGTGAAGACGCCTCAAGGGTAACTGTTCTCTTCAGGGACTGATGCCATGGGAAATATTTGTTTCCTGTTTAACCTCAAGATCAGGTATTGCCAAAGGGAAATAAGGCGTTGTCAGACACCTTTCCTATCCATGTACTCTGCAAGTTCTGAAGCAAAGTGTAAATTAATTTATTTTAGAGATACAGCATGGAAACAGGCCCTTTGGCGCACCAAGTCCACACCAACCAGCAATCACCCCGTACACTAGCTCTATCCTACACACTACGGACAATTTACAGAAGCCAGTTAACCTACAAACCTGCACGTCTTTAGAGTGTGGAAGGAAGCCGCAGCCCCCCGGATGAAATCCACCCGTTCGCAGGGGGAACGTGCAAACTCCGCACAAACACCACCCGTAGTTAGGATCAAACCCGGGTCTCTGGCCCTGTAAAGCTGCAACTCTACTGCTGCGGCACTGTGCCACCCTGAAAGCTGGCAATGCTGATTACTGAAATGGCTAACCTCGCCACTGAGCCTATGCCGACTTTCACTCAACACACCACAGGCAGAGCGGTCAGGGAGCGATGGAGATGGAGATGGGGGGAAGTCAGGAGCCCAGAGCTCAGGGGCAGTCCCTGCAAATTGAGCAGAGTGTCGGTCTGGTAAGGTGAGGTCGTCAGCTCTCCCTCTAGTCGACACCACCTGGCCAGCAGGGACCCTGAGATGGACGGAGATGTAACTTTATCTTCCCTTCCTTTATCTTTCTCTCTTTGCCTGAATTCTTGCGAGCATCAGGTGCCGCCCATCTGGTGAAGGGCCATCGACCTGACACATGAAGCTTCCCCCTCTCCGCACACGGTGTGTGACCCGATCTCTGTCACGTCACTGCGGGCAGTAACCCGCTCCTCGACCCATGCCCAGCTCCAATGCCATCTTTTTGTAAGGATTGCAAGTCTGTCTTTACCCTTTTCTGTGGGGAGGAGAGCAGTTCAGCAGAACACAGTACAGCACAGCACTGGAACAGGCCCTTCAGCCCACAATGTCCATGCCCAACATGATGCTAGCTTAAACTAATCTCTGCCTGCACGTGATGCATATCCCTCCACTGCATGCATATCCATGTAAAAGCGTCTTTAACACCACTATCATATCTACCCCTGGCAGCACGTTAAAGCCACCCACCACCCTCTGTGTAAAATAACCAACCCCGTACTTTTCCATTAACCTTTGCCCTCTTACCTCAAAGCTAAGCTCTCCAGTCTTTCACATTTCCACACTGGGAATGAGGTTCTGACTGTCCCACCCTATTTATGCCTCATCATTCTATATACTTCTATCAGGTCTCTTCTCAACGACAGAGAAAACAATCAAAATCTGTCCAACCTCTCCCTGTAACCAATACCCTCTAACCCAGGCAGCATTCTGGTAAACTTCCTCTGCACTCTCCTGAAAGCTTCCATATCCGTCCTGTAATTTGGCCGCCAGAACTGCACGCAATGCTCTAAATGCAGCTTATTTAAAGTCCTATAAAGCTGCATCATGACTTCCTGACTCTTGTACTCTATGCCCCAAACCAATGAAGGTTGGCATAGCATTCGAAGGACTGCAGTAATTGAGAAGGCTTCCTCAGAATATTCTAAATGCACCTTAATTAAAGTCCTATAAACTACAACATGACTTCCTGACTCTCATACTCAATGCCCGATGGTGGGGAGGTCAGTACCTGCGATGGACTGGGGCAGTGTCCGTGTGTCTCTGTAGTCTCCTTCCTTGCTGGCCGTCCGAGTTGCCGAACCAGGCTGTGATGCAACCAGTCCACGTGCCATTATATGCATGGGAAATCTCAGTTGCTGGGAAGCATGCCTGGGAAGTTCCTAAACCTCAGGAATTTCCCTGTGAGTTTGGTCGAAGCTGGCATCGGGAAGCTCAGTCCAAATGATCCAAGTATGAGTCCAATTTTCCTACCTTTCTGGTGGCAGGGGCACCTGGTGGACCAGCCAAGCCCACCACTGCTGAGACCTGATCCTCAAACCCTCATAATGCCTGCAGAACACAGCCCCACCCATCCCCTACCCACATAGACTCGCCAAAGCTGCTGCTGCTGCTAATACAACACGCAATCTCTCAAAAAGCTGCAAAATACCACAGTTATGCAATATCTGGAATAACAAACAACTGCCAAGTGGTCACACTGGAGACGCCGTTCAGCTGAAGAGGAGGGAGAGATGGAGCTACCATGTCGTAAGGATACACAACACTGAAACAGACCCTTCGGCCCTTTGAGATTGTGCTAGCCTTCAAATCACAAATCACAATGAATGCCGGTGCTGGCTCGAAGGGCCGAATTAATGGCCTCCTCCTGCACCTATTTTCTATGTTTCTATGTTTCAAACAACTAGTCCCATTTTATTGTCCCATATATTAGTTTTGTTTAGAGATACAGCACGGAAACAGGCCCTTTGGCCCATTGAGATTGTGCTGGCCTTCAAACACACTAGACCCATTTTATTGTCCCATATATTTGTTTAGCTTAGAGATACAAGATGGAAACAGCCCTTCGGCCCACCGATTCCACGGCGACCATCGATCACCCGTTCACTCCAGTTCCATGTTTTCCACTTTCTCATCCACTGCCTACACACTAGGAGCAGTTATTTTACAGAGGGACAATAACCTGCAAACCCTCACGTCTCCACGCAGCTGACAGTGCCAGAGGTCAGGATCGAAGCCAGGTCCCTGACGCTGTAAGCAGCTGCTCTACCCGCTGCGCCACAGCGCTGTCTGCAGGAAAAGGAACAATCAACTGAGGCAGAGCAAGATGTCCAGAGATGTAGCTAACCTGCCCCCAGTCACACTGACAGAGGGTAACGTCGTTCCCACAGGACTTCCAGAACAGTACAGCACAGGAACAGGCACGTTCGCCCAGCATATCCATGCTGAAGGTGAACACCGTTAAATTAATCTTATGAATAAATATCCAGAAACATTTTATTATTACTGCTACGAGATTAAAAACGTCTTTAAAAAATGCCTGGGAGAATTTGTGCAGAATCGGATTTTCTCTGAAGTCTGGAACCAGCCTGAAGAAGGGTCGTGACCCGAAACGTCAACTATCCATGCTCCCCAGAGATGCTGCCTGACCCGCTGAGTTGCTCCAGCGCTTTGAGCCTCTGGAAATGTTGCCAAACATAGTTCAGGGACGAATAAAGAAAAATAAATGTAAGTTCTATTTTCAGACGGTAGACAGCAAGAGTTCATGGAGACACAGGAGACTGCAGATGTTGAAATCTTGAACAAACAAAGTGCTGGAGGAACTCAGTGGGTCAGGCAGTAGGATGGTGGGTGCATGGAACGAGCTGCCAGAGGAGGCAGTTGAGTATAGAAGTCATGACGTTAAGTTACAGTTGTACAAGATGCGGTAAGGCCACACTTGAAATATTGTGTTCAGTTTTAGTCACCCTGCTATAGGTAAGATGCCATTATGCTGGAAAGGGTGCAGAGATTTATGAGGATGTTGCCAGGACTCGAGGGCCTGAGTTATAGGGAGATGTTGGGCAGGCTAAGATTTTATTTCTTGGAGCACAGGAGGCTGAGGGGTGATCTTATAGAGATGTAGAAAATCATGAGGGGAATAGATAGGGTGAATACAGTCTTTTACACAAGGCAGGGGAATCAAGAACCAGAAGACATAGGTTTAAGATGAGAGGGGAAAGATTTAAGGAACCCAAAGGGCACCATTTTCACATGGAGGGTGATGGTACAGAGGAGGTAATTAAGGCAGGAACAATGACAACATTTAAAAAACACTTGGAGAAGTACATGGATATGAAAGTTTTAGAGGGCAGAAACAAAGAACTGCAGTTGTCGGTCTACACCAAGGATAGACACAAAGTGCTGGAGTAACTCTGCGGGTCAGGCAGCATCTTTGGACATTTCGGGTTGGGACCCTTTTTCAGACAGAGGGATTCAGTTTTAGAGGGATTTAGGCCAAATGTGGACAGGTGGGACAAGTATAGATGGGGCATCTTGGACTCCACACTGAAGAAGTGTTAACATTTGGTGAACTGCATCATAAAGATTTGTGAATTAAATAGTAATCCCCGCGGTGCAACTGATTGGTCCAAAGACCTTCTTGAGTCTGAAGAAGGGTCCCGATCCAAAACGTTGTCTGTCCATTTCCTCCACAGATGTTGCCTGACCCACTGAGTTTCTCCAGCACTTGGTGTGCTGAAGCAAGAGTTCATCTTTCAAAGAGATGAGATCAGTCAGAGGACCCAGTGGACCACGGCCAGAGGGTGGGAGCCCGCCGCCGACCCTTGTTCATCCACCGAAGACTGGAGACCGGGAGGGTGGAGCCGGTGACGATGATGGTGAACGCGACTGGTGAGGAGTGAGGCCAATAGGAGAAGAGAGGGAACCGGGGTCTGGCCTACCGTACCCTCCTGGTCAGCTGCGGGAGGCACCCCCGGGGCATCAAGGTGGACGGGCGAGGAGAGGGACGAAGTGTCCAAGGAAGGCAACGGCTGGAGGCCAAGCAGCAGCCTGGGACTTGCCTGAATCAGACACTGCTCTTAATAACTAGAGTGCGGACTGGATTGGACTTTGAAAATGGAGCCAAAACATGGCGCCTCTTCCCTGCGGGCTCAGTAGACTATTGCTGTACAGTTGCCAATCGAGGATGTGTTTAAGTGTGGGAACACTTTGCTGGACTGTAAATAAGAAAAGAATTTCACCGTGTCAATAAAAGCACTGTGGAACTATTTTCGATAACCGATCAAATGAACTCAGTAAATGTGGGATCTCGGTGGCCAATAAACAATCCATGCGAGTTATTAGACTTCATACAAAGGTGACTAGGGTTAACTTTGGAGGAATAACCAAGATTTTAAACTAAAGGCAAGAGGTGGTTTTTGAAAGGTTTAGGGAGGGGCAATATAATAATCAGTGGGGGGGGCGGGGGGTGCATGGTGTTCCCTAGGGGAAGGGGGGAGAGGTCAGAATAACCAAGATTTTAAACTAAAGGCAAGAGGTGGTTTTTGAAAGGTTTAGGGAGGGGCAATATAATAATCAGTGGGGGGGGGGGGGCGGGGGGTGCATGGTGTTCCCTAGGGGAAGGGGGGAGAGGTCAGATTGTCAGCAAAGGACAGAGACTGGGATGATTGAGTGCATCAGTAAAAAGTGTTCACGCCGAGGAAATGGTAAAAAGGTTATGACTAAATGTTTTCCATCTCAATGCAAAAAGCTTTTTCCACAAGATAAATTAATTAGCAGGTAGACACAAATGCCGGAGTAACTCAGCGGGACAGGCAGCATCTCTGGAGAGAAGGAATGGGTGACATCTCGGGTCGAGACCCTTCTTCAGACTGATGTCAGAGGATTGGTCGGGACAGAGATAGAATGTAGCAGGAGACAGTAAGACTGGTGGGAGAACTGGGAAGGGGGAGGGTTTGGAGAGAGGGGAATCAGGGGCTATTTGAAGTTAGAGAAGTCAATGTTCATACCGCTGGGGTGTAAGCTACCCAAGTGAAATATGAGGTGCTGTTCCTCCAATTTAGGCTGGGCCTCGCTGGCAGTGGAGGAGGCCCAGCACAGAAAGGACAGATTGGGAATGGGAGGGGGAGTTGAAGTGCTGAGCTCCCGTTGCTCACATCCAGTGCACTTCTATCAGGTCTCCCCTCAGCCTCCCATGCTCCAGACCACACAATCCCACGCCGTACACCAGCACTATCCTACACACTAGGGACAATTTACAATTTTTACCGCAGCTAATTAAGCTATAATCCTCCCACACTTCTTTGAAATGTGGGAGGAAACCGGAGCACCCGGGGGAAATCCACGTGGTCACGCGGAGAACGTTGTGCAGACAGCACCCGTAGTCAGGATTAAACCTGGTTCTCTGGCACTGTAAGGCAGCAATTCTACCACTGTGCCACTGTGCCAAGTTTTAGTGACAGTCCAATGCCTCATGATGATTTTTAAACGGTATATGTGCCAGAGTGCTGGTGGCATTGACTTATTATTATCACGTGTAATGAGTCACAGTGAGAAACGTTGTTTTGCGTGCTCTCCAGGCAGATCGTACATCAGGTATTGCAAAGGAGAAAATAAACAAGATTGCAGGATATCGTATCGTACATCAGGTATTGCAAAGGAGAAAATAAACAAGATTGCAGGATATAGTGTTACTGCGCAAGTGCAGATTAAAAAGTGCAAGGGCTAATTTTACATAGATTATATTATTCAAAAATAAGATTGAATAAATTCTATCCAAATATATCCCCCATTTGTGATAAATGTCTATCCCAAAACACAACTATAACACACTCTTTTGTTTCCGGCATAAAACTTTATAGATTTTGGAGTGATATTTTTGAAATATTTACAAAATTATTCAAGATAAGAATGGAACCTAATACTGAAATGATTATATTTGGAGTAATGGAAGATGGGAACAAATTGAACTCATCTCAAAATTTATTTTTAAATTATGGTTTAATAATAGCAAAAAAACTAATACTTAAATTTTGGAAAAATGCACCAATACCAACGCTTAAAATGTGGATCGCAAGCATGTTGGACACCGCACATCTTGAGGAAATGCGATTCCTCCTAATAGATAAATCAGACCAATTCTTAACGAGTTAGTCTCCATTTGTCGTCTTTTTGGAATCATATGGTGCAACACAATTGTAGAAGCTAACTGTTTCAGGACTGAGCGAGGGATGGTCAAGATTATAAATAATGATCTCCTTACTTCTTTTTTTTCTTTTTTACTCTCTTTTTCCTATTTTCTTTTTTTCAACTTTCTTCTTTCATTCTTTTTTTTTCTTTTTCGCACACTATATATATCTCACGTTTTTCTATCCTTTATTATCTAATTTATTTTTCTTATTCTTCTTTATTATAAAAAAAAATAAGAAGCTGTACATAAAATGTATTATGTAATTATATATTAGGCACTTTGATGCCATATGATTAATAAAATTAAAATATTTAAAAAAAATTTAAGTGCAAGGGCTGAAACAAGGTAGATTGGAAGATCAGGATTATATTCTTAGCATTTGAGAGATTTGGTCAGTAGTCTGGTAACGGCAGGATATTCATCGATCTGGAGGTATGTGCTTTCAAACTTTAATATCTACAGCTGAACGGGAGAGGGGAAAAGAGGGAATGACCAGGGTGTGAGTGGTCCTTGATTATATTGTCTGCTTTCCTGAGGCAACGTGAAGTGTAGATTGAGTTGATGGTGGGGAGTCTGGTCTGTGTGACGGACTGGGCTACATCCACAACTCTCTGCAATTTCTTGTGGTCTTGGCAGAGCTGTTGCCAAAACCAAGCTGTGGCGCATCCTGATAGGATGCTTTCTATGGTGCATCTGTAGAAGTTGGTAAGTCTTTAGAGGCATGCTGATTTTTCTTGGCCTTAGTCATAAAGTTACAGAGCTGTACAGCAGAGAATCAGGTCCTTTAGCTCACTTTGCCATGCTGACCAAGTTGACATACTGGGCTAATTCCATTTGGCCCATATCCCTCAAAAACTTTTCTATCGACTTACGAGGATACAGAGATGTTGGTGCGCTTTCTTGGCATTAATGTGGTTGGTCGAGGACAAATTGTCGGTGTTATTTACCTCTGGGAACTTAGAGTAAATATTGGGAATTTGAAAGCAATATATTCGCAAATTGATTGTAAATTGGATATTTATTCCAATCTATTCCAATTTATTGCAATATATTGGCATGGATTGTAAATTGGATATTGGACAAAAATCAAAGAGTTGGAATAAATGAATTGGCAGCCGTGATTCGTGAGGTATCGCAGGGATCAGTGCTTGGATTGATAATATGGATTAGCGGGTTGGCTGAACAGACAAACAATGTAGCTGGTACAGTTACTGCCTCACGGCGTCAGACATGGGTTTGACCCTGACCTCTGATGCTGTCTGTGTGGAGTTTGCACGTTCCCCCTGTGACCACTTAGGTTATCTCCAGGTTCTCCAATTTCCTACCACAGGAAACGCAACACCTGTCCCTATACCTCCTCCCTCGACTCTGTCCAGGGACCCTAACAGTCCTTTCAGGATAGGCAAAGGGTGTTACTGAGGGTTCACTTGCACCTCCTCCAACCTCATCTACTTTATCCGTTGTTCAAGATGTAGACTCTTATACAGTGGCGAGACCAAACGTAGACTGGGCGATTGTTTCGCTGAACACCTTCGCTCAGTCCGCCTGGACCCACCTGATCTCCCGGTTGCTAAACACTTTAATTCTCCTTCCCATTCCCACACAGACTTTCCTGTCCTAGGCCTCATTGTCAGAGTGAGGCTAAACATAAATTGGAGGAACAGCATCTCATATTTCGCTTGGGCAGCTTACAGCCCAGTGGTATGATTTTGATTTCTCTAACTTCAAGTAACCCGGCATTCCCTCTCTCTCCATCCCTCCCCCACCCAAGCCACACCAGATTCTCGTTTTCTCCCAACAAACAGCTAACAAAGGTCAATTCCCTTTATCATCATTACTTTTTTGCATATCTTTCATTCGTTGTTCATATCTCTCTACATCATCATCTATATCTATCATTTCCCTTTCCCCTGACTCTCAGTCCTAAGAAGGGTCTCGATCCGAAAAGTCACCTATTCCCTTTCTCCAGAGATGCTGCCTCACCCGCTGAGTTACTCTAGCCTTTTGTGTCTATCTTCGGTGAAAACCAGCATCGGTAGTTCCTTCCTACACACGGGTTTGTAGGTTAATTGGCCTCAGTTGCTCTAGTGTGTAGGGAGTTGTTGTGAAAGTGGGATTACATAGAACAAGTGTGAGTGGGTGATCAATGATCAGCGTGGACTTAGAGTCTGTTTGCATGCTGTATCTGTCGATTTAAAAAAATCTCCTACTTCAAAGTTTGCTGATGATGACAAGGTGGGATTGTGAGTTGGGAGGAGGAGGTGAAGAGGCTTCAGGGGGGTACGGACAAGCTGGGAGAGTGGGGTAGAACGCAACAGATGGAGAATAATGGGGTGAAAAAGGAGAGCTCTCCCCTGACTCTCAATCTGAAGTGTGGTCGAGACCCGAAATGTCACTCATTCCTTCTATCCAGAGATGTTGCCGGTCCCACTGAGTTACTCCAGCAGAGAGAGAGATTGGGAACCGGACTAAGTCCGGCGTGTTAGGGGGATACAGGTGAGGTGAGGGCGGGAGTTGTTTTCACAGGCAGGTGGAGTAAGGGACAAAGGCTGGTGGTGAAAATGAGACAAAAGGGTGTCAGTTAAGGAGAGGAGGAGTGAAATGTAATGCCGGAAGGAGGGATATGGGTGGAAGCGGATGGGAGAGGGGAAAGAGGGGATATAAAAAGGAAATGGGGGAGTCAGGGATAGCAGATCTTCCAACCTACCTCAATGTGGATCTAGCACTTTTTTATTTGTAACTATAACGATATAATGCTGCAGCACTATATTCTGCACTCTGGTATTTTTCTCGTCGATCTACCTGTGTGTAAGGCTTGATTGTACTCATGTATTGTATGACTTGACTGGTTAAAACTCCACATATGGAGCTGCGTAAGATATTACAGATTAGCTACAGGGAGAGTATGGACAGACTTGAATTGTTTTCTCTGGAATACCGGAGGTTAAGGGGAGACCTCATAGAAGTATGTAAAATTATGAGGCACATTGGTCTTCTTCAGTTAGGGTATTGAGTATAGAAGTTGGGATCGAAGGTAGACACAAAATGCTGGAGCAACTCAGCGGGACTGGCACATCTCTGGAGAGAAGGAATGGGTGACGTTTCAGGTCGAGACCCTTCTTCAGACTCGACCCGAAACGTCACCCATTCCTTTTCTCCAGCGATGATTCCTGTCCCGCTGAGTTACTCCAGCATTTTGTGTCTACCTTCGATTTAAACCAGCATCTGTAGTTCTTTCCTTCACTGAGAAGTTGGGATGTCATGTTACAGCTCTACAAGATATTGGTGAGACTACATTTAGAGTAATGTTCAGTTTTCGTCATCCTGCTAAAGGAAAGATGTTGTTAAACTGGAAGAGGAGGTTAGTTTAATTTGCCATTGTGTTCAGCAGGGACTTTGTGGGCCTAAGGGTTTGTTATGCTGTGCTGTACTGTTTGACATTCAATGTTTGGCAAGAGACGGTATCTATGGTATACTGCCTGCACCATTCATCGGCATGTATTAATCAAGAAGCGTGATTTGGAAACTGAGTATTCGTGGCACAGGGTCCTTCATAGAAACTTGAGCAAATCAGGATTGAATTACAGAATCAGGTTGGCTAATCATGTCCTTGACCACCATATATCATCGCAGCAAAACATCACAGTGGCAAACGGTCTGATATTACAGTCACTGATATCCTCAGGTTCTTGCTACAATGGGAGTGAGATGGGATGGTGTGGAGGGAGCTTCACTCTGCGTCTTGACCCCGGAAACGTGTGATGGGACAGTGTAGAGGGAGCTTCACTCTGTGTACAGGCTGTGCTGTTCCTACAGTGCACATATATCTGGTATTCTTCTTGCATATAGCGTGCACAGCCTAAAGTTGTAGGGCCACTTGTTCTATTTGATCTTATTTGATTGTGCAACCGGGTTGATTGCATTCGACGAAACACGTGAAGGATGATCTTCCACCCCATGTAACTGGTAGTTTTATGGGTGTTTGCTGCAGGGCCTTACTATTCTTCACAGCCAACCATCTGTCTCGGTGACATTGGTGGATGAACAATATTGGCCCCAGGGCTTCAGGGAAATGCCTAGTCTCTCTTTGTAATTATTGGGGTGGAATTCTTCCATCACTTATCCGACCACATTTTATTGAAATATCAAATAAATGACACATTGTGACACTCCCGCAGTACTGCACCCCCCACAGTGCGGAGAAGCGGTACTGAGGGAGCGCCGCGCTGTGGGAGGGGTGGTATTGAGGGAGGGAGGAAACCGGAGCACTCGGGGGAAACCCGCGCTCCCTCACAGGTTTGTAGGTTAATTGCTTTGGAAAGTTGTAAATTGTCCCCAGTGTGTAGGATAGTGCGAGTGTACGGGGTGATCAATGGCCGGCACGGACTCGGTGGGCCGAAGGGCCTGTGTCCATGCTATATCTCTCAAGTCTAAAGTCTAAACTCATAGAGTTACACAGTGCAGAAACTGGCCCAGCTCGTCCATGCCGACCAAGATGTGCCATCTGAGCTGGTCCCATTTTCCCGTTTGCATGTTCACTCAAAACCTCTTAAATGCCCCAGATAGACACAAGGTGCTGGAGTAACTCAGCGGGTCAGGCAGAAACTCTGGAGAACATGGATAGGTGACGTTTTGGGTTGAGACTCTTCTTCAGACTGATTGTAGTGGAGAGAGCAGGGGAAAAAATGGGTAAAAATGCTGGGTAGATGATCTCAGACAAGGAGCTTCCCTAGTCATCTTAAATGCCCCGACCGATTGACCTGCCAGGCTGATGAAAGTACTCTTCACCCATTTACCCGCATTTGGCTCCTATCCCTCCAAACCTTTCCTATCCATGTACCTGTCCAAATGTCTTTTAAAGTTGCTTTAGTACCTGCCTCAACTACCTCCTCTGGCAACTCATTCCATATACCCACCATCTACCTCTATGTAAAAAGTTGCCCCTCAGGTTCCAATCAAAACATTGCCCTCTCACTAAGAGGGGGCAAAGCTTAAAGGAGATGTGTGGGACAAGTTTTTTACACAGTGGGTGCTGTATGCCTGGAACATGCTGCCAGGGTGGTGGTGGAGGCCGATATGATAGTGGTGTTTAAGAGACTTCTGGATAGGCACATGGAAAGGTAGGGAATGCAGGGATATGGATTATGTGCAAGCAGATAAGAATTGGTCTTGGCTCATATTCGGCACAGACATTGTGGGCCAAAGGGCCTGTTCCAGCTGTACTGTTCCGTGCTCTATAATGGCCAAATCATCAGCGTTACAGACACATAGATTCAGATAAACGCACAAAAACGGAGAACTGCACATCAATTTTACAAGACATTGAAAAGAAAGACTGTGAAAAATAATGACATTAGTACAAAACACAGTGGCGCAACTGGTAGAGCCACTGCCTCACGGCGCTAAAAACCCGGCTTCGCTTCGATCCTCACCTTGGGTGTTATCTGTGTGGATTTTGCATTACCTCCCTGTGACAGCGTGGGTTTCCTCCCACGTCCCACGGACATGCAGGTTTGTAAGTTAATTTGCTTCTGTAAAGTGGCCCAAGTGTGTAGGATAGAACAACGTAGTGTAAACAGCCTGGATTGGGTGGGCCGAAGGACCTTTTTGTACACAGTATCTCTAAACTAAACTAAACTAAGCTAGTCATACCTGCCCGTGTTTGGCCCTATCCTTCTAAACCTTTCCTACCTATGTGTATTTTCCTGAACCTGAGTTTTGAGTTTAGTTTATTGTCACGTGTTCAGTGAAAAGCTTTTGTTGCACGTTAACCAGTCAGTGGAAAGGCAATACATGATTACAATCGAGCCACCCACAGTGTACAGATATATGATAAAGGGAATAACGTGAATAACGTACAGTGCAAGATAAAGTCAGCAAAGTCCGATTAAAGATAGTTTGGGGGTCTCCAATGAGGTAGATGGTAGCTCAGGACCACTCTCTAGTTGGTGCGAGGATGGTTCAGTTGCCTGATAACAGCTGGGAAGAAACTGTCCCTGAATCTGGAGGTTGGCATTTTCACACCTGTACCTTTTTGCCTGATGGGAGAGGGGAGAAGAGGGAATGGCCAGGGTGTGACCTGTCTTTTATTATGCTGCTGGCCTTGCCGAGGCAGCATGAAGTGGAAATGGAGTCAATGGAAGGGAGGTTGGGTGATGGGGTGGACTGCGTCCACAATTCCCTGCATTTTCTTTTGGTCTTGGATGGAGCTGTTCGGAAACCATGCTGTGGTGCATCCCGGGTGGTGTGGGACTTCAGGTTTCTGTACCTCCTGCAGAATGGCAGTGGGCCACATCTTCTGACGGCATCACAAAGCTGATCCCATCAGGAGATGGATGTGACTCGCAGCCACTAACATCACCACTGTGCCTGCTCGCGGCAGGGAGCACCGCACGCAGACAGGAAGAGTTTGTTCTCAACACCTCTGGGTTCATTAATCTGATGTTCTTTCATTGTTGACGGGCTAAGGGAGATGGGCCATTAACTCCGTAATTATCCCTTTACATTGGTTTTTGTTAAAGTATTTTGCTCAGTTGTAATTATTGCTCTGTCAATGAAGAAAAGTCACTCATCACTAGTGAATGCACATCGTCCTAATGAACGGCCTCGCTCTCCGTCACAGAGTCTAATGCAGCTCAAACGCAGAGTAATCGCTGTGTTGGCAGGAGCTGTTCTGTCCCGCCTCTGTGTACAGGTTCTTCAATACACACAGAACAGCCCAGCACAGGAACAGGCCCTTCGGCCCACTATGTCCGTGCCCAACATGATGCCAAGTTAAACTAATACCCTCTGCCTGCATGTGATCCATATCCCTCCATTCCCTGCATATCCATGTGCCTATCTAAAAGTCTCTTAAATATCATCATCGTATCTGCCTCCACCACCACCCCTGGCAGCGTGTTTTAGGCACCCACCACCCAATGTGTTAAAAACTTGACCCATACATTTGCTTTAAACTTTGCCCCTTCTCATTTTAAAGCTATGCCCTTTGGTCTTTGACATTTCCACCCAGGGAGAAAAAGGTTCAGATTGTCTACCCTATCTATGCCTCCCATCATTTTATTACGTCTGTCGGGTCACCTCGCAATCTCTGGCGTTCCGGAGAAAACCAGTCCCACTCCCCGCTCACAGCTCTTCCCAATCTCTCCGCACTCTCCTCTCTCTGTGTCTCCACAATTCCCTTTGTGAAATTCCTGTTAACATAGAAACATAGAAACATAGAAAGTAGGTGCGAGAGTAGACCACCAGGCCCATCGAGCCCGCACCGCCATTCGCTCATGGCTGAACACTAAACAGACACCCTTACCCACAAACAGTAGACACAAGCCACGAACACAAGACACTACCCTCCCCTTTATATCGCTATCACCCCTCTCCACCCCAAGAACCGCGTGATCTCCTGGGGGAGGCAAAAAAACGGATAAAAACCCAGGTCCAATTCGGGAAAAAAAATCCGGGAAATTCCTCTCCGACCCCAATCCAGGCGATCGACACTTGTCCAGGAGATCACTCAGGTCTTACTATACTAACCATACCTAGGTCCATATCCCTGCCCTCTCCCCGTAGCCCCTTATCCCCTTGGCAGCTAAAAAACCATCTATTTTAGACTTAAATATATTTAATGTTTCTGCTTCCACTGCTCCCTGGGGCAGTGAATTCCATAAATTAACCACCCTCTGGGTGAAGAAGTTCTTCCTCATCTCAGTTTTAAAAGAGCCCCCTCTTATTCTACAACTATGTCCCCTAGTTCTAGTTTCCCCGATCATTGGGAACATCCTCGGTGCATCCACCCGATCAAGGCCCCTCACGATCTTATATGTTTCAATGAGATCGCCTCTCATTCTTCTAAACTCCAAAGAGTAGAGTTCCAGCCTACTTAACCTTTCCTCATATGTCAATCCCCTCATTGCAGGAATTAATCTTGTAAACCTTCGCTGCACTGCCTCCAGGGCCAGTACATCCTTTCTTAAGTATGGACCCCAGAACTGTACACAGTATTCCAAATGTGGTCTCACTAATACTGTGTACAGCTGCAGCAAGACCTCCGTGTTTTTATACTCAATCCCCCTAGCAATAAAGGCCAAAACTCCATTGGCCTTCCTGATTGCTTGCTGCACCCTGCATACTAACTTTTAGTGATTCATGTACTACTACCCCTAGATCCCTTTGCGTTGCATTACAACGCAGCTCCACCTCATTTAGAAAATAACTTGCCCTATCATTTTTTTTCCCAAAGTGAATGACTTCACATTTATTAGTATTAAATTTCATCTGCCAAGTTGTTGCCCACTCACCTAGCTTATCTATACCCGTTCCCAATGCCCTTCCTGGCACCAAGTCCCAAATGTCAATGAAACAGGAGTAGGCCAGTCGGCCCCTCGGGTCTGCCCCACTGATTAGTATTTTACCCAGGGTAGAGGATCCTAAAACAAGAGGACACAGTCTTACGGTGAGAGGGGAGGGATTTAAGAAGGGCCTCAGCGGCAGCTTTTTGACTCAGAAAGTAGTCAGAATCTGGAACGAGCTGCCAGAGGGAGCTTTGCATACTGTTCAAGAAGGAACTGCAGATGCTGGAAAATCGAAGGTACACAAAAATGCTGGAGAAACTCAGCGGGTGCAGCAGCATCTATGGAGCGAAGGAAATAGGCAACGTTTCAGACTGAAGAAGGGTTTCGGCCCGAAACGTTGCCTATTTCCTTCGCTCCATAGATGCTGCTGCACCCGCTGAGTTTCTCCAGCATTTTTGTGGAGCTTTGCATACTAATGGCTTCAATTGCAAATTTCAAAAGACATTTGGATAGATTTATTGATAGGAACTGTTTAGAGGGTTATGGGCCAAACGCAGGTAAATGGAACTAGCCCAGTGTGGCAGCTTGGTCGACATGGAACATGATTTCAAGCTTTTGTATCTTCTGCCCGATGGGAATAGGGAAAAGAGAGAATGAACGGCCTGATAATGTTGGTTGCTTTCCCGAGGCAGTGTGAGGTATAGATGTAGTGAGGAGTTGATGGCGGGGAGTCTGGTCAGTGTGATGGACTGGGATGTTCGCTGGAGCCACGAGGCAGCGGCCCTACCCGCTGCGCTACTGATCCGCCCTAGTGGTGAATCTATGGGATTAATTGCAACAGAAGGCTGTGGAGGCCAAGTCAATTGATATCTTTAAGGTAGAAATTGATAGATTCTTGTTTCGTACGGGTGTCAGGGGTTATGGGGAGAAGGTAGGAGAACAGGGTTGGGAGGGCAAGGTAGATCAGCCATGATTGAATGGTGGCGTAGACTTGATGGGCCGAATGGCCTAATTCTGCTCCTACAACTTATGAGCATAAACTTATGCTCGGCGTGGGTGGGTTTTGGAGGTGGTGGTGCAGTGATTTGGGTGAGAGACTGCGATGAGGGCTCTGGATGGAACATGTTGATTGTGTTCCCCTCTCTGAGCCTGCTCTCATTCTCTGCCAGGGTTGCTGAGCACTGCCACTCCCTGCCTGCCCTTCCCTTTCAATCGGCAGATGTTGCAAACCAATGACTCGGGCACACAGATCACAAAGAGTCACACAGCACTCAAACAGACCCATCGGCCCCACTGTCCATGCCCACCAAGATGCCCCATCAAAGCTAGTCCCATTTGCCGTGTTTGGCCCATATCCCTCTAAACCAGTGTTTCCCAAACTTTTTCGGGAGTTTGGCTGCACCACCACCTCCGAAACTCACCCAACCCCGTGCACAAGGGTAGCACAGTAGCGCAAGAAACTGCAGGTGCTGGTTTACAAAAGAAAGACACAAAATGCTGGAGTAACTCAGTGGGTCAGGAGGCATCTCTGGAGAACATTGACAGGTGACTTTTCGGTTCGGGACCCTTCAGACCTGAAACATCACCTATCCATGTTCTCCAGAGATCCTGCTGCATGTGGGTTTCCTCCGGGTGCTCCAGTTTCCTCCCACGTCCCAAATATATGCGGGTTTGTAGAATAATTGGCCCTCTGTAAATTGCCTCTGGAGTGTAGCGAGTGGCTTCTTCTTCTTGCGTACGGCGTGCACAGCCTAAAGTTGTTGGTCAACTTGTTCTATTTGATCTTTTGTCTGTGCACGTCGGGTTGATTGCATTAGTCGAAATTTAGGGTGGACCGCGTGAAGGTTGCAATCTCCCACCCCAGCGAGTGGCTGAAAAAGTGGGATAACATCAAACTAGTGTGATCGGGTGACCGATGGTCGGCATGGACTCGGTGGGCAGAAGGGCCTGTTGCCATGCTTTTCTCTAAGTACAGGTACTTAATGGTGTTGGTAGAACAGGCTTGAGGGGATGAGTGGCCTCCTCCTGTTTCGTGGAGTGCAGAAGACGAGGAGACACAAGAGAAAGGAACAGTGTTAAAGTTTCACGTCCAATTCCTGAGTTGATGGTGACCAATCGTATCTATTCTATATTGGAAAACATCTGTGTGACTCTTTGTGATCTGTGTGCGTGAGTCATTGGTTTGCAACTTCTGCCGAATAAAAGGGAAGGGCAAGCAGAGAGTGGCCGTGATTAGCAACCCTGGAAGAGAATGAGAGCTGGCTCAGAGAGGGAACACATTCAACATGTGCCATCCAGAGCCCTCAACCATATCACTGCACCACCACCTCCAAAACCCACCCAGGGCCGAGCATAAGTTCATATGCCTTCTTTCCCACACTATCTACTTGTGTTCACTTTCTGGGAGTTGTGGACTTGGACCATCAGGACCCTGTGTAAAGGGTCATGCTATTAATTGAATATTTTCCCCTTACATTTCACCTCTCAAAGTGCAACACTTCACACTGGCTCGGATTGAAGTCCATCTGCCATTTTCCGCCCCCGTGAACAACATTCTTCGGTTTGTATTACGGACTCGTCACCTGGTATTACTAATAATTTATGGTACTATTGATCATTATATGTTTATTTGTGTAGTTGGGTTTAATATGCCTGTAAACCTACAGCTGATAGGAATCTCATTGTCCTCTTCCTGGTACATATGACAATTTAACACTCCTGGCTTTCTTGACTTAAGAGTCTTTCTCCCAGTGTAGGAAAATCAAAAACCAGAGGAAATAGGTTTAACTTGCGAGGGGAAAGATTTAGTAGGCGTTTGAGGGGGGCAACTTTTTTGCACACGTATCTGGAACAAGCTAGCAGTGCAGGTAGTTCAGGCAGATACAATACCAGCATTTAAAACAAGTGTCTTGAGGTACATCGATAGGAAAGGTTTGGTCGGACGTGGGCAAATGTAGGCAAATGGGTGTAGCCTAGTTGGGGTTTCATGGACATCATGGGCGAGTTGGGCCGAAGGGCCTGCTTGTGTGTTGCATGACTATGACTTGATGAATCTTGACTCGACTCTTTTGGCATTGCATGTGACATCAGCGGCCTGTGAATAAATAAGTAAAAATACCAAACTGGAAAAGCCATGAAAGAATCATGTTATAAATAAACAATAACAAAGTCGGGGGACAACTATTTAATGAATTTTGCCCCAAGCTAACGTACAGCAGGAAATAGGCAACATTGCCCCCTACTTCGGAGTCCAAGCAATGCAGACAGAGCTCATTGGAGATAAAGTCAAGAGTGATTAATTGTCATATGTACTGGGAACAGAAGTGAAAGTATTTTGCTGCAACTTAATAGGCTCGTAAACACAATGACACACAGATAAATATATAATAATTCATAATACAATAAATTAATAACAGTAATAATAGGTAACCATAATAGTGCAAAACTGAAGTCTGTAGTACAACCAAAGACACAGTCCATAAAAGATCACAGTTGCTGAGGTTAGTGTTGTGCAGCGTTCAAGAGCCTGATGGTTGCTGGGAAGAAGCCGTTCTTGAACCTGAAGGTCACGGTTTTCAGGCTCCTGTACCTTCTTGCCATTGGTGGCAGTGAGATGAGAGCATGGCCAGGATGCTGTGGTCTTTGATGATGCTGGCTGCCTTTTTGTGGCAGTGCCTCCTGTAGATCCCTTTGATGGTGGGGAGGTCAGTACCTGTGATGGACCGGGCAGTGTCCACCACTCTCTGTAGTCTCCTTCATTCCTGGGCGTTCGAGTTACTGAACCAGGCCGTGAGTCAACAAGTCAGTAAAGTGGATCGAACACAGAAACAACATCAAAGTTTGACAGGAAATGTTACAGGAAGTGAAAGACAGGCAGTGGTTAAACTGCAAAAGACAAGATAGTAACATATTAAAAAACATATAAAATGGGATTTCTT
The DNA here is from genome assembly GCA_038087875.1 of Malacoraja senta. Taxonomy (NCBI): domain Eukaryota; kingdom Metazoa; phylum Chordata; class Chondrichthyes; order Rajiformes; family Rajidae; genus Malacoraja; species Malacoraja senta. The sequence goes on along the minus strand of CM075980.1, from coordinate 61,003,000 downwards.
GTAACGTACCATCAATTGTAAAACTCCTGCTGTGGTAACATCTCCTCACTTATGTGGTCTGCACTCTGCCTGGTCCATCATTCATCTCTGGAACACCTAGATAACAGGGACACCTCCATCAGATTCCCATTTATTGACTATAGCTCTGCCATCTTAACATCAGTTTAGTTTAGTTCCGAGATACAACATGGAAACAGATCCTGGGTCCCATCGAGGCCACGCCTCCCATCAATCACCTGTTCACACTAGTTTGATATTATCCCACTTTCTCATCCAATCCCTACACACTAGGGGGCAATTTACAGAGGGCCAATTAACCTACAAACCCGCACATCTTTGGAATGTGGGAGGAAACCGGAGCACCCAGAGGAAACCCACGTGGTCACAGGGAGAACGTGCAAACTCCACACGCACAGACAGCACCCGATGTCAGGATTGAACTCTGGTCGCTCTTGGTCGATGGGGGCGCTGCGAGATGGCTGCCCTGCCAGCAGCGTGTTAGTCATTTCTACTTTTATTGTTTTTTTAGTGTGTCCAAATGTGTGTTTTAATGTCTCTCGGTGTGTCTTGTGTGGGGGGTGGTGAGGGGGGGGTAAGGGGGGGAACCGCTTTCGGTCGCCTCCTCCACGGAGAGGAGCTTCAGCAGCGGGCATAGCGTGGACTTTTCATCGCGGAGCAGGCGAGCCCTCGACGAGGGCTGCCAGAAGGGAGTGCTCCGATCGCTGGCCCGCGGCAAGCTGAAGCCGCGGTCTGAGGAGCTTCCAGCTGGCGCGGCGTCCGGAGCCTGGGATCCCTCGTTGGGGACCCTGGAGAAGGAGCTCCGACCGCCAGCCCACGGCCTACAACATCTAGAAGCCGCGGTCTGCGGTGCTTCTAACCACGGCGCGGCGGGGACTTTAGATCTCCGGCCGCCAGCCTGCGGCCTACACCATCTTGAAGTCACGGTCTCCGGTAGGGAAGCATCGATTCGGGACTTACAGTGGCTTGCAAAAGTATTCATACCCCTTGAACTTTTCCACATTTTGTCGCGTTACAACCACAAACATAAATGTATTTTATTGGGATTTTATGTGATAGACCAACACAAAGTGGTGCATAATTGTGAAGTGGAAGGAAAATGATACATGGTTTTCAAATTTTTTTACAAATAAAAAACTGAAAAGTGTCGCGTGCAAAAGTATTCAGCCCCCTTTACTCTGATACCCCTAAATAAAATCCAGTGCAATCAATTGCCTTCAGAAGTCACCTAATTAGTAAATAGAGTCCACTTGTGTGTAATCTAATCTCAGTATAAATACAGCTGTTCTGTGAAGGCCGCAGAGGTTTGTTAGAGAACATTAGTGAAAAAACAGCATCATGAAGCCCAAGGAACACACCAGACAGGTCAGGGATAAAGTTGTGGAGAAGTTTAAAGCAGGGTTAGGTTATAAAAAAATATCCCAAGCTTTGAACATCTCACGGAGCACTGTTCAATCCATCATCCGAAAATGGAAAGAGTATGGCACAACTGGAAACCTACCAAGACATGGCTGTCCACCTAAACTGACAGGCCGGGCAAGGAGAGCATTGATCAGAGAAGCAGCCAAGAGGCCCATGGTAACTCTGGAGGAGCTGCAGAGATCCACAGCTCAGGTGGGAGAATCTGTCCACAGGACAACTATTAGTCGTGCACTCCACAAATCGGGCCTTTATGGAAGAGTGGCAAGAAGAAAGCCATTGTTGAAAAAAAGCCATAAGAAGTCCCGTTTGCAGTTTGCCACAAGCCATGTGGGGGACACAGCAAACATGTGGAGGAAGGTGCTCTGGTCAGAAGAGACCAAAATTGAAGTTTTTAGCCTAAATGCAAAACGCTATGTGTGGCGGAAACCTAACACTGCACAACACCCTGAACACACCTTCCCCACTGTGAAACATGGTGGTGGCAGCATCATGCTGTGGGGATGCTTTTCTTCAGCAGGGACAGGGAAGCTGGTCAGAGTTGATGGGAAGATGGATGGAGCCAAATATAGGGCAATCTTGGAAGAAAACCTGTTAGAGTCTGCAAAAGACTTGAGACTGGGGCGGAGGTTCACCTTCCAGCAGGACAACGACCCTAAACATACAGCCAGAGCTACAATGGAATGGTTTAGATCAAAGCATATTCATGTGTTAGAATGGCCCAGTCAAAGTCCAGACCTAAATCCAATTGAGAATCTCTGGCAAGACTTGAAAATTGCTGTTCACAGACGCTCTCCATCCAATCTGACTGAGCTTGAGCTATTTTGCAAAGAAGAATGGGCAAACATTTCAGTCTCTAGATGTGCAAAGCTGGTAGAGGCATACCCCAAAAGACTTGCAGCTGTAATTGCAGCGAAAGGTGGTTCTACAAAGTATTGACTCAGGGGGGCTGAATACTTTTGCACGCGACACTTTTCAGTTTTTTATTTGTAAAAAAATTTGAAAACCATGTATCATTTTCCTTCCACTTCACAATTATGCACCACTTTGTGTTGGTCTATCACATAAAATCCCAATAAAATACATTTACGTTTGTGGTTGTAACGTGACAAAATGTGGAAAAGTTCAAGGGGTATGAAAACTTTTGCAAGCCACTGTACCTTGCCATGCCTGTACATCTGGCCGCCCGCAGCGGCGACTGCGGAGGTTTGTGGTCCCGACCACGGGAGAAAATGGAGGAGGACTGACTGAACTTGGTGCCTTCCACCACAGTGATGAATGCTGTGGTGGATGTTTTGTGTTAAATTTTTATTGTGTATTGTGTGTTCTTTTTATTGTTCTATTGTTCTAAATCTGACTATTGATTATTGGTCTCTGGTGCTATGAGGCAGTGGCTCTATCTGCAGCACCACTGTGCCGCCCTGTTGTAGTTGAACCAGGTTCTAAACTCCTGGAGCTAGGAGTCAGAACCCCTCCCCCCCCCACTCGATCAGCGAGGATAGTCCACAATAACTCTCAACACAAGGATGTGTTTTCAGCCCCAAACTATACCCCCTGTATCCTCATGACTGTGTGGAAAGCGGTGCATATGAGACTTTTAGAAAGCACATGGATACACAGGGAATGGAGGGATATTGATCTATTTCCCTGTGTTCTACCATTCCATCCAAACCTTCTCATGAGCTGAGTTTCCGCTGTTCCTTGCTTTGTTTCCACACTGACCACCTGCATCAAGGACTTGTCCCACCCCGGTCATTCCTTCTTCTCCCCGCTCGCGTCCGGCAGAAGGTACAGAAGCTTGAAAACACGCACCACCAGACTCAGGAACAGCTTCTTCCCCTCTGTTATCAGGCTTCTGAACGGTCTTTCCATAAGCTCGGGTACTGTCCGATTCACCTCGACCCCATTGCGGACATTGGACTTTGTCTCTGGAACTGATGCGCTACAGCGCTGAGAACTATATTCTTCACTCTGTATCTTCCCCTTTGCTCTACTTATTGTACATGAGTTTGACTTGATTGTATTTATGTCTAGTTATATCTGATCTGTTTGCAAAACAAAGCTTTTCACTGTACCTCGGTCCACGTGACAATAATAAACCTACACCTTTCCTCTGGCAGCTTGTTCCATATACCCATGGTCTCTGTGTGAAGATAGGGTAATAGAACATTAAATCTTTCCCCTCTCATCATAAGCCTGTGCCCTCTAGCTTTAGATACCACTCCCCTGGGCAAAAGGCTGTGACCTTCCATCTTATCTATGCCTCTCATGATTTTCTAAACCTCTACTGTTGTTTACTTTCATAGTTGTTGCGTTTAATGTGCCAGCAAGTAAGAATTTCATTGTTCCAGTTTATATCCGGTGCATATGACAAATAAAATCTCTTGACTCTGGACTCTATATAAGGTCACCATTCTGTCTCCTTCATTCCAGGAAAACCAGTCCCATCCCATCCAGTCCTTATAACTCAGGCCCTCCAGTCCCAGTAATATCCTTCTGCCTAATCACATGCTTAATAACAATGACAGTCACGGAGGGATGCAGCATTGCAAACAGGCCCTTCAGCCCAATGAGTCCATGCTAACTGGATGTTTCTAGTTGTGGGAGAGTCTAGGACCAGAGTGCACTGCCTCAGAATGAAAGGACTTACCTTTAGAATGGAGATGAGGAGGAATTTCTTTAGCCAGAGAGTGGCGAATCTGTGGAATTCATTGCCACAAACGGTTATGGAGGCCATCTTTAGTTTAGTTTAGAGATACAGTGCAGAAACAGGCTCTTCGGCCTACCTAGTCCGTGCCAAGCAGCGATCACCCCGTACACTAGCACTATCCTACACACTAGGGACAATTTACAATTTTACTGAAGCCAATTTACCTACAAACCTGTATGTCTTTGGAGTATGGAAAGAAACCGGAGCACCCTGAGAAAACCCACACAGTCACAGGGCGAAGGTACAAACTCCGTACAGGCGGCACCTGTGGTCAGAATCGAACCCGGGTCTTTGGTTAGTTGCTAGCTGTAAGGTAGCAACTCTACTGCTGCGCCACTGTGCTACCGTGCCTTCATTCGGGTGTTTTTAAAGTTGTGATTGATAGGTTTCTGATTAGTACAGGCGTCAAATTTTACGAGAAGGCAGGAGAATGGAGTTGAGAGGGAAAAATAGATCAGCCATGATTGAATGGCAGAGCAGACTCGATGGGCCGAATGTCCTGATTTTACTTCGGAGTCACGTGAGTGACTACGTGAAGAGCCCGTCCAGCACGCATGCGCGACATTAGCGTTCACGCAGTGCAACAGCGACAACCGGGAGTACAGGCGCTCCCGCTACAAGTTTAAACAGCGGACCATCAGGTAAGTCTTACTCTGAGGTCGTAATCAGCAAGCTGTGCTCTGCTCTGTAAATTCCAGGGGAAACTGGAAAAATGAGTAAAGCACGGCAAAGGAAGAAAACCGCCCCCCGTTCGACTCCAACAGAACGGGAGTGTCCCATCAGTGGGGGGCGAGTGGCGGCACCTGGACCGCATATGTTGTGGTCCACCCTCTTCGAGACCGAGCCGAGCCCAGTACCGCTAGCGTAGCCTGATGAACAGCAGCGGGCTGGAGGCAAATCAAGGCAAAAAACAGACCGGCCGGTTATGTCTCACTCCGATGAGGAGGCTGCGCCTGAGAGCGGGAGGGGTAGCCGCCTGAGCCGCATGGAAAGGCTCATGGAGCAATTGCTCCAGCGAGACTTGCTTCAGGAGCTGGAGCAGTCTCGCCAAGGGAATTCAGGCACTCCCACAGCAGTGCCTTACAATGCACTGGCCATCGCTTCCCCCTCAGCTGAGGGCAGCATTGGCGACCAGGACTGGGCTGGTCAGGAACAGGGGTCATTGGTTGAAGATATCGGGAGTACGATTGGGGTACAGGACCAGGAAGAGCTGCTGGGTGTGGAGATTCGCTACGTGGCTACACCACGAGCAGGGCGGCCATTGGAGCCAAAACTGGCGGCCAACATTAACCACCTGTCCCTCAAGCCCCTACAGGAACAGGTACTTAATGAGGCACTAGAACTGGAGAACTGCAGTTCGCTCAATGTACCGGCTGTTAAACAGCCAAATCTGGGGGGGGGGGGGGGGGGGGGGTATGTTGGACAGAGTATCCGGAACCAGGAGCTAAAATCCTCAAGCTCCTGATGACAGGGATAACAGCCTATGCTCGTTCCGTGGATGGGGTGGATATGACCACCAACCAGCAAGACACTCTGGCTCTGCTGTGCAACACTCAATATGAGACAAACAAACCTCCGCAAGGAGAGAATAAGACCTGCCCTCAATCCCAAATATGCAGGATTGTGTAAGACACCGGCCTCAGAGCCGCAGATCCTGTTATTTGGAGAGAACTTGACAAAACAAGTGAAAAACCTGGTGGAAGAGTACAAAGCATTTGGCCTCATGAGGGCAGGCCCCGGAACGAGCAGACCCACACAAAAACCAGACGGCAGTACCCCACCACGTCCACCAGTCGACGTCAAATTTATGAGACTGGTGAAAGCTCGGGGTCTGCATACCATCCCCGAAAGCCTTTTTAGGCCAGGGCCCAGAGCGGACCTCATGGAAAATGCGCCACCCCCAACCAGCAGTACATCCAGCAGTACAACGACGGATGAACAAACCGAAGAAAGGAACACTACCATAACTATGGAGGTAGGTGGGTCTGGTTCCTACCAGCATGTAAAAGTGGGGGAACTGTACTAACAGGGGGGAGATTACACCTGTTCATTGAAGCATGGAGGTCTATCACGAATGATAGTTATATATTTAACAGTATTCGTGGATACAAAATAGAGTTCATTTAAGAAAATATGCCACCAGTTCAGCATGTACCTCAAAGGGTCTGTACCCTCTCAGTCAAAGAAAAACTAGAGGGACAAGCAGAACTGGTGAGGTTACTTACAAAGGGTATCATTGAGAAATCCAAACATGAACCTTTGGAATTTGTCTCAAATATATTTACCAAAAACAAAAAATATGGTGGATGTCGCATCATCATTGACTTAACTTCACTAAATACCTTTGTTAAGTATGTACATTTCAAAATGGAAACATTTGTAACTGCCAAACAACTGATTTCCAAAGGATACTTTATGGCAAGCATTGATTTAAAAGATGCCTACTATACAGTACCCATTCAAAAGGGTCATCGCAGATACCTGAAATTTACCTGGATGGGGCAACTATGGCAGTCTAAGCCGTTGCCTAATGGGTTAACATCAGCCCAAGACTATTTACCAAGATATTAAAACCAGCCTTGGCAACATTAAGAAAACAGAGACATATTGTCATGGCACATCTTGATGATATTCTAATAGTAGGCAAAACCATGGAGTTGGCTAAATCAGCTGTATTAGCTACCAAACAATTGTTTGAAACCCTGGGATTTGTCATACATCCAGATAAATCTAAGTTGACACCATCCACAACTATGGACTATCTGGGATTCACAATTAACTCAGTCCACGTGTCCGTAACGTTGCCAAAAGATAAAGCAGCAGAATCGGCACAGACGTGTTACAATTTAATGGTTAGCAATCGACCAACCATCCGACAAATGGCAAGAGTAATTGGCAAAATGGTAGCAGCATTTCCAGCTACACAATTTGGACCCTGCACTATCAAAACCTACAAAGGGCAAAAGTACAGGCGTTAAAACGACATGCAGGTCACTTTGACCGAACAATGAAATTGCCCATTGAAGCAATATCAGAGTTACAATGGTGGATAGAGCACATTTGGCATAGTCCCAGCCCTATCATCATCAATAACCCAACGTTAACTATACAAACAGATGCCAGTGCTCAAGGCTGGGGAGCAACTAATACCATATCCAGCACAGGTGGTAGATGGACTAACCTAGAATCATCTTTACTACAAACACTGGGCATAAATTATTTGGAAATGTTGGGTGTGTTTTATGGTTTAAAAGCATATTCTACGAATATGCACCATTTGCATGTTCGTTTACAAATTGATAATATCACGGTGGTGGCCTATATTAACCATATGGGCGGAATAAAATCGATATCATGTGACAATTTGGTCAACAAAATCTGGCAATGGTGTGTCGATAGACATATTTGGCTATCAGCAACTTACCTACCAGGTAAGCTAAATACAGTGGCAGACACCAGGTCACGCAAATTCAATGATAACACCGAATGGATGTTAAATCCTAGAGCTTTTGCTAAAATTACAAAGCAATATGGCACACCAGATATTGATCTCTTTGCATCCAGACTAAATCACCAGGTACCAATGTATGTCGCTTGGGAACCAGACCCTGAGGCAGCAGCGATAGATGCATTCACGCTGAACTGGGGGACCTATTTCTTCTATGCTTTTCCCCCCTTCTGCCTCATCAGTAGGGTACTACGCAAAATACAGATGGACTCAGTAGGGTACTACGCAAAATACAGATGGACTCTGCTTCAGGTATTTTGATAGTACCAACTGGCCTACACAGCCATGGTTCCCAGTGGTCCTCGACATGGTCATCGAAACTCCTATGACCTTTCCCAGTAGCCCAGACCTATTGACGCACCCGGTATCAGGCATAAGTCATCCATGCCATGACAAAATTAACCTACTGGGTTGCAGATTATCAAAAGACCACTGCTGGGCCTGGGATTGTCTAACAGGACCATAAATAATAATAATAATAGATTTTATTTATATAGCGCTTTTCAGGACTCAAAGTCGCTTAAACATCAACACGATGACACCGTATGTCCACCAGGACACAATACCTATCGAGCATCAGGAAGTGGGAAAGATACTGCTCAACTACTGGGACAACGTACTCATCTGCAACCATAACCAATGTACTGGAGTTCCTGGGGGGCCTTCACCATAATGAAGGACTGAGCTACAGCGCCATCAATACTGCCAGAAGTGCTCTGTCAGCCTACTTAAAACAGGTGCCAGGACAACAGGCCATAGGGTCTCACCCGCTGGTGATCAAACTCATGAGGAGTATATTCAACTCCAACCCTCTTAGACCTAGGTATACCCAAATCTGGGATGTCAGTGTGGTCCTGACATACCTAAGGGGATGGTCACCAGCCAGGTCTCTCACCCTGGAACAGCTAACCCTGAAAACGGTCGTGCTGATGGCACTAGTCTCAGCACAAAGACTCCAGTCCCTCCACTTACTGCGACTGGACAACATGGTTATAACACCAGACCGGGTCTCATTCACCATTCAGGAGCTGCTAAAGCAGAGCAGGTCGGGAACTTGAGTCCTAGTTATGGATTTCTGGGCATACCCACCTGACCTGCAGTTGTTTGTCATGACTCACACAACAACAGATTCTCGAGGGAGAAAAAAAAAAAAAAAAAAAACGCCTTATGGGTCAGCCACAAGAATCCTCATGGTCGGGTGTCGAGCCAAACCATCTCAAGATGGCTCAAGCAGGTACTGGGAGCTGCTGGAGTAGATACTGATGTACATACATCTCACTCCACCAGGGCAGCATCCACATCGGCGGCTAAAAGAATGAACATGGAGAAAACGTTCCAAACGTTCTACCACAAGCCGCTAGCAGAAACTGTGTTATTTGCAGAAAGAGTTTTCGAATCTGCAAAAATATATAATTTAAGCCAGGGGGAGCATTTTGTCTTTTGTTATTGTTTAATAGATACCATTATTGTTTACAAACAGATTCATGGTTGATTACGATAACATACTTCCTCCCTTGAATGACTTCGGCAGCGAGTGAAGTATGAACTGTTACACGGTTTGAAATCACAGAGCTTTAAAATCTTCACGTAGTCACTCACGTGACTCCGAAGTAAAATAGTAAGATTAAACGAGAACTTACCAGTTTGAAGTTTGATCTGTATTTTATGAGGAGTTACGATGAGGGATTACGTGCCCTCCGCTCCCACCCTCAATTATAGATCAACTGGTATCTTAGTTCTCCTTTTCTTTACTATGTTTATTTCAATTATTGTGTTTCCTGTGATTCTACACCGCTGCTTTGAAGAATGTCGCGCATGCGTGCTGGACGGGCTCTTCACGTAATCCCTCATCGTAACTCCTCATGAAATACAGATCAAACTTCAAACTGGTAAGTTCTCGTTTAATCTTACTATTCTTCCCCTGTGTCTTTATAGTGTTATGGGCTGGTGACCTCCTGGTCAAGACTCCCAGCATGGTGTTACCTCTCTGCCGGTGCTGTGCTGGCTGCTGGCTCGTGGTGCTGAGTTCGATGTCGAGGTGAGTCGGTACGTGCAGCAAACAAAACCCACTCATCGTGAGAACGTTTTGTGGCATCTTTAACAGTGACAACCCCCCCCCCCCCCTCACAAATAGATGGCCAAACAAACAAGAACTTTTAACCCAACACGACTGTAAGAGTGAAGGCAGATAATTCTTCAAATCCTTCAAGGCAGTGGAGGCCAAATCACTGGATGTTTTCAAGAGATAGTTAGATATAGCTCTTAGGGTTAACAAAATCAAGGGATATGGGGAGAAAGCAGGAAAGCAGGTACTGATTTTGAATGGCGGTGCTGGCTTGAAGGGCCAAATGGCCTACTCCTGCACCTATTTTCTGTGTTTCTATGTTTCATGATTTAGAGAGTCACAGAGTTGTACAGCACGGAAACCTTCCACCTTCCTTATCCATGCCGGCCAAGTTGACATAGTGGGCAAGTCCCATTTGCATGCATTTGGCCCATATCCCTCTAAACCCTTCCTATCCATATATCTGTCTAAGTCTTTTAAACCCCACTATCGTATCTGCCTCAACCACCACCCCCGGCAGCACGTTGCAGGCACCCATCACCCTCTGTGTAAAAAACCTGCCCCGCACATCTTGGAGAAACAAGGAAGTGCAGATGCTTGTTTCTCCTAATGTTATGAATCGCCGATGTTCCAGAGAAAACAACTCAAGTCTGTCCAACTTCTGGCTTCACATTTCACCCCTCCTCTTCTCATCTTGTCTAACACCCTTTTGTCCCCTTTTGTCCCCTTTCACCTCCAGCCTTTGTCACTTACTCCACCCATCTGCCAATCACCCCTTCACCTGTATCCACCTATCACTCTGAAGAAGGTCTGAAGAAGGGTTTCGGCCCGAAACGTTGCCTATTTCCTTCGCTCCATAGATGCTGCTGCACCCGCTGAGTTTCTCCGGCGCTTTTGTCTAGCTCCACCTATCACTCGCCAGGCTTTGTCTCGCCCCAACCTCTCTTTCCCAGCATTCTAGATCCTACTCCATCTGCAGAGGGGTCCCGACCCGAAACATTGTCTGTCCGTTCCCTCCGCAGATGCTGCCTGACCCGCTGAGTTCCTCCATCACTTTGTGCTTGACGCTGGCAAGGGGCATGTTGGGCAGAATGGCCTGTTTCTGTGCTGTACGAGTCTTTGAGCCTAAGTAAAGATTCTGGAGTAGACTCACTGTGACCTCGTCATTCCCACAGTTCCAACATTAGTCTATTAATACCTCTGACTAATTGAACGCTTCCATTCACTCTGTTTACAATGATTCCTATCTTTATGCCATTGACATATTCCTCTGTCCAGTCATTTAGGTTGCTTCTAAACAACAAATAACTGGGTCCCTGGGGCAGTGCCAGTCTCGGCTCTCAACATGCCACTACCTGCACATTATCTCTCCTCACTGACATCCGCTGCCTCTTGCCCAGACCAGTCATTTTCCTTCAAGTACCCTGCCTTCAGAGTCAGCCAAAAGCCTCTAATGAGACTCTTAATCAAAAGCCAGCATTAGACAAAGAAAGCCGTTCTTTTCTCGTGACACAGCCAGGAATTAAAAGCAACAATCTGTACCGGCCAAACAGATAGAACACGGAACAGTCCAGCACACGAACAGGCCCTTAGGCCCGCAATGTCCGTTCCAAACATAATGCCAAGATAAACCAATCTCCTCTGCCTGCACGTGATCAATATCCCTCCATTCCCTGTATATCTACATGCCGATCTAAAAGTCTCTTAAACAGCACTGTCGTATCTGCCTCCACCACCACCTCTGGCAGCACGTTCCAGGTACCCACCACCCTCTGTGTAAAAAACTTGCTCCATACATCTCCTTTAAACCTTGCCCCTCTCACCTTAAAGTTATGTCCTCTAGTCTTTGGCATTTCCACCCTCAGAGAAAATGGAGGAAGATAGTTCTATCTCTTTAGTTTGAGGGATTTTTCACTCCCTCAACCGAGAGGCCATTAGGAGGTTGAGCAACGGGCTGATGAGGGTTCCTGGTGAGGGAGAGTGTGGGGTGAGGGGAGCAGGGGGGGGGGCGTGTAGGAGGGGGCAGGAGTGACGCTGGGTATCACGGTGGGTGGGTGAGGAACATGAGGGAGCTGAGTGGGGAGGGGGTCAGGTTCAGAGACTGTGGGGCCTCCCTCTGCTCCTGGCCGTTTGATGAATTCACGACTTTAATTTCAGTCTAGCTGCCAGGATTGCCTCACTGTGAGTATATAATCACAGGAATCGAACCGCAGCGGTTGGACAAAGGAGTCGTTGTGTGGTGAGAGCAACAGACTTGTGGTGACCAGGGTGGGGCTCCCGCCTGGCAGCCTGTCTCGGAACCGCCGGCTCCAAGCCTCCCACACCCACGCAGGGCCGAAGGCACTGATGCAGGGGTCATTCCAGACCCCAAGTCCACAGCATCCGGTCACCCTCCCCGAAATAACACTCAGCAGTGGGATTGTGTGTGGAATTAGTGTGTGCACCTCCAGAGCTGCAGGGGGCACTGTGTGTGGATGTCAGGCGTACACCTCCAGTGGTACAGGGAGCGCCGTGTGTTGATGTCAGGCGTACAACTCCAGTGGTACAGGGAACGCTGTGTGGATGTCAGGCGTACACCTCCAGTGGTACAGGGGGTACTTTGTGAGGATGTCAGGCTGACTCCTCTGGTGCTACAGGGGGCGCTATGTGTTGATGTCAGGCGTACAACTCCAGTGGTACAGGGGGCGCCGTGTGTTGATGTCAGGCGTACACCTCCAGTGGTACAGGGGGCGCTATGTGTGGATGTCAGGCGTACACCTCCAGTGGTACAGGGGGCGCTATGTGTGGATGTCAGGCGTACAACTCCAGTGGTACAGGGAGCGCCGTGTGTTGATGTCAGGCGTACACCTCCAGTGGTACAGGGGGCGCTATGTGTGGATGTCAGGCGTACACCTCCAGTGGTACAGGGAGCGCCGTGTGTTGATGTCAGGCGTACACCTCCAGTGGTACAGGGGGCGCTATGTGTGGATGTCAGGCGTACAACTCCAGTGGTACAGGGAGCGCCGTGTGTTGATGTCAGGCGTACACCTCCAGTGGTACAGGGAGCGCCGTGTGTTGATGTCAGGCGTACACCTCCAGTGGTACAGGGGGCGCTATGTGTGGATGTCAGGCGTACACCTCCAGTGGTACAGGGAGCGCCGTGTGTTGATGTCAGGCGTACAACTCCAGTGGTACAAGGGGCGCTATGTGTGGATGTCAGATGGACAGTGCCATGCGGGCCTATTGCAGGCAATGACCCCATCAGTTCTACACAGGAAGATCCCAGAAACAACAGAGACCTGGGACGTCTCTTGCAATTTACAAGGAGATTCACAAAATCAAGTCATCAAATCTCCCGTCATCCCAGAGCACCAACTGCCATAAAACAAGACAAATCAACGGTCCCTACATCATCAACTCGCTAAATTTCATTAAACGTTGCTACCAATATTCCCTTTGCCCAAGGACGATAAGGGAATGGAATATGTTACCACCCAACACACGCGCTGCTCCCGATGTTAAGTCATTTAAAAAGGGGATTGAGCAACTAGATCTCCTCAACTTGGTCAAAAAGGCCCACTTCAAAATGTAATCAGCACTCTACTCACACCGACCTGCGCGAGATAACCACTTATGGGTGTTTGCACAATAATCAACCAGAACTAGTGGCGTTGGCTGGTGATGAACATTCCCCAGGTCACATTATGGACTGGTTCCTGGGCCTTTACACCCACTCAGAGAGAGACCATGCCTCAGCTCAACACCTCAGTGGGAGGGTAGGGGCCGAGGGCGGTGGGGAGGGAGCATAGAGCCTGCTGTGGTGACCTGCTGTGGGTGATGTGCCCAGCCCAGCCCAGACCAGCTGCACAAAGTGACCTGCTCCCAGTCTAATCTTCCATTGTTAGGTTCTGCAGACTGCTTGAAATGACTGAACAATTTGAACTGCTGGTGTAAACCAGCACTGAATGTAAATCCCCATAAAAATAAATCTCTGGGATTAATGCTGCAGCACTGTAGGCCTTAAGCAGTCAGTATAATTCTGTCATGTGTGACGCTCCTGCCCCATTCTCTGCTCCTCGATGTTACAGAGATGGGAAGTCACCTCAACCACCTAGAACAGAGGAGACGACAGAGAGTGGTGGACACTGCCCGGTCCATCACGGGTCCTGACCTCC
>CM075980.1:60920452-60988926 GCA_038087875.1 Malacoraja senta | reverse complement strand
GTTGTACCCGGACTGGCAGAGGGTGTGGGCTGGCTGCTCGCCCTCTCCTCCATGATCTGCATCCCGCTGGTGGTGGTGGTCAAGGTCATTCACTCGATGGACCCATTATCGAGGTGAGCCCGGGGGCAGAGCAGCGGGGGGTGGGGGCAAAACCACAGGGGGGACATATTTATTCCCCCGCTGGATATATTTAAGGCTGAGATAGATAGATTCTTGATTAGTACGTGTGTCCAGTAGTTATGGGGAGAAGGCAGGAGAATGGGGTGAGAGGGAAAGATAGATCAGCCATGATTGAATGGCGGAGTAGACTCGATGGGCTGAATGGCCTAATTCTGCTCCTATCTCTTATGATCTTATGACGGTGGGGTGAACCCACAGGGTCCTTCCCACAGGGACAGGGGAACCAAGAACCAGAAACATTGGGAGTGCCAGCAGCTGTGGAGAAGTTGGGAAGTTAATGTTGCCGTTGTACAAGATGTTGTGAGGCCACGCCTGGGTGTATTACGTTCAGTTGTGGTCACCCTGTGTGGGCAGTTCTGGAGGATGAGGGGTGATAGTAAAGAGGTGGATAAAATCACGAGGGGAATAGGTAGGGGGAATTGATTAGTACGGGTGTCAAGGGTTGTGGAGAGAAGGCAGGAGAATGGGGTTGAGAGGGAAAGATACATCAGCCATGATTGAATGGCGGAGTAGACTCGATGGGCTGAATGGCCTAATCTGCTCCTATAACTTATGAATGTACGGAGTCTTTTACCAGAGCAGAGGAATCGAGAACCAGAGAACTAAGGTGAGAAGGGAATGATTTAATAGGAACCCGAGGGGCCATGTTTTTACACACAAGGGTGGTGGGTGTATGGAACGAGCTGCCAGGGGAGGTAGTTGAGTATACAAGTTGGGACATTATGTTGCAGTTGTATTGTGTATTGTGTTCGGTTTTGGCCGCTGCTGTAGCAGGGTGTCATTAAGTTGGAAAGCGTGCAGAGAAGATTTACCAGGATGTGGCCAGAACTCGAGGGTCTGAGCTACAGGGAGAGGTTGGGCTGGCTGGGAATTTATCCTTGGAGCAATAGAATAGAGCCTAATAGGCTAGGCAGGAGGATGAGCGGTGATCTTATGAGGTGGATAAAATCATGATAGGAATGGCGGGTGAGTGTTGCCCAGGCGAGCGGAATTAAGAACAGGGCAACAGGGAGAGGTTGGGCACAAACAGAGGCAAGGTGGGCCGAATGGCCTGCTTTTCTCCCCCACCCTCCCTGCACCCTACAGCTCTTTGACTCTCCCCTCGCTCTCTCTCCCCCTCCCACAGCGGATAAAGATGCTCACCGCTCCAAGGGGAGAAGGGAGGAATCCGAAAGACCTGGCTCTTGATGCCGAAGCTGTCATCCCTCTCAGTCCCAATGGGATTGCTGCAAACGATGTAGAAAAAACACCTCAAATAATTATAGAGACTGCAATGTAACCTCTCTGTGAGAGTCTAAAGTTGTGCTTTTTTTTTTGGACAAACTAATCTTTTTAGGACCAGTTTCCCATCCCTCCTCTCCTCTCCTCTCCCTTCCAACTTGTCCATTCACAACACAACATCTGAGATCCTGGGCTTCAGACACTCAACGAGACCTTGGACTGAGTAGACATCGTCTCGCTCCCTAGAGCATTAGCCAGACCCATGGATCTGTCCATGCCCTGGGGAACCCGTCCCACCCTAACAACCCCCCCCCCCCCCCCGGCAGCTCCCCTCCCCTCCCCCCTCCTCTCCCTCACGACCCTTGTGAAGGGGTCTACCGGGAAAAATAAGGACTCTGATCTCTTGCCCCGCCCCCCTCCCATTCCCTCCCTCCCACTCCCCCAGCCCCTCCCCTCCCACCTCCCTCCACCACTAGCCCATCTCTCCCACTCCCCACTCCCTCTGCTGCCATGCCCCATCCCCCACTCCCATATTCCCATCCTCCCTCTCCAACCCCCACATTCCTGCTCACCCACTCCTCCATTCCACCCTCTGACCCTCCCCTCCCACACTCCCTCCCCGCGAGGCGAATGATGCAAAGAGCAGAGGTCCGGTCAGAATCCCCACCCCCACCCCCACCCCTAGCCCGATGCCCCTCCCCTGTGGTGACGGAGAGTTGTCAGACGCCCCACACATACTGGACCAAATCCTGCCAGGGTCAGGCTGACTCTGGGAGCTGGGCTGGGGCTGCCTCGTGGGTGGCTGGCAGGCTGGCCGGCGGGTGGTAGATTTACAAAACGCTTCAAACAATGTTTTAAGACTTTGTGTGTGGATGCCTGTGTGGATGTGTGTGTGTGTGTGTGGGTAATGGAATAATTTTACATTATACCTATGGGTGTTCTTACCACAATCAGTGTGTAGGTGATCCCAGCATCAATATTGTAGACATTTTGAGGAAGAATTTTTAACCCT
This sequence comes from Malacoraja senta, assembly GCA_038087875.1. Classification (NCBI taxonomy): domain Eukaryota; kingdom Metazoa; phylum Chordata; class Chondrichthyes; order Rajiformes; family Rajidae; genus Malacoraja; species Malacoraja senta. The sequence goes on along the minus strand of CM075980.1, from coordinate 60,986,513 downwards.
TGTCATTTATTTTTTTGTATGGAGCATATTTTTCAACCTGTAACACTGTTGTGTTAACCTGTAGTAGGTTCTATTTTACTGAGATGCATTGAAAATGTTGCAGCTTCACAGTGCTACTAGTCTGTCACTGGATACACGTGTGTGTCAGGAGTGTGTAAGCATTGTCTCCCTCTCCCTCCCGCTCTGCCTCTCCTCATCTCTCCCCTGTCTGCCTCTCCCCCGTTCCCCTCTCCCCCGTCTGCCTCTCCCCGTTCCCCACCCCTCCGTTCCCCTCTCCCCCGCTCGCCCCCACCCCCTCAATACCTGACCGGCTCAGATTGGAGGTTTTGGGGGTCCCTTTCCCCGGGTGAGGGCTGCGTGAGGACTGACATAACTCTGACCTCCCCCCGACCTTTCCCAAGGTGAAAGTAAATGTGTCCCCCTTTAAATGAGACCAATTATCCAGCATCACGGCCAAAGCCCCTTCACAGGGTGGGGGGGCTGCGTGTGCGTGCATGCGTGTGCGTGTGTGTGTATGTGTGTGCGCCTCGGTGAATGTTTAGACTGTGGGTTCGGGCTACGGGCCAGAGTGGGGTGGGGTGGGGGTCGAAGCCTAAGGGCACTGTGGGAGGGGGTTGGGGGTGTCAGACGGAGCGGGCGGGGGCAACACCACGACAAGGGGCACAGTCCGAGCTCCCACCCCTCCTGGGGTAGAGCGACGGGGAACCCCACCTGCCTGGCCTGTACCCACCCCTTGCTGAGGGGTGAGTCTGAGAGGGAGTAGTGTTGGTGCACGCACACGTCTGCACACAGACAGACAATGCACATGCACAGACATACACAGGACGCAGACACACACATGCACACAGGCTGTCACACATACATGCACAAAGGCAGAGTCACACACACATGCACAAAGGCAGAGTCACACACACATGCACAAAGGCAGAGTCACACACATACACATGGAGCCATACACAGAAACGCACATGAAACGCACATGCAAACACATGCTCACCCACACAGACACACATTCATAAACACGCACACTCAGACAGTAGGGGTGGACACCAAGGCAGGGAGATTTGCACAGAGAGGGAGGGAGGGAAGGGGGGGGGGGGGGTGACCTATCCAACATGTGTCAGTGTAAACGTGCTGGTCGGTGCCCTGCTGGTGGTGGGGATCACTGGCAGTGGGGGGCTCTACACCGAGACGTACAGTGTTACAACAGACTTGCTGCCGGGTGTCGGTGAGGATAACGCAGTGAGGATTGCACAGGTCGTATTGACAAAGCCCAGTGCGATGTAAAGTCATCCTCGCCTGCGGAGAATTCAACGGCTCCCCCCCCCCCCCCCCACCCCCCTGTAAATACTCGCACCAAGCTTCATTGCATTTTTACCCGTTATTTTTTATGTGTCGACTACGGATTGCAATCTTAGATACCAAACAATTTCATAGTGAAGACGCTTTGAAAGACAATGTACGTTTTTTTAATTTTTGAAACGTTGAGTTCTCGGAGTTGATCGCTGGTAATTCAGTAGAATTAGTGTGAATTCATGGCAGGAACTCTCCCCTTGAGACTCATCCCTCTCTCTCTCCCTCATCCCCTTTCTCTCTTCCTCTCTCTCCCCTCTCTCCCTCAACCCCTTTCTCTCTCTCTCTCTCTCTCCTCATCCCCTTTCTCTCTCCCCTCTCCCTCATTCCCTCTCACCCATTTCTTTGCCTCCTCCCTCTCTCACTGTCTCACTCATCCTTTAATCTTCTCGATCCCTCCAACCCTGTTTGTCTCTCCCCAGTTCCCAGCTCCTCTCTCTGCTCCTCTCCACCTTCCCTTTCTCCCTTCCCTCTTGCTCTTTTCCCTTTCCCTCTCGCCCCCCCTCACTTCATCTTCACACCTTCCCTCCCTTTCTCCCTCTCCTCCTCCTTTGCTCTCCCCCACTCTCTCACCTCCACACCCTCACTCTTCCTCCCCCACCTCTGGATTTCCCAGTCGAGGGTGAGGGATGAGTGCGTGTGATAGGGAGTGGGTCTCTTGTCCCAGAGTAATAGATCAGGGGGATGGATCCTGTCCGTGCTGATCTGATCCTGACCGTTTCGCTGTTTTCATCCAAGATCCGGTTTAACTTTTAGCAGTTTGCAGGTTTTTTTAGAAAGAAAAACAATATAAAAGATATGTATTTATGATACGGTATATTAATGTGTCATGTGCTTTCTTAGGTGACAGTCGAATTGTATTAGAACTTTGATCTTGTACTGTGTGAGTAAATTAAAAAAAAATTAAAAAAATAATAAATGTTTACAGTTTTCACTGAAACCCTTTGACTTCAGTCATTTCTTGCTTTACTTCATTCACAGGCAGTGATTTTACACCAACTCAATGGGGCGGTACTGAGGGTGGGGGGTACTGAGGGAGGGGAGGGATGGTACTTCCGTGGAGTCTTGCTGTGCCTGGAATATACAGCTGCCTTTGCCCTTCCTCCAGAGCCTGAATTGTCTTCATTGGGCCTCAACTCATGACCTTTGCTCTTCATTCTCTTATCTTTGGGCTATTTGTACTCCTGGCGGACCCCTCCCACCCCGTCATTGGTCCAAGCTCCATGCCAGTGGCCCGTTGACCTCCCTGCCGGTCGTTGGCCTGTTCCCTGGTTGCACTAGGGCCACCTCCGGCTGGATCGCTCTCCCAGCCAACACCGGAGGTCAGAGGCCCAGCATGACTCCATCCCCCGGCCCTCCCCAACCCAGCGCCCCCTCAACAACTCTCACAGCCTTAGAAACTACCAACTTTGCAGCCCAAAAACAGACCCTTCAGCCCACAATGTCCGTGCCGAACATGATGCTAAGTTCAACTAACTTCCTCTGCCTGCACGTGATCCATATCCCTCTATTCTCTGCATATCCAAAAGCCTCTTAAACACCACTCATATCATATCTTCCTCCACCACCACCACTGGCAGCGCATTCCAGGTACTCACCGCCCTCTGTGTGAAAAAAACATGCCTTGCACATCTCCTTTAAACGTTGCCCCTCTCACCTCAAACCTATGCTTTGACAATTCCACCCTGGGGAAAAAGGTTCTGACTGTCTGCCCTATCTACACCTCTCATAGTTTTATATACTTCTGTCAAGTCTCTCCTCAACCTCTAGCACCAGAAAACAATCCAAGTTTGTCCGACCTCTCCTTATAGTTATTGCTCTCTAATGCATGGCATCTTTCTGGTAAACCTCCTCTGCGCCCTCTCCAAAGCATCCACATCCTTCCTGAAATGTTGTGACCAAAACTGCGCAATACTCCAAATGCAGTCTAACCTATAAAGTCCCAAGGTGGCCTCCATAATGTTTGGGACAAAGACCCGTCATTATTTATTTGCCTCTGTACTCCACAATTTGAGATTTGTAATAGAAAAAATCACATGTGGTTAAAGTGCACATTGTCAGATTTTATTAAAGGCCATTTTTATACATTTGGTTTCACCATGTAGAAATGACAGCTGTGTTTATACATAGTCCCCCCCCCCCCCCCCCCATTTCAAGGCACCATAATGTTTGGGACACATGGCTCACAGTGTTTGAAATTGCACAGGTGTGTTTAATTGCCTCCTTAATGCAGGTATAAGAGAGCTCTCAGCACCGAGTCTTTCCATCACCGTTGGAAACTTTTATTGCTGTTTATCAACATGAGGGCCAAAGTTGTGCCAATTAAAGTCAAAGAAGCCATTATGAGACTGAGAAACAATAATAAAATTGTTAGAGACATCAGCCAAACCTTAGGCTTACCAAAATCAACTGTTTGGAATATCATTAAGAAGAAAGAGCACTGGTGAGCTTACTAATCACAAAGGGACTGGCAGGCCAAGGAAGACATCCACAGCTGATGACAGAAGAATTCTCCATAATAAAGAAATATCCCCAAACACCTGTCCAACAGATCAGAAACACTCTTCAGGAGTCAGGTGTAGATTTGTCAATGGCCACTGCCCGTTCACGACTTAATGAACAGAAATACAGAGGCTACACTGCAAGATGCAAACCACTGGTTAGCTGTAAAAATAGGATGGCCAGGTTACAGTTTGCCAAGAAGTACTTAAAAGAGCAACTACAGTTCTGGAAAAAGGTCTTGTGGACAGATGAGACAAAGATTAACTTATATCAGAGTGATGGCAAGAACAAAGTATGAAGGAGAGAAGGAACTGCCCAAGATCCAAAGCATACCACCTCATCTGTGAAACACGGTCGTGGGGGCGTTATGGTCGGGGCATGTATGGCTGCTGAAGGTACTGGCTCACATATCTTCATTGATGATACAACTGCTGATGGTAGTAGCATAATGAATTCTGAAGTGTATAAACACATCCTATCTGCTCAAACAATTAAAACAAATGCCTCAAAACTCATTGGCTGGTGGTTCATTCTACAGCAAGATGGAAACAGGTGAATTTATTATGGGGCACAAGGAAATAGCAGACGAGTTGAACAGGTACTCTATCTCTCTTCACTAAGGAAGACACAATCTTCCTGATGTACTAGTGGCCAGAGGATCTAGGGTGATGGAGGAACTGAAGGAAATTCACATTAGGCAGGAAATGGTGTTTGGTAGACTGATGGGATTGAATGCTGATAAATCCCCAGGGCCTGGTGGTCTGCATCCCAGGGTACTTAAGGAAGTGACTCTAGAAATCGTGGACGCATTGGTGATCATTTTCCAATGTTCTATAAATTCAGGATCAATTCCTGTGGATTGGAGGGTAGCTAATATCCACTTTTTAAGAAAGGCGGCAGAGAGAAAACGGAATTATAGATTGGTTTGCTTGACATCGGTGATGGGAAAGATGCTGGAGTCAATTATAAAAGATGAAATTTGGATAGCAGTAAGCAGATCGGTCTGAGTCAACATGGATTTACGAAGGGGAAATCATGCTTGACTAATCTTCTGGAATTATTTGAGGATGTAACTTGGAAAATGTACATTAATTATTTAGATGAAGGGATTAAAAGTAACATTAGCAAATTTGCAGATGACACAAAGCTGGGTCATCTGCAAATCCGACAATGTGCACTTTAACCACGTGTGATTTTTTTTCCATTACAAATCCCAAATTGTGGAGTACAGAGGCAAATAAATAAATGATGGGTCTTTGTCCCAAACAGTATGGAGGGCACTGTATAAAGCTGCTTGTGATTTCCTGACTCTTATACTCAATGCCCCAACCAATGAAGGCAAGCGTACCGTACGCCTTATTTACCATTCGATCTACTTGGGTTGTCACTTTCAGGGAGTGATGGACTTGGGCGCCAGGACCCATCTTCAGCCCCTCCCCACCCAAAACATTGCCTATCCATGTTCTCCACAGATGAGATGACCCACTGAGTTACTCCATCACTTTGTGTCCTTTTTTAGTCTGAAGAAGGGTCCTGACCCGAAACATCGCCCATCCATGTTCTCCACAGAATGCTACCTGACCCGCTGAGTTACTCCAGCACTTTGTACCTTCTTTGGTAAACCAGCATCTGCCGTTCCTTGTGTCTCTCTCTTGAAAATGATCTAGTTCAATCGGAAACCAGGGTCTCATCTCTGAATATTTCATGGGGTTAGAAGATGAAAGCTGGTTGCAAGAGACTGGGAAACCACTTTAATAGCAACTTCCATGAAAAAGGAAAAGGCTAAGCATCAGGAGAATGATTCATGGATTACAGCAGGTTCATGGCCCTCTGAGCAGCTACATCCAAAGGGAAAAGTGGCCCAACTGTGGGCAACAGCTTTAGGTCACAGCACTAGCGTGCAATGTTGCCAAAATGGTCAGTAAACACAGGGATTTGGAAGAGAGAGAGTTAGCTCATGGAGACATGCAGAGTGAGTCCGGGAAAGTCAACAGGACATCATGAGAAAGTCGGTGTCAAAGAAACATGGTAAAGAATCTTCCACAGATTCCTCCAAAAGGAACGCTAGCAAAGTGTACGTGCGCTGTCGACTGAGTACATCAGCGAATACGGAAATGGCAGGGGAAATAAATACATATTTTGCGTTCTCTACAGAAGAATGTACAGAAAACATCTCAGAACAAGTCCAGGGTGGGTGGTGAACTGAGAGAAATGGACACGGATATGATAATGGTACAAAAAAGACAGAATAGATTTAGATGGGATATGGACCAAACGCTGGCAGGTGGGACTAGTGTAGATGGGGCATGTTGGCCGGTGTGGGCAAGTTGGGCGAAGGCCCCATTTCCGTGCCGTGTGACTTTAAATGAGCACTGGTAAAATAATCACCTTCCAGATACTTTTTCTTAGATCTGCATTTTTTTTCTGTAGCTTTATCATTACACTCACATATAAATCTATACATCACTTGCACACACACCCCCGCACCCCCAGCTGGGCCCAATTAGCTGACATTGGTTTGGCCACCTGAACCTCGTCGGCTTAGTCCCAATAAACCCAGGCATTGCAGCGAGAGGGGAGAGGATGTGGGAAGCAGGAAAGAAAGGGAGAAGCTAGAGAAAGAAAGAGAGACGAAAGGGAGACACAGTGGGGTGCCTCCCTGCTATCTGTGTTCCCCTGTCGCAGGTTTGAGGGAGACTGAGCGACTGGGACAAACCCAAGACCAACAGCACCATGCCGTGGTCTGGACTGGACTGCTGGCAAGATGCATTGGCTACTGAGCCTGAGTGACTGAAGCAAGCCTGAGACGCCAGTGCCCCTCCTGCTCACGGACAATGAGGGACTGCGCCCACACACAGAGGCAAAGCTGAACTGCCAGGATAAACCTGAGACCACCAGTGCCTCCTTTTGAGGCACACGCATGTGTGTGGTGTGTGTGTGTGTATTTCCCCCCCCCCCCCCCCGCCCGCCCCCGCAACCATCAGGCTCTTGAACACTGCACAACACTAACCCCAGCTACTGTGATCTATGGACTGTGTCTTTGGTTGCACTACGGAGCAGGTATTTTTGCACCTGTATACGGGTGTTTAATATATATTGTTTGTTTTATGTTGTCTGTGAGCATTGTGTTTACAGCCTGTTATGCTGCAGCAAGTAAGAATTTCTGGCAGGTGGGACTAGTGTAGATGGGGCATGTTGGCCAGTGTGGGCCTGTTATGCTGTTGTCGGTACATATGACAATTAAACGCAAAAAGGACACAAAATGCTGGAGTAACTCCGCGGGTCAGGCAGCATCTCTGGAAACATGGACAGGTAACGTTTCAGATCGGGTCAGGTCCCGTGCTGCAACCGCCTGAGTTACTCCAGCACTTTGTGTCTATGGTATAAACCAGCATCTGCAGGTCTTTATGTCTACACTTGACTTGGCGAAGACCTTTGGCTCCCCCTGCTGTTCAAAGTGTTTAAGTTACACAGAAATGCTGGAGAAACTCAGCGGGTGCAGCAGCATCTATGGAGCGAAGGAAATAGGCAACGTTTCGGGCCGACACCCTTCTTCAGACCGAAACGTTGAAGAAGGCTTTCGGTCTGAAGAAGGGTTCGTCGGCCCGAAACGTTGCCTATTTCCTTCGCTCCATAGATGCTGCTGCACCCGCTGAGTTTCTCCAGCATTTTTGTGTACCTTCGATTTTCCAGCATCTGCAGTTCCTTCTTTAACAAAGTGTTTAAGTGTCAGTTTAATCCTCATATTTTGCTTGGGCAGCTTAGTATGTGCACATTAAATTCACCAATTTTAGGTAACTCACCTACAAACCCCACCCTGTCCTCAGAATTGTCCTCCTCTCTTCTTTTTCCACACCTGAACCCACACCCATTTCTCACCCCCCACCCCCCCTACACCCATCCCCTGGCTTCACATGTCTCAACTCTATACTTATCTCAACTCTTTTTTTTGTCTTATCATCTCTGGCCTTTGTCCACCCATCTGCCAATCCTCCTCCTCAGTTGCATCCACATATCACTTGCCTGGCTTTCTTTTATTTTTTTAATTTTTAATTTTTTTAAATTTTTATTTATTAGAAGTACATTACATTACAACCAATTACATTAGTACTCGTCGCGTATATCTTATTGCAATTAATGTACTCCGTCATTTTTTACACTAATAAAGGGAAAGGATGAGATTGAGAGAAAGGAGAAAGTGAAGGAAAATAGTGAAAGTGTAAAAAACGTGACAACCAAAAAGAACAAAGACCCTATAAGAAAGAAATTAAAAAAAAAGAATTAAGAAATAGACCCTAAAAAAGAACAAAAAAGAGAGAGGGAAAAGAGAAAAACAAATACTTTGTTGTAAGCATCACGCAAATGGGATATACCAACTCTCCAGCTTTCATCCCCCCTTACCTGACCTCAGTTTTATTTTTTTAAAGTACATTTGCACCCTATACTTGTAATAATTCTATAAATGCAGACCACGTCAGGTGGAAGTGATCTGGTTTACCTGCCAGGAGGAGTCTTATCTCTTCTAGGTGTAATGTTTCAAACATATTTGAAATCCACATGTTTATAGTTGGTATTGGAGCGTTTTTCCAGAATTTTAGGATTAACTTTTTTCCAGTTATTAACCCATAGTCTATTAATTTCTTTTGGAACACATTTAGTTCTGGACTATCTTCCGTTGTTCCGAAGATAATCCATTCTGCTTTGGGTATCAGTTTTATTTTAAATAATTTTGTAAAGATTTCAAAAATTTCAATCCAACATTTTTGAATTTTTGTACAGAAAACAAATGAGTGTGCTATAGTAACTTCTTGAGATTGACATTTATCACAAATGGATGATACATTTGGGAACATTTTATTAATTTTAGTTTTGGAATAATATAATCTATGTAAAATTTTAAATTGTATTAAAGTATGTCTTACATTAATCGAACATTTATGCACGTTTAGTAAATGTTCATTCCACCTTTCCTTTGAGATTTTAATAGCTAGTTCTTGTTCCCAGTCTCTTCTAATACCTTCCGTAGATGGTATTTCTACATTTAAGATAATATTATACAAATATGATATTAAGTTTGCTGATTCAGCTTTTATCTGCATTGCTTCATCCAGTACATCTGCTGGGATATTATAATGATCTTTTGTATATTTTTTCAAATAGTCACATATTTGAAAATATTTAAAATATTGATTATTTCCCAGTTTATATTTTATTTGTAATTGTTGGAATGATAATAATTTTCCAGTTTCATACAAGTCACTGAACGTTTTAATTCCTAGTCTATCCCATTGTATAAAAGATTTGTCTGTAATAGAGGGATTAAACGAGGGATTATTAACTATTGGAGATAACAGCGATAGATTTCTTAATTTTAAATTGTGTTTCATTTGCTTCCAAGTTCTGATTGTACTATGTATAATTGGGTTTTTGTTATAACTTATGTTATTCAGTTTCATTGGTGAGAGGAGGATCGCTCCAATGTTTCCAGAGGACCGTCCTCTCTCTCCATTACAATCCAGTCCACTTGCTGGGCAGAGTTGTCCATCAGTTGAACCATAATTTTAATATTTACTGACCAATAATAATACATGAAGTTAGGGAGTGCTAAGCCCCCTAATACTTTAACTTTGTTCAAGTGTGTTCTTTGTATTCTATGGGATTTATAGTCCCATATAAAATTAGTATTGTCTGAATCCAGTTTTTTTTTAAACTTCTTTGGTAGGTATCGATTGAAATAGGTATAAAATTTGTGGTAAGAAGATCATTTTTATTGCATTTATTCGGCCTATTAAAGACATCGGGAGCATTTTCCAAAATTTAATTAGTGTATTTAATTTATTAAGTAAAGGATCAAAATTTGCTTTAAACATGCCTTGATATGTTCTAGTGATTTCAATACCCAAGTATTTAAATTTTTCTGTAGCTATTTTAAAAGGGAATTTTAAAAGATGTGTTGAGTCTTTCGGTTTTATTGACATAATTTCACTTTTATTCCAATTTATTCTGTACCAAGAAAAAGATCCAAAGTCCTCAATTAAATTTAATATATTTGGTATAGTAATTTGAGGTTTTGTAATGTACAATAATATATCATCCGCGTATAAAGATATTTTATTATTTGAATATTTAGTATTATACCCATGGATATCTGGATGTGTTCTAATTTTTTCTGCTAACGGTTCAATTATGAGAGCAAACAACTGTGGTGATAATGAGCATCCTTGTCTATTTCCCCTTGATAGTTGAAATTTCGAGGATAATATGTTATTAGTTAATATTCTAGCTGTAGGTTTATTATATAATAGTTTAATCCATAAAATAAAATTCTCTCCCAGTTGGAATTTTTGTAATACTTTATCCATATAATTCCATTCTACTTGGTCAAATGCTTTTTCAGCATCCAGCGAAATAATTGATAATTCTTGTTCTTCAAATTTATGTGAATGCATTATATTGAGTAGACGTCTCATATTATTAGATGAATATGTCTTAGGGATAAACCCCGTCTGATCTGGGTTTATTAGTTTACTAATATATTTACTTAATCTTCTAGCTAATGTTTTCGCTAATATTTTTTGATCTGTATTTAACAATGCTATAGCTCTATATGAACCCGGTTCTTCTATATCTTTGTCTTTTTAAGTATTAGTGTGATCGTTGATTCAACTAATGTATCAGGTAATATTTGTTTTTTAAAAGCATATTGATACACTTTTTGTAATCGTGGTATAATTTTGTCATAGAAGCTTTTATAAAATTAATTAGTAAATCCATCCGGACCTGGTGTTTTTCCATTCTTTAATGAGTTTATTGTATCTTCTAATTCCTTAATTGAGATTTGTGCACCCAATTCCTCTTGTTTCTTCAACTCTAACTTTGGAAGATTACAGTTATCCAAGAACTCTGTAATTTTATTGGAGTCAGTTGTCGTTTTAGATGTATACAAATTCTCATAAAATTGCGCAAATCTTTTATTAATATCCTTCGGTGTGGTTAATAATTCCCCTCTATCTGATTTAATCTTTAGGATCGTATGTTCTTTTTCTCGTTTTTTTAGCTGGCGAGCCAAAAGTTTATGCGGTTTATCCCAAAATTCAAAGTGCTCCTGTTTTGTAATTTGGAAAAGTCTTATAAGTTTGGCTGATAGTTTATTTAATTTAAATTTCAAAATTATTATTTTATTATGTTTATCTATTGATGGATCTTTAGCATTATCTATTTCCATTTGTCTAATAAGTTCTTCTAACTGTCTTTGTTCATTCTTATTCTTTTTATTTTGAAAAGCTTGATATGAAATTATAATACCTGGCTTTCTCCTGCCCTCCATGCTCTAAGGATTTGAGTATAGGAGCAGGGAGATTCTACTGCAGTTGTACAGGGTCTTGGTGAGACCACACCTGGAGTATTGCGTACAGTTTTGGTCTCCAAATCTGAGGAAAGACATTCTTGCCTTAGAGGGAGTACAGAGAAGGTTCACCAGATTGATTCCTGGGATGTCAGGACTTTCATATGAAGAAAGACTGGATAGACTCGGCTTGTACTCGCTAGAATTTAGAAGATTGAGGGGGGATCTTATAGAAACACAAAATTCTTACGGGGTTGGACAGGCTAGATGCAGGAAGATTGTTCCCGATGTTGGGGAAGTCCAGGACAAGGGGTCACAGTTTAAGGATTAAGGGGAAATCCTTTAGGACCGAGATGAGAAAAACATTTTTCACACAGAGAGTGGTGAATCACTGGAACTCTCTGCCACAGAAGGTAGTTGAGGCCAGTTCATTGGCTATATTTAAGAGGGAGTTAGATGTGGCCCTTGTGGCTAAAGGGATCAGGGGGTATGGAGAGAAGGCAGGTACAAGATACTGAGTTGGATGATCAGCCATGATCATATTGAATGGCAGTGCAGGCTCGAAGGGCCAAATGGCCTACTCCTGCACCTATTTTCTATGTTTCTATGTTTCTGTTTCCAGCTTCCCCCATCCCCATTACAATGAGTCTGAAGAAGGGCTCCAACCCAAAATGTCACCTAGCCATGTTCTCCAGAGATGCTGCCTGACCTGATTTACTCCAGCTCTTTGTGTCTTTTTTGGTACACAAGACTCTGCAGTTTCTTGTGTCTACAAAGCAAAATGGTGGCGCAGCAGTGTGGAGCTGCTGCCTCACATCGCCAGAGACCCAGGTTCACTCCTGACCTCTGGTGCTGCCTGTGTGGACTTTGCATGTTCTCCCCGTGACTGTGTGGGTTTCCTCCTGATGCTCCGGTTTCTACCCACGCCCCAAAGACATGCGGGATTGTAGGCCCTCTGTAAATTGCCCCCCGAGCGTGTAGGGCAATTCTGTTATCCGGAGGTGATGATTGGGGAAGACAAAAGGGTACAGTCGGTGGAATCTAAGAAGGAGAAATAGAATTGTACTGAGTGGAAACAGGCCCTTTGGCCCAACTTGTCCACACCGACCAACATGCTTCATCTGCACTAGTCCCACCTGCCTGCATTTGGCCCATATCCCTCTAAACCTGTGCTATTCATGTACCTGTCTAAATGTTTCTGAATTGTTGTGATAGTCCCTGCCTAAAGTAACTCCTCCGGCAGCTTGTTCTATATACCCACCACCCTTTGTGTATATTTAAAAAATGCTACCCCTATTAAATCTTTGCCCCCTCACCTTAAACCTATGTCCTCTTGTTCTCGATTCCCCTACCCTGTGCAATAGACTCTGTGCGTTTACCCGATCTATTCCTCTCATGATTTTGGGGAATGAATGTGGGAACCAGAGGGAGGGTGATGAGATCTGTCAGCAGTTTTGGACAGAACGTGCACATTCAGTTTTGCACAGAGCATGCACGTTCACTTTTTAATCTATGATAATTACAGTTATTATCACTTCCCCAAATTAACATCCACTGACGTGCATTTATTTGGTTCCAGCAACTTCCTCCTCCCCCCCACCCCCAGGCCAAACCGTGCCTCTCCTACTACAATGGCAAAGGGAAGTGGACAAGAGCTGTGTGATTAGTTTGAACTTTGAATGGAGTCCAACTCAATGTGGAACTTCCCCGGAGCACAGAAAGGGTGCAGGGAAGGAACAAAGTTCTCCCAGTGACATAATCGCACACCCTTTCAACATTTAACTTCAATTCCTTCCTCTGGCTTCACAACTTGCACATTTACTTTTTAGACTTTACAGATACAGTGGTAAAGGCCTTTTGGCCCATCGAGTCCGTGACGACCAGTGATCACCGCAAACACTAGCACTATCCTGCACACTTGGGACAATTTTACTGAAGCCAATTAACCTGCACGTCTTTGGAGTGTAGGTTTGGAGGCATAAACAGCTCCACAAGACCTCAAATTCAGGGTAGGGTGGAAAGGTTTAAGTTTATTATTGTCACATGTACCGAGGTACATCAAAAGCTTTGTTTTGCATGCTATCCAATCAGATCAGATAATACCATACATAAATACAGTCATGTCAAACTCAAGTACAATGGGGGGAGCAAAGGGGAAGATACAGAGTGCAGAATATAGTTCTCTGCATTGTCGTGCACCAGTTCCGGAGACAAAGTCCAATGTCCTGTGAAAGTGGGGATGTTTAGAGCAGAGGACATAATTATGAGTCGCATAGTCACACAGCACTGAAATGGGCCCTTGCCCATGTCGACCAAATGCACCATCTACACTCGTCCCATCTGCCCACGTTTGCCCCATAAGGCAGAGGAGGCCGATTCTCTGGATGCTTTCTAGAGAGAGTTAGATAGAGCTCTTAAAGATAGCAGAGTCAAGGGATATGGGCAGAAGGCAGTAACGGGTTACTGATTGTGGACGATCAGCCAATAATCACAGTGAATAGCAGTGCTGGCTCGAAGGGCTGAATGGCCTACTCCTGCACCTATTGTCTATTGTCATATCCCTCTAAACCCTAGACACAAAGTGCTAGCTTAACTCAGCGGGCCAGGCAGCATCTGTGGAGAACATGGATAGGTGACCCTTCCTCAGACTGGGGGAGGGGAAAACTAGAGGCAAGAATGTTTTTTAAATTTCGGGTTTTTGCTTCCAGTTCCTCCCCCCACCCCCTATAATCACTGAAGAAGGTTCTCGACCCGAATCATCACCTATCCATGTTCTCCACAGATGCTGCCTCACCCGCTGAGTTACTCCAGCACTTTGTATTTTTCTGTACAAACCAGCATCTGCTGTTCCTTTTTATTACACTTCTTCTAAACTTTTCCTACCCTTAAGGCGCTCCCTCAGTCCCGCCCCTCGCACAGCGTGGCGTTCCCTCACTGCCCCTCCCATAGCGCGGTGCTCCCTCACTGCCCCTCGCACAGCGCGGCGCTCCCTCACTGTCCCTCGCACAGCGCGGCGCTCCCTCACACAGCGCGGCGCTCCCTCACTGCCCCTCCCACAGTGTTGGCCCCCAATTACTTTAGGAGGGGGATATGTCAGGGATGTCCCGTGTCCGGCCAGCTGTATTCCATCTGTGTAGAGCCATTCCTGTGCCTTCTCCGGAAGCGGTTGGCAGACCTGGCTTTACTGGGGCCGGGGGTGGAGGTGGTTCTTTCGACCTACGCCGATGATGTCCTTCGGATGTTCACCGACCCTGTTGACCTGCGGAGGATGCGCGAGTGCCAGCAGGTTTTCTCGGCTGCATCCTCCGCCAGGATCAACCGGGGGAAGTGTGCTGGTCTCTAGGTGGGTCAGTGGGAGGTGGACTCCCTGTTGGAGGAGATGACAGCTTATGCGTGGAGCACCACGCACCTCCTCTACCTGGGGGTCTACCCGAGTCCCACTGAAGGGGCTTGGCCGGCGAACTGGCAGGAGCCAGAGGTGAAAGTCGTTGCCCGGCTAGGGCGTTGGTCAGGCCTCCTTGGCGTGCTCTCTTACCGGGGGAGAGCATTGGTCATAAACCAGCTGGTGGCCTCTATGTTGGGGTACCGGCTGCCCACTCTGGTCCCGCCCTCTTTATTTGTCACCATGATCCAGAGGTTGGTGAACTTCTTCTGGGGAGAGAGGAATCATTGGGTCTCTGCTGGGGTTCTGAGTCTCCCGTTGGAGGAGGGCGGTCAGTCGCTGGTTTGCATCCGTACCCAGGTGGCGGCTCTCCGTCTCAGGATCCTGCGGAAGTATATGTATTCCGAGTGTCCTCCTAGATAGCACGCGCTGGCGACGTACTTTTTCCGCCAGGGTCGCTGCCTCCAGGAGGGCACACAGCTCCCGGTAGCGGGCATCGGTCGACATGCTAGGCGGGAGTTGCCTGGCTTTTATCGAGATATACTTAAAGCCAGGAATCTGGTCACCTTCAGCCAGGGCGCTGCTCCACAGGGGGAGGGGGGTGTTGTGGCTGCGAGGGTGGGCAGTCCTCACCCTGTCACGGTGGGTATCGAGGAGAGGCGTGTGCCTGGAGTGATTCCGGCCGAGCTTACCCCCGCTCCGTCGGAATTGCTCATAGGACCTACTTTCCGAGATGCCCAGCGTGCCGTTCCGTAACGCTGAGAGGCGCGTACTGTACAGGCTGCTCTGCACACTCTGCACTTCCTCGCCCTTGTTACCACCTGACGGCGGGGGTGGTCCTCAGTGGAGGTCTCTCTATAAGGGAGTCCTCCCCCTTTACATCGGGGACCAGGGGTGGAGAGTGTTGCACATGGCTGTGGCCTGTAACAGATACTTGAGCCGGTTCACGGACTCGCCAGCCGCCTGTCCCTTCTGCGGCGAGGAAGAGACCGTGATCCATATGTACATGCAGTGTGAGAGGTTGCAGCCACTGTTCGACTATCTGAAGGCAAGGGGCTGCTCCTCAAGTATTGGCTCCATTTTAAACTCCAACAGGGACTTTGTAAACAGGCAACAGAGGCAGTCACACTCTAAGCCCCGCCCCCAACCCGACCCCAGTGACGTAGGAACCGGACGTGACGCGTGGGGGGGGGGCGGACCCGGTCAACTGTTTCCGGCCGGCGCAGGGTGAAGGCCGCGAAGCCTCGGCCTCGAGTTGTTGACCGTTCCCGGGGCGGAGGGAGGCGCCCGTGCCCGTGCCGAGAGACAGCAGAGACTCGTGGCCGTGCGGCCTGCGGTCCCAGAGCCGCGTCGTAGGCCCGAACCCCCGGACTCAGCCTCAGGCTCCAGGGCCCAGGGCCACCTCCAGGTCCCAAGCCCAGCTCCCGGGCCTTGCGTTCAAGGCATAATCCCCAGGCCCCCCCCGCCCCGGGTCATCCATCCATCCCCCGGCCTTGCCCGGATGGCTGTGGCCCCAGAAGGGCCGGCGGTGCAGGCCTGGTCCCGGGTGTCGGTGGTGGGTCCCCGGGCGCTGCGGGACGCGCTGGCGGTGCTGGCTCCCGAGTGCCGGGGCGACTCGCAGCGGCAGCTGCTGAACATGGTGCAGGGGCTGCGTGACGAGGGCTGCCTGCCCACAGTGCTCCGCAGCCAGGACGTGTACGGCTACACCTCCAGCACATGCCAGGTGCCGCCGGCCTGCAGCGCCCAGACCCGGCCCGGGCCCCGGCAACAGAAACCCCCGGCCGACGCCAAGCTCCCTCATCGGAGAGGCTGGCTCCGGCCCCCGGCCGCGGGGGTCAGGCTGCGAGCCGCGCCGTGCCGGGACACTCGGCAGCACCGCTACCCCGATCGCAGGACCGGGGCCCTCAAACTGAGTCAGCAGGAGGCCGGATCCCGGGAGTTGAACCCGGAGGAGGAGGAGGAGGAGGAGGAGGAAGGGGAGGCCGGGACGGCCCGGAGGCTGCAGCTACTCCGCTCCAAGGTCATCAAGGTGGACGAGCCGTCGTCGGACGAGGAGGTGCGCCGGAAGGCCCAGAGGATCCTGAGGGTCAACCTGTCGCCCGTGGTGGAGATCAAGCCCATCACCTACCCGACATAGCCCCCGGCTCGGTGCCACGACCTCACCGCCACTCAGCACGCACCGGCCCCGCCTTTGGGCTGCTGTCTCTGGGACGGCAACATCTGGGCCCGCTCCTCGGTAGGGGCAGGAGCCTATACCTACCACATCTGGAAAGACCTGTCATCGGGGCAATGACTCGGGGCCTGCAACATCTGGGAACATATGACTTGGGATCTGGAGACTTGTGTCAGTGGGGCAAGGACAAGACCAGCAACATATGGATATGTGCACCAATGGGACATGCAACATCTGGATATGTGCACTGACAGGACATGCAACATCTGGATATGTGCACCAACGGGACATGGAACATCTGGATATGTGCACCAGTGGGTAACAGCAGAACATGCAGCATCTGAAAACGGGCACCAGTTAGACAATGACTTAGGGTGTGCAACATCTGCATACAGAGGTCGGTTGAGCAATGATTCAGGCTTTTAGAACATCTGGATACGTGCAACAGAGGATGACAATTAAGCACCTGCGACATCTGGAATTGGGCATCAGTGGGACACAATCAGATGTCGTTGGTTCACGTGGCCGTACGTCTATGTGCGTTCCCCATCTCACTCTGCCCCCAGTTAGTGCTGCTCCCTACTTTGCCAGGTGGAGAACCTCTGCCCCGTCAAGCTAGTGAGATTGTGGTCTGCCAGCCACTCTTCTCCTTGCCCTGAGGATTCTGCGATTTACATTGTCTGGTACTTCATAGAAAGTGGACAGGGTTTCAGGAGCAGCAGAGACATCACAAGTGACAAAACCCTTGCCCACGTCTACTGGGCTAAAGGGCCTCCAACTGTGTAGGTATATTCATACCCGGCCTCGGGATATGAGCCACCATTTGGAGCCGGTAGCTGGGGGGGTCTCAGGGTCATCTCCTTAAATAAGCCTCCAGCAATATGGAGTGTAGAACTTATCCTCGGATTTAAAGTGGATCTTGCTTTAAACAGGGATGGCCGTTCCAGATATCTTTGAGTGTTGGCATGACTCCACTCTGCTTGGGGGGGAAAAGCCACATTACCCGAGACGGCAAATTTCGCCAAGAGAAATCGCTGACCTTCCCTTGTTCCCAGTGACCTAGGCTTGAGATGAGCCTTTGCTTCCCAGTGAGTGCAGTATAAAACATGAGGTGGCACTGGGTAGTTTAGTTTCGTCCCCGGTCTCCCAGAGAGTCTCCATTCCCCCGTGGACTGTGTGATGATCACATCAGAGCAGAGTGGCTGTGAGCTCTCCTCGTAGACGTGTACAGGCCAGTACCTCTGTTGCTTCCAACACATCTCCTTTCACCTCTTCCATCGGACAAGTTTACATTGAGTATCCTTGGGGCTCGGTTGTTTGTGACTCTTTGGGAATGATTGTTTGCTGTGCTGCGGCTCTGCCTGGCAGAGTCGGGTCAAGCTCTGGGGGGCAGGAATCACCGGATGGACTGGAGATGAGTTTACTGTCCAACCTGCCGTCTGAAGCGTTCGTGTGGGTCTCTGTCTGGGGAAGACTTGAGGGAAGACATCCCTCTGTCACTATAACTGTCCAGGCAAGCTGTGATCACTGCCGCCCTGGGAGGAGTTCTGGTTTTGCAGGACGGGATAGGGGTAACGATTAATTTTGGGGTTGAGGAGGGTGGACTGCAGGGGACGTAAGATGAGCATTGGACAGATCCATCCCGTAGCGAGTGGCTAGGTTACGGACCCTGCCACAAGTGGGCACACCTTGCCTGCCGCTGGGAGGCTGCTGCAGTCAGTATGTGTGGCCTTCTAGTCAGGGTGGGATGAGCGGAGGGGCAACTGTCTGGCTCATCCTCAGGGCTCCTGCACCTCGGTTCCAGCCCATGCCACGTTGTGTGCCTGCCATTCCCTACGCTGCTAACGTGAAACAGCCGCCAGATTACACCAGGCAGCCCATTGCTCACCGTTGGCACACTGCATTGTCCTATCCAAGCAGCCCCGCACTGTCAGCTGTCCACTTCCTCCCCAAACAACCTTAGTCCTCGACACTCTCACTGAATAACAACAGCGGCCACGAGGCAGCTTCCAGACAAAGGATACCAAAGAACCCGTGGGCTAGTATAGAACCGTAGGACAGCACAGCCACAGGCACTTCAGCCCATAATGTCTGTGCCGAACACGATGCCAAGACCAACTCGTCTGCCTGCACGTGATCCATTCCCTGCATATCCATGTGCCTATCCAAAAGTCTCCTGAACACCACTGTTGTATCTGCCTCCACCACCACTCCTGGCAACACATTCAAGGCACCTACCACCCTCTATATAAAAAAAGCACTTGCTCCGCACATCTCCTATGAAACTGGCCCCTCTCACCTTAAGGTTATGCCCGCTAGTCTTTGACATTTCCATCCTGGGAAAAAAGGTTCTGACTGTCTAACCTTCAGATAATGGCCTGGCCTTCAAATGCTTTCAGATTCTGAGAATCTAATCTGGGCTACCTTTAATCGCAGAAGTGTTCTATGCCTTAGAACAGTATTTTAACCTAGTTATATAAAGCCAGCTAAAACATTCACATATTCCTGATGAAATAAGGAATAGAAACATAGATAACCAGATTACCTTGCCCGCCCTTTGCTCCGGATTTGGGCAGGTACCCCAAGCTGTGGTCGAGGCAGCCCAGTGTTTTGTTGAAACAAGGTACTGCAGATGCTGATTTACTAAGAAAAGACACAATGTGCTGGAGGAACTCAGCAGGTCAGGCAGCATCTGGAAAATGTGGATAGGTGATGTGTTGTGGGTCTGAAGAAGGGTTCCGATCTGAAACGTCACCCATCTATATTCTCTAGAGATGCTGCCTGGTCCTTTGAGTTACTCCAGCACCTGGTGTCTGTCCAGTCTGGTGCTTTGTCGTAAGCAGCGAACATGAGGCTGACAGGATTATTTGCAAAAGGCTATCGGGTCGAAGGGTCTGCTTTCAGAGAGGTATGCTACCGTCACGGACCCCATTACATCTCCAGCCTCACCACCCTCCACCCCCCAAGCACAGGTCTCCTCAACCCCTCTCCTGTGTCCTTCCAACAAGATCTCCAAGCCGTTAAACCCGCTGCTGTTCACCACCCACCTTCCAGTGTGGAGGGAGAACGGGCTGATGTGGAGGAGGAACAAGTGGCCGAGTGAGTTTGTGTCAGATTACTTAGAATGTGGAGACTGACTCTGTCATTCGCAGAGGCACAAGGAACTGCAGATGATCCTTTACCAAAAAAAAAAACCAAAGTGCTGGAGTAACTCATGGGGTCAGGCAGCATCTCTGGAGAACATGGATAGGCGATGATTTGGTTCAATCTGAAGCAGGGTCCCGACCTGCAACGTCACCTATCCATATTCTCCCGAGATGCTGCCTGACCCAATGAGTTACTCCAGCACTTTGCATCTTATTTTCTCCTTATCTTTCACGCTTTGTTGACTTGTTACCCGACACATAGTCGTGCAGCTCAGAAACAGGCCTTTCGGACCATTTTATCCATGCTAACCATGCCCCATATAAGCTATACCTGCGTTTGGCCCATATCCCTCTAAATCTGTCCTAACAATATATCTAACCAAATTTTGTTAATGCACCTGCCTCAACCACCTCCTCCAACAGCTTTTTCCATATCACTGGTGTGTGTTGGTGTTGGCCAAATGTAGAGAACGGTTAGGGAGCCAGATCCTTTCATGAGCATTTCCCCAGGGTATATATTTTACATGATCAGTGGGTGGAATGTTTGATTGATTGAAAGATATAGCACGGGAACACACCTTCCAGCCCACTGAGTCCATGCTGACCATCATCCGTTCACACTAGTTCTATGTTATCCCACTTTTTCAGCCACTCCTTACACACTCGGGGCAATTTACAGAGGGCCAATTAACGTACAAACCTGCACGTCTTTGGGATGTGGCATGTGCAAACTCCACACACACAAACAGCGCCCAAGGTCTGGATCGAACCCTGGATCTTAGATTAGTTTAGAGATACAGCGTGGAAACAGGTTCCTGACCAGCGATCACCAATACACTAGTTCTATCCTACACACTAGGGACAATTTACAGAGGCCAATTAACCTACAAACACGCAAGTCTTTGAAGTGTGGGAGGAAACCCATGTGGTCACAGGAAGAACGTACAAACTCCGTACAGACAGCACCCATAGTCAGGATTGAATCCAGATCTCTGGTGCTGTGAGGCAGCAGTGCTACCTGCTGCGCCATTGCAATACCCTCCCTAAATTCTACTGCCCACTTTCCTCCTCATTCCTCTCTAATATGCTGCTTTCTAACCTACCTCTGACTGAGCTGTTGTTCATCCTGGTGACTGTTTCATTGTTCAAGCTCACTCACATTCCTGCTAAGACCTGCTTCTGTTTGTCACAGGCAGTGGAAGTAAATGAAAAGTATGTGACCTGATGCCCCGCGAAACACGAGGCAGAGAGGAACAGAGCAGGAATTAGTGAGTTTAAATAGATTTACAATGCAGTGTTATAAATGATGGATGCAGTGCTTGGAGTGACTTTAGCTCAGAGTGCACTTCCTTTCAACAGCACTTTGTTGGTATGGTTTGACATGCCTGGTGTTGATTGCAACGCAGGCAGCCTCTCTTGGCAAAGGTCCAGATTTGATGCACGATATATAGAAAGCAGTATTGGAGGCGCAAGGAACTGCAGATGCTGGAGTCTTGAGCGAAACGCACAGTGCTGGAGGAACTCAGCGGGTCAGGCAGCATCTGTGGAGGGAGTTTCATTAGGTTGTGATGCAAAGCTCCTGATCAGTCTGAAGAAGGGTCCCATCTCGAAATGTTGCCTGTCCATTCCCTCCCCAGCTGAGTTCCTCCAGCGCTTTGTGTTTTGTCCAAGGCTTATTGTGGGGGGTGGGGGGTGTATTTAGCTGGAATGTCTGCATGGCACTCTGTTCTGGAGTCGGTAGCCGTTTAATGTGGCACCGTGCCTGAGTGTCAGTGGTGTCCCTCAAGTTAAATACCACAACTCCCCCCCCCCCCCCCCCTCCGTGTGTGTGTGTGTTCAGGCTGAGCACTGGAGTGACTGTTCAACGTAATGCAGCAAGTCTCTGATGAGCGTCTGTGTGGCGGGCGGAACCTGTCACCACAGTATCATGGACACTAACGTCCCCGAAACCAACGGCCATTCCTGGTTTCAAGGTTTTCAACAGTATCTTCCCATCCGTTGAAAGTTTCAGCAACTTTGTTCGTTAAAGTCAAAGTCGGCAATTGTGCCAATGGTTCAACGGGCAAAAGTATGGATGAGGCAGTTGTGGACATCAGTTCTTACCTGGTTACCCTTGAACACAAACTCTGACGTTTAAATGTGTTAATGAAACTGAACAGGAATTATATTTGTTGCATCTCCGAGCATTTTAACGTCTGTAGCTGTCTGACTGTTGTATCTGTCACTGTATTAATCAAGTTTAAGGATTTTAATAATTATTTGTGCTTTTAGAGTCTACAATTCAGCTGCATTTTGAACAAAATCACTGTGAATTATGAAATAACTGCCGGCAAATTGGATGAGTGTTTTTAAAAAGAAAATCTGTGCCAATATTTTGACTGTTGTTTGCAATGTCTCTTTATCATGGAATTTGGGCGTTTCAAAGGTTATCACTGGGTTTTAAATTGAGGGCCAGTGTGTGAGTGAACATGTGGCGTGGGGCTTCATTTAATCCCAGCAGTAGTAGGGAGGCTTGACTGGAGAGGCTGGTTCCAGCTGCCAGACAGGTGAGCACCACAGGTAGACACGGTACAGGTTCAATCCCTCCCTACCCCCTCCACGGCAGGGCATGGACAGCGGGGATTGAAACCCCCCCCAGGAGTGACATTGGTTGGTATACCGAAGGGCCGATTATCCCGAGCATAGGAAGTCCTTTCCCACGCTATCAAATCATTTGATTCCATGGAGTCTGAGTTACTCTTGTTCAGAGTGAAGTTTGTTTCCTCCATGAAGCAGGGCGATGGACTAAACCTGTGCCATTCCAAGAGCGGATCATTACCTCTGTTTGGTTTCACCAGACTGCAGGGGCAGGTGTCTGGAGCAAAACAAGCAAGCTGCTGGAGGAACTCAACGGGCCAGGCAGCATCTGGAGGCAGAGGAACGGTCAGTGTTTCCTGCCTCAAGACTGAAAGTGTGGAGGAAAGATAGCAGGTATATAGAGGTGAGAGGGTGGTGGCCCACAGGTGAAACCAGTGGGGGAGATAGGTTCAGGTTTATTATTGCCACCTGTACCGAGCTACAGTTTTACACGCTATCCAGACAGATCAGATAATATTGTACACAAATACAATCAAGGGAAATTCAAGTACAATAGGTAGAGCAAAGGGGAAGATGCAGAGTGCAGAATATAGTTCTCGGCATTGTAGTATGTCAGTTCCTTAAACTATAGTTCTCAGCATTGTAGTGCACCAGTTATATGGAGGTAGATGATGGGTTAATAGAACCAGGATGGAGGGGTAAGGTAATCCACCCCCTGCCGCCTGCCCACCTTGTGTTCCTTTCTCACTCCCATCTGCCTACCCAGGTTCTCCCTCCCCTTATTCACCTTTTCCATCCATCCTTCCCTCATTACTAAAACGAATTTCTCCTCCCACTTGGTTACACCTGCCCATCATTCACCCATCACCAGCCCCTACCTCTCCCCTCCCTCTCACTTCTATATACTGCTTATCTTCCCTCTACACTCTCACTCCTGAAGCACGATCCCAAAATGTCCACCATCGTTTGCCTCCACAGATGCTGCCTGACCGACTGAGTTCTGCAGTAGTTTGTTGGTTTGTGTTATTGCCCCTGGGTGTCTGTTTTATATTCCTCCATGACAGAGGCAGGGTTAGAAAGATGTGCTGGACATTGTTGGAATTAAGTTTTTTAACTGTCCCCTGAGGATAATGTGTTGACAAAGTTGCCTAGCCAAGTTGGTCCCACTTACCTAATCCGGGCCCATCTCCATCCATACTCTCCAATCCACTTTCCTGTCCAAATGTTTTTTAAATGTAATAGTATCTCCCTCAACCACCTCCTCTGGCAGCTCGTTCCATAAACCCATCACCCTCTGTGAAAAAGTTGCCCCTCGGGTTCCTTCTAAATCTCTCCCCCCTCACATTAAACCTGTGCCCTATAGGCTCCTCTACCTTGGGGGACCATCCATCTTATCTATGCTCCTCAATGTTATAATCCTCTACAAGGTGACCCCTCAGTCTCCTATGATCCACAGGATACATGTCCAAGCCTATCTAGCCTCCTTGTAACTTCCAGTGACATCCTCAAATCTTTTTTGCACCTTCTCCTGTTTGATATCCTTCCCATAGCAGGATGATCAGAACTGTACACTCTTCTGAAGAAGGGTCTCGACCTGAAACGCCACCCATCCTTTTTCTCCAGAGACGCTGCCTGACCTGCTGAGTTACTCCAGCACTTTGTGTCTACAGTGCATTCAGAAAGTATTCAGACCCCTTCACTTTTCCACATTTTGTTACGTTACAGCCTTATTCTAAAATGGATTAGATTTTTTTTAAAATCATAAATCTACACACAAAACCCCATAATAAAAAAGCGAAAACAGGTGTTTAGAAATTTTTGCAAAGTAATTAATAATAAATAACTGAAATATCACATTTACATAAGTATTCAGACCCTTCACTCAGTACTTTGTTGAGGCACCTTTGGCAACGATTACAGCCTCAAGTCTTCTTGGGTATGATGCTATGAGCTTGGCACACCTGTATTTTGGGTGATTTCTCCCATTCTCTGCAGATCCTCTCAAGCTCTGTCAGGTTGGATGGGGAGCGTCGATGCACAGCTATTTTCAGGTCCCTCCAGAGATAATCGATTGGGTTCAAGTCAGGGCTATGGCTGGGCCACTCAAGGACATTCACAGACTTGTCACAAAGCCACTCCTGCATTGTCTTGGCTGTGTGCTTAGGGTCGTTGTCCTGTTGGAAGGTGAACCTCTGCCCCAGTCTGAGGTCCTGAACGTTCTGGAGCAGTTTTTCATCAAGGATCTCTCTGTACTTTGCTCTGTTCATCTTTCCCTCGATCCTGACTAGTCTCCCAGTTCCTGCCGCTGAAAAACATCCCCACAGCATGATGCTGCCACCACCATGCTTCACCGTAGGTATAGTATTGGCCAGGTGATGAGCGGTGCCTGGTTTCCTCCAGACGTGACACTTGGCATTCAGGCCAAAGAGTGCAATCATGGTTTCATCAGACCAGAGCATCTTGTTCAGGTGCCTTTTGGTAAACTCAAAGCGGGCTGACATGTGCCTATTACTGAGGAGTGGCTTCCGTCTGGCCACTCTAGCATAAAGGCCTGATCAGTGGAGTGCTGCAGATATAGTTGTCCTTCTGGAGGTTTCTCCCATCTCCACAGAGGAACTCTGGAGTTCTGCCAGAGTGACCATCGGGTTCTTGGTCACCTCCCTGACCAAGGCCCTTCGCCCCCGATTGTTCAGTTTGGCCAGGCGGCCAGCTCTGTGAAGAGTCCTGGTGGTTTCAAAGTTCATCCATTTAAGAATGACGGAGGCCGACTTCCGGTGACGCCATGACAGTGAAGGCTGTGTAATCGACCTGCTCCCCGGGAGGCCCTCTTCAAACCAGCCATAAGAAAGATAATTACTGTGATAAACGAGGAGAAAGGAGTGCTAACGGCTGTCTGAACATGATGGGTCGACATAAGGCGTCCGAGCGCGGAGGAAAAGGAAAGAGTGAAGGTCAGAAACTGACAGACGTCCCGCAAAATGACGACGAGTCCGACAAGGAAAGCCCGTTAATTCTCTCAGACTTGAGAGAGTTGAGAAAAGAACATAAAGAAGCCTCAGAAGATACAAAACAGAGATTAACGAGTGGAGGCTAAAATGAAGGATTTAACAGCTCGAATGGAAAACCTGGAAGGAAAATTGAAGGAAATGGAGGTCAGAGTAAGTTCAACAGAAGATAAGGAAATGAGACACGAGAGAGTGATTAACTACCTGTTACAGAGAGGAGCTAAGTTAGCAGAGAAATGCCTGGACCTGGAAAATCGAGCGAGGAGTAAAAATGTGCGGATATATGGAGTCACAGAGGGAAAGGAAAAAAAGGACATGTTTCAGTTTGTAAATGAACTGTTGAGGAATTCCCTAGAACTCCCGGAAGATTTAACTATTAATATAGAGAGAGCACATAGGTCCCTCGCAGCTAGACCGAGTGCCGAGCTAGCCCCACCAAGATCTATAATAGTCAGATTTTTAGACTATTATACACAAGATCTCGTGTTGCAACAGGCTTGGAAGCAGCAAAAGATAATATATGATGGGGACAAAGTGTATTTTGATCAAAATTACTCGCCAGAAGTCCAGAGAAAGCGTAAGGAGGTACGACAGGTAATCAAGCAACTGCGGGAGAAAAATATTAAAGCCAAGTCTCCATTCCCGGCACAGCTCAAGATATTCCTAGATTCTGGAGTTAAATCCTTCAGGACATTGACTGAGGCAGTACCTACACTGGAGAAGATGGGGATTTACATCAGATCAGAGTCCAGAGATGTGTTGAATAGAGAACTGCTGCGAGACCACTGGTCAGGGGGGACGAATAAAGCAAGCGGCCAGAGAGGATTGGAAAATCTGTCAGAGGAAGATCTTCGCACCATACTGGGTATCATAGGAGATGGACTATAGACAGGTTTGAAATAACCACAGAAATGTGGGTCATATGTGCAAATGGTAAAATGTCTGAAAGAGACCATTGAGTTAATGAAGTGGACAACTAACATCTATACGATCAGATAATAGTATAAGACGAGACAAATAATATGTAAATAGTTTGTACATATACTCTCTGGTTTTGTTTTGTTGTCTTGATGAAGGGTAATTATGCCATGTTTTACAGCACATATACGGCTGGTTTTGGAATGTATTATATTTTCTAATTGATTTAAATGTACTATCAATGAGAGGGACTGAGGGGGGCTCTCTCGGGTGGGGGGGAGATACCTGCCATTTATTTTTGGTTATAATTGTAATTCAAAAGTCCCAAAGTGGGATTTAGAGCAACCTTACTGTAGTTGCAACCACACATAAGTGGGCTACCCAGGAGAGACCTAGTCACATCTCTTCGCCATTTTACAAGGAGCTGGGTTTGTTAGGTAGGAAGTCCCTTTTTTCTTTATATATTTTTTGTCCTATGTGTAAAGTTTTATTGTATATTGATTTAATGATTTGTTTATTGTTTATTGATTTGTTAGTTTGGCAAATGTTTTTTATTGTTACATCGCACCCTAGTAAATTGTATTTTGAGTACAGCGGATATTCACAGGCTAACCAGAGCAAGAAACAAAAATGGTATAGAAAGCAACTAGTAGATTACACAATGTGGGATAATGACTAATTTAAAGATAGTAAGTTATAACGTCCACGGTTTAAATCACCCCATAAAGAGGAGAAAAATTCTGAGCCAACTCAAAAATTTAGGATGTGGAGTTGCATTGATTCAGGAAACGCATCTGGTGGAAACTGAACATAAAAAGCTTAGAAGAGAGTGGGTTGGTGAAGTATTTAGTGCCTCCTATGGGAAAAGGAGAGGAGTGGCTATCATTTTCAATAGAAATGTAGTTTTCTCTGTGGAAAAAGTACTCCAAGATACATTGGGGAGATATGTAATGGTAATTGGTACAATAAGTGGGATGGTAGTATCGATTATAAATATTTATGCACCAACAGAAGATGATTACTCTTTCTTTAGAGACAATGCAAATATAATTGCAGAAAATGCCAAAGGTATGATAATACTAGGTGGTGATTTTAAAGCGGTCCTTGATGGGAGTCTGGATAGATTACCAGATGAGTACAACCAAACAAAACAAAATAAATAATTAAATAATATGTTAAGGGAGTTAGGATTAGTAGACTCATGGAGATATAAAAATCCAAGGGGGAGGGATTATAGTTTCTTTTCGAACGTGCACGGGAGTTACTCACGTATAGACATGCTTTGTGTTCTCAAACAATATACATATAAAGTGGTAGATTGTAAAATTGGTTCAATAACAATCAGTGACCATGCGCCCATAATCCTTACCTTGGAGTTAGGAACTGAAAAGAGTTTTAAATACTGGAGAGCAAACATTTCTTTATTGACAGATAACGTAGTGACACAGGAAATTAGGAATTGTATTAAAGAGTATTTTGACCACAATGACAATAGTGAAGTAACATTATCCACTCTTTGGGACGGTGCAAAAGCGGTAATAAGGGGCAAAATGATTGAAATATCGAGTAGAGTAAGGAAGAATAGGTTGAAGAAACAATCTGACTTGGAAAGTAAAATAAAGATATTAGAAGTAGAACACAAAAATAACAATAGAAATAAGAATCTGTTAAAGGAACTAAAACAAAAAAGACATGAGTTAGAAGAGCTTCTAATATAAAGCGGAAGGAGCCCTTCGATTCTTAAACCAAAAATACTATGAGAAGGGAAATAGGGCTAGTCGCCTTCTGGTATTTCAGCTGCGTAAGGAGCAAGCTAATCGAGTAGTTACCAAAGTTCTACATTCGATTTCTAGAAATTTAGTTTCACAACCACGAGAAATCACAGAAGCGTTTGCATCCTTCTATGAACAGTTATACGACTCTCCTGAAATCATAGATAAAGAGGAAAAGATCAGAACTTTCTTTTCTGGATTAAAAATGCCCTGCCTTTCTCAAGAAGAAGCGAGAAATATGACAACACAAATAGAAGAGCAGGAAATAAAAGAAGTAATAAAAAAATTAAAGAACAACAAGTCCCCAGGGACGGATGGGATTCCAGGAGAGTTTTATAAATGTTTTGAGAACGAGCTTTCTCCAATTCTGGCTAGAGTTTATAATTATGCCTTGGCTGAAGGTAACCCACCGAGATCATGGGCCGAGGCTATAATCTCTTATTTATAAGGAAGGGAAGGATCCCACAGGATGTGAAGGCTACAGACCGATAAGTCTCTTTTGCAATGACTTAAAGATACTCAGTGCTATATTAACCAAGAGAACCCCAAAAATTATAAAACAATTGATACATCCTGATCAAACAGGGTTCATACCGGGTAGACAGGGAGCCAATAATATTAGGCGGGTCCTGAATATCATAACATGTGCAAAAAGGAAACATCAGACTTCAATGCTATTAAGTTTAGATGCTCAAAAGGCTTTCGATAGAGTAGATTGGGTCTATCTTGAATATACACTAGATAAAATGGGGTTCCAGACAAAATTTATTAATTGGGTGAAAACATTATATTTATATCCAAAGTCAAGAGTGAGGGTAAATGGATGTTGCTCTGAGTTTTTTGAATTAAAGAGGGGAGTTAGACAGGGAGACAGTTTGAGTCCCCTGCTTTTTGACTTATGTTTAGAGCCGCTCGCAGAAACTATTAGGCAAGATGACTATATTGAGGGCATTAAAGATGATCGGGGGGGGAACAAAAAATTTCACTATTTGCAGATGATGTTATGATCTATGTGAGTAATCCTATTTCCTCAGTGCCTCGCCTAATGCAAGTTTTACAGGAATATGGAGAAATATCGGGATATAAAATAAATGACTCAAAATCAGAAGCAATGATGCTGTCAGGTCTGTGGCCCTCGCAATTAAATGAGCAGGTCAGGTTCCACTGGTCTCGGGAGGGTTTAGATATCTAGGTATTGTCATCACTTCCTCTATCACCGCATTGTATGAAGCTAACTATGGTAAATTACTTAAGAAGATTAAGGCAGACATGCACAGATGGGATATTCTCCCTTTATCTCTAATTGGTAGAGTAGAAGTTGTGCGAATGAACATTTTGCCCCGACTGCTTTTCTTATTTCAATCTTTACCAGTAGGGGTCCCTGGCGCGGCATTTAAGACGTTAGACAAAGAGTTGACAAGATTTGTGTGGCAAAATAAGAGACCCAGAGTCAGACTTAAGACACTGTTGTTATCAAAACAAAAAGGGGGCCTAAATATGCCCAACTTTAAATATTATTATTGGGCAGTGCAGCTGAGAACCTTGATAGCGTGGTTAACGAACGACGAGGAAACGGGATGGGTGAAAATAGAACAAAATGCATGTCCTAGTATTGCCCTGGCTGGGCTCCCATTTCTAACTCAAGTAAATTGGAAGAAATTAAAAGTAGACAACGATTGGCTTGAATTCACGATGAAAACGTGGTTAGCTGTCAGAAAGCAATTAAATCTTTTTAATTCGATATCTAGAGCAATGAAGATAGCTGCTAGTCCTAATTTTATACTGAGCAAAATTGATAAGGGATTTAGAAACTGGGCAGATAATGGGCTTATTACTGTGGACCAGCTTTTTAGTGGGGGAGTCTTGAAATCTTATGAGCACTTGCAGAATGAATTTGGACTGTCAGGGTCGGATTTCTTTAGGTTCCTCCAAATACGGCACTACTTACAGACACATGTAGATTGGGAGCAGATATGTAGACTACCTTCAAATTTGGAAAATACTTTCTTGATGACTATAGAGGGAGTGTTACAAAAGAATTTGATATCCCATTTATATCAAGGACTTCAAGACTATACAAAAGGAAATACTATAGAGACAAAACAGAAATGGGAATTGGAAATGAACATTATTATTACAGATGAAATATGGGAAAGGACATGTCTCTTGGGCCACAAGCTGACAAGCAGCCCCTCTTGGAGGGAGTTTGATTGGAAAATTAAAATGAGAGTATTTAGGACCCCTCTAGTGCTGGCAAGATACAGTAACACCTCAAATTTATGCTGGAGACAATGTGGGAAGATCGGTGATCATACACATATTTTTGGGGATTGTCCCAAATTGTACCAATACTGGAGAAACATCCAGGTAGAGATTAAATTAATTCTGGGAGTGGATCTACCTTTGGAACCGGCTTGTTTCATATTAGGAGATACTCTAGCAGCGACAGATATTCAAAATCAGAAATATTTGCTTGGGGTGATGCTGTTGATTGCTAAAAAGATGATAACAGTGCTATGGAGAAAGGAAATGCCACCAAATGTTCAACAGTGGAGGGAAAGATTGAAAAATGTATACTTGATGGAAAGTATAACTGCTAAACTCCAGTTGAGGACTGATGCCTTTAATATTATATGGAAACCTGTACTATTACAAATGCCAAGATTGATTAAGGATATAAATGGATGAGCTTGCTCTGGTGCCTGTGAATAAGATGCTTCTATGATAGAATGTTAAGAGGATCTGATGCGATGCTAATAGAGGTTAGGTGATTTGTATGTTGTCATTTTGCGATTGTCACTTGTGTGTCTCTTTGTTTTGTCTGTATGTGTATTTTGTTATGTCAATAAATGTTGAGTTAAAAAAAAAAAGAATGGCGGAGGCCACTGTGCTCTTTGGGACCTGCAATGCTGCAGAAATTGTTTTATACCCTTCCCCAGATCTGTGTCTCGACACAATCCTGTCTCGGAGGTGTACGGACAATTCCTTCGTCTTCATGGCTTGGTTTTGCTCTGACATGCACTGTCAACTGTGGGACCTTATATAGACAGGTGTGTGCCTTTCTAAATCATGTACAATCAATGTCATTTATCACTTGTGGACTCCAATCAAGTTGTAGAAACATCTCAAGGATAATCAATGAAAACAGGATGAACCGAAACTCAATTTTGAGTGTCATAGCAAAGGGTCTGAATACTTATGTAAATGTGATATTTCAGTTATTTCATTTTAATTACTTTGCAAAAATTTCTAAACACCTGTTTTTGGTTTTATATTATGATGAGGTATTGTGTGTAGATTGATGATTAAAAAAATGAATTTAATCCATTTTAGAATAAGGCTGTAACATAACAAAATGTGGAAAAAGTGAAGGGGTCTGAATACTTTCTGAATGCACTGCATCTACAGTGCTCCAAATGTGGCCTTGCCAACGCCATGTACAGCTGGAACGTGACATCCCAACTTCTGTACTCAATATAGACACGAGGTTCTTCTTCTTCTGTCGTATGTCTTTTAGACCTGCAGCTCCGTTGAGGCGAGCCAGGCCAACGTATCATCGTCCAGGTCAATCAGACCTCGTTCACCATTCGGTGGCCGGTGTTTGGGGCAACTGTCTGTGTTGAGTTCCCACACTCGCAGGAGGCGCTGTCCATGAGGCCCCACCTCTTCATCGCTACTCCATAGCGTCCGACGCCTGTCCTCAAGCGGTTGAGGGTTGTCCACTGCTTTCCGGGCATGTCCTTGCCAGGGACGTCCATGGGGTCATTGATGTAATGGTGCAGATGTAGGTTCAGAATTTTAAAAAAGTTTTTTTTAAGGGAATAAAACCAAAGACCAGATGCAGGTTCAGAATAAAAGACACAAGCGTCCTGTAGTAACTCAGTGGGTCGGGCAACATCTCTGGAGAATGAATAGGTGACGATTTAAGTTGAAGTCTGAAGAACGATCCTGACCATGTTCCGCAGAGATGCTGCGTGACCCGCTGAGTTACTCCAGCACTTAGTGTATTTTATTCCTGTACTTAATACCCTGACCTATGAAGGAAAGCGTGCCAAACGCCTTCTTTACCACCCTGATGTCAAACTCAAAAGACTGCAAGAGGGGCTGGGGGGCTGTGACTGTCTCCATGTGCGAGGTTATTATCCTGAGAGGGTTGTTGGACCTGACCACCAGAGGATAAAAGATTATTCTGTGGAGTCAATCCTTTCAGGAGGGCTCTTCCTGGGCGGGAAGGGAGACGTGTGTGTGTGTCCATATTTTTAAGGGAAGGCATGGGTGGGAAGAGGTGATGGGAGGGGTGTGAATATATTTTTTGGAAACAGATTTTTCAGACATTGAAAGCTAGGAAGAGTGGTTTTGCTATGTAACTGATTTTGTATATTTTACAGTTATTTTAAAAAACAAACTTTTTGACTGAAATGTACTGTGATTTTCTCTTTACCTGGGACGACACAACAGGTACAGTACGGAGACAGGCCCATTCATGCCGAGCAAGATGCTCCATCTCAATCCGACCCATTTGCTCACGTTTGGACTATATCCCTCTCAACGTTTCCTATCCATGTACCTGTCCAAATGTATTTTAAATGTTGTTACAGTACATACTTCAACATATACCCACCACCCTGTTTGTGAAAAGGGTGCCCCACAGGTTCCTATTAAATCTTTTCCCTCTCACCTTAAACCTATGGGCTCTAGTTTTTGATTCCCCTACCTGGGTAAAAGAATGCATTCATCCTATTCCCCCCCTCATGATGTTTTAGACCTCTATAAGATCACTTCTCCTCTCCCTGCACTCCAAGGAATAAAGTCCTAGCCTGCCCAGCCACTCCTATTAGCTCAGGCCTTAACAACTATCGGTCCCATTCACACTAGTTCTATGTTATCCCACTTTATCATCCTCTCCTTACACACTAGGGGCAATTTACAGACACCAGTTAACCTACAAACCCACACATCTTGGGGATGTGGGAGGAAACCGGAGCACCGCGAGCAAACCCACGCGGTCACAGGGAGAATATGCAAACTGCGCACGCGCACACAGACACACGACCTGTGGTCAGTATCGAAACAGGGTCCCTGGAGCTGTGAGGCAGCGGCTCTACCAGCTGGCCACCATACTGCCCTCAAGTTCTTGATTCCCTTACCTTGGGAAAAAGACTGAGCATTCACCCCATCTAATTCCTTCTTGATTTTGTACACATCACCCTTTCAACTTTCTGCACTTCAATCCTATACAATCCTAGCCTGCCCTGTGTGGAAGGAACAATCAGGCCACGGTGTTTTGTGTCGGGACCCTTCTTCAGAGTGTAGAAGAGTCCAGTTGTGAAATGTCACCCAGTCTGAAGAAAGGTCACAACTTGAAATGTCCATTCCCTCCACAGATGCAGCCTGACCCGCTGAGTTCCTCCAGCACTTTGCGTTTTTGCTGAAGGTTCCAGCATCTGCTGTTCTGTGTTTCAGCATTCACTGCTGCGTTGGTCCAGAATTATTGAATGGGTGAACCATCTCGATTCCCTCCCGAGGTACCCACCCCGTAACCGCTAGGTCCACTCCCTTCACTCCAAATGTGGACCCCGGTTTCCTGTAGTGAGCCGAGAGAGACTGTCTCTGACTAGCCAGCCTCGCGGGCAGGGGCTGACAAATCCCAAGTATCATGTCACAAAACATGATAAAGGTCTTTAGGAAACCCTCCCACCATCAACATTCTGGGTCTTTAGGAAACCCTCCCACCAGCAACTCAACTGGATGTTGCCACCGACCCTTTATCATCACTGGGCCTAAATCCTGCAATCTGATCGTGCACACCACCTACACCGGAAGGACCACAGAGATGGGTGAAGGTGGATCAACATCTACACCAAGGCAAGTAACATTGGGCCTCAGTAATAAAACACACCCCACCCCCTGAAAAATGAATCAAAACCAGTGATCCCTGGTGTTCCTCGTTTGCTAAACTCATTGGCCCTTCGAGTCACATACCTGTACAGCACAGAAACAGGCCCTTCAGCCCACTTTGTCCATGTTGACCAAGTTGGCATACTGGGCTAGTTTCATTTATGTGCATTTGACTCCTATCCCTCTAAAACCTTCCTATCAATATATCTGTCCAAATGTCTTCAAAAAACTGGAATTGTATCCACTTCTATAGCTTCCTATGGCAGCACTTCCAAATATGAACTACCCGCTGAGTGAAAAAGGTGCCCCTGAGGTCTCATATCTCTCACCTTTAGAATCCTCTACAATGGCGAAAAAGACTGAACGTTTACTTTATCCATGCCCCTCATCTTGTACATCTCAATAAGGTCACCCCTCAGCCCCCTGCACTCTAAGGAACGCTCCCAGCCTATCCAACCCCTCATGGAGTAAAACAGCATGGAAACAGGCTCTTCGACCCAACTTACCCACACCGACAAACATGTTTCATCGACGTTAGTCCTACCTACCTGCATTTGGCTCATATCCCTCTAAACCTATCCATGTACCTGGTTTAAGTGTTTCTTAAACATTGTGATAGTACCTGCCTCAGGAGGTAGTTGAGGAAGGTATTATCACAATGTTTAAAAAAAACATTTGGACAGGTACATTGGTAGGTCAGTTGATATGTGCCAAATGTAGGCAGTTGGGACTAGTGTAGATGGGGCAATGTTGGTCAGCATGGGCAAATTGGGCTGAAGGCCCTGTTTCTACGCTGTATGTATTGTATTGTATTGTATATCTTTATTGTCATTTCCTGAGTATTCGCATACCCAGAGGAAACAAAAAAACGTTCCTCAACCAGTGTCCATTTCAGTGTGTGCAGTAAAAAATAAATAGAAGTAAAAATACATATATCATGAACAAATTAACACTCTACTCTACTAAACATCAACAGGCGTTCCAATCGGCAGCGGCACGCCAGTGGCTCTGCTGCAGTGTGTCCAGGTTGGTGGTTGGTGCACGATACTTTGGCAGGGGACAAAGTCCGTTTATCAGTCTTATAACCTGCGGGAAGAAGCTGAGGAGCATCCTGCTGGTTTTGCACCTAATGCTCCGGTACCTCTTCCCAGATGGCAGGATGGAGAATATGTGATGGGATGGGTGGTAGGGGTCTTTGATGATGGAGATGGCTCTGCTGATACATCTCTTCCTGTATATGTCCAGCAGGAAAGGGAGTGGAGCACCAATAATCCTGCTGGCGGTCTTCACAATCCTGTCTAGTTGGTGCCGTTCGTACGCCTTGCAGCTCCCGAACCAGGAAGTGATGCCGTAGGTTAATGTGCTCTCGATTGTCCCCCTATAAAAAGTTCGTAGGTGTGTAGTGGGGAGACCTGCTTTACGTAGTCTTCGGAGAGGGTGTAGTCGCTGCTGGGCTCTCTTGACCAGTGCTGTGGTGTTGGTCGTGGACGTCAGGTCATATGACTATGACTATGACTCTACAAACCTGCATGCCTTTGGGATGTGAGAGGATACCCATGTGCTCACAGGGAGAACGTGCATACTCCACACAGAAAGACAGCACCCGAGATCGGGCTTCCTGCCGGGCTGTGCACTGGGAACGCGGCCTTAAACCTTTATCGGGGTGCCGCGGTCTCGATGCCTCCCTGATCGCCACATAGAAGCCCGGGTCGGGGCCTCGCGGGTCGGAGTCCGGGTCGGCGGAGCCCGCAACTGGGTCCCGGGTCGGCACCACGGGAGGCGTGAAGTGGGGCGTCGACGGTCGATGAGACCGTGGGGGGACCACTGTGGGGGACAAAAGGCAGAGCCGGCATGTTTTGTAACTTTGTCAGTGCCTTAGGTGGCCGCTATTTGTATACATTGGGTATGCAAGCAAATAACTTCACAGTGCCATATCACATGTGACAAAGTATTCCATTCCTTCCAGGATTGAACCCGGGTCTAGCGCTGTGAGGCCGCAGCTCTGCCACCCTCGTTCTTAGCTCTTGCCTTCTGAGCAAATGTATCAATGTATGTGAACAGCTTCCCAGAAAGGCACAGTGGTAGAGCTGCTGCCTTACAGCGCCAGAAACCCAGATTCAATCCTGACTACGGGGTGCTGTCTGTACGGAGTTTGTACATTATCCCCGTAACCACGTGGGTTTTCTCCGGGAGCTCGGTTTCCTCCCATATTCCAAAGATGTGCAGGTTTGTATGTTGATTGGCTTCGGTAAAAATAAATTGCAAATTGTCCGCAGTGTGTAAGATAATGCTAGTGTACTGCGTGATCGCTGGTCAGCATGGATTCAGTGGGCCGAAGGGCCCGTTTCTGCGCTGTATCTTTAAACTAAATTAAACTAAACAACTCCATTGCAACAATTGTTGCTGACCCGGCCGTGGCGGTGGGAAGTTCTCAGTTCCGCTCGGCTGAAGAATGCTTTGTACCTTGGACGCCCACCAACCTTCCATGACACCGCTCACAATGGTGGTAATAGTGCTGCTCTCCCCCCTGTCTCACCGCAGCCCTTCAGTGCAGCGAGGAAGTTCAACACAGAAGGGTGGGGATACTCAGCAGGTCAGACAGCATCTGTGGGGGCAGGAGAGAACTGATGATCTCTCATTCGAAATAACTCCATGTGGGGTAACCAAGTGCGGTTGGTGCCTAGCCATGGAAATTGGATCGGTGTTAGAGAGTCATACGGCAAGCAAAGGCCCTTTGGCCCAACTCATTCATGCCGAGCAACATGCCCCATCTTAGCTCGTCCTATTTGCCCGCGTTTGGTCCATATCCTTCGAAACCTTTCCTGTCCATATACCTGTCCAAATGTCTTTTAAATGTTGCATTGTACCAGCCTCAATTGCCTCCTCTGGCAGCTCATTCCGTATATCCACCACCCTCTGTGTGAAAAAGCTGCCCCTATTAAATCTTCCCTCTCAACTGAAGCTTATGTCCTCTGGTTCTTAATTCCCCCTACCCTGGATAAAAGAATGTGCATTAACCCAATCTGTTCTCATGATTTTACACACCTCTATAAGATCACTCCGCAGCCTCCTGTGCTCCAAGAGTTAAAGTCCTAGCCTTCCCAACCACTCCCTGTAGCTCAGGCCCTCGGGTCCTGGCAACAACCTCATAAATCTTCTCGGCATGCTCTCCACATAATGACATCTTTCCTGCAGCAGGATGACCACAACTGAACACAATACTCCAAGTGCACCCTCACCAACCTCTTGTACAACTACAATTTCTCTTTAATAGAGTGAAGAATGTTTAATTGTCATCTGCACTGACAACAAAACAATTAAATCCTTACTTGCCTCAACATAACGGGCTTGTGAGCACAGATAAATATCTTATAATCAGTACTACAATAAATCAATAACCATAATTCAAGGAAACCATAATAGAGAAAAAACGAAGTCAGCAGAAGATCACAGTTGCTGAGGTTAGTGTTGTGCAGTGTTCAAGAGCCTGATGGTTGCTGGGCAGAAGCTGTTCTTGAACCTGGAGGTCACGGTACAGGACTCCTGTACAGGAAGCGCAAAGAGAAAAGTGCTAGAGTACAGAATATATTGTTACAGCATCACAGGTACAGAAAAAGTGCAGATGAAAAAAATGGTGCAAGGTCCGAAATGAGGTAGGTTGGAAGATCGGGACTACACCCTAGCATTCGGAAGGACGTTTCAGTAGTCAGATAACAAAATTGTAGACATTTAGATTTTAGAGATACAGTGCGGAAACACACAGTGTGGCTCACAGAGTTTGCGCCGACCAGCGATCACCCCGTACAATAGCACTATCCTGCACACTAGGCTCCACCGTTCCTATGCACACCTAGATAAGCCAGGAAGCACCGTGAGAGTCATGTTCTCCAGTGCTTTTAACACCATCCGGTCTGCTCTGCTAGAGAGCAAACTGACGAAGATGTGGGTGGATGCTCCATTGGTGTTCTGACTCACCAACTACCTGACTGGACGACCACAGTATGTCAGGCTACAGAACTGTGCCTCGGACATGGTGGTGAGCAACACAGGGGGCCCACAGGGGACGGTCCTCCCTCCCTTCCTGTTCGCCATCTACACCTCGGACTTCAGATACAACTCGGACTCCTGCCACCTACAGAGGTTTTCAGATAACTCTGCAATTGTGGGCTACATCAGTGATGGGAGGGAAGCTGTGGTCAACGACTTTGTTGAGTGGTCTGGGCTGAATCACCTGCAGCTCAACACTGACAAGACTAAGGAGATAGTGGTGGACTTTAGGAGGTGAGGAACACCCCTGTCTCCATCAAGGGTATAGATGTGCACTGGACTGGCCCAGGAACGCTGAGGCACTGTATAAGAAAGGACAGAGCCGTCTGTACTTTCTGAGGAGGCTCCGCTCTTTCAACGTCTGCAGTAAGATGCAGCAGATGTTCTACCAATTGGTGGTGGCCAGGGCCATCTTCTTCGCTGTTGTGTGTTGGGGTAGCAGGGCGAAGACCGCAGACGGTAACAGATTTAACAAGCTCATCAGGGAAGGCTGCCTCTGTCCTGGAGGTGGAGCTGGATTCACTGGAATAGTCTTGGAGGGGAGGATGCTCCTCAAACTGCAGAGCATCTTGGACAATACAGCTCACCCCCTCCATTACACGCTGGTCAACCTGAGGAGCACCTTCAGCAACAGACTGGTTCCACCAAGATGCTGCACAGAACGCCAAAGGAGATCATTTTTCCCTGTGGCTATCAAACTACAACTCCTCCCCCTTCTGTCGTGGGGTAGACTGACTCCCCCCCCCCCCCCCCCCCACACATAATCTTTGCACATCCTGAACTTTCCACTCATCACTTTAATTTCACGTTTCATGTGTCTTGTTGTGTTTTATGACTGTTGGCAGACCAATTTCCCTCCGAGGATAAATAAAGTTGTATCGTATCGTACAATGTACAATTTTACTGAAGCCAATTAACTTACAAACCTGTTCGTTTTTGGGAGGAAACCAGAGCACCCGGAGAAAACCCACGCAGGAACAGGGAGAATGTGCGAACTCCATACAAACAGCACTCGTAGTCAGGATCGAAACTGGGTCTCTGGCCCTGTAAGTGTAAGGCAAGGTTTGGCAACCCGGTTCTGCCTAGGGGCCGGGTCTGTGAGCGGTTGGAGGGCCACATCTATCCCCATAGTTAATACATTTTGACATATTTATATAATTTAAGAAATATTATGTCTACTGAACATAGGGGTTAGTTTGAGACACTGGTAATGAAACAACTCTCAAGAATCTTAAGATCAACCTCGCGTTTATTGTGCAAAAACAACGATTTAATTTAACACAAGCATTGAACACAATTTAATATAAGCATCGACTACAGTGGAATCAACATTCCTCACTGTGACGATGGCCCTTTGTTCAGACCCTCTCGTCGGGATGATTGAAACTCCGGCGTCGGGACGGATTGCAACACAACAAGAAAAGTCTCCCCCTATTCCCCGCCGCCTCCCCCACATAAAACATACGAAGAAACACCAAAACATACCCTTAACACACGCTCAAAACAACAAAAACAGAGAAGGGCCACGACAGGCTGCTTGCGAGACGGCCATTATGGACTCGCCCCTCTCTGTCTGTCTGTTTGTTTGTCTTAATGTCTTTTTTCACTCGACATTCTCTGAATATTAGGTGACAGGCTGGAAGAGGCCAGATGCAAGATGCCATCTAAATGGGCATCAGTCAGTCAGTTTCTTAATTTACTCTTCGTGTATTTCATTTTTGAGAAGAGTTGCTCGCACATGTAAGTGCTGCTGAACATTGATGTTATTTTTTTCGCGTGATCTACCAAGTTGGTGTGCATACCAGTTTCAAGAAGATATTTCTTGTAGAACTCTAGTAGAGATGTGTCCGTTGCATTAAATTTAGATCTTAATACTTCACTGCACTGCATCTCAATAAGTTCCATTTGAACATTTTCTGGTGCGATTTCCATGTCCACGTTAAATGGAGTGGGTAACAGCCTGAATGCGCTTGCGAGTGAGCGAATGTCAGCGAAACGTGAAGAAAACTCAGTTTTCAAGTCATGTACCACAGTCACAAATGTGTTGGTGTCTGTCGGTTGGGTCTCCTGGAGTTTAGGGAAATGAGCGTAGCATGATTTCTCAAGCTGGCATTCCCACAGTTGTAGTTTTCTTTCGAAGATGACGATGTGTCCACACATCTCATGTATGAGTTGATTTTTTCCCTGAAGTTGCAAGTTGAAGTTGTTTAAATGAGCTGTTTCATCTACCAGAAATGCTAGACTCGAAAGCCATTTAGGATCGCGAAATTCTGAGGTATTCACATTTTTACCTTCGAGGAATGTTGCTATTTCTTCCCGCAGAACGTACACTCTTTCGAACATTGCACCTCGACTGAGCCACCGAATGTCGCAGAAGTAGAGCAGGTCTCCATACTGACAGGGCCTCTACTTCTGACAAAAGTTATTGCAACTGACGATGGTTCATTCTGCGAGACAATATCAGGTTCACTGCTCTTACCACTACGTTCATCACATCCTTCAAATTTGAAGACTTGGCACACAATGCTTCCTGGTGGATTAGGCAGCGTATTTTTTTTTAATTTTGTGGTTAATTCCAAGGCCTTCCATCAGTTCCATGTGGTTTGGAAGTAGAGCCATGACACCTTTCTTTTCGCCAACCATTGCTGGCGCTCCATCAGTTGCTACGCATACTAACTTAGATAGATCCAGCTCCATGTCTGTAGTACACTTGAGCAATGCTTCAAGAATGTCTGCTCCTGTGGTATTACCCTTCATAGGTACCAGTTGAACAAATTCCTCAACAGTGTTGAAAGCTGAATTTACTCCACATACAAACACTGCAAGCTGAACGGTGTCTTTGGTATCTGTACTCTCATCGAGCGCTATTGAAAGGAACTGGAAATCTTTGCAATAGTCCTTTAAACAGTTTTTCACATCCACTGACATTTCTTCTATTCGTAGTGCAACTGTTCTTGCAGAGAGACTGACTGAGTAGAGAGACAGAGGGGTGTAAAATGAGGGTAGAAGCAACAGGTAGCAAGGTGAAAAGTAAAAGTGGCAGGCAGAAAAATCCAGGGCAAAAATCAAAAAGGGCCACTTTTCAACATAATTGGTGGGCGGCGCGACTCGTCAGCAGCGGCCTCTGCAGTCCGTCTGTCTTTTTATTATTTTTGTCTTGTTTCTATGTAGTTTTTATTATTTAATTTGTCGGGGTATGTGGGTGGGGGTGGGGGTGGGGGGGGGACTTTAAAATCTTTCCCCTGCACGGGAGACCCGACCTTTTCTTTGTCGGGTCTCCGTTGTCGTTGGGGCTGGGCAACGTGGAGCGGCCTCCAGCAGGAACGACCTGGGGCTCCAGTTGCGGAGCTGCGGACTACTCACCGTCACGGGGCTGGCCGAGTCCGGAGCGGGTGGAGCTGTGGTGGAGCGCTGCTGCGACCCGACCTCCGGAGATTCGGAGGCTACAACCGCGGGTCTGGCGGACGGCAACACCGGAAGCCCGCGGGTCCCTGGTGGGAGACCGCTTTTCGGGGCTTCCGCAGCGGCGACTTCTCCCGCCCGAGTTGCGGGGTTGAAGAGCACAAGGAGCGGGGCTTTACATCACCGCCCCGCGCGGCTTGGAATGGCCGCGGGACTTTGCGAGCGCACGCCGGGGCTCTAACACCAAGACCCGGTGCGCGACCTTGCATTACCCGTCGTGGCTTTAATGGCCGCGGGACAATCACCATCGCCCGCCGGGGGCTTTGACTTTGACTCTGACATCGGGGGGGGAAGTGCAGTGGAGAGATACGTTTTTTTTTGCCTTCCATCACAGCGCTGTGATAGATGTATGTGTAAATTGTGTTGTGTCTCGGGTCTTCTTCGTTTTGTAATGTATGGCTGCAGAAACGACATTTCGTTTGGACCTCAACGGGGTCCAAATGACAAATAAATTGTATTGTATTGTATAAGGGATAAGAGTGTTGTAAAAACAAGCCTGAAGGCTTTGTGTCTCAATGCAAGGAGCATTCGTAATAAGGTGGATGAGTTGAATGTACAGATAGTTATTAATGAATATGATATAGTTGGGATCACGAAGACATGGCTCCAGGGTGACCAAGGCTGGGAGCTGAACATCCAGGGATATTCAATATTCAGGAGGGATAGACAGAAAGGAAAAGAAGGTGGCGTAGCGTTGCTGGTTAGAAAGGAGATTAACGCAATAGAAAGGAATGACATTAGCTTGGAGGATGTGGAATCGATATGGGTAGAGCTGCGAAACACTAAGGGGCAGAAAACGCTAGTGGGAGTTGTGTACAGTTTAAGGATAAGGGGGAAGTCTTTTAGGACCGAGATGAGAAAATCATTTTTCACACAGAGAGTGGTGAATCTGTGGAATTTTACTTCGGAGTCACGTGAGTGACTACGTGAAGACCCCGTTCAGCACGCATGCGCGACATTAGCGTTCACGCAGTGCAACAGCGACGACCGGGAGTACAGGCGCTCCCGCTACACGTCGGTGAAAACTAAACAGCGGACCAT
Source organism: Malacoraja senta (assembly GCA_038087875.1). Classification (NCBI taxonomy): domain Eukaryota; kingdom Metazoa; phylum Chordata; class Chondrichthyes; order Rajiformes; family Rajidae; genus Malacoraja; species Malacoraja senta. The sequence continues at coordinate 60,943,892 of CM075980.1, read as the reverse complement.
CAGGTAAGTCTTACACTGAGGTCGTAATCCGCAAGCTGTGCTCTGCTCTCTATTCCAGAGGAACTGGGAACAGGAGCAGCACGGCAAAGGAAGAAAACCGCCCCCCGTTCGACTCCAACAGAACGGGAGTGTTCCATCAGTGGGGGGCGAGAGGCGGCACCTGGACCGCATATGCGGCGGTCCACCCTCATCGAGACCGAGCCGAGCCCAGTCCCGCTAGCGCAGCCTGATGAGCGGCAGCGGGCTGGAGGAAAAGTTTAAAAAAAAAATAAAAAAAATACCGGCCGGTTATGTCTGACTCCGCCTGAGCCGAATGAAAAGGCTCATGGAGCAACTGCTCCAGCGAGACTTGCTTCAGGAGCTGGAGCAGTCTCGCCAGGGGGATCAGGCACTCCCACAGCAGTGCTCTACAATGCACTGGCCATCGCTTTCCCCTCAAAGCAGGGCAGCGTTGGCGACCAGGGCTGGGCTGGTCAGGAAGAGGGGTCATTGGCTGAAGATGTCGGGAGTACGCTTGGGGTACAGGATCAGGAAGAGCTGCTGGGTGTGGAGATTCGCTACGTGGTTTCACCACGAGCAGGGCGGCCATTGGAGCCAAAACTGGCGGCCAGCATCAACCACCTGTCCCTCAAACCCCTACAAGACAGGTACTTAATGAGGCACTAGAGCTGGAAAACTGCAGTTCGCTCAATGTACCGGCTGTTAACAGCCAAATCTGGGGGGGGGACAGAGTATCCGGAACCAGGAGCTAAAATCCTCAAGCTCCTGACGACAGGGATAACAGCCTATGCTCGTTCCGTGGATGGGGTGGATATGACCACAAACCAGCAAGACATTCTGGCTCTGCTGTGCTACACCCAATATGAGATAAATAACCTCCGCAAGGAGAGAATAAGACCTGCCCTCAATCCCAGGTTTGCAGGACTGTGTAAAACACCGGCCTCAGAGCCGCAGATCCTGTTATTTGGAAGGACAAGTGAAAGACCTGGAGGAGGAGTCCAAAGCATTTGGCCTCATGAGGGCAGGCCCCGGAACGAGCAGACCCACACAAAAAAACAGACGGCAGTACCCCACCGCGTCCACCAGTCAAGGTCAAATTTATGTCACTGGTGAAAGCTCGGGGTCCGCATACTATCCCCGAAAGCCTTTTTAGGCCAGGGCCCAGAGCGGACCCCATGGAAAATGCGCCACCCCCAATCAGCAGTACATCAGCAGTACATCCAGCAGTATAACGACGGATGAACAAACGGAAGAAAGGAACACTACCATAACTATGGAGGTAGGTGGGTCTGGTTCCTACCAGCATGTAAATGGGGAACTGTACTAACAGGAGGTGTCTCACGAATGATAGTTATATACTTAACAGTATTCGGGGATACAAAATAGAGTTCATTCACGAAAACATGCCACCAGTTCAGCACGTACCCAAAGGGTCTTTACCCTCTCAGTCAAAGAGAACTAGAGGCTCAAGCAGAACTGGTGAGGTTACTTACAAAGGGTGTCATTGAGAAATCCAAACATGATCCTTTGGAATTTGTCTCAAATATATTTACCAAAAGTAAAAAAGATGGTGGATGTCGCATCATCATTGACTTAACCTCACTAAATACCTTTGTTAAGTATGTACATTTCAAAATGGAAACATTTGTAACTGCTAAACAACTGATTTCCAAAGGATACTTTATGGCAAGCATTGATTTAAAAGATGCCTACTATTCAGTACCCATTCACAAGGGTCATCGCAGATACCTGAAAATTTACCTGGATGGGGCAACTATGGCAGTATAAAGTATTGCCTAATGGGTTGACATCAGCCTTAGACTATTTACCAAGATATTAAAACCAGCCTTGGCAACATTAGCGAAACAAAGACATATTGTCATGGCGTATCTTGATGATATCCTAATAGTTGGCAAAACCATGGAGTTGGCTAAATCAGCTGTATTAGCTACCAAATAATTGTTTGAAACCCTGGGTTTGTCATACATCCAGATAAATCTAAGTTGACGCCATCCACAACTATGGACTATCTGGGATTCAATTAACTCAATCCACATGTCTGTAACGTTGCCAAAAGGTAAAGCAGCAGAATTGGCACAGATGTGCAACAATTTAATGGTAAGCAATCGACCAACCATCCCACAAGTGGCAAGAGTAATTGGCAAAATGGTAGCAGCATTTTCAGCTACACAATTTGGACTCCTGCACTATCAGCACCTACAAAGGGCAAAAGTACAGGCGTTGAAACGACATGCAGGTCACTTTGACAGATCCATGAAACTACCCATTGAAGCAATATCAGAGTTACAATGGTGGATATAACACATTTGGCATAGTTCCAGCCCTATCATCATCAATAACCCAACGTTAACTATACAAACAGATGCCAGTGCTCAAGGCTGGGGAGCAACTAATACCATATCCAGCACAGGTGGTAGATGGACTAACCTAGACTCGTCTTTACTACAAACACTGGGCATAAATTATTTGGAAATGTTGGGTGCGTTTTATGGTTTTAAAGCATATTCTAGGAATATGCACAACTTGCATGTTCATTTACAAATTGATAATATCACGGTGGTGGCCTATATTAACCATATGGCCGGAATAAAATCGATATCATGTGACAATTGGGTCAACACAATCTGGTAATGGTGGGTCGATAGACATATTTGGCTATCAGCAACTTACCTACCAGGTAAGCTAAATACAGTGCCAGGTCATGCAAATTCAATGATAAACACCGAATGGATGTTAAATCCTAGAGCTTTGCTAAAATTACAAACCAATATGGCACACCAGATATCGATCTCTTTGCATCCAGACTAAATCACCACGTACCAATGTATGTCCCTTGGGAACCACACCCTGAGGCAGCAGCGATAGATGCATTCGCGCTGAACTGGGGGACCGATTTCTTCTATGCTTTTTCCCCTTCTGCCTTAATCTGTAGGGTACTACGCAAAATACAGATGGACTCTGCTTCAGGTATTTTGATAGTACCAACTGGCCTACACAGCCATGATTCCCAGTGGTCCTCGACATGGTCATCGAAACTCCTATGACCTTTCCCAGTAGCCCAGACCTATTGACGCACCCTGTATCAGGCATAAGTCATCCATGCCATGCCAAAATTAACCTACTGGGTTGCAGATTATCAAAAGACCACTGCTGGGACTGGGATTGTCTGACAGGACCATCAACATGATGACACCGTATGTCCACCAGGAAACAATACCTATCGAGCATCAGGAAGTGGGAAAGATACTGCTCGACTACTGGGACAACGTACTCATCTGCAACCATAACCAATGTACTGGAGTTCCTGGGGGGCCTTCACCATAATGAAGGATTGAGCTACAGCGCCATCAATACTGCCAGACGTGCGCTGTCAGCCTACTTAAAACAGGTGCCAGGACAACAGGCCATAGGGTCTCACCCGCTGGTGATCAAACTCATGAGGAGTATCGTCAACTCCAACCCTCTTAGACCTAGGTATACACAAATCTGGGATGTCAGTGTGGTCCTGACATACCTAAGGGGATGGTCCCCAGCCAGGTCTCTCACCCTGGAAAAGCTAACCCTGCAAAACGGTCATGCTGATGCCACTAGTCTCAGCACATAGAGTCCAGTCCCTCCACTTACTGCGACTGGACAACATGGTTATAACACCAGACCGGGTCTCATTCACCATTCAGGAGCTGCTAAAGCAGAGCAAGCCAGGAACTTGAGTCCTAGTTATGGATTTCCGGGCATACCCACCTGACCTACGGTTGTGTGTCATGACTCACTTATTCACTTACATCAACACAACAAGAGATTCTCGAGGGAGAAGGAAAAAATATATATATATATAAATAAATAAATAAATAAATAAAAAAGCCTTATGGGTCAGCCACAAGAAACCTCATGGTTGGGTGTCGAGCCAAACCATCTCGAGATGGCTCAAGCAGGCATTGGGAGCTGCTGGAGTAGATACTGATGTATATACATCTCACTCCACCAGGGCAGCATCCACATCGGCGGCTAAAAGAATGAACATGGAGAAAACGTTCCAAACGTTCTCCCACAAGCCGCTAGCAGAACCTGTGTTATTTGCGGAAAGAGTTTTAAAATCTGCAAAATTATATAATTTAAGCCCGGGGGAGCATTTTGTCTTTTGTTATTGTTTAATAGATACCATTATTGTTTACAAACAGATTATGGTTGATTACGATAACATACTTCCTCCCTTGAATGACTTCGGCAGCGAGTGAAGTATGAACTGTTACACGGTTTGAAATCACAGAGCTTTGAAGTCTTCACGTAGTCACTCACGTGACTCCGAAGTAAAATAGTAAGATTAAACGAGAACTTACCAGTTTGAAGTTTGATCTGTATTTTATGAGGAGTTACGATGAGGGATTACGTGCCCTCCACTCCCACCCTCAAATATATAGATCAACAGGTATCTTAGTTCTCCTTTTCTTTACTATGTTTATTTCAATTATTGTGTTTCCTGTGATTCCACACCGCTGCTTTGAAGAATGTCGCGCATGCGTGCTGAACGAGGTCTTCACGTAATCCCTCATCGTAACTCCTCATAAAATACAGATCAAACTTCAAACTGGTAAGTTCTCGTTTAATCTTACTATTCTCCGCCACAGAAGGTAGTTGAGGCCAGTTCATTGGCTATATTTAAGAGGGAGTTAGATGTGGCCCTTGTGGCTAAAGGGATCAGGGGGTATGGAGAGAAGGCAGGTACGGGATACTAAGTTGGATGATCAGCCATGATCATATTGAATGGTGGTGCAGGCTCGAAGGGCTGAATGGCCTACTCCTGCACCTATTTTCTATGTTTCTATTTGAAAATTAAATCTTTTTCTCGGGACACAGAATGTCCACAACTGCCAACAAACATTCTTTCACGAAATCTTCGTCAGTGAAGGGCATCATTTTTTCTGCTATAAACTTAGAAACGACATAGCTAGCATGCATGTTCCTTTCTGATTCTACATTTTGTTTCTTGAACATCAGACTTTGATATGCCAAGCTCCATTGAAGGTTATCAACTTCATGCTTCCTTGCTTGCCCACTAATTACACTGAATTTCAGGTTTGTTTCATAGTGCCACCTGATGTTGAACTCCTTGTTGACACTAACACGTGCGTGGCAGATAAGGCATGTGGGCATGCCGAACTGCTGTATAAAGAAGTATTAAACATAGAAAATAGGTTTAATTTTGGTTTAATTTAAGGTTTAAAGGCTCTGTCTCACGGTGTTGCGGTCATTGGCGGTGAAGCGCGGCGTCGCCGGTAGAAGGGACCGCACGGCAACGGCGAGAGCGCCGAGCCTATGCCACGGGAGCGCCGCACGGATGCTGCGCGGGGGCCGAGTGATTTAAGTACGGCTGGTCCCACGAGCTTGCGGTAAGTTAAAAAAAAGGGCGGGCCGACTGCGATGATGTCATTTCGAATCTGCGGTGCTGTGGCGGCTGCAGTGCTGATCGCGGCGGCTGTGGCGGTGGCCGTGCTGATCGCGGCGCTGTGGCAGCGGCCGTGCCGCACACGTGCCTCACTGGCGGAGGCTGTGGCGGTGAAGGTTCTACTCACGGCGCTCGTGCCACACTGGCGGCGGCTGTGGCGGCGACCGTGCCGCACTCGTGCATCACTGGCGGCGGCTGTGGCGGCGACCGTGCCGCACTCGTGCATCACTGGCGGCGGCTGTGCGGTAGGAAAATATTTTTGAACAGTGTTGGTTTTATTTTAGCACCGTGCGGTGTTGGGAACAACGCCGCACGGCCCCGGAATTGTGCGTTTGACCGAGCCCGCGGTCTCTGGCGGCCCAGGAGTGGTAGATAGTTCCTGTTTCGCCGCCAATGACCGCAGACTCGTGCGACAGGCCTTTAAGAATTTTGTACGTTTCTATAAGATCCCCCCTCAATCTTCTAAATTCTAGCGAGTACAAGCCGAGTCTATCCAGTCTTTCTTCATATGAAAGTCCTGCCATCCCAGGAATCAGTCTGGTGAACCTTCTCTGTACTCCCTCTATGGCAAGAATGTATTTCCTCACATTTGGAGACCAAAACTGTACACAATACTCCAGGTGTGGTCTCACCAAGACCCTGTACAACTGCAGTAGAACCTCCCTGCTCCTATACTCAAATCATTTTGCTATTCTCTGTCCAAGTGTCTTGGAAGACTCGGCACTCAGCATCCACCTTCCTGCGATTTGTAGCCATTGGAGAGAGAGAGTCGCTTTTCGCCACTGCCAATCAAAGTTTTACCGCGCTCACGGTCTGCTGTTTATCCGCGCTCACTGTTCTAGGTCCACCTTTTGCCCTGTTCGTGGGATTATATCAGTTCCAATTTCTTTGTAAAAGCAAACAGGATTGCTGTGAATGGAAAAAAATACGCCTGCTGGCCAGAATTGTTCCGGGGCGCGCTGAGCAAAAAAACCCGACTGCGGGCCGGATGCTAGCAGGAAAAAAAATTACGCTTGTGGCGGGATGATTTCGAGTTACGAGCCGCATTCGTAAGTTGCCGACCCCTGGTGTAAGGTAACAATTCTACCACTGTGTTAAAGAAGGAACTGCAGATGCTGGAAAATCGAAGGTACACAAAAATGCTGGAGAAACTCAGCGGGTGCAGCAGCATCTATGGAGCGAAGGAAATAGGTAACGTTTCGGGCCGAAACCCTTCTTCAGACTGATAGGGGGTGGGGAGAAGAAAGGAAAAAAGGACAAAGGTGGAGGAGGAGCCCGAGGGCTGGGGGAGGGGAGGAGACAACCAGATGGCTGATGAAGGGGAGGGGACAGCAAGGGCTAGCAGAATTGGGAGAATTCAATGTTGAGGCCCCCAGGATGTAGACTGCCCAAGCGGAATATGAGGTGCATTTCCTCCAATTTATGGTGTTGCTCGCTGTGGCCATGGAGGAGACCCAGGACAGAGAGGTCAGATACGTAATGGGAGGGGGAGTTGAAGTGCTGAGCCACCGGGAGTTCAGGTTGGTTATTGCGGACCGACCGGAGGTGTTCGGCGAAACGATCGCCAAGCCTCCGCTTGGTCTCACCGATGTAGATCAGCTGGCATCTAGAGCAGCGAATGCAATAGATGAGGTTGGAGGAGATGCAGGTGAACCTCTGTGCTGCCCTCTAATGGGGGGAAAAGGTGTTGCTGAGTCCGGTTGTATATGTTGTCATCTCATTACAGCAGATCAGAGCCCTGCACTGTTACTCAGGTGGTGGAACAGGTAGCTCAATTATCAGGAATGAGGAAGTGTGGAGAACTCTCTCCACCTCTCGGCACAGATTACCTTCCAGTATAAAGACCGTCACAGCAGCTGCCGCCCGTCTCTATCTGTCACACTTGCCTGCTCATCGCCAGCCCACGAAACACCGGAGTCATCTGCAAACCCCAGACCTGGTCTCCCTCAGTGAGAGGCTTTGAAGGGTAGACATCACCTCCAGGACACCGCGTTGCAACCCGATTCATTCAGCTGAAGTCCTGTCAGGTAATTCTGGGGTATTGTGTCCGTTTGGGAGTACTGTGCCCCAGTTGGAGTGTTGTGTGCAGTTCTGGTCATCATAGGGTGTAGAGGCTTTGGAGAGGGTGCAAAAGAGCTTTACCGGAATGATGCCTGGATTAGAGGGTATTAGCTGCACAGAGAGGATGGACACACTTGGATTGGTTTCTCTGGAGCATCGGAAGCTGAGGGGAGACCTGGTTAAACTATATGGTAAAATAATATAGGAACATTTCAGATGCAGGTAGGCAGCACATGAATAGGCAAGGAATAGAGGGATATGGACCGCTTCACTCTGTGTCTGACCTGGGGGGTGTATAAAGGGAGGTAGAGGGAGCTTCACTCTGCATTGGACTGAGGGAGTGTGTGATGGGACGTTGTTGGGCAGAGAGCTGCGTTGACCACTGGCCGTATCTCCCCTCTCCTCACAGGTGCCGGCTATGGACCAGGCGGAGGGTGAGCTCCACACCGCCGGACCTTTCACCGCCCGCGGCACTCTTCTCCTCACCTGCATGCTGCCCACCTCCTGCCCCTCCGACGGCCGGAGCGAGCTGCTCGACCTGGAGATGCCCACACACTCCACAGTGTGGACCCTCCGCCTGTTGGCCTGGAGCCAGGCTGCCGGGCACAGTGCCACGCCCAGCATCTACCACCTGAACTCCCCCCACCACTTCCGGCTGCTGTACAGGAAGGGTCCCACCTGGTACGAGATCTTGGAGGACCAGCAGACCCTGGCCTCGCTGGGCGCGGTGAGATATTGGAAGAGCTTGGGCCTCAGGAAGGGTCAGATCTACCTGGAGCCCCAACCCAAGGAGACCATATCCAGCCAGGACTTTTGGAATGGGCTGACCAACCTCGTGGGTCTGGATGTCCGGTCCAGAGTGACCAGCCAGCAGAGTGAGCTGAATTGGGCACGCAGGATGTTTGCGGTGGTCAGGCAAGGGCGGGACGGGAGGGCCTTCGCCATGGAGCCCTGCCTGGTGTCCAGCCCTCGCCCTCAAGGTCTCCTGCCCCAGGTCAACAGGGAGATGGCGGTGACCATCCACCATGCTGGCACCAGCCGGAAGATGAAGGTGGACCTTCGCTACACTCCGGGCGAGGTTGTGCAAGCCTACCGTGAGACAACGCCGCCAGAGGTCGCCCCTGACCTGGTCCTGAAGGTCTGCGGGCGGCAGGACTACCTCACCGGCTGCTGGCCGCTGGTGGACTTCTCCTGGGTCCGGCACTGTCTGAAGAACAAGGAGGAGGTCCACCTGACATTGGTGGAGGCCCCGTGCTCAGAGGAGGATGGGGTGGACGGTGTGGAGTGGCCACTGGTGGACGAGGCCACGGGGCTGACCACCGGACACCTGGAGCTGGATGGGGAGGAACCCTCCATCATCTCGCTCTGGGACTGCCACCACCGCTTCCGGGTGAAGCTCCTGGGCTTGGACCTCCCCGCCCCACCCAGCGAGGGGCCTCCCGCCGTCTACGTGGAGGTCGCCGTGCTCCATGGGGCCAGGGTCCTGTCCTCCGTCGCCTCGCCCCCACGACCCCTGGCCCAAGAGATGATGTGGAACATCTGGCTTAGCTTGGACATCCGGGTGGAGAACCTGCCCCGGGGATCACGGCTGAGGCTGGCGGTCTACGGGTCAAACGACCAGACCCTCCCGTCCTGGGATCCCAGGCAGAGTCCAAGGGATGGGAACCCTGGGCAGGGCAAGGCTGGACATCTACACTCGGTCAGTCTGCTCCTGATAGACCACCACTCGCTCCTGAGGCAGGGTGAGTACGTGTTGCACATGTGGCCAGGATCCAGGGACAACCAAGGAGCGGACCTGCTGAGCACCCAAACCAACCCAGAGCTCGTGACCTCTGCCGCCATCTGCATCTTGCTTGACACCTACCATCGACCGGTGGCTTTGCCCGGACGGCCGGACAAGGGGTCGGAATCGTCAGACTTCGGGCAGACATCCCACGGTGAGAAGAGGGACCTGCTGGAGCGGTTCAGGGAAGAGTGCGGGCTCTACAGCCGCTCGCTGCCCATTTTCTTGGCCACAGTGCAGTGGGGGGACCGCAAAGTGGTACAGGAGGTTCACTGGCTCTTCCACCGCTGGCTGCCCCAACAGCTGGACCTGGCGGTGGCCCTGGAGCTGCTCGGGCCAGACGTCGCCGACCATGAGGTCCGCACATTGGCGGTGAGGCGGCTGGAGGGCTTGGACAATGACCATCTCCTGAGATACCTCCTCCAGCTAGTCCAGGTGAGATATGAAACCTCCTGAGATTTCTCCTTCAGGTGGACTAGGCTAGATGGGAAACTTCGATATATCGCCTCCCAGTGTCCAAGTGATATGCCCCACCTCCAAAAATACCCCCTCCAGATGATCCAGCTGAGATGTGAAACCGATTGAGATACTTCCTGCAGGTGTCACTACCTGAGATCCCTCCTCCAGCAGTCCAGGTGATATGCCCCAGGTGTCCAGGTGAGATGTGAAACCTGAGATACGTCTTAGTGGTCCAGGAGAGATGTTCCTCCGGAGTTACCACCTCCAGGTAGTGCAGGTGAGACGCATCACGTCCTGATACCTCCACCAGGTGGTATGGAGGTGAGATGTTCTCCCTGAGATACCTCCTCGAGGTGCTCTTGGTGTGATGTCGCACCCTCCATGTCCACTTTCAACCTCCCCCCCCTCCTCCCCATTCTCTCCCCTCCTCCACCCCTCCCTTGCCTTCTATTACACTCCACTCACCGCCCCCACCTTCACTCTCTCTCCTGCACGTTTGCCTCTTCCCCTCCACTCCTTGCCCCCTCCCCTCCATACATCCTTATCCTGGTCAGATTCCTCGCCCCAACCCCCGCAATGGACCAAGGCAATGGACCAGTTGGCCAGAATCACCATCGCCTGATCCAGGCTGGCGACCATGTGGAAGAAAGGGATGGTGGGGTTGGTGGGCTAGCAGTGAAACCACAGGCTGAATGGCCTCTGAGGTTTGTCTATCTGTTCCCCAGGTACTGAAGTTCGAGCCGTACCACGACAGCAGCCTGGCCAGGTTCCTGATTGGTCGCGCGTTGACAGTGAGTGTCGGCGACAGGCAGAGTGGGGGTGTCTCCATACTGCCCGTCCCTCACCGCCCCTCCCTCAGTACCGAGTCCCTCAGTACTGCCCCTCCCTCAGTACTACCTCTCCCTCAATACCGCCCCTCCCTCAGTGCCGAGTCCCTCCTGAGGAATCGTGGATGGTGTGGGCAGGGCGAGAGAGGTTTAAAAACTTTTTTTTTTTAATTTCAAAATAGACTTTATTCGAGAAATAAATATATACAATACATGATCCTTACAAAACTCCATCCAACATTCTCGGAGGCTATACATACATTCAATCCTGTTTACACAAATTACCCCACACTCATGTGGCCCACTGGCGTGGAATCCCTTCCCTTATTTTGAGGGGCGTCTCCACCACACCCCTGCCCCCCATGTCCAACAGCGGAAGGACCCTAGACTGTGGCCCTCCCCCACCGAGCCTTGGCGTTGGCTGCACCGAGCTTCAGTGCATCCCTCAGCACGTACTCCTGCAGTCTGCAGCGGGCCAGTCGGCGACATTCCCTGACGGACATCTCGCTCCGTTGGGAGGTCAAGAAAGCTCGGGCAGACCAAAGAGGGTCTTTCACCGAGTTGATGTCCTTCCAGCAGCACTCGATGTCAGTCTCTGAATGCGTCCCTGGGAACAGTCCTCTGTGACGGAGCAGTTTGGAATAAACCGTGACAGGGACCCTTACAGACCTCTCCAGACTCTCTTTGCAAATCCACGTCTCCTCTCCATAGCAGCCGTCCCAAGGGCAGCGTGTACTGGTAGTGAGGTTCCGACGGTGCAGGAAGGATCTGACTGGGAGTGCTCCCCTCACCGCCAGCCAAGCCGGGTTTTGATGCTTGTTGGTGAGTTCTGGCGATGAGGCATTTCACCAGACAAGCTGGGCAATCTGCTCTGGGAACCACGCCACAGGATCCATGCAATCATTTCCCTGCAGTGCCTGCAGGACGTTCCGTGCTGACCACTGCCCGATGGACTTGTGGTCAAAGGTGTTGGTCCAGAAGAACTTTTCCACGAACGACAGATTGTACGGCAGTGTCCAGCTGACTGGCACATTGCGCGGCATCTGCGCCAGGCCCATCCTTCGCAACACCGAGGTAGAAACTCAGCAGGTAGTGACACTTGTTGCCCACGTTCCTTGGCTCTACACTCCGCCTGATGCAGGCACACACGAAAGTGGCCATCAGGGCGAGGGCGACGTTGGGCACGCTTTTACCCCCGTGTGTGGCCCGTCGCACCCAGTCCATTCTCGAACCCCAGATTAAGTGGAAGACGGCCCAGGTGATCCCTGTGGTGCAGGAAGGAGGGACGGGCCACACTTGCACCAAGTACAGCAGCCTCGAGGGCACCTCACACCTAATGACCAGATTTTTCCCCATTATAGACAGGGAGCACTGCAGCCACATCTGCAGTTTCTTCCCCACCTTGGCTGTCTGCTCCAGCCAATTCTTGTCACATGCCTCAGCTCTCCTCCCCCGAACCAGATCCCCAGCACCTTCAAGAAGTCAGGCTTGATGGTGAAGGGGACGGAAGATCGGTCGGGCCAGTTGCCAAAGAGCATGGACTCACTCTTCCTGCAGTTCACCCTGGCTCCCGTGGCCGACTCAAACTGGTCGCAGATGCTAATCAATCTGCGGACCGACCCTGGATCCGAGCGACAGCGACATCGTCCATGTACAGGGAGGTTTTGACCTGGTGCCCCCACTGCCTGGCAATGTCACTCTTACGCTCGCGTCCTTCCCGACCGGCAAAAGGTTCAATACAACAGACAAACATGACAGGGGAGAGAGGGCAACCCTGCCTGACTCCAGACCTGACAGGGAAACTGTCTGATTCCCACCCATTGATTTGGACTGCACTACAGATATCGGTGTAGAGCAGTTGGATCCAATTCCTGATTCCCTCCCCAAACCCATTTTGGAGAGCACGTCCCTCATGTACGTGTGCGATATCCTGTCGAAGGCCTTCTCCTGGTCCAAGCTGACTAGGCAGGCATCCACCCGTCTGTCCTCCAGGCTGACTGAGATTCTCCTGCCAGGGTGGACCACCTGTCCTAGAGCAGACTTGACCCAGTTGGCGATGGCCTTAGACATCTACATTCAACAATGTGATGGGTCTCCAATTCCCTATATCATTCATCTCTCCCCTCTGCTTATAGATTAGGGTGATGCTGCCCCTCCTCGTAGAGTCAGACATGCTGCCGGCTAAAAGCATGTCATTGTACACTTCCAGCAGGTCCGGGCCCACCAAGTCCCACAGAGCCGAATACAACTCAGCCGGTAAGCCATCGCGTCCGGGAGTTTTATTCGAGTCAAAGGAACGGATGGAGCCAATCAATTCATTGGTCAGTGGTTGGTCGAGACTCTCCCGCTTGCTGTCCTCCAAGATCTCCGTGATAGAGGACAGGAAGTTCTGGGAGGCGGTGCTGTCTGTGGCCTTTCTGTCATACAAATCCGTATAAAAGGATGTAAAGATCCTCAGCATGTCCGTCTGCAAGGATGTTACCGAGCCGTCCTCCCTAAGGCTGTTCATCACAGAGCTCCCCCTGTGAACCTTATGGAAGAAGAAGCGTGAGCACCTCTCATCCTGCTCCACGTGGCAGACCCTGGATCGGAAGATGATCTTGGAGGATTCGGAGGTAAAGAGCCGAGCTTGCCGGCCCTTCAACTCTCTAAGTTCCTCCCTCACATTACATCCACCCCTCTCGACTGCAGAAGGAGCAGTTGCTGCAAATCTGTCTGGTTGACACAATTACCTCTGACTTTGTCTTGCTCTGAACCCCTTTAAAGTTGAAGAACCTCTTAATGTTCTCCTTGGTTGCTTCCCATCAGTGTGTCGGGGAGTCAAAGAGGGGCCTCACCGTTCTCCAACATGCATAGTCCCTCTTTAGCTCCTCAATGTTCTCTGGGGTCAACAGCTTCACATTTAACTTCCACATCCCTCTGCCTGCCTTCCGGTACTCCTGTAGGAGGCACTGGTCAGAGAAAAACACCGGCGTGAGGTCAATGTGTCTGACCGCGAAGATGCCACCTTGGAATCTCTCCGTCTAACTCCGCCGCTCTTCCTCTTCCCCCAGAGCAAGAGGATCGGACATTTCTTCTTCTGGTACTGCCGCGGCGAGGTGATGGGATCTCCCCCATTCTCGGACCGTTTCGCGGTCACCCTGGAAGCGTACCTGCTGGCATGCGGCCAAACCCTTCTGCAGGACTTTCAGCGGCAGGTCCATCTGGTCAGCTCCCTCGGACACGTGGCCACCAGCCTCAAGGCGGCCATCGCTGAGAAAGGAGATGTCCCTTCCAACGGTCAGTCTACCCCGGCCCGCTGGGAACGGCCAAAGGCCAGCGCTGCCCCCCCCCCCCCCCCCCCACCTGGGTCTGTGGAGAGGAGGTGGGCGGAGATGTAGGTGGAACTGCAGATGGTTCAGGGGAGTGGAAGAGGAGGCTAGAGGGGAAGCGATCGCTGGGGGTGAGAGACGGTGAGAGTGCAGGAGGAGCAAGATGAGAGTTGAAGGAATTGCCAGAGGGAGCGGTAGAGGCGGCTACAATGTACAACGTTTAAAAGACACTTGGGCAGGTACATGAATAGGAATGGTTTAGAGGGATAGACACAAAGTGCTGGAGTAACTCAGCAGGTCAGGCAGCATCTCTGGGGAAAAACGATGGAAGACATTTCGGGTCGGGACCCTTTTTCAAACTTCCTCAGTCCCATGAAGGATCGAGACCTGAAACATCACCCATCCCTTTTCTCCCGAGATGCTGCCCGACCCCCCCCTGATACTTTTGTGTAAACCAGCATCTGCAGGAGCTTGTTACTAAATCCTTACTTACTGCAGTTAAAAGCTGCCATGAGAAGTAAATGCACGGCGATAAATATATAATAGGGGAGGGGAGTGGATGTGCGGGGAGGGGAGGCAAAACTCTACTCCTCTGCGGGGCATTGACACATGCATCTCGTTGCAGCCGCAGCCTTGCTGCACGAACTATTGCGACAGGCGGATCTTCCCCAGAACGTCGTGGCTCCGTACAACCCCAGCCTCAGGGTGGGGCGCATCCTGGTAAGAGATGGGCAGTTCTCTGGGAGCACCGCGCGGTGGGAGGGGCAGTACTGAGGGGGCATTAAAAAAAAAGTTTTTTAATTATACAAATACTTTTATTAATGGAAAAAAATAAACATACAGAGTATTAACACGTTCAAAGACTGCCTATGTTGACAGTTTACAAACAAACGGAATTAATATATCGCCAACTTTATCAACAATACACTCAACCTCCCGCGGCAACCAGCGTTCACGGAAGGCCTCCAAAGTCCCCTCTCCAGGGACACTTGGGCACGGACATAGGCCAGGAAAAGGGGCAACAGCCAATCCCGGTGCAGCCGTCGACTACCCGCTTCCTGAACCATCTTGGCCAGGCCCAGGAGCAGACGGACAGGGAGACCCCTCCCTCCCAACCCTCCCCCCTCTGTACTACCGCACTGTGGTTGGGGCAGTACAGTTTTTTTTGTGGGAGGGGCAGTACTGAGGGGGCACCGCTGGGTGGGGTGGGGGGGGGGGTGATGTTTACTTGGGGAACATGCGGTCCTGACCCTGCCTCTGATAGGTGGAGCACTGCAAGGTTCTGCCCTCCAAGAAGAAGCCGCTCTGGTTGGAGTTCACCCCCGCTGACCTCAGTGACCCCGCCGGCCGGCCAATCTGCATCATCTTCAAGCAGGGCGATGACCTGCGGCAGGACATGCTGGTCCTCCAGGTGAGACGGCTCCTTCTCTCCGCCCATACTAGCCCTCCCTCCTATACTAGCCCTCCACTCCACCTGTACCAGCCCCCACCCCCCTCCCGTACCAGCCCCTCCCCTCCTGTACCAGCCCCCTCCTCAGCCTGTACCAGCCCCTCCTCCTCCTGTACCAGCCCCCACCCCCCTCCTGTACCAGCCCCCACCCCATCTCCTGTACCAGCCCCTCCCCTCCTGTACCAGCCCCCTCCTCAGCCTGTACCAGCCCCACCCCTCCTCCTGTACCAGCCCCTCCCCTCCTGTACCAGCCCCCTCCTCAGCCTGTACCAGCCCTCCCCCACTCCTCCTGTACCAGCCCCCCCTCCTCCTGTACCAGCCCCCCCCCTCCTCCTGTACCA
The DNA here is from genome assembly GCA_038087875.1 of Malacoraja senta. Taxonomy (NCBI): domain Eukaryota; kingdom Metazoa; phylum Chordata; class Chondrichthyes; order Rajiformes; family Rajidae; genus Malacoraja; species Malacoraja senta. The sequence continues at coordinate 60,928,196 of CM075980.1, read as the reverse complement.
GCCCCCCCTTCCTGTACCAGTCCCCCCTCCTGTACTAGCCCTCCCCCCCTCCTGTACCAGCCCCTCCCCTCCTGTACCAGCCCCCCCTCCTCCTGTACCAGCCCCCCCTCCTCCTGTACCAGCCCCCCCTCCTCCTGTACCAGCCCCCCCTCCTCCTGTACTAGCCCTCCCCTCCTCCTGTACCAGCCCCCCTCCTCCTGTACCAGCCCCCCCCCTCCTGTACCAGCCCCCCCCTCCTCCTGTTCCAGCCCTCCCCATCTCCTGTACCAGCCCCCCCCCCTCCTGTACCAGCCCCTCCTCCTCCTGTACCAGCCCCCCTCCTCCTGTACCAGCCCCCCCTCCTGTACCAGCCCCCCCCTCCTCCTGTACCAGCCCTCCCCTCCTCCTGTACCAGCCCCCCCCTCCTCCTGTACCAGCCCCCTCCTCAGCCTGTACCTCTGCCTGTCCCACAGACTCTGGTGATAATGGATTCCATCTGGCAGGAAAACTCGCTCGATCTGAACCTCACCCCCTACGGGTGCATTGCCACCGGATACAACATGGGTAAACTCTCCCCGCACACGTCCTGCCTCTGTGTCTCTGTCTATATCTCTCTTTTTCTGCCCCTCTCTCCCCCTGTCTCTCTCTCTCTCTCTCTCACTGTCTGTCAGAAACATATAGAATTCTTAAGGAATTGGAAAGACTAGATGCAGGAAAAATGTTCTCGATGTTGGTGGAGTCCAGAACCAGGGGTCACAGTTTAAGAATAATTAGTAGGCCATTGATGAGGAAAAACCTTTGCACCCAGAGAGTTGTGAATGTGGAATTCTCTGCCACAGAAGGCAGTGGAGGCCAACTCACTGGATGTTTTCAAGAGAGAGTTAAATTTAGCTCTTAGGGCTAAGGGAATCTAGGGATATGGGGAGAAAGCAGGAACGGGGTACTGATTGTGGATGATCAGCCATGATCATATTGAATGGCAGTGCTGGCTCGAAGGGCCGAATGGCCTATTCCTGTACTAATTCTCTCTCTCTCTCTCTCTCTCTTTTTCTGTTTCCTCTCCCTATCGTTTCTGCTTTCTGTCACTCTCTGTCAGTCTGTTTCTCTCTTTGTCGCTCTCTGCATCTCTGTCTGTCTATCTATCCCTCTCTCATTCTCTCTCGCTCTCTCATTCTCTCATTCTTATTCTCTCTCATTCTCTCTTTGTCTCTCTGTCTTAATCACAGAGCCCACCTTGTCCATGCCAAGTTGCCACACTGGGCTAGTCCCATTTGCCTGTATTTGGCCCATATCTTTCTAAACCTTTCCTATCCATATAACTGGCCAAATGTCCTTTAAAAGACATAATTGTATCTGCTTCTATAGCTTCCTCTGGCAGCGCGTTCCAGATGCAGACTATCCTTAGAGTGAAAAAGTTGCCCCTGAGGTCCCTCTTAAATCTCCTCCCTCTCACCTGAATCCTGTGCCCTCTAGTTTTAGAATTCTCTACCCTGGGGAAAAGACTGTGAGCATGTACTTTATACGTGACCCTCATGATCCTGTACACCTCAATAAGGTCACCCCTCCGATATCCTATCCAACCTATCCAATGAGCATAAATAAAACTCTAGTTAGACAGCATTGTGTGCAGTTCTGTTCGGTCAAGCAGAGTGAAAGATGTGGAGTCTTTGGAGAGCGTGCAGAGGAGGTTTACCAGAATGCTGCCTGGATTAGAGGGCATTAGCTTTAAAGAGAGGTCGCAGAAACATGGATTGCTTTCTCTGGAGTACCAGAGGCAGAGGGGATATCTGAATGATTTATAAAATTTTGAGAGGCACAGATAGGGTCGACAATCAGAGCTTATTTCTGCAGGGTGACAATGTCAGATACTGGAAGGCACAGCTTTAAGGTGAGAGGGCCAAAGTTTCAAGGAGATGTGCGGGGCAGGGTTTTTTACACAGAGGGTGGTGGGTGCCTGGAACGTGCTGCCAGGGGTGGTGGTGGAGGCAGATACTATAGTGGTGTTTAAGAGGCTTTAAATTAGGTATGCAGGGAATGAAGGGATATGGATCATGTGCAGGCAGAGATTAGTTTAATGGTATCATGTTGGCATGGACATTATGGGCTGAAGGGCCTGTTCCTGTGCTGTACTGGACTATGTTTGATGTTATTCATTTTATTTATTTTTCTTGAACCAACCTGCACCTCATCCTAATCATACCTCAACAAGAGAACATGATGAACAACCTCTTGCACTACCGTGACCTTGTTCTCTAATTGTGTTTTGTGTTTTGTCTTTTGCACAGACTTTTCCTTTTCACTGACTTGGAGAATCTCCATGTAATTGATGTTTCTGTGTGTGTGTCTGAGTCTGAGTCTGTGCCTGTGATGCTGCTGCAAGCAGGATCTTCACTGCACCTGTATCTCACCGAACCCATGCATGCAATAATAAACTTGCCCTGCCTGTGCACTGCAGGGATGATCGAGGCGGTGGGAGATGCGATGACCATTGCAGCCGTCCAGCGGCTGAAGGGCGGCAACAGTGGTGCCTTCAAGAACGACGCGCTGCACGATTGGCTGCGGTCTAAGCTGCAGGTGGAGGAAGCGGTGAGTCCTGCTTTCTCTCAGTACCACCCCTCCCTCACTGCCCCATCACCGCGCCCCTCTCAGTACTGTCCCCCCTTCAGTACCTCCCTCCACCCCCTCAGTACCAGCCCCCCCCCCCCCAGGGGAAGCCCAGGTTGGGGCTGGTGTGTCGCTGTGTCTTATCCGCTGCATCTCACTGGCCATCCATCTCAACCTACAGTATCAGCAAGCGATGGAGACCTTCGTCACCTCCTGTGCCGGATACTGCGTCGCAACATACGTCCTGGGCATTGGAGATCGACACAACGACAACATCATGATCACAGAGCGAGGTGTGACCCCTCACCCATGCACCCTGATCTCCCAAACACCCTAGGCTGATGTTGAGGGTCAAGCTGGAAAGAGCGCAGACAAGATTTATGAGGACATTGCCAGGACTCGAGGGCCTGAGCTACAGAGAGAGGTTGGGCAGGCTAGGATTCCTTGGAGCGCAGGAGGATGAGGGGTGATCTTATAGACATAATTAAATCACCAGGGTAAATAGATAGGGTGAATGCATAGAATCCTTTACCCAGGGTCGGGAAATCAAGAATCAGGGAACATAGGTATAACGCAAGAGGGGAAAGATTTAGTAGGGTCTTGAGGGGCCAGTTTTCACTCAGGATGTGTTGAATATATGGAACGAGTTGTTAGAAGAGGCAGTTGAGACAGGTACTATAACAGGTTAGTTTTGAGATACAGCGCAGAAACAAGCGGTTCAGCCCACTGAGTCCACGCCGACCATCGATCACCCTATACACTGGCACTATCCTACACACTAGGGACAATTTACAAGTCATGAATAACATCTTTGGAATGTGGAAGGAAACCAGAGCACCCGGAGAACACTCACACATCATGGGGAGAACGTACAAACTCCATACAGACAGCACTCTTAGTCAGGATCGAACCCGGGTCTCTGGCACTGCAAGACACTAGCGCTGCACCACCATGCTGTGTCTTTAAAATACATGTTTTTAGAGGGACATAGATAGGAAAGGTTTATATGGATTTGGGCCAAACGTGTGAAAACAGGTCTGGGATAGGGCATCTTAGTTGGCACAGATGAGTTGGGCTGAGGGGAATGTTTCCATGTTGTTTGACTATGACTCGAACCCATGACATCCTGAAAGATATTTGGGTGGGGATAGACAAGTAGGAGTCCATGATTTTTTTAAACAAAACACAAAGCGCTGGAGGAATTCAGCAGGTAAGGCAGCATCTGTGGAGGGAAATGGACAGACAATGTTTCGGGTTGGGACCATTCTTCAAACTGATGACGGTACCCGACTTGAAACGTTACTTGTCCATTCCCTCCAGAGATGGTGGCTGACTCGCAGAGTTCCTCCAGCACTTTGTGTTTTGCTCAAGATTCCAGTATCTGCAGTTCTTTGGGTCTTCACACAGGTACATGGATAGGATACGTTTCGATGGCTATGGGCCAAACGTGGGCAAATGGGACTAGCATAGAAGGGACATCTTGGTTGACTGGTTGGGCCGAAGGGCCTGTTTCCATGCTGTATGACTCGATGACATGTCAGGATTAAATTGCATCTGCCGCTGCACCTGCCCCACTTATCAGCTGTCAACATCAAGTAAGACCGTGCGCTGGAGTAACTCAGCGGGTCAGGCAGCATCTGTGGAGAACGTGGAGAGGCAGCATTTCAGGTTGGGACCGTTCTACCGATTATCTATTAACATCAGTAATAATAAGGAACTCCAGATGCTGGTTTACCAAAGAAAGAAACAGAGTGCTAGAGTAACTCAGTGGGTCAGGCAGCATCTCTGGAGAACATGGATAGGTTATGTTTCATGTCAGGACTTTTCTTTGGTCTCTGTGTGTGTGTGAAGAAGGGTCTCCACCCGAAACATCTCCTATCCATGTTCTCTAGAGATGCTGCCTGACCTGCTGAGTTACTGCAGCACCTTGTGTCTTATTGTGTAAACCAGCATCTGTAGTTCCTTGTTACTACATTCCATCACCTCTGTGTAACGGTTTTGTAAAGCATCCAAGGCATTCTGTGGTTGTTACATTAGTTACAACATTTTGTTGTAGTGCCACAGAAGGAGATAAGATGGTGACCAAAAGCTTGATAAAAGGCAAGTGATGAGTTTGATTTTGGACGAAGCACAGCGGAGGGACATGCCCTTCGGCCCTGATGTCTGTGCTAACAATGTCAATTTAATGCACATGGTCCATATCCCTTCTTTCCCCCCTGTTTGATCTACGGCAGTGCACTTCCAGAGCTTGGGAGCTGCAGTCAGTATGGGAGGTTGGAATGCTATTTGGAGATAGACACATATTGCTGGAGTAACTCAGCAGACCAGGCAGTATCTCTGCAGATAAAGAAGAGGTGACATTTTGGGTTGGAACCCTTCTTCAGACTGAAAGAAGAGGGGATCCAGAGATGCTGTCTGATCAGCAGAGTGACTTCGGCACTTTGTGTCTATCTATCCACATCATCCTGTTTCCCTGTTGAATGACGGTGATATCCTGATGGATATCCGGGTGGGGACACAAAGGCAGGAGTGCGTGTTTGGTCACCCTTCCTCTCTCCACAGGGAACCTATTCCACGTTGACTTTGGCCACATCCTGGGCAACAGGAAGCGGTTCCTGGGCCTGAGGCGGGAGCGGGTGCCCTTCGTCCTAACCCCAGACATGCTCTTTGTGATGGGACGGCTGAACAGAAGGCCCAGCCTTTACTTCCAGCGCTTCAAGGTGAGTGTGGGCGGTGATGGAAGTCCCATAGAGAGCCCCCCCTCACCACCGCCCCTCCAGTCCTTATCTCCTAGACAATCCACCATAGAAAACATCCCAACCATCTGCCTATCAAAACCCCCTCGCCTGCATCCACCCATTGCCTGCCATGCTTTGTCTTCCCTCTCCCAGCTTTTCCCCACTATAATGTCTGAAGAAGGGTCCAGATTCAAAACATCACCTATCCATGTTCTCCAGAGGTGCTGCCTAACCTGATGAATCACTCCAGCACTCATGTCTTCTTGTGTAAACCAGCATCTGCAGTTCCTTTTTACTACATAAGAAAGTTCGGCACGTCTCCAACGACTCTTCCCAACGTCTACAGATGCACCATAGAAAGCATCCTATCGGGATGCACCACAGCTTGGTTTGGGAACAGCTCTGCCCAACACTGCAGGAAATCGCAGAGAGTTGTGGATGTAGCCCAGTCCATCACACAGGCCAGACTCCCCACCATCGACTCCATCTACACTTCACGCTGCCTCGGGAAAGCAGCCAACATAATCAAAGACTGGTCCCACCCCGGTCATTCCTCTTCTCCCCTCTCCCATTGGGCAGAAGGTACAAAAGCTTGATAGTGCGCACCACCAGACTCAGGAACAGCTTTTACCCGCAGTTATCAGACTACTGAATGGTCCTTCCATAAGACCTGATATAAGTACATAAAATAAAGGGATGAATAGAGAGGATAGGCAGTCAGAACCTCTTTTCCCAGGGTAGAAATGTCAGATACTAGTGGGCATAGCTTTAATCTGGGAGGGGCAAAATATAAAGGAGATATGCGGTCGGTGAGTACCTGGAACGCACTGCCAGATGTAGTGGTGGAAGGCAGCTATGATAGTGGTGTTTAAGAAGCGTTTGGGTAGGCACTTGGATAGGCAGGGAATGGAGGGATATGAGATCGGTTTCCATCAGTTTAACTTGGCATCATGTTCGATACAGACATTGTGTGCAGTAATGTTCTAGCATCACTCTGTGAAGCTTAGGGTGTAGACCCGATCAACCAACCTAGCTTATTGTAGCCCTTGCACTTTTTCTAGTCTGCACCTTCTCTGTAACTATAACAGTGTAATGCTGTAACATTCTATTCTGCTCTTTAGTCACTTTCACTTTGCACTGCCTGCTGTGTAAAGTATGACACGCCCTCCCTCCATACCCCCTCCCTCAGTACCCCGCTGCCTCAGTACCCCCTCCCTCCGTACCCCCTCCCTCAGTACCCCCTCCCTCCGTACTGCCCCACCCTCCATACCCCCTCCCCTCAGTACCCCCCTGCCTCAGTACCCCCTCCCTCCATACCCCCTCCCTCCGTACCCCCTCCCTCCGTACCCCCTCCCTCAGTACTGCCCCTCCCTCAGTACCGCCCCTCCTCAGTACTGCCCCTCCTATCAGCTCCCTGAATCGGTCAGTGTGTGTCCAGGTGCGGTAACCCCTGTTTTTTGGTCTACAGGACACCTGTGTCCAGGCGTACCTGAGCCTGCGGTCCCACTCCTCACTCCTCATCACCCTCTTCTCGCTGATGCTGCGGACAGGACTCCCGGAGCTGAGCTGTGCACGGGACGTTGAATACTTGCGGGAGGCGCTGGCTGTGGGCAGTGAAACCCCAGCCGCGCACCAACACTTCCTCAGCTGCATCAGCGAGTGCGAGAGCCTGGGCTGGACCGTACAGGCCAACTGGTGGATCCACATGTGGATGGGCATTAAACAAGCCTGACCCCAGCTGCAGAGACTGACTGGTGTGGAACACCGCTGACCGGTGTGGGACAGGACTGACCGATGTGTGTGACGGGACTGACCAATGTGTGTGGGCACTGACCAGTGGGACAGGAGTGACCAGTGTGGACGGGAGTGACTAGTGGGACGGGAGTGACCGGTGTGGGACGGGAGTGACCGGTGTGGGACGGAGTGACTGGTGGGACAGGACTGACCGATGTGTGTGATGGGACTGACTGATGTGTGTGGGCACTGACCAGTGGAACAGGAGTGACCAGTGTGGGACAGGAGTGACTGGTGTGGGACAGGAGTGACTGGTGTGGGACGGGAGTGACCGATGTGGGATGGAGTGACCGGTGTGGGACAGAGTGACCAGTGTGGGACAGAGTGACCAGTGTGGGACAGAGTGACCAGTGTGGGACAGAGTGACCAGTGTGGGACAGAGTGACCAGTGTGGGATGGGTGTGTTGGGATCATGCCCGCGGTGCTGCGCTCAAGGGAGTTTCAAAGTACCATCAATGGCACAATGACATTTTTAACTTGCTGTGGTTTAACAGGCCCATAAACACAATAACATGCAAATAAATATATAATAATCAATAATACAATAATGCAATAAATTAATAATAAACCCCGGGAAACAATAGTGCTAAACTAAAGTCTGTAGTGTAACCAAAGACAAACTAAAGTGT
>CM075980.1:60896382-60920252 GCA_038087875.1 Malacoraja senta | reverse complement strand
ACAACATTCCTTGCAAGTTAAAAGTCCAAAACACAAAGGGTGAACACTTTCACTCGCGCAGGCACACGCGCGCGAGAGGGCGGCTCACACACATTTTCCGGCCATAAATCCTTTGTCTTTTTTTCCCTGCGTCTGTGTTAGGCAGAGAATTCACCGGTTATATCAACGGTACAATGGAAACGATGGAGATGAGGTCGGTGATGTTTCAGTTGGATTTACTCTTTTCCCCCCCCCCCAAATTATGTTTTACCTCCCATCCCTTCCCCCTCAAAGAAAAATCAGTTGGTCAAAAAACATTCGCAGAACAAACATGCTCGTATTGCCTCATTTTTTGGAAGTCTGGGTTTTCTTGGGCAACAGCACGGCTTGGATGTTAGCAGTACGCCTCCCTGCGCGATGGTCACCCCTCCAAGCAGCTTGTTGAGCTCCTCGTCATTCCGGATGGCAAGTTGGAGGTGAACGAGGGATGATCCTGGTCTTCTTATTGTCCCGGGCCGCGTTGCCGGCCAATTCTAGGATCTCAGCCGACAGGTACTCGAGCACGGCGGCCAGGTACACCGGTGCCCCGGCTCCCACTCGCTCGGCGTAGTTGCCTTTCCGCAGCAGGCGGTGGACGCGGCCGACGGGGAACTGCAAGCCAGCCCGAGAAGATCGGGACTTGGCTTTAGCCCGTGCCTTGCCGCCGGTCTTACCTCTGCCAGACATGTTTCGTTGTTTTACAATTGACTCGCCTGCTCGATGCAATGTAGCCGCCGCCGCCGATCACAATGTAACCGATGGTCGGTTTCAGCAGCAATGTACCGCCTGCTTGTCTGTTTCAGCAACAATGTAACGCCCGCGCGCCGCCGTTACAATGTAACAAACAAGCCGCCGACCTCAGGTTCTAGAACTGCATTTACTCCGCCCCCTAGGCGTCACCGCATATTAATAACCCGCGCGCGTCACTCTCTGCCCTGCGATTGGTCCGCCGCAGGTCAGGTAACTCTCCCATTGGACCTAATTTGGATCCTTCATTTGCATACTGCTGCAACGCCAACAACAGGCTCCCCGAGGCTCCCTTGGCTGAGACTGGCATGGGTGGGGCGTGTTGCAGGGACACCATCTGTTCATCTTGCGTATTAAGACAATGGTTCAATGCTTCTTTTATTCTCACGTGTACCAAGGTACAGTGAAATTGTTTTTTTAGCATACAGATCAGGAAGATTATTGCCGTACATAAATACACAATGCATAGAAACAGTCCACTGAGTCAATTCCATATGCAAGAGTCTCAAGGTTTTGGCGCCATTTCACAGTCCTAGCTGCAGCTGGCCATAAAGGCCCGTTGCAATTGTTGCCTTCATCTGTTCGTCCTGCGATCTGTCGTCCCTCTCCATGCCATGCCATGCCACCTTCAGCCTTCGTGCCCCGGGGGCGCCTTCCCCAGCTGACCTTGAGGGGCACGGAAGGTAAGACTCCCGGTGTTTTTTACCGGCCTTTGTCAGCATCCGCCGCGGTCTACGACTCCCTCCATCTTCCTCTCCAGTTCACGGTCTTCAGGACGAGCAGGGGCTGGGCTCGGCGCCTTCCCTTCTCCTGGTTGTGCGAAAGGCGAGCCAGGCCTGGGGTTTGACCGTGGCTCTCCAGAGCCTGCACACAGACTGACATACATACACGTACAAGAAACAATCCCTCACAATTACACTCTCGGCATCCCCCACTGCTCCTGAGCCTTGCTTCTTCGTGGTTACCTGCCCGGGAATTTGCTAAAGCACCAATCTCAATTTTATAACCACTGTAGCTGAGATCAAAGCAAAACACTGGTTCCATGCAGACCGCAGATGCTGGAATCTTGAACCAAAAACAAAACTGGAAGAACTTAGCGGTATCTGTTGAGCCAGCGACCCAACCTGAAAACATTTACTATTTCCCTCCATAGATGCTGCCTTACCCGCTGAGTTCCTCCAGTACTTTGTGTCTTTTGCGTAAACCAGCGTCCGCAGTTCCTTGTATTCCCACCTATCATTTACCAGGCTTTGTCCCGTCCCCACCTCTCTTTTCTAGCTTTCATCCTCCCTACTCCATCATTCCACATCCAAAACATCGTCTGCACATTCCCTCCACATATGTTGCATAGCCCGCTGTGTTGCTCCAGCAATTATTATTTTTTGGTTAAGATGGTTATAGAGGTTGTATAATATGTAGTATTTTCTCTCTCATTTGCAATATAATAATACTAGCTCGTTCTACATCGCCCATTCAATCATTAGTCCAGTCAACCTCTTTAAAATCATAACCAAAAAAACCCCGTCTAAGTGCTGGAGGAACTCAGCGGGTCAGGCAGCATCCGTGGATGGAATGAACAGAGGACATTTCGGGTCTGGTCCCTTCTTCGACCGAAAGAGAAGGGGGGTGAAACAAAGCCTGGTGAGTGATAGGTGGGTACAGGGGAGGGTGATTGGCAGATGGGTGTAGTATGTGACAAAGGCTGGAGGTGAAAAGGAGACAAAAGGGTATCAGCTAAGGAGAGAAGATGGGGGGTGAAATGTTTTAGAGTTGGGGAGCAGGCCCCTTATGTAGCTGAGCTCAGACACTCAGCTCAGTGACATTAGAGGGGACCAGATGGATTTGATAAACGACCTAGAGGAAGCGGTTGCACAGGCTAGGACTTGATTCCATGGAGCGCAGGAGGCTGAGGGACGATCTTACAGAAGTGTACAAGATCATGAAGGGAATAGATTGGGTAAATTAATAGAATCTTTTACCCTGAGTAGGGAAATAAAGAACTAAAGGACACAGCTTTAAGGTGAGGGTGAGGGAGGGAGGGGGGGGGAAGATTTTTTAGGAACCCGAGGGGTAACAAAGGGTGGTGGCTGTATGGAACGTGCTATGGTGTTGTGGTTGAGGCAGGTACTATCGCAATGTTTAAAAGACATTCGGACAGTTACATGGATATGATAGGTTTAGAGGGACATGGGCCAAACACAGGCATGTGGGACTAGTGTTGATGGGGTATATCGGTTGGCGAGGGTAAGTTGTGCCGAAGGGCCTGTTTCGACGCTCTATGTCACAATGACTATGAAAAGTGATGCCAAGTTATAACAATGTTGAGATTAAAGTGCTAACAATGTTAACTGACTACTCAAGGCCAGTTCATTGTTTAAGAAGGAACTGCAGATGCTGGGAAAATCGAACGTAGACAAAAATGCTGGAGAAACTCAGCGGGTGAAGCAGCATCTATGGAGCGAAGGAAATAGGCAACGTTTCCGGTCAAGACCCTTCTTCAGACTGATGTGAGGGTGGGGGGGGGCGGGAAGAAGAAAGGAAGAGGCTGAGACAGTGGGCTGAGGGAGAGCTGAGAAGGGGAGGAGAAAGCAGGGACTACCTGAAATTAGAGAAATCAATGTTCATACTGCTGGGGTGTAAACTGCCAAAGCGAAATATGAGGTGCTGCTCCTCCAATTTTACGGTGCTCCTCACTCTGGCCATGGAGGAGGCCCAGGACAGAAAGGTCGGATTCGGATTAATGTGAACCGAGCGGAGGTGTGGGTGAAGCGATCGCCAAGCCTACACTTGGTCTCACCGGTGTAGAGCAGCTGACACCTAGAGCAGCGGATGCAATAGATGAGGTTGTAGTAGGTGCAGGTGCAGGTGAACCTCTGCCGCACCTGGAAAGACTGCTTGGGTTCCTGAATGGAGTCAAGGGGGGAGGTAAAGGGACAAGTGTAGCATTTCCTGCGGTTGCAAGGGAAAGTGCCAGGAGAGGGAGTGGTTTGGGTGGAAAGGGATGAATTGACCAGGGAGTTACGGAGTGACTGCGGAAAGCAGACAGGGGAGGAGATGGGAAGATGTGGGAGGTGGCGAAAATGTCGGAGGATTATTTGTTGTATGTGACGGCTGGTAGGGTGGAAGGTGAGGACAAGGGGGGACTCTGCCCTTGTTACGAGTGGGGGGATGGGGAGTGAGAGCAGAGTTACGAAGTATAGAAGAGACGCTGGTGAGAGCCTCATCTATAGTAGAAGAGGGGAACCCCCGTTCCCTGAAGAAAGAGGACATCTCCGATGCCCTGGCGTGGAACACCTCATCCTGGGTGCAGATGCGGCGTAGACGGAGGAATTGGGAGTAGGGGATGGAGTCCTTGCAGGAAACAGGGTGGCCAGTTAGATAAGTTTCGAGGTTTCCTGGGTGAACCAAAAGTTGAAACAAGATGAAGTTGGCTCTCGTTGCAGATACCAATGGCCTTGAGGCAGGTCATCAGCGGCAGATCCTGCTGCTGTTCACTGCATGCAGCCTACAGCAGGAAACAGCTCACAGACAAACAGGGGGCTGAATGGAACATAGAACAGTACAGAAGATAGGCACATCTCTGGATGCTGCCTGACCTCTTGAGTTACTCCAGCACTTTGTGTCTATCAGTATAAATCAGCATCTGCAGTTCCTTGTTTCTGTCGAACACTACAGCATAGCAAACAGGCCCTTTGGCTATATCGAACATGATGACAAGACCATCTCTCATATGCCTGCACGTGATCTATATCCCTCCATTTCCTGCATATCCATGTGCCTATCTAAAAGCGTCTCAAACATCACAATCGTATCTGCCTCCACCACCAACCCCGGCATGCGCGTTCTGGGCACCCACCTAAAAACGTTCCCCACACCTGCTTTGAACTTTGCCCCTTGCACTTTAAAGCTATACCCTCTAGTATTTGAGTTTTTGATCTTGGAAACGTTTCTGACTGTCTACTCTATCTATGCTTCTCATAATTTTCTATAGCAACCTCTGGTGTTCCAGCAGGGCCGGATTTACGTATAAGCTTCACAAGCTTAAGCTTAGGGCCTCGAGATCTAGGGGGGCCTCGGCCTCACGTATAAAACTTTTGACATAATGCCGTTGTTACAAAACCTACCATCAGTGGCACTCCCCGGGGTCTTCCACCATCAATTCCACCGACCCTCGCCACCCCACCGCCCTCCAGCAGCCTGCAGCCGTCGCCTTACCTGCAGCTTGGACTCAGTACCGGGCCTGAAGCTTTCACACTGCAGACTCCCACTCCCCTGGGTTTGACTGCGCTGGGTCCAAGCGCCAGTCCCCCAACCCTGGTAACATCAGTGGCTGTTCCACTGGGTCTTCCCCATCCCCCTCAAACCATGTGACCCCAGCTCTTCCCCACCCACACTACAGTCTTCATACCCCCCTCCTCCTTGACCACCCACCACTCCCGCCACCAGACATCGCCTCGGCCTCAGTCCACTCACCTGACTTCCTCCGGCCCCAACCCCCATCCTTGCCGTGTGTTCACCATCCCCCCCTGACCTCCCCCTCTCAGATACCGAACGGTCTGTGCTCAGCAGAGGCCTCACCTTTGTCCCCCTCCATCCCCACCTCAATGAGTTCCGCGCCCGCCGCGATTTGGAGCTCTTCTTCCGTCGCCTCCGCCTCACAGCGTTCTTCCATGGGAAGGAGTCCTCGCCCCCCATTGATGATCCCTTTTCCCATCTCCAACAGACCCCCTCCTCTCGAGCCCCCCTGCAATCCCCGCTACGGCGGCCCGGTGCTCAGGCCCTCTCGACGGGATGATGGAACTCCGATGTCGGAACGGAAGAACACCCTCAGCGGCTTGGACTTCCGAATCGGCCTTCGGGACTTCGGGAGACCGCGGCTCCCGAAGTCCACAGGCTGAGCTGGGCGGAGATTCACGCTGGCGGTCCTCGGCAAAAGGATCCCAGGGCTCGGCGATGTTGAAATCAGCGTGGCTCGAGGCTGGGAGCTCCGCAAACCACAGCTCTGATGTTGAAGCAGCAGGCTCAACACTCCGGAGCTTCAAACGGCGATCCAGGTAAGGCATCGCCCACTCCGTGGTGAATCCAATATGTATTTTAAAACCAACTGTTTAATGACAACATACAGTAGGATCTAAAAGTGTCACACTGTCACTGTCGGGTAGTCATGGTCCTCTAGTCGTGGTGGTGGGGGATTGGGAGGGTGGGGCCTCTAGGTGGAATAGCCTAGGGGCTCTCTACATATAAATCCGGCCCTGTGTTCCAGAGAAAACAGTTCAAGTCTGTCCAATCTCTCCCTGTCAATAATACTCCCTAATCCAGGCAGCATTCAGGTAAACCTCTGCACCCTCTCTGAAATTTCCACATCCTTCCTGTAATGGCGTGACCAGAACTGCATGTAATACCTCAAATGTCATAAAGCTGCATCATGACTTCCTGACTTTGGAATGTTACATTAGTCTGACAGTCTGGGTAACTAAAGTATAAGTGTAATCCCCCTCTTTTATTTGTGAATAGTTGTATAATTGTCATTTGTAATGCATACAGCAGGGAGCTCAGTTAAACAGTGAAAGAAATGTGAGTGGCACAGTGACGCAGCGGTAGAGTTGTTGCCGCGCAGCGCCAGCGACCCAGGTTCGATCCAAACCATGGATGCTGTCTGTATGGAATTTGCACGTTCTCCCTGTGACCGAATGGATTTCCTCCGGGTGTTCCAGTTTCCTCCCAGATCCCAAGGATGTGCGGGGTTGTAGGTTAATTGGCCTCTGTAAATTGCCCCTAGTGTGTAGAGGAGTGAGAAAGTGGGATAACATAAAACTTGTGTGAACAGGTGGTCGGCATAGATTCCATGGGCCGAAAGGCTTCTTTCCATGCTGTATCACTAAACTAAACAAAGGTTTATCGCTCCACATGTTGGGTTGGGTTGAGGTTTATTATTGTCACTTGTACCAAGGTACAGTGAAAAACGTTTTTGCATGTTTAATCAGATCAGATATACTATACATAAATACAATCAGTTCAAACTCAAGTACAATAGATAGAGCAAAGGGGAAGATACAGAGTGGAGAATATAGTTCTGTTGTTTTTCTCATCTGTGATAAGGTTGCCCAGTTTTGCACACCCCTTCCAACGGTGCTGTGCTCCCTCAATGTTGCCCCTCTGGCAGTAAGTGCTGCCTCAGTCCTGCTCCATCTGCAATATTCCCTCAGTACTGCCCCTCCCACAGAGTGATGCTCCCTCAGTATCCCCCCCCCCCCACAGAGTGATGCTCCCTCAATACTGCAAGACATCTACTTCTTCACAGTCTGCTGATGTCAGTATTACACTGGGTATCCACAGTGGATAGTGCCAGGCTGGTTTGAGAAGCACTTTTAAGAGCAGATGGAGCCCTTAGCTCTATGGAGGATATGTGTATAAAGAACCTTAAGTAAAGCTCTTTCAATCCCACTTGGACAGCAGCTGGTGGATTGTGTCGATGTCTGGCAGGCAGTGGCGTTCCATCTCCTTGTCCTTAACCACGCAGTCTGTGTGTCTGGGAGGTGTTGTCAGAGTAGCCAAGAGTCAAGAGTGTTTTATTGTAATACAGTATGTCTCAGACTGTATACTTCTCCGTGGATTGTCACCTTGTCGTGGTGGAGAAGCTTGTGTAGACCTGAGATCCTGAGAGCGATGCTGTGTGGAGCTATGCTCCTGGTAGGGCCATCCATGGCTGTACGGTCGAGGGGGAGGTCTCTGACAAAGAGCAATCCAACCAAGACCTCAACGGTGGAACAGGCTGACCTTAGTGGAGCGTCACAACGGCTGGGAAGACGGATGAAGGCTGCAGCAGAAATGGGTCTCCGGTCGTCTTGAACTCCATGCCACTGGATCCTGACCCAGATCTGTGAAGGACCGTGGGGTGGCTGTCTGTGCATCAGTCTCCCCACGTTAAACAAAGTCACGCACAGGCGTCCTCCATATAGGGAATAGCACCCTGGAGACACTTTCCTACAAATCTGAGGAAGGACATTATTGCCATAGAGGGAGTGCAGAGAAGGTTCACCAGACTGATTCCTGGGATGTCAGGACTGTCTTATGAAGAAAGACTGGATAGACTTGGTTTATACTCTCTAGAATTTAGGAGATTGAGAGGGGATCTTATAGAAACTTACAAAATTCTTAAGGGGTTGGACAGGCTAGATGCAGGAAGATTGCTCCCGATGTTGGGGAAGTCCAGGACAAGGGGCACAGCTTAAGGATAAGGGGGAAATCCTTTAAAACCGAGATGAGAAGAACTTTTTTCTCCCAGAGAGTGGTGAATCTCTGGAACTCTCTGCCACAGAGGGTAGTCGAGGCCAGTTCATTGGCTATATTTAAGAGGGAGTTAGATGTGGCCCTTGTGGCTAAAGGGATCAGAGGGTATGGAGAGAAGGCAGGTACGGGATACTGAGTTGGATGATCAGCCATGATCATACTGAATGGCGGTGCAGGCTCGAAGGGCCGAATGGCCTACTCCTGCACCTAATTTCTATGTTTCTATGACACCATGGTCAACCATGACCGAAGGGGACCTAAGAAATGTCTCAGACAAAACAATGTAATTCTGATTTGCAACAGCACAACAGAATATGTAAACATAGTACTCTATAAGCAATATAATAAATGAAAAAAAAGTTCAGTGGAATTATTTATATATATATATATATATATATATATATATAAATAAAATCTGGAAATCATGGATAAGGTGACGTTTCGGGCCTTCTGTCAGATGATGCCTGACCCACTGAGATACTCCAGCACTTCATGCCTTTTTTGTTGTAAACCAGCATCTGCAGTTCCTTGTTTCTCTAATCTTGGTTATGTCTTCAAAAAACCTAATCAAACTGGTGAGACATGATTTCTCATGCACAAAGCCATGATAATAATTCCTGATCAGTCCTTACCTTTCCAAACACAAATAAATGCTGTTTCTCAGAACCTCCTTTAGTAACTTTCCCACCACTGACTGCTGTTAGGTTTACCAACCTGTTGTGTTCCCTGGTTACCCCTGTCCCCTTCTTAAATAGAAGACTAATGATCTATCCTCTAGTCTTTTGGTATCTCACCTTGGCCAAGGAAAGCACAGATATCTCAGCCATTACTTCAGTAATGAGAAGGGTCCCAAAGTGAAATGTCACGTATCTGTATTCTGCAAGGATGCTACCTTTCCCGCTGAGTTGCTCCAGCATTTTAGGCTGTGGGCCGAGCATCGAAAATGTGCCTAGAATTTAAGTTTCGTGACCCATGTCTGGTATCTACTTGAAATTTGGCATGGATTTAGATGAAATATAATTGAGAAGGAATTCATAACTCGTCAGTGCAAAAGTTGCACACTAATTAAGCCAATTAAAAAATGAAATCGAAAAGTAAGGGCCATCTTGTGCTCGATGCTCATATTACTCTATGAGGAGCCTAATTCCGTGCTGCGGTCTATTTAAACCATATTATTACATAGAAAATAGGTGCAGGAGGAGGCCATTCGGCCCTTCGAGCCAGCACCGCCATTCATTGTGATCATGGCTGATCGTCCCCAATCAATAACCCGTGCCTGCCTTCTCCCCATATCGCTTGATTCCACTAGCCCCCAGAGCTCTATCTAACTCTCTCTTAAATCCATCCAGTGATTTGGCCTCCACTGCCCTCTGTGGCAGGGAATTCCACAACTTCACAACTCTCTGGGTGAAAACGTTTTTTCTCACCTCAGTCTTAAATGACCTCCCCTTTATTCTAAGACTGTGGCCCCCGGTTCTGGACTCGCCCAATATTGGCAACAACAACAACATATTATACTGTAGCGAGACCAAACAGGTAGAGTTTGTAAAATAGTTTTATTGTAAAAACAACATTTAAACTACACGGGTATCTGGTCGCGGGAAAACGGTTTTTGAGCTATTTTCAACTGTCAACTGTCAACCGTCAACTGGTAACTGTCAAAATCCCGCGCACCAACCCTGTCACGTGACAGTTCCGGCCAGTGACGAGGGTTCTGTAATACGCAGTTTAGCCACTAGGTGCCGCTACAATACCATATATATCAAGAGTCAAGAGAGTTTATTGTCATGTGTCCCAGTTAGGACAATGAAATTCTTGCATTGCTGCAGTCATAAATATAGATCAGATCAGTGTGTCCATATACCATAGAATATATATATATATACACACATCAGTAAACAGATAAAGTGCAATAGGTTGTTATAGTTCATAGTTTGTTTGAAGTTGTGTTTAATAGTCTGATGGCTGTGGAGTAGAAGCTGTTCCTGAACCTGGATGTTGCAGGTTTCAGGCTCCTGTACCTTCTACCCGATGGCAGCGGAGAGATGAGTGCGTGGCCAGGATGGTGTGGGTCCTTGATGATGCTGACAGCCTTTTTGAGGCAGCGACTGCGATAGATCCCCTCGATGGTAGAGAGGTCAGAACTGATGATGGACTGGGGCAGTGGTTATGACTTTTTGCAGCCTTTTCTTCTCCTGGACACTCAGGTTGCCGTAACAAGCCACGATGCATGCTCTCTACAGTTATATATGACTTATATATGATTTGTGAATATGACTGGAGTTATATATATTATATAAAAATAATATAATGAATATAATTGTGAGTATGTATGTTGAGTGAGACTGCCGCGGAGGCAGCCGACAGCCCGACCAACCCCTCACAGCACCCATGGGCTGGCCGACAGCCCGACCGACCGACTGACTGACCCTAACCCTAATCCTAATCCTAGCTCTACATTATTTATCATTTTTATTTAACAGTTCACATCATCTTTACAACGATAAATCAGTTGTAAAACAAAATTATCAGCAAGGTTAGCATTACCTTTATTTTTTTCCAAACTTTGCTATTTTTTTAATGTAATTAGAAGGCAGCCGTGATCGCAGTGTGCTCGCTGCCAAGCTACCATGAAACAAAGCGCGTGAGTGGTCAATTGCCGTCCGACACAATGTCAAACGTGCATTGCTTGGAATATTGGACAAATTGGAGGTTTTTCTTATATTTTAAAAATATGTGCAGGTTTTGGTCTTGACGAGTTTCAGGTATGATTTCTGTAATATTTGTACGCAATATGTTATAAATACAGGTAGATACATGATTTGGGTCACAAAATGAAACGGAAAAGCACCTCGGCCCACGGTCTATTTTGTGACTTTCAGTAATCTCCTCCCTGGCTGCCTGCAACATCATAGGATATTAGACATGATGACCTTTATGTTTCAATAAGATCCCCTCTCAACCTTCCAAACTCCAGAGTGTACAAGCTCAGCCGCTCCATTCTCTCCGCATATGACAGTCCCGCCATCCCGGGAATTAACCTTGTAAACCTACGCTGCACTCCCTCAATAGCAAGAATGTCCTTCCTCAAATTAGGGGACCAAAACTGCACACAATACTCCAGGTGGGGTCTCATTCTGGGGTTCTGTACAACTGCAGAAGGACCATTGATCAGGGCATTGAGTACAGATTAGGAAGCCATGATGTCTCTGTACAAGATTTTGTGCAGCTCGGTCAGCGGTAAAGTTGCTGCCTTACAGATAATACAGCGCCAGAGACCCGGGTTCAATCCTGACTACGGGTGCTGTCTGTACGGAGTTTGTACATTCTCCCCATGACCTGTGTGGGTTTTTTCCGAGATCTTCGGTTTCCTCCCACACTCCAAAGATGTACAGGTATGTAGATTAATTGGCTTGGTAAATGTAAAAAATGTCCCTAGTGTATGTAGGTTAGTATTAATGTGCGGGGATCGCTGGTTGGCGCGACCCGGTGGGCCGAACCCGAAAGGGACTGAACTAAATGATGAGACCACACTTGGAGCACTGTGTAGGAAAGAACTGCAGAGGCTGGTTTAAATCGAAATTTTAATGGGTGATGTTTCCGGTCGAGACCCTTCTTCAGACTTCGCACCTGTTCAGGTTTAGTTTAGAGATACAGTGCGGCCCATCGGGCCCGCGCCGACCAGCGATCCCCGCATATTAATACTATCCATATATCAAGCCAATTAACCTACAAACCTGTACATCTTTGGAGTGTGGGAGGAAACCGAAGATCTTGCAGGTCATGGGGAAAACGTATAAACTCCGTACAGACAGCACCCTTAGTCGGGCGCTATAAGGCAGCAATTCTACCGCTGTGCCACCATGTCGCCAGTTCTGGTCACCCAGCTATTAGAAAGATATCATTGAGATGCAAACTGTGCAGAAAAGATCCATGAGGATGGAACCAAGACTAGAGGGCTTGAGTTATAAGGAGTGCTGGATCGGCTGGGTCATTTTTCTCTGGATCGTAGGATGTTAGAAGTGACCTAATGGAAATATATAAAATCATCAATAGAGAGTGTCTGAAGAAGGGTTTCGACCCGAAACGTTGCCTATTTCCTTCGCTCCATAGATGCTGCCTCACCTGCTGCGTTTCTCCAGCATTTTTGTCTACAATAGATAGTGTGAATACAGTCTTTTTCTCGTGGTAGGGCAGTCTAGCACTAGAGGGCATGGGCTTAAGGTGAGAGGGAAAAAGGTTGAACAAGAAACAAAGGGGCAACTTTTTAACAAAGAGAATGGTGGGCATATGGAACGAGCTGCCAGGGGAGGTAGTTGAGGCAGGTACTATAACAACATTTGGCAGGGTTTAGAGGGATATGGGCCAACTGTGGTTAAATGGGACTATCATACATTGGGCATCTGGTCAGCATGGATGAGTTGGGCAGAAGGGTCTGCTTCAACTGTATAGTTTGGTGTAGTTTGTTTGGAGAGCTGTCTTCACTACTAGAGCTGCAATGTTGTCTACACCCATTGCACTGGCTGGATCCAATCCTTTCAGCCACTTCTTTATAGTGTAAGAATGAATTGCAGATGCTGGTTTAAACCGAGGATAGACACAAAAAAGCTGGAATAACTCAGCGGGACAGGCAGCTTCTCTGGAGAGAAGGAATGGGTGACATTGTCTGAAGAAGGGTCTCGACCTGAAACGTCACCCATTCCTTCTCTCCAGAGATGCTGCCTGTTCCGCTGAGTTACTCCATCTTTTTGTGTCTATCTTCACTTCATTATAGTATTGGAACAAATCAATTGGCTGTAGAATGGCTTTTATGCTGGTGGGAATCTTTGGAACAAGGATTGTGACGAATTAGTATATTTATACGGAGGTACAGTTAAAAGGTTTTTGTTGCATGCTGTAACATGGGTAACTATTACCGTTGCCATCACTGATTGTAGGGGTGGGGGAGTTGAAAGGCAGGGAGGGAAATGATTCGGCCCACCGACTGCAGGGCAGCCCACGCCTTCCCGCGCCCCGCCACCAGGGGTCGCTGCTGCCGTGGCGACGTTGACGCCTTCAGAACTCGCGCACTGTTGGTCACCCCGGCAACTGAGTGGTCGCAGCCACAGCAGCAGCAGCCGCCGATCCGATCCAGGTCCCACCTCCCGAGAAGAAGGATCCTCAATGGGTTTGACTATTGGTTCGTCGCGGGGCGGAGACAGAAAGGAGGAGAAGGAGGTGAATGAAATGGAGGATGAGTAAGCATGCGCAGCAGGGGTGGGTGGATGGAGCCGGCGGCCGGTTCAAGGGACCATGCGCGTTGGGACGAGTGGGAAGGACCATTAGCAAGGGGCGGGGAGAGGGGAGCATGCGCGTTGGGGACAGTGGGAAGGGACAGCGGAGCAGAGCAGAGAATATGCGCCTAGGAGTTAATGGGCGGGGTCAGATGAGAAGAGGAGGGGCGAGGTGGAGCATGCGCAATGGCACCGGTTTGTGGGGAGGGGGCTCGGAACGTAGAGGTGTGCAGAGAGCATGCGCATTGGGACCAATGGGCGGGCCCAGGTGGCAAGGGGCGGGACGAGAAGGGGCATGCGCAGTTGACTCGTCGCCGGTAGTCGGCGGCCGAGCGCGAGCAATTCGGGAAGTTGCGGTCGCAGCTGAGGTTAACGTCCGCGCCGGTCGCCACCTCCCCAGGCCGCCGCCCGCATGGCTTCCACCGTCTTGTCCGCCCCGCAGGAGGAGATGAAAGCCACCATCAAGAAGCTGATCGACTCGAATTTGGTGGTAGTGTTCAGCAAGAGCACCTGCCCGTTCTGCAAGAAGGTGAGACGGGGGGACGAGGGGTGGGGGCCTTGGGGAGTGGAGTGGGGGAGAGCTTTGGAGTTAGGGGGGTGAGGGTCTGGGGGAGAGGCAGGTGGGGGGGGCTAGGGGAGAGGGGGTGGTGGCCTGGGGGAGAGGGGGATATGCCTGGGGGAGAGTGGGATATGTCTGGGGGAGAGTGGGATATGCCTGGGGGAGAGTGGGCTATGCCTGGGGGAGAGAGGTGTGGAGGGACATCGTGGGTCAACGTTCTGCCTTCTCTTCTTGCCTCTATGTCCATAATGAAAGAAATGCTATGTAAACAGTCATGCTGCTGGGTCTCCTACCTAATTTTCATGCCTTTTTCTTTATCTACAATGGGGAAATGCTATAGAAACATAGAAAATAGGTGCAGGAGTAGGCCATCGGCCCTGAGAGCACCGTTTTTCAATATGACCATGGCTGATCATCAAAAATCAGTACCCTGTTCTCTCCCCATATCCCTTGATTCCTTTAACTCTAAGAGCTAAATCTCTCTTAAACATCCAGTGAATTGGCCTCCACTGCCATCTGTGGCAGAGAATTCCACAGATTCACAACTCTGGGTGAAAACGTTTTTCCTCATATTTTGTATGTAAATGATCATTCCGTAGAGTCTCCCTTCTTCCATGCCCTCTGGTCACAATGGGGAAATGTTATGTAAACAGTCACACAAAAGAGTCTTCCCACCCCTCTGTCTACAATGGGGGAAATGCTATGTAAACATCATGCTGCAGAACCTCTAGCCCCTCTTCTGTGCCTGTGTATCTGCGATGTGGAAATGTTATATAAACCTGTCAGTCTGCAGATTCTCTCACTACAAGTGATTTCACACAACTAAGAGAATTCTACATTGTGTACTGGCGTGCATTTATTCTAGAGTACAAATATGAACTATCTTGTTGCTCTTTGTGTGAAGTTGTTAGTCTGAAGAAGGGTCCCGACCAAAAACATCACCTATCCATGTTCTCCAGTGATGCTGCCTGACCCACTGAGTTACTCTAGCTCTTTGTCCTTTTTGCATTTCCTCAAGTACTTTTTTGTTTTGAAGTGTTGCGTCAATTGTTATTTTCTTCAAGCTTTCCTCTATTCTCCAGCCGTTCTGTACCATGTTCGTACTTGGCCCTGGTCAGCAAGTATAGGAATGTTCAACTGTTGTCATGGGCAGGTTCGTGGTTGAGGTGCTTCAAATAGAGATGAAGGTTGCAAGCACCTGCTTTAGTGGCAGGTTTAAAAAAATCCTTTTTCAAAAAAGTGTCGTCTTGTGCTCTAGAGTTCTACAAGTGCTGATAACACTTTACAAAGATAAATTGGAGTCCTGCAATTTGATTACAATGTTCCCATGGTGAATTCAAATATCTTCAGGATCTTTGGATTGTAGTTGTATGGGACATATTAACACATGGTTTAAAGTCAAGTTGCTGAAGGAACTCCAGCGGGTCAGGCTAGTCTGTTGAGGAAAATGGAGGAGGTGTGGTGGGGGTTGGTGAAGGTATAACTAGAGATGGGCACATGCAATTGTAGTCTTATAGTACTGTGCCCATTGTGTGGTCTGTGGGTAATATTCAGACAATGTTTGTTTCTTTTCATAACAAATCTCTCTCTTTTTTATATATCATAGGTTAAGGATCTTTTTGCGAGCCTGGGTATTGATATTCACGTTGTGGAGCTTGATGTAATAGGTAATAATGTTTTTATTCAACTGATTTTGGTTGATAGTGATTACCCAATTCTATTCAAAGACACTGTTTTAATATTTGATGTGCTGTCCTTATCAGTATAGACTTTCAGTAGAACATTGCAAACAAAAGGGAGATGTGCAGAGTCATGCAGAGCAAGGGAAAATGGTTAGATTCTAGTTCAAATTGTTTATGGGTTATCACTTTATTACCATGATGCATAATAAACAATGAAGCTGCTGTGTCACCATGTTCTTGCATTTTTTTTCCCCTCTAATCTTCACCCAAATACATAGTTTGTCAGCAGCCCACCTTGCCCTCGAGAGAGAGAAGCAAAAATTATCAGGTTGATCACCTTCTAGGGGAATTGAGATTTGATAGAATTACATTCGGCCCAATCTGCTTGTGCTAGCTCTTCAGTAGAGCTGTTAAAATACTCCTGCAGCCCTTTACCTGAAGATTTTTATTCCTTCATTATTCTTATGACTGCTACTTACTGGCAGAAGGTACAGAAGCGTGCACCACCAGACTGCGGAATAGCTGCTTCCACCCCATTATCAGGATTCTGAATGGGCTTGAATAAAGGGCCAAGTGGATATTTAATTGAACTGTACTAAATTATGTAATTGAAAGAATGAGTATGAAGGACATTTCTTTACCGGTGTGATCAGTAACCAAGCGTTACATGGACTTTCAGAGAGCATTTGATAAGGTCCCACATAGGAGATTAGTGGACAAAATTAGGGCACATGGTATTGGGGATAGAGTGCTGACATGGATAGAGAATTGGTTGGCAGATGGGAAACAAAGAGTAGAGATTAACGGGTCCCTTTCAGAATGGCAGGCAGTGACTAGTGGGGTACCGCAAGGCTTGGTGCTGGGACCGCAGCTATTTACAATATACATCAATGATTTGGATGAATGGATTCAAAGTAACATTAGCAAATTTGCAGATGACACAAAGCTGGGTGGCAGTGTGAACTGTGAGGAGGATGCTATGAGAATGCAGGGTGACTTGGACAGGTTGGGGGAGTGGGCAGATGCATGGCAGATGAAGTTTAATGCGGATAAATGTGAGGTTATCCAGTTTGGTAGCAAAAACAGGAAGGCAGATTACTATCTAAATGGCGTCAAGTTGGGAAAAGGGGAAGTACAATGGGATCTGGGGGTCCTTGTTCATCAGACTATGAAAGTAAGCATGCAGGTACAGCAGGCAGTGAAGAAAGCGAATGGCATGTTGGCCTTTATAACAAGAGAAATCGAATATAGGAGCAAAGAGGTCCTTCTGCAGTTGTACAGAGCCCTAGTGAGACCACGCTAGAGGCAGGAAACATGTTCCCGATTTTGGGGGAGTCCAGAACCAGGGGACACAGTTTAAGAATAAGGAGTAAGCCATTTAGAATGGAAACGAGGAAACACTTTTTCTCACAGAGAGTTGTGAGTCTGTGGAATTCTCTGCTTCAGATGGCGGTGGAGGTAGGTTCTCTGGATGCTCTAGATAGGGCTCTTAAAAATAGCGGAGTCAGGGGATATGGGGAGAAGGCATGAATGGGGTACTGATTGGGGATGATCAGCCATGATCACATTGAATGGCGGTGCTGGCTTGAAGGGCCGAATGGCCTACTCCTGCACCTATTGTCTATTGTAAAGACCCCAAATAATTAGGAGCAATTTTGAAGATATTGAACTTCAACCAGCTCGAGTCGAGCATTATATAGGTGAAACTTCATCTTGGTGGTGGAATGACAAGTAAGCTGAAGTTCATCACAATCACTGCAACATTTCTTTTTTCCCCTGACTGGATTTTTTTTTAGGCAGTAGCTGGGGAGAAAAATGTTGAAGGGGTCTAGGGCACTAGCCAGAGCTTGTGCTTTTCTCTTTGCCCATAATATTCATTTCTTCTTATCCTGTATTAAATTTAAAATATTGAGTCCAGCTATTTAGAGATGTGGTGCAGGTTGCTATGGCAATTGGACAAACAGTGGTTTCAAGAGGGAAATTAGCATCTAAAGCAATTCACTTGTGCTTTTGCATATACATGTGTTCAAAAGCACAGCAAAGGTACTTTAGCTATAAAGGTACATCAGCTGCAGATCATTAGTCTGCACAGGTCTTTAGTACTCAGCCAAGTGCACCACCTGGGCCGGATGCTTTCTGTGGATTCACCTTCTTAAAGTAGTTCCTGTGCAGGAAGTGTGAGACATTTTCTGCATGTCTTGCAAATAGTGAGAAATTCATCATTAATTATTCAATAATTTTGAATAATTATTCAACGCTACTTTGAGGGAGTGGGAGAATAATTATTCAGACTATGAGGTGGTGTGGAAGAGAAAGTAATTGGATAACGTAGATGGCCAATAAGTTTCTCCTGCAAACAAAAATTTCAATAACACTACCAGGTACTGTGTGGGCAGCAGGTTTCTCTTTACTCTTCCACTCCATCGAAGTAGGGATGTGGTTCTGGTCAACCACAATCTCATCCTGACCTTTTAAACTCCAATCTCCATTTACAGTTTGCCATTCCCTGAGTTTGCTCAGTGTGGGTCTTGTACAATGCAGATAATATATCCATAAGGCTTGCTAACAGATTTCATTAATAGTCATGTTAAGTAGCAATGTTACAAAATTTTGAGATTTTAAAAATCAAGTCTGTAATTTATCCCATCAGATAAAGCATAAAAAGACGTTTAATTTGACACCTAATTCACTTTCATATCTTCAGTATTAAAAAAAGTCGTGGGCATTTTCATACTCGGAAATTAGCATCTTGTTCCCTATTGCTTTTCCATTGACTTAACACAAAAGCTGTGATCGAGGACAGTCAAAAGCCCATAACTTTCTTAAAAATCAAGAGAACTGAAAGAAATTTTCAGTTATTATAGATTGAAGCATTCTGAAACAAATATGAAACAATCTTACTTAGATGACATGAACTTAAAGCATATAATTAGTTAGTTACCAAATTGTAGCTAATTACAAAATTCAATTACTAGATCTAAACATCTATCAATTTCTTAAGAATAGATTAACATTTTTAAATAGCCTAAGTGTCCAAATAACATTCACACAAGAATTCACAATATAACATAATTTTTAAATCTCATTGTCGTGGATTTATAGGCCAAATGGAAGGAATTTAATGTTTAATACCTGTAAATTAATGGGCATTTAAATCATCTTGCGAGTGGGTTTTTCTGGAACGCGATCATTTGGAACGTTGATTTGCGGTGAATTTAACCCCGTATCGGCATGAAAAATACTGCCGTTAGTTCGGGGAAAAGAATCACCGTTTCGCATTTTAAAATGTGAATTAAAGGCCTCTTAAGAAGCACTTTTATACATAAAATAAACTGCTTTCGTTTACCTGTCCCATGCGTGAAATCCGTCCCAGTTGTCGGCGTTGACGGCTTTCGAAGCTGATTTTAAAATAACTCCAGCGCTGAACTTGTCGATCGAATAAAAATAAAAAATACACAAAACGCCCGTCGGAATGATTCTTCAGCAAAAGCTGGCACTCCAACGAAATATAATTCAGGACAAGGTAGGAGAAACCCGCGTTTTAACCTCCCCCCCCCCTCAAAGGCGCCAAAATCGCGCACACGGCCAGTGCAGAATTGCAGCGCCGCTGAAGGTAAGTATTGTAACATACCTATGTTAAGCACCTTAGGATGTTCTAATATGTTAATGGCACAATATAAATATGATCTATCTGTGCGTGGTTTCCATGACCTGTTTTGATTGTTTTACGAGTCACAGTTCATGATTTCACATCTAAGTCCCTTAGTGCTTAGTACAGCTGACATAAAACACTTCAACTGCCCCGCCTATCCCAAAAATGTAAAACAAAAGCCTGTAATATTGATCAGATGCTGAACCAGTTGGTGTATTTGTGCAGACTGCAAGCTAAATACAGCATGTCAGTCATTTACAATGTAGAAACAAGAACTGCAGATGTTGGTTTACACAAAAGAGCACAAAGTGCTGGAGTAACTCAGCGGATCAGGCAGCATCTCTATAGAAAATGGATAGGTGACGTTTGAGGTCAGGGCCCTTCAGACTGATTGTAGTGGGGCGGGGTGGAAAGCTGAAGTGTGAAGGGTCTCAACCCAAACCGTTACCTATCCATTTTCTCCAGAGATGCTGCCTTAACCGCTGAGTTACTCCAGCACTGTGTGTCCAATTGTTTTCTTCAGGTATCCAGCCCTCTTGTCATTGCTATCCAGACACTAAGTTGTATTTTCTCTGCCATGTTTTTCTCTCTCCAGAGAAGGGAGCACTTATGCAGGAGATGTTGAATGATATGACGGGCCAGCGGACTGTTCCCAATGTGTTTGTTAACAAGGCTCATTTGGGTGGCTTTGACAGTACCAAGCAGGTAAGGTACTATTTGATGAAGCTGCACAAGTTCCTTGCTGCGAAAAATACTTCATATAACCCTGTGGCGGACCTACAATTTTGGGGCCCTGAAGCTTGAACTGTTATGGGGGCCCTTCGCAACCAGCAATGAGGTCTGAGTAACCACTGTTATCTTCTTTAATGGGGTTGTTGCACGACAGGGGTCCAGGGGCAGCGCCCTGGTGAGGGTTCAGAGGGCAAAGACCTGCATTTTCAATAAATTGAAAGTAATTATCAAGCTTTCTCGCCCCACAAATAAACCTCACACCTTAACCCCACCTCAACTTAACTAAAGCTCCCACCTCACACCTAATCAGCGCCTCGACTAATCGCTGCCTCGCTCCCGCTATAGCCCCCCTCCGGCCGTTGGCAACGCCTCACGTGAGCGGAACGGCTACAACCGGGGGGGGGGGGCGAGCATGGGCGGGGCTGCGGGATTTAAATCGGAAGAATACGCTTCTGGGGCCCCTGCAGGATTAGGGGCCCTTAAGCTTCATTAGTATCATAGTAGATCCGCCCCGATATAACCTTTATAAAGGAATTACATTTGAATTTGCCTCGTTCCTTTCCCTGCTTTATAATTTAGTTGAGAGATACAACGCGGAAACAGGCCCTTCGGCCCTCCGAATCCGCGCCGACCAGCGATCCCTGCACATTAACACTACCCTACACACACTAGGGACAATTTTTACATTTACCAAGCCATTTAACCTACATATTTCATTTATTATTTAGAAAAACAGTCTGAATGTAATTTAGAAGTTGCATGATTAAGTGTGGAGCCCATTCCAGATGTATTTGGAATTCCAATGTGATGATGAGACCTACAGATCAAGTCCTTGGTTTGATTCCCTTGTCTCTCCTAAGTTAAGAAACTCATCCTTTGGCCCACCACATGCTGACTGTTTAGCCTATCTTCATTAATTGCATTTGCCTGCATTATACTTCTATGCCATACCTATTCAAATGTCTGCTTAAAAGCATCCAAAAGTAGTGATTGTATCTGTTTCTCCACCACCTGGCAGCATGCTCCCGATATCAACCACTCTCTGTATGGGTAAACTATTATCTCAGATCCCCTTTAAATCTCTTCCTCCTCACCTTATACCTTTTATTTTTGACATGTCTATCTTGGGAAATTGACTTAACTACTTTGCCTCATTATTTTCTATATCTCTATCAAGTCACCCATCAGCCTCCTTTGTTCCAAAACTAAAGTCCTCCAATGCAGTCAACATCCCGGTGAAGCTCTGCACTTTCTCCAGTGTAACCATGCCCTTCCGTTAGCTTGTTAAGCAGAACTGCACACAATACTCTTGCTTGGTAAGGTGTCAAAGGTTATCCGCAGAAGGCAGGAGATTGGGGTTGAGAGGGAAAGATAGATCATCCATGATTGAATGGCGAAATCCATGACTCGATTGGCCCAATGGCCTCATTCTGCTCCTATGGCTTATGAGCTTACTCCAAATTTGGCCTAAGCAAAGGTTTTATTCAGTTTCAACATGCCATCTTAACTTTCATGTTTAAGATAGAACTGCAGATGCTGGAAAAATCAAAGGTAGAAAATAAATGCTGGAGAAACTCAGCGGGTGAAGCAGCATCTATGGAGCGAAGGAATATGTGACATTTCGGGTCGAAACCTTCTTCAGATTGATTTGGGGGGGCAGGAAGAAGAAAGGAAGAGGCGGAGACAGTAGGCTGTGGGAGAGCTGGGGAGGGGAAGGAGGGAGAAAGCAAGGACTACCTGAAATTGGAGAAGTCAGTGTTCATACCGCTGGGGTGTAAACTGCCCAAGCGAAATATGAGCTGTTGCTGCTCCAATTTGCAGGGGGACTCTGGCCATGGAGGTGGCCCAGGACAGAAAGGACGGAATGGGACGGGAAGATGGTGCTGAGCCACCGGGAGATCATGTTGGTTAATGCGAACTGGGCGGAGATGTTGGGCGAAGCGATCGCTATGCCTACACTTGGTCTCACCGATGTAGAGCAGTTGACACCTAGAACAGCGGATGCAATAGATGAAGTTGGAGGAGATGCAGGTGAAACTCTGCCTCACCTGGAACGACTGCTTGGGTTCTTGGATGGAGTCGAGGGGGGAGGTAAAGCGACAAGTGTAGCATTTCCTGCGGTTGCAAGGGAAAGTACCAGGGGAGGGGGTGATTTGGGTGGGAAGGGACAAATTGACCAGGGAGTTACGGAGGGAGTGGTCTCTGCGGAAAGCCGAAAGGGGAGGAGATGGGAAGATGTGGCCAGTGGTGGGATCCCGTTGGAAGTGGTGAAAATGTCGGAGGATTATCTGTTGTATGTGACGGCTGGTGGGGTGGAAGGTGAGGACAAGGGGGACTCTGTCCTTGTTACAAGTGGGAGGATGGGGAGTGAGAGTGGAGCTACAGGATATGGAGGAGATCCTGGTGAGCCTCATCTATAGTCGAAGAGGGGAACCCCCGTTCCCTAAAGAATGTGGACATCTCCGATGCCCTGGTTTGGAACACCTCATCCTGGGTGCAGATGTGGCGTAGATGGAGGAATTGGGAGTAGGGGATAGAGTCCTTACAAGAAGCAGGGTGGGAAGAAGTGTTGTCCAGATAGCCATGGGAGTCAGTGGGTTTATAGTAGATGTAGGTCAGTAGTCTGTTACCTGCGATGGAGATAGTGAGGTCTAGAAATGGTAGGAAGATGTCAGAAATGGTCCAGGTGATGGAAGTTAACTGACTTCATCCATTTCACCACTAACCCTCCGCTCAGTTCGCATTAACCAACCTGATCTCCCGGTGGCTCAGCACTTCTACTCCCCCTCCCATTTCAAATCCGACCTTCCTGTCCTGGGCCACCTCAAATTGGAGGAAGAACACCTCATATTTCTCTTGGGCAGTTTACACCCAGAGCTGCCAAGTAGTACGGATTTTCCGTATTTTGTACGGAAATGCGATAAGAATACGGATGTACGGTTTTGCGTTATTAAATATGGATTTTTTTAACGTCCGTATTTAACAACGCAAATTCGACCATAGATAATCGTAACAACGAGGTGCAGCGGGCAGGTGTGAGCGGCTTGGATCGGCCCGACTTCCTGTTTTGTTGCCATGCCACTTCCCAATGGAGGGGTGGTGGCCCGGTGGGATTGACTTGGGATCTTGCTGCTTGGAAAATGCATGGATGTGGGGGGTCATGCTGTACCTCTGGGGATTGTAACAGATTAAATCTATTGGTGTTTTGGGTTTCAAGATCTGGATTGTTTTTGTGTGGTTTGGGGTCCCTCTGTCTCGTTCTTTCTTTCTCTCTCTCGCGCTCTGTCACTCCCTCGCCTCGGCATTCCTGGAATCATTTGGCGTTTTGCGGGAACGGCTGCATCTGCGGTTCATTCCTGTTGGAGAGGGAGCCCTGATCCTGGGCGGCTCCTGGTCCGTTCCCTCCGTGGGTGCTGCCTGGCCCGCTGACTTCCTCCAGCACTCTGTGTTTTTTGTTTGGCTCTGGAGAAAGCTGGACACAGGGGGCTGGGGTGGCTCAGCGGGACGGGCGGCGGCTCTGGGGAGAGGGAGTGGGTGGTGTTTCGGGTCGAGACCCTTCATCAGACAATCACAAGTACTCTCACTGATGAGAGTTCAGTTCAGTCTGAAGAAGGGTCTCGACCTGAAACGTCACCCATTCCTTCTCTCCGGAGTCGCTGCCTGTCCTGCTGAGTTGCTCCAGCTTTATGTCTATCTTCAATTTCAGAGTTAAATTAAAAACACAGAGTGCTAGAGGAAGTCCGCGGGCCAGGCGGCACCCGCGGAGGGAACGGACCAGGAGACGGCAAGGGCGAGAGAGATGCAAGAAAGCAGCTATGACATAATACACAATAAACTGTATTACAAATACACAATAAGCAAGTTATGCATTCTTGTACTCTTTCATGGGTATGACCGCACATTTAAAAAAAATTCAG
>CM075980.1:60786481-60896182 GCA_038087875.1 Malacoraja senta | reverse complement strand
ACGTTAATTCCCGGGATGGCGGGACTGTCGTATGTTGAAAGAATGGAGAGACTGGGCTTGTATACTCTGGAATTTAGAAGGATGTGAGGGGATCTTATTGAAACGTATACGATTATTAAGGGATTGGACACGCTACAAGCAGGAAACATGTTCCTGATGTTGGGGGAGTCCAGAACCAGGGGCCACAGTTTAAGAACAGAGATGAGGAAAAACTTTTTCACCCAGAGAGTTGTGAATCTGTGGAGTTCTCTGCCTCAGAAGGCAGCGGATGTCAATTCTCTGGATGCTTTCAAGAGAGAGTTATATAGAGCTCTTAAAGATATGGGGAGAAGGCAGGAAAGGGGTACTGATTGTGCATGATCAGCCATGATCACAGTGAATGGCGGTGCTGGCTCGAAGGGCCGAATGGCTAACTCGTGCACCTATTGTCTACAACACATAATCCTCTGAGATTTTCGCCACCTCCTACAGGATCCCAACACTAATCACATCTTCCCATCTCCACCCCTTTCTGTCTTCCGCACAGACCGTTCCCTCCGCATCTCCCTGGTTAAGTCATCCCTTACCACCCAAACCACTCCCCAGGTACCTTCCCCTGCAATCGCAGAAGATGCATCACTTGTCCCGATATCTCCTCTCTCGACTCTGTCCAGGGATCCCAACAGTTCTTTCAGGTTAGGCAGAGGTTCACTTGCACCTCCTCCAACCTCAGCTACTGTATCCGTTGTTCAAGATGTGGACTCTTATACATAGGCGAGACCAAATGTAGACTGGGCGATCGTTTCGCTGAAGACCTTCGCTCAGTCCGCCTGAACCTACCTGATCTCCCAGTTGCAAAACACTTTAATCTTCCTTCCCATTCCCACACAGACCTTTTTGTCCTAGGTCTCCACCATTGTCAGAGTGAGGATAAACACAAATTGGAGGAACAGCTCATATTTCACCTGGGCAGCTTGCAGCCTAGTGGTATGAATGTTCACTTCTCTAACTTCAGGTAGCCCCAGCATTCCCTCTCCCCCTCCTCCAATCAAGTCGCACTAGCTTCTCATTTTCACCCAACAAACAGCAAACAATGGCCAGTTTCCTTTATCATCGTTACCTTTTTGCATATCTTTCCTTCATTGTTCTTTATCTCTCTACATCATTGTCTATATCTCTCGTTTCCTTTATCCCTAACCATTTTGAAGAAGGGTCTCAACCCAAAACGTCACCCATTCCTTCTCTCCAGAGATGCTACCTGTCCCGCTGAGTTACTCCAGCCTTTTGTATCTATCTTCAATTCACTGAATTGAAGATAGATACAACGTTTCACTGAAGGCCAAAGGGACTTCTGCCTTCAGTGAAGGGACAACAAAAACTCATATGTCAGGCTGTTATTCATTGATTACAGCTCAGCATTTAATACCATCATCCCCTCCAAGCTGGTTACCAAGCTCTCAGACCTGGGTCTGCGCATCCCTCTGCAATTGGATCCTCGACTTCCTCATCCACAGACCACAGTCTGTCCGTATTGGTGGAAATGTGTCATCCTCGATAATAATCAGCACGGGAGCACCTCAAGGCTGCGTGCTCAGACCCTGCTGTATTCACTCTATACTCATGACTGCATAGCCGGACATAGTGTGAACTCCATCATCAAGTTCGCTGACGACACCACAGTTGTGGGACGTATCACTGATGGGGATGAGTCGGAGTATAGAAGTGAGATCGACCGATTGACCAAATGGTGCCAGCACTTTCAACACCAGCAAAACCAAGGAACTGATTGTGGACTTTGGAAGGGGTAGGATGGGGACCCACAGTCCCGTTTATATCAACGGGTTGATGGTGGAAAGGGTCAAGAGCTTCAAATTCCTGGGCGTGCATATTTCTGAAGATCTCTCCTGGTCCCAGAACACTGATTCAATTATAAAGAAAGCACATCAGTGCCTCTACTTCCTGAGAAGATTACAGAGAGTCGGTTTGTCAAGGAGGACTCTCTCGAACTTCTACAGGTGCACAGTAGAGAGCATGCTGACCGGTTGCATCGTGTCTTGGTTCGGCAACTTGAGTGTCCAGGAGTGGAAAAGGCTGCAAAAAGTTGTAAACACTGCCCAGTCCATCAGGGGTTCTGACTTCCCTACCACCGAGGGGATCTATCGCAGTCGCTGCCTCAAGGACCCACACCATCCTAGCCACACACTCATCTCCCCGCTGCCATCAGATAGAAGGTACAGGAGCCTGAAATCTGCAACATCCAGGTTCAGGAACAGCTACTTCCCCACAGCCATCAGACTATTAAACATAACTTTAAACAAACTCTGAACTATAACAGCCTATTGCACTTTATCTGTTTATTTATGTGTGTGTGTATATTATTTATATATATATACACACACACACACACACACACACATATACAGGTTGTTGACCCTTGGGTGCCCAGCGAAGCAGGCTAGCAGGCTTCTGAGCTTTGCAGTACCCTATATTTAAACAAAAGAATGAAACTAGTCGGTCCTCCTGGCAACAACGTGGCATTGATTTGAAGACGAGGAGGAAAGTGATGGGTCACTCGACAGGTTAGGCAGCATCTGCAGACCTTCACATTGAAATGCAGTTCTCTGCTTTTTAAATGAGCTGCTTCATCCTGGTTCTGGTCAGCGTGATGGAACAGGACCACTGATGGACTTGTGTAGAACAGCTGTAAATTGGCAGTGGAATCAGCTAGCAATAAGATGGGATATTAAACATCACAATCTTTTACAGGTGACCTTGATTGGAGGCCATGTTCATTGAATAAACTTTCTTGCATGCAGACTACAATAGGCAGGTTCTGGTTCAATGGCTCATAGCCGACCTCAGAATACACAGTGTGCCTCGGGGGAGCAGGAGATGAGCCCCATGCCCACTCACCCGTGTCATGATATTGTCAAGCTTGAAAGGGTTCAGAAAAGATTGACGAGGATGTTGCCAGGACTAGAGGGTGTGAGCTATAGGGAGAGGTTGAGTAGGCTGGGTCACTATTCCATGGAGCGCAGGAGGATGAGGGGAGATCTTATAGAGGTATACAAAATCATGAGAGGAATAGATCGGGTAGATGCACAGAGTCTTTTGCCCAGAGTAGGGGAATTAAGGACCAGCGGACATAGGTTCAAAGTGAAGGGGAAAATAATTAATATGAATTGAGGGGTAACTTTTTCACACAAAGGGTGGTGGGTGTATGTAACTAGCTGCCAGAGGAGGTGATTGAGGCTGGGACTATCCCATAATTTAAGAAACAGTTACGCAGGAATATGGATAGGACAGGTTTGGAGGGATATGGACCAAGCGCAGGCAAGTGGGACTAGTGTAGCTTGGAGATTGTTGGCTGGTGTGGGCGAGTTGGGTCGAAGGATCTGTTTCCACTGCATCACTCTGTGACTCTATGATGTCAATGTATACTTTGCAAGTTTCTTTGTAATCCTTTGATTATTGGTTTATATTCTGACAATTTTAGGCAATTTGACTGAGGCAGCCAATTCTATTTGGGATGAATCTTGACCTTTGCCTTTGTTTACAGGAAGCTGCCAACCTCAATAAGAGAGTCTTGGTGTTTGATTATGTTGTGCCGACACCCAAGGGAACTACTTGGGGTATGTTTTTTTGCGTTTTCCGCTATGCTAGAATTTGCACGGATGTAAACAAGCTTTTAGATTTTTGCTGGTATTGTTGTACGAGTCTGTGTGCCTGCGATGCTGCTGCAAGCAAGCAAGCTTTTCATTGCACGTGTACCTCACCGTACTTGTGTATACGACAGTAAACGTGACTCGACTTAAATGTCTGTATTTGCGCTGGAGTTGAATCTTTTACCTAAGTGTGGTAGAATTTGACTTAGATACCAATTATTTCTGCCATTCTCAAAACGAGAATAGTTGCCCAACAATACAACAGATACTAAACCCAAATATCTCATGTATTTGGGTGTCAGAAGTATATTTCAGGAGAGGAGAGAGACTATTTAATTATCAGAATGTTTTCTACATATTCACAGTTTATTTAATATTTAGGATTGGTTGCACTCCCCCCCCCCCCCCCCCCCATCTCACTCCATGTTGGTAGTTCTTAAATCTGAATTGTTCTACTTTCTTTCTCTTGAGGACTTGGAGGTACTTGTGTAAATGTAGGGTGCATCCCAAAGAAGCTGATGCACCAGGCTGCTATTCTAAACCAGAATTTAAATGATTCCCGTAAGTTTGGCTGGGAGTTTGAAGAGACAGGTAAGATTTTGTAAACTAATTTGACTTTTCCTTTGGAACTTAATAAGCGGATTTACTTCACACAGCGTACAAGGTGGCTAAATTTGAAAGGTATGTTCAGTTTTTTTCTGTGATGGATCAATGAATTCAGTTAACTGTGTTCAAGACAGTTTTTCCATGTTGTTGTAGCATTGTATTTATGGCATTTGGCCCATTGAGTCCATGTTATTATATCATATAATTATTAAAACTCTGATCTTGTATGTGGATGTATTTGTTTGTGTGTATATTTATTTGTGTGTTTGTTTGTTTGTGTATAATAACATCTTCCTGAAAAAACGACGCGCAAATGGTGAAATCTTTACATATTCCGGTAGAGATTTTTCCTCTGGAGTTCAAAATCGCCTTATCTGAAAAATTCATGGTGTGTCTCGAGCTATTATCTGGTCTCCCCCCCCTCTCTCCCCCCTTCTCTCTCTCTCTCCCCCCTTCTCTCTCTCTCCCCCCTTCTCTCTCTCTCCCCCCTTCTCTCTCTCTCCCCCCTTCTCTCTCTCTCCCCCCTTCTCTCTCTCTCCCCCCTTCTCTCTCTCTCCCCCCTTCTCTCTCTCTCCCCCCCTTCTCTCTCTCTCCCCCCTTCTCTCTCTCTCCCCCCTTCTCTCTCTCTCCCCCCTTCTCTCTCTCTCCCCCCTTCTCTCTCTCTCCCCCATTCTCTCTCTCTCCCCCCTTCTCTCTCTCTCCCCCCTTCTCTCTCTCCCCCCTTCTCTCTCTCTCCCCCCTTCTCTCTCTCTCCCCCCTTCTCTCTCTCTCCCCCCTTCTCTCTCTCTCCCCCCTTCTCTCTCTCTCCCCCCTTCTCTCTCTCTCCCCCCTTCTCTCTCTCTCTCTCCCCCCTTCTCTCTCTCTCTCCCCCTTCTCTCTCTCTCTCTCCCCTTCTCTCTCTCTCTCTCCCCCCTTCTCTCTCTCTCTCCCCCCTTCTCTCTCTCTCTCCCCCCTTCTCTCTCTCTCTCCCCCTTCTCTCTCTCTCTCTCCCCCCTTCTCTCTCTCTCTCTCCCCCCCTTCTCTCTCTCTCTCTCCCCCCTTCTCTCTCTCTCCCCCTTCTCTCTCTCCCCCCCTTCTCTCTCCCCCCCCCTTCTCTCTCTCTCCCCCCCTTCTCTCTCTCTCCCCCCCTTCTCTCTCTCTCTCCCCCCCTTCTCTCTCTCTCTCCACCCCTTCTCTCTCTCTCTCCACCCTTCTCTCTCTCTCCACCCTTCTCTCTCTCTCTCCACCCTTCTCTCTCTCCCCCTTCTCTCTCTCTCCCCCTTCTCTCTCTCTCTCTCTCTCTCCCCTTCTCTCTCTCTCCCCCCTTCTCTCTCTCTCCCCCCTTCTCTCTCTCTCCCCCCTTCTCTCTCTCTCCCCCTTCTCTCTCTCTCTCTCCCCCTTCTCTCTCTCTCTCTCCCTCTTCTCTCTCTCTCTCTCCCTCTTCTCTCTCTCTCTCTCTATCTCTCTCTCCCTCTTCTCTCTCTCTCTCTCTCTATCTCTCTCCCTCTTCTCTCTCTCTCTCTCTCTCTATCTCTCTCCTCTCCCCCTTCTCTCTCTCTCTCTCTCTCTCTCTTCTCCCCCTTCTCTCTCTCTCTCCCCCTTCTCTCGCTCTCCCCTTCTCTCTCTCTCTCCCCCCCTTCTCTCTCTCTCTCCCCCCCTTCTC
The DNA here is from genome assembly GCA_038087875.1 of Malacoraja senta. Taxonomy (NCBI): domain Eukaryota; kingdom Metazoa; phylum Chordata; class Chondrichthyes; order Rajiformes; family Rajidae; genus Malacoraja; species Malacoraja senta. Next base: position 60,890,290 of record CM075980.1, on the reverse strand, counting down.
TCTCTCTCCCCTTCTCTCTCTCTCCCCTTCTCTCTCTCTCCCCTTCTCTCTATCTCCCCTTCTCTCTCTCTCTCTCTCTCTCTCTCCCCTTCTCTCTCTCTCTCTCCCCTTCTCTCTCTCTCTCCCCCCTTCTCTCTCTCTCTCCCCCCTTCTCTCTCTCTCTCCCCCCTTCTCTCTCTCTCTCCCCCCTTCTCTCTCTCTCTCCCCCCCTTCTCTCTCTCTCTCTCCCCCCTTCTCTCTCCCCCCTTCTCTCTCTCTCTCCCCCTTCTCTCTCCCCCTCTCTCTCTCTCCCCCTCTCTCTCTCCCCTTCCCCCTCCCTCTCTCCCCTTCCCCCTCCCTCTCTCCCCCCTCTTCCTCCCCTCTCCCTCTCTCTCTTCCCCCCTCTTTCTCTCTCTCCCCCCTGTCTATATAAAGGTGGAGGGTATAATTGTTTTGTGTGGTCCCTTATTTAAATGTCGCAGTTCCCTTTTAAAAAAGAACATAATTTTTTTTAAATGTGACTCTTTATTTAGAACATTTGTCAACAGTAACTGCTACAATGTTGCTATCAAAGTTGGAAAGACTTTAATTTGTTTCTGAATTACAGTTCAGCACAACTGGATCAAGATGAAGGATGCGATCCAGAAGTATATTGGCTCTTTGAACTGGGGCTACAGAGTGGCCTTGCGGGATAAGAAAGTAACTTATCATAACTCATATGTAGAGTTTGTGGAGCCACATAAGGTCAAGGTATGTAATACTGCATCTTTGTTTGTATAAGAACATGTACAACATGTGATATAGAATTACTCCTTGCATTTCCTCCTTCTGCCATGTGTTCATTTGGTTATCTGCAATGTTGGAGAATCCTGGCACTCCAAAGATCTAGTCCATATCCTAAAAATTGTAGTTCAGTCTAATTTCATTCCTTATCTCTTGGTCCTTGACTGTTATGGCATTCCCAGTGCTTATCTGGGAACTTTTTTTAATTTGATAGTTTCTACTATTTACTTTTTGGACTCTTAGTTGCAAAATACTGCTACTTGTGTCCACCTGCAGCTTCCCCTTGATGTCACAGCCTTGGAAACTACTGCGCCTTAATTTTCATTGGATTTAATTATTTTTACTTTTTTAAATGTTGTTGGCTTTGTCAGCATTTATAACCTACCCTTAATTGCTTCTGAACTGTGGAGGCAGTAAATAACCAATTGCATGTAGGTCTGGAGTTGCATGTTGTCCAGGTCAGATAAATAAGACATGTTTCCTTCTCTGAGGGGCATCAACAAACCCGGTGTGTTTTTATGATCATGCATTACCTTCATGGCTATCATTATTGAGACCAGTTTATACAAATAAAATCCTGTTTCATTTTAATTCCAAGAATTTATATTCATCCTGTTGCTATAGGGGGATTTAAACTCTCGTCTGCATTAATGATCAAGGGTTCTAGTTGCTAGTTATGTTACAATCAAGAGCCTCTATACCTTGAATGCTTGAGTTCTTTCCCTCGTTGCTCTGACAGAATCCTTTCATCAGAAGGACTACCTTGGTTCAGGTCGTAGCTCACTTCCACTGATATGGACAATTAGAGAGTAATTGATTGATAAATCCTGGCTTTGCCATCTTTGCTTCCATCCAATAAACCAATATGAAGAAGGGTTTTGGCCTGAAACGTTGCCTATTTCCTTCGCTCCATAGATGCTGATGCACCCGCTGAGTTTCTCCAGCATTTTTGTGTACAAACCAATATAATACATGTGCATCCTCGTTTTCATAATTCACACATTAGAAGCTACACCTTCACTTGCCTGAATTGCTTCTCGGGTCTCTCCAGCTTTTCAACCTTTCTGTCCTGCCGCAGTAGTGACTTGCCCATGGAATGCCTGTAAGAGTTGGTGCTGGATGGGCCAGGGTGAGTACTGTTGCTTCTCAGCCTTGTGATATGGGGTTCAGGAAGACACTTGTTGGATGGCATGGTGAGTATTAAGCATTTCTGGGAAGTGGCAACATCATTACAAAATCTGTGGGATGGGCAGAGCAAAGCCAGTAAACGGAAGAAGACACATCAATGTCTCCAGAGGCCACGAGTACTGGGCAGTCTATCCACATGAAGAGTGATGGGTGGCAGTCACCAGTAATGCTTCACACTCTCCATGCTGGCTACACTGCAGCCTTGTATCCAATATCCCATAGATATGGTGCTTAAAAGCACATCCCACCGGATTGAGGAGTCGTCAGACCACTAAATAGGCCTCTCCTAAGCTACGGGTGCAGTCCTGATCTCACAATCTATCTCATTTTGACATTGCAATTTTTTTGATCCGCTCTTTCTCTGTAGCTATAACGCTGTAACATATTCAGCACTGGTATTTTTTTGCTTTGCACTACCTGTTGTACTTGCGTTTGGTTTAATTGTGCTCGTGTATGGTGTGATTTGACTGGAAAGCACGCAAACAAAGCTTTTCACTATCTCAGTAACCGTGAGAATAATAAACCAATATCAATATTCTGCCATGTGCCTTGTCTGAGACACTGTGTTCAGGTCCAAGAGCGTTAATGGAATCAGCACCATAGCAATGTTGTGGTGGGAAACAAGGGGTGGTGGGGCTGATGGGGTGGGGGAGAAGAGAGTCGGCTTGATTACATCCACTATTCATTTGACCTCGTGTTTATACTGATTGAAGTGTTTCAAGTGATTTTATTTTCCCCTCTCCACAGTAAAACATCATTGTATGTGAACAGTCACTTTTCTCCCTTCTTTCTCCTACTGCCTCCAGGCTACCAACAAGAAGGGAACTGCGACCTTCCATACAGCAGAAAAATTTATAATCGCAACAGGCGAAAGACCTCGTTATTTGAATGTACCAGGGGATAAAGAGTACTGTATAACCAGGTGTGCTTCCTGAATATAATTTTCTTTGGTGTGGCTATGATTGTGAGAGCTATGTTGTGTCTTAAGTTGAGTGCATATGTTCCTTGGGTCTTTGAAAGCAACACTGGTTTCTTTGTTATAGAGGTTTCAAATTCCAGGTCGATAATAAATCAATACCAATAGTTAGTGTTGAGTAAACTAATAGTGCCCTCCTAACCCTATGTAATATCTGGTTGCAATAGGGGCCTCCATAATGTTTGGGACAAAGACCCATCATTTATTTATTTGCCTCCGTACTCCACAATTTGAGATTTGTAACAGAAAAAAATGACATATGGTTAAAGTGCATATTGACAGATTTTAATAAAGGTCACTTTTATACATTTTGGTTTCACCATGTAGAAATTACAGCTGTGTTTATACATAGTCCCCCCCATTTCAGGGCACCATAATGTTTGGGACACAGCAATGTCAAGTAAATGAAAGTAGTCATGTTTAGTATTTTGTTGCATATCCTTTGCATGCAATGACTGCTTGAAGTCTGCGATTCATGGACATCACCAGTTGCTGGGTGTCTTCTCTGGTGATGCTCTGCCAGGCCTGTATTGCAGCCATCTTTAGCTAATGCTTGTTTTTGGGGGCTAGTCCCCCTCAGTTTTCTCTTCAGCATATAAATGGCATGCTCAATTGGGTACAGATCGGGTGATTGACTTAGCCACTCAAGAATTGACCATTTATTTAGCTTTGAAAAACTCCTTTGTTGCTTTAGCAGTATGTTTGGGATCATTGTCTTGCTGTAGAATGAACCGCCGGCCAATGAGTTTTGAGGCATTTGTTTGAACTTGAGCAGATAGGATGTGTCTATACACTTCAGAAATCATTATGCTACTAGCATCAGCAGTTGTATCATCTATGAAAATAAGTGAGCCAGTACCTTCAGCACCCATACATGCCCAGGCCATAACACCCCCACCACCGTGTTTCACAGATGTGGTGGTATGCTTTGGATCTTGGGCAGTTCCTTCTGTCCTCCATACTTTGCTCTTGCCATCACTCTGAGATAAGTTAATCTACGTCTCATGTATCCACAAGACCTTTTTTCCACAACTGTGGTTGCTCTTTTAAGTACTTCTTGGCAAACTTTAACCTGACCATCTATTTTTGCGACCAACCAGTGGTTTGCATCTTGCAGTGTAGCCTCTGTATTTCTGTTCATGAAGTCTTCTGCGGACAGTGGTCGTTGACAAATCCACGCCTGACTCCTGAAGAGTGTTACTGATCTGTCCGACAGGTGTGTGGGGATTTTTCTTTATTATAGAGAGAATTCTTCTGTCATCGGCTGTGGAGGTCTTCCTTGGCCTGCCTGTCCCTTTAGTAAGTTAGTAAGCTCACCAGTGCTCCCTTCTTAATGATGTTGGTAAGCCTGAGGTTTGGCTGATGTCTCTTAACAGTTTTATTCTTGTTTCTCAGTCTCATAATGGCTTCTTTGACTTTCATTGGCACAACTTTGGTCCTCAGCAATAAAATTTTCCAAAGGTGATGGAAAGACTGGAGGAAAGACTAGGTGCTGAGAGCTCTCTTATACCTGCATGAATAAGGCAATTAAACACACCTGAGCAATTACAAGCACCTGTGAAGCCTTGTGTCCCAAACAATATGGTGTCCTGAAATGCGGGTGGGTGGGGTAGGGGGGGACTATATATATATACACAGCTGTAATTTCTACATGGTGAAACCAAAATGTATACAAATACCCTTTAATAAAATCTGACAATGTGCACTTTAACCATGTGTGATTTTTTTTCTATTACAAATCTCAAATTGTGGAGTACAGAGGCAAATAAATAAATGATGGGTCTTTGTCCCAAACATTATGGAGGGCACTTTTTTCTGAACGTTGTATTATGCAGACTGGTTTTAATTTATGTATTTTCCTCTTTAATTCCCTTGCAAATCTCCTTTAACCAGGGAACTGTGAGAGGGTGGCACAGTGGCATAGGGTAGTGCAGGTGGTAGACCAGATTCTTCACAGCACCAGAGATCTAGGTTCCATCGTGACTTTGGGTACTGTCTGTGTGAAGTTTGCATGTTCTCCCTGTGACTGTGGGTTTCCTCTGGGTGCTCTGGTTTCCTCCCACATCCCAAAGACTTGTGGATTTGTAGGTTAATCGGTGTCTGTAAAATTGCCCCTAGTGTGCAGGGAGTGGATGAGAAAGTGGGATAACGTAGAACTAATGTGAGCGGGTGTTCAATGGTTGGCGTGGACCGAAGGGCTTGTTTCTATGCTGTGTCACTAAAATAAATGTGGAGCTCTAAACATGAGTGAGAAGGAATTACAAATATTTTGGCCAAAGATAGGAAGTTTAAGTGGAGTGTAAATCTTGCCATCAATAGGTTGGACCAAGTAGCTTGTTTCTACACTGCGTTTTCTATTTATCAAACTTGATCTCGCTGTTGAACGATTATCACCATCTGCAGAATCATAAAATTGGGATGGCCAATCCCTGAGTAAAGGACATAAGAAAATGTTGTTTTTTAAATTATGAACATATCAATTGGGAGCAGACTCAAGCTTACTCCACTTTAAGATCATGGTAACCTCAATACCACATTAGTATCTACCTGCCTATCAAGTACTTGTCTGATATTGAAGGAATCTGATATAGTACCTGTAAAGATATTGAAGGGATAATAATAATAATAATAATAGATTTTATTTATATAGCGCTTTTCAGGACTAAAATCGCTTTACATTGAGAGTCAGGAATAAACAAAACAAAATAGAGCAGTAAGACAGAGGGGGGGGGACATGGGACTAGGGGTATGCAGAGGTGAAGAGACGGTTCTTGAGGCGGGACTGGAAGATGGTGAGGGACTCAGAATTTCGGACCAGTTGTGGGAGGGAATTCCAGAGCCTGGGAGCTGGCCTGGAGAAGGCTCTGCCTCCAAAAGTGCAGAGGTTTGATTTCGGAGTGGAGAGGAGACCAGCTGATGTGGATCTGAGGGACCGTGAGGGTTGGTAGGGGGAGAGGAGGTCAATGAGGTAGGGGGGGGGGCAAGTTGTTGAGGGCTTTGTAGGTGAGGACCAGGATTTTGTAGGTGATTCAGTGGGAAATTGGAAGCCAGTGAAGTTCTTTGAGAACTGGGGTGATGTGGTGCCAGGATTTGGTGTGGGTAATGAGTCGAGCGGCTGCATTCTGGACTAGTTGGAGTCGGTTGATGCTGCTGGAATTGATTCCAAAGAGAAGAGAGTTACAGTAGTCCATTCGGGAGGAGATGAAGGCATGGATGAGTCTTTCAGCAGCGGGGGGTGTGAGAGGAGGATCTGATTTTGGCAATGTTGCGGAGGTGAAAAAATGATGTTTTGACAACATGGCGGATGTGAGGCTCAAGGGAGAGGGTTGAGTCAAAGATCACGCCAAGGTTGCGTGCCTGAGGAGATGGGGAGACAGTGGTGCCGTCAATAGTGAGAGTGGGGTTGTTAATTTTAGTGAGTTGATTTGGAGCCAATGAGGAGAAATTCTGTTTTGCTACTGTTTAATTTAAGGAAGTTGAGTTGCATCCAAGATTTGATGGCTGATAGGCAGGAGTTGATATGGGAGAGAGTGGATGGTGGGGGGACTTGGTGCTGAGATAGATCTGGGTGTCATCAGCATAGCAGTGGAAGTCCAGGTTGAAGTGACGGAGTATATGACCAAGGGGGAGGATGTAGATGATGAAGAGGAGGGGACCAAGAACGGAGCCTTGGGGAACGCCTTGAGTGACAGTGGCTGTGGCAGAGGTGTGGTTATGGAGAGAGATGAAGTGGGATCGGTTGGAAAGGTAGGAACGGAGCCAGTTGAGTGCAGAACCTTCAATGCCAAGGTCCTAAGTCTGGTGAGCAGGATGTTATGGGTTGACGGTATCGAAGGCTGCACTCAGGTCGAGGAGGATGGAGATATTGAGGGAGCCAGTGTCAGCAGAGGTAAGGAGGTCATTGAGGACTTTGAGGAGAGCCGTTTCTGTGCTATGGAGGGGGCAAAGGCCAGATTGGAGGGGTTCGAATAGGTTATATGCGAGGAGGTGGGAATGAAGTTGTGACGCGACGATACACTCCAGGGTTTTTGAAAGAAAGGGAGGTTTGAGATAGGGCGGTAGTTAATGAGAGAGGAGGGATCAAGACCAGGTTTCTTTAAGATTGGTGTGACAGCAGCAGTTTTGAAAGCAGAGGGGACAATTCCTTGGGACAATGAGGAGTTGAAAAGATTAGTGAGGTAGGGGCAGAGAGCAGGGAGGCAAGACTTCAGCAGGGGAGTGGGGAGAGGGTCAAGAGAGCAGGTAGTGGGTTTGGAAGAGCTGATGAGTTTGGAGATTTCAGTAGGGGTGACCCGGTCAAATTGGGAGAGGAAGCAGTGAGGGGGAGGGGTATGGAGATCAGCAGAGATGTTGAAAGGAGGGGCCTTGGTAGATGGTGGAGTAGATGCTGGCGAGTCGGGTACAGGGGATAGGGATTGATAGATGGTGCTGATTTTATCAGCAAAAAAGTGGAGGAATGAGTTGCAGGGATCCGGAGTGGAGGTAGGGAGAATGTTGGCTCGAGGCTTGAGGAGGTTGCACACTGTGGAGAAGAGGGTTCTGTGGTTTAGGCAGGGGTCAGTGAATATGGAGGAGAGGTATGCAGATTTAGCAGCAATGAGGGCATCTTTATAGGCAGTGAGGTGGAGTTTGTAAGCTTCATGGTGGACTGTGACAGGTGATTTCTTTATGAGTCGTTCAAGTCGGCGACCAATCTGTTTCAGCTTACGAAGTGCAGGTGTGTACCAGGGTGAAGATTTATTAAAAGTTACGGTTCTTGTTTTGAGGGGAGCCAGAGTGTTACGGGAGGTAGACAAGGTGGAATTGAGATGGTTTGTGAGATCATCAGGTGAGATGTGGGTTGAGTCCAGGAGGAGAGTGGTGGAGAGCAGGTCAGAGAGATGGTGAGGGTCGATGGATTTTAGATTACGGAAGGTGATTTCTCGGAGGAAGCGGGGGCGAGGTGTCGGAGAAGGGATGGTGAACCGTATGAGCTTATGATCAGAGAGGGGGAAGAGGCATGGATGGAGGTCGAGTACAGGTTGATTTGTGGAGCAGACCAGATCAAGGATGTGACCTTTGTCATGAGTGGGAAAGGTGACGTGCTGAGTGAGAGAGAAGTTGTCAAGTAGAAAAGCGAATTCAGATGCGAACTTGCAGGTGGGGGAGTCCATATGAATGTTTAAGTCACCAAGTAGCAGCAGACGTGGGGTGAGAGATGAGACAAGTGTGAGGAATTCAGTGAAGTCAGATACGAAAGAGGGGTTTGGTTTAGGTGGCTGGTAAATGAGGAAGACTGTCATGGAGGAAAGGGCTTTGAAGGCAAGGAATTCAAATGATGCTACTGGGGGGAGGGGGAGTTCAGCGATCGGAAAGTTCTGGTTGAAAATAACAGCGAGGCGGGAGGGGCGGGGTTTGGAAATATAATTAAACCCAGATGGGGATGCTTGGTTGAGGGAGAAGAAGACATTGGGTTGTTACCAGGTTTCAGTGAGCAGAAGGAAGTCAAGAGTGTTGTCAAGGATTAGTTCATGGAGGGCAAGGGCTTTGTTGTTGAGCGACCAGGTGTTGAGGAGGGCAAAGTTGGCATTGTGAGAGGGTGGGGGGATGGGGGCAGGCTGGAGAGATCTGAGGTTGTCCCAGTTGACAGTGCATGTGGTCAGCTGGGATGGGGGGTGACACGGTTGAGGGGGGGGTAGAGCGTGATAGTGAGCAGATGGATGGAATGGAATTTCCATGGCCGGGGCAAACAAGCTTGCATCGAGAGCTTCTATGGATGTAACGGGGTCGACGCAGAAGTCCAAATTGTTTAATGATTGGGATGCAGGATGGGGTGTGATTGTTGGAGAGACCAGTCAGCCGCAGAGCCGAGTATTTGATCATGATGAAGCGGCAGAGAGGTTGTCCAGCGGTGAGGGTGCAGAGAGGTGTCCAGCAGAGAAGTCGAAGAGAGGTGTCCAGCAGCGATGGGTGTCCGGCAGCGAGGGCGCAGAGAGGTCGTCCAGCGGTGCAGGTGCAGAGAGGCATCCAGCGGTGCAGGTGGAGAGAGAAGCCAGCGGTGGGTGAGCAGAGAGGCCGTCCGGTAGAGCGGGTGCAGCGAGGTGTCCAGCAGTGAGGGAGCAAAGAGGCCGTCCAGCAGTGCAGGTGCTGAGAGGCCGTCCAGCGGTGCAGGTGGAGAGAGGCGTCCAGCGGTGCAGGTGGAGAGAGAAGCCAGCGGTGGGTGAGCAGAGAGGCCGTCCAGTAGAGCTGGTGCAGCGAGGAGTCCAGCAGTGAGGGAACAAAGAGGCCGTCCAGCAGTGCGGGTGCAGCGAGGCGTCGAGCAGAGCAGGTGCAGAGAGGCCGTCCAGCAGCGCAGGTGCAGGGGCCGTCCAGCGGCGCAGGTGCAGAGAGGCTGTCCAGGTTGGGGGTGCAGAGAGATCCAGCTGGTGCAGCGTTGCTGGTGTAGAGAGGCTGTCCAGGTTGGGGGTGCAGAGAGATCCAGCTGGTGCAGCGTTGCTGGTGCAGAGAGGCTGTCCAGGTTGGAGGTGCAGAGAGATCCAGCTGGTGCAGCATTGCTGGTGCAGGGAGGTGTCCAGCGTCGATGGTGCACAGACAGGTAAGAGGTTACAAGAGAGGGGGGTGGGGGAATGTCGGGTGGAGAAGCGGCGAACACTCAACGCCAGTGTCCTCTCCGGGCAGCGTGCAGGGATCGAGCGGCTAGCGGTGTAGGCCGCAGGCTTACTCGATTCGACGGTGGAAAACGGCCAAACGCCGGAGAACACCGCAAGCGCCGGAGACCACCGCAGCCTACAGTGGTCCCTCGTCGAGTGGTGAGTCGGGGATCTGCTTCCTTGGAGGAGGGACACTCCAAGGACCCTTGTAAGAGAAAACCCTTCACCTCATCGTTTAAATGGATGAGGTTGGCGTGGACTCGGGCTGAAGGGCCTGTTTCCGTACCGTATCTTTAAAATTAAAATAAAAACGAAACTATTCCTGTTGATTCTCATTTTGTGCTTGCTTTGTTTCCACAGTGATGATCTATTTTCACTGCCTTATTGCCCAGGGAACACTCTGGTTATAGGTGCTTCCTACGTGGCACTGGAATGTGCGGGCTTCCTTGCTGGCCTGGGATTGCAAGCGACTGTTATGGTGCGCTCAATTTTTCTTCGAGGATTTGACCAGGAAATGGCAGGGAAAGTAGGAACTTTTATGGAAGGTCACGGGGTGAAATTCCTGAAGAAATATGTGCCAACTAAGGTAATGCAGGAGATATTTTTTACAATTGTCCTACAATATTTGACTTTTGAGATGATTAAAGTTGCAGGAAAGAGGACTTCTACAAAAAGATTGCAATATTAAGATCTTAATATTTACAGCATCAGAAATACGATTTTAAATGTTGCTCTTAATCCTATCGATCTAGAACTAAATTTTTTGGAAATACTTAAATTGGAGTTTGTGAGGAGAGTAATGTTTCAGGTCAGCAGAATGATCTGGTGAATAATCAGCCTCTCCACACTTGTTGCTTAGCAATTGAGTGTTTTAACAGCTTTCTTTTCCTGACAAGTTTCAAATCTAAATTGTGTACAGCTTTGATTTTCTTGCTTTCTTTAAAAAAAGGGGAAAACAGACAGCAACGTTTCATAACTCAATCTCATGCTGTTTGCCAGGGATCATATCAAGGGATCATATTAAATGGAACAGGCTTGAGGAGCCAAGTGAAACACGCTGCTTCTAATTTGTATGTCTGTATGGAAGAGTGGGAGATCAATTTGCATCGTTTCCGTTCAAACTATTCATATATAGGCTGCCTTCCCTGAATATGTTGGCTGTTGAACTCTGGCGGATCCCTCTACTTTCCCTCTTGACAGCTTGATCCTACTTTTATTCCTTCAGTTTAACTACTGAATAAAACTAACCAATATGAATTAATATAGGAGGAGCACTCGGGTCTGCAGAAAGTTGCTCTACCATGTGCTTTTGGAGGGTTTGTAAACTTGTATAGTGTAATAAATTTCCAGAAAACCAAGCTACCATTATACAGAACAGTACAACACAAGAACTGGCCCTTTGGCCCACAATGTTTGTGCCGAACATGATGTCAAATTAAACTAATCATTTCTGTCTGTATGGTAATCCATATCCCTTCTTCCTGCATATTTATGTGCTGTCGAAAAGTTTCTTAAACATCACCATTGCATTTGTTTCCACCATCACCCCAGGTAGCATATTTGAGGCATCCATCACCGTTTACATTTTTTTTAAAAACTTGCTCGGCACATCGCCTTTAAAAGCTCCCCCCTCACCTTAAAGCTACGCCCTCTAGTATTTGACATTTTTGTACTGGGAAAAACCTGCTGACAGTCTACCCTATCTACGCTTCTCATGATTGTGTAAAGTACCCGCAGGTCTTCCTCTGTCCTCTAATGATGCAAAGAAAAAAAATCAAGTTTGTCCGACCTCTATTGAATAGACTTTAATCCAGGCAGCATCCTGGAAAGGTCTGATGCACCATTTACAAAACCTCCACACCTTGCAAGAGGGTGACCATAATTGCATACAATACTTCAAATGCAACCTAACCAAAGTTTTCTGAAGCTGTAACGTAATGACTCTTGTACTCTATGCCCTGACCGATGAAGGCAAGCATACTGTCTGACTCCTTTATCATTAGATTTATTTTTTTCAGGGAGCTGCGGACCTGGACCCCAAACTCCCTTTGTACATCAATACTGTGAAGGGTCCTTGATAGGGAATGGGAAAGTAAACTCTTTACTTTCCCATTGCATTTGACCCCTCAAAGTGCAACACCTAACACTTAGATTAGATTAGAGACATTTATTGTCACATACACCAATTGGTGTGAAATTTGACTTGCCAATGCAGCACATGAATAAAGATAATACACAACATTAAAGAATTTAACAGAATTTAACAATAAACATAAAAACATCATAAAAACACTTGCCCAGATTAAACTCCATCTTTCATTCTCTATCCATATTTACAGTGCATTCAGAAAGTATTCAGACCCATCACTTTTTCCACATTTTATTACGTTACAGCCTTATTCTAAAATTGATTAAATTCATTTTTTTAAATCATCAATCTACACACAATACCCCATAATAATAAAGCAAAAACAGTTGTTTAGAAATTTTTGAAATGTAATTAAAAATAAATAACTGAAATATCACATTTACATAAATATTCAGACCCTTTACTCAGTACTTTGTTGAGGCACCTTTGACAGCGATTACAGCCTCCAATCTTCTTGGGTATGATGCTACAAGCTTGACACACCTGTATTTGGGTAATTTCTCCCATTCTTCTCTGCAGATCCTCTCAAGCTCTGTCATGTTCGATATTTTTGCTCTGTGGATGGGGAGCGTTGATGCACTGCTATTTTCAGGTCCCTCCAGAGATGTTCGATCAGGTTCAAGTCCGGGTCCTGGCTGGGCCACTCAAGGACATTTACAGACTTGTCACGAAGCCACTCCTGCGTTGTCTTGGCTGTGTGCTTAGGGTCGTGGTCCTGTTGAAAGGTGAACCTCCACCCCAGTCTGAGGTCCAGAACGCTCTGGAGCAGGTTTTCATCAAGGATCTCTCTATACTTTGCTCCGTTCATCTTTCCCTCGATCCTGAGTAATCTCCCAATTCCTGCCGCTGATAAACATCCCCACAGCATGATGCTGCCACCACCATGCTTCACCGTAGGTATAGTATTGGCCAGGTGATGAGCGGTGCTTGGTTTCCTCCAGACGTGACGTTTGGCATTCAGGCCAAAGAGTTCAATCTTGGTTTAATCAGACCAGAGAATCCAGTTTGGCCGAGCGGCCAGCTCTATGAAGAGTCCTGGTGGTTCCAAAGTTCTTCCATTTAAGAATGACAGAGGCTGCTGTGCTCTTTGGGACCTGCAATGCTGCAGAGATTGTTTTATACCCTTCCCCAGATCTGTGTCTCGACACAATCCTGTCTCATGGCTTGGTTTTTGCTCTGACATGCACTATCAACTGTGGGACCTTATATACACAGGTGTGTGCCTTTCCAAATCATGTCCAATCAATTTAATTTACCACTGGTGCTCCAATCAAGTTGTAGAAACATCTCAAGGATAATCAATGGAAACAGGATGAGCCTAAGCTCAATTTTGAGTGTCATAGCAAATGGTCTGAATACTTATTGAAATGTAATATTTCAGTTATTTCTTTTTAATTACTTTGTAAAAATTTCTAAATGGCTGTTTTCATTTCTTCATTATGGGGTATTGTGTGTAGATTGATGATAAAATAAAAGGAATTTAATCCATTTTAAAATAAGGCTGTAACGTAACAAAATATGGAAAAAGTGAAGGGATCTGAATACTTTCTGGATGCACTGTATAACTAACTGTTCTAAATCCTGCTGTGTCCTTTGACAGCTGCCTTCATTGTCAGCAATTCCACCAGTTTTTGTATTGTTCCTTACTTGATAACCAACCTGTTTACATGTTCCTGGGACCACTTGCCAGGCCAAGCAGTATCTGTGGGAAAAGTAGGTTAATATTTCACAGTTGCTACCTAACCTGATTTTTTTTTTCCAGTATTTACTGTTTATTTTTAGCCTCTGCAATTTTTGGATTTTTTTCTATCTAGCATTACTCATGCCATTTTCACATTTACGTAAAGCTTCCTCAAACCTCAATTCGCTGCACAATTGTCTTTTCAGATTGAAGAGTTGGAAGCTGGAACCCCTGGAAGAATCAAAGTAACTGCAAAGTCCACAACTAGTAGAGAGGTTATTTCTGGAGAGTACAATACTGTGAGTATGGTGCTGCACAATTTAAAAATAGTTCTTGAATTATGGATATTGAATCACCACACTAATATTTAATCTTACCCTTGAAGAATTGAATTTTACATAAATGCAGATCGTTAGGTACTTTTTCCATCTCTGGAGAGCCCCAAAATTGTGCTGTACAGTTGCATGGGCAATAATAACCAACACCTAGCCATTCCTGTTTTGAGATGACTGTCAGCCTGCTGTGTAGCCATATTGAGGAAATGAGTTTAAGACGCACCCCGTCTACAGCTTTCAAGGGGGCTAATTTTACCTGCCACAGTTAAGGATTGAGAGTCCAGTTGTGTATGTTATGTTCTCTGTTTGGGATTAATAAAACGGGGAGAGAGAGAGAGAGATGACGGCAGCTCAGGAATTCCTCATGTTTTCTGGGTTTTTTTTTCCAATAATGCAAAGTGGGATTGTACTGCCACTGCTTGAGTGCAGTGACATTTTTAATAATGTGAAAGTAGTCTGCAACTGTTCAATTGTATAACATGGGGAAAGAATGAAACTGAGACTATCTTGCTGTGCAGAAATTGTTTTAAATATGGTTGTAATTTACTCATTGGGCTTTTATTTTGTGAATAACACCCACTGAGTTTCTCCAGCATTTAAACGCTTGGGTAGTTTACACCCCAGCAGTATGAGCATTGACTTCTCCAATTTCAGGTAGTCCTTGCTTTCTCCCTCCTTCCCCTCCCCTTCCACCTTCCCCCCCCCCCCCCACATCAGTCTGAAGAAGGGTCTCGACCCAAAACGTCGCCTATTCCTTCGCTCCCTAGATGCTGCCTCACCCGCTGAGTTTCTGAAGCATTTTTGTCTACCTCAGATCAATGAATAAACATGGAAATGTGATACATTTTGCAAAGAATGTTAAATTTGCATTGGCAAAGAAGATGGTGTGGCAGCTTAAAAGCAAGTAGTTCAATATATTCAAAATGATATACTAAATGATTTTGCACTGTTGCTTAATCTTAAAGTACGTGGGATGATCTGTCGTGGTTGTTCAATAAATCTAATGCTTTGTTGGTAACAGGGAGACAATGATGTGGATTGGGTAGGGAAGACAAACTGACTTTGTGGCTATAAATCCCAGAGCAATGTTGAGTATAGAAGCAGGTCTTTTGGCCCACTGAGTTAGTGCCGACCATTGTGCTTCATTGTACAAATCCCGCTTGCCTGCATTAATTCCATATCACCTTCTATTCCCTGCTTATTCAAGAACCTGTCAACATGTCTTGTAAATATTGTCACTGTTCCTACCTCCACCACCACCTCTCACAACTCACTCCATCTACTCTGTGGAAAGAATATGTGGAAACTCCTACTGCCAAGCCAATTTCTTATCCAATTTGCTAACTCATCCAGGATTACATAGAAACGTAAAAAATAGGTACAGGAGTAGGCCATTCGGCCCTTCAGGCCAGTACCGCCATTCAATATGATCATGGCTGATCATCCAAAATCAGTATCTCGTTCCTGCTTTTTCTCCATATCCCTTGATTCCTTTAGCTCAAAGAGCTAAATCTAACTCTCTTGAAAACATCCAGTGAATTGGCCTTCACTGCCTTCTGTGGCAGTGAATTCCACAGATTCACAACTCTCAAGGAAAAAAAGTTTTTCCTCCTCTCAGTCCTAAATGGCCTATCCCTTATTCTTAAACTGTGACCCCTGGTTCTGGACTCCCCCAACATCGGGAACACTTTCTTGCATTTAGCCTGTCCAATCCTTTAAGAATTTTATATATTTCTATAAGAATCCCTCTCATCCTTCTAAATTCCAGTGAATACAAGCCCAGTTGGCCCATTCTTTCATCATATGTCAGTCCTGCCAACCGGGGAATTAACCTGATGAACCTACCTCAATAGCAATAATGTCCTTCATCAAATTAGGAGACCAACACTGCACATAATACCCCAGGTGCAGTCTCACCCTAGGCCCTGTACCTCCTTACTCCTAAACTAAAATCCTCTCGCAATGAAGGCCAACATGCCATTAGCTTTCTTCACTGCCTGCTGTACCTGCATGCTTACTTTCAGTGACTGATGTACAAGGACACCCAGGTCTCGTTGCACCTCCTCTTTTCTTAATCTGACACCATTCAGATAATAATCGTCTGCCTTGTTCTTGCCACCAAAGTAGATAACCTCACATTTATCCACATTATACTGCATCTGTAATGCATCTGCCCACTCACCCATCCAAGTCACCCTGCAGCCTCGTAGCATCCTCCTCCCAGCTCACATTGCCATCCAGCTTTATATCATCTGCAAACTTTACATTTAATTCCCTTGTCTAAATTATTGCTATTCCATGTCTTCCAACCTTCTGGGCCAGCCTACCATGTGGAATCTTGTTCAAATCTATATTTATCACCTTGCCCTCGTCAATCATCTTGGTCAGATCTTTAAAAAAAACCTGGATCAGCTTTGACTTAATTTCTTATGCTCAAAGTCAACCTGTCTATCCCTATTCAGTCCATGCTTTTCAAAATGCAAACAAATCTAGTCCCTCGGAATCTCTTCATTAACTTTCTACCACTGAAGTAGGGTTTACTAGCATGTAGTTCCTTGGCTTATCCCTGCTGCCTTCTTAAATAAAATCCCAATATTAGCTATGCACCAGTCTTCTGGTACTTAGCCTATGGCTGAGATCAATACAAAGATCTCTGTCAAGGCTTCAGCAATTTCCTCCTTTGCTTCCCTTGCATCTAAGGTTCACCTGGTCAGACCTCGGGGATTTGTCCACTTTTATACATTTCAATGCTTCCAACACCACCTTTTAATATTGAGATGCTCCTGGATATTGCTGTGGCCTCCCAGCTTCACCACTTCTCCCTGGTCAATTTGTCCCTTCCCACCCAAACCACCCCCTTCCCTGGTACTTTCCCTTGCAACCGCAGGAAATGCTACACTTGTTGCTTTACCTCTCCCCTCAACTCCATCCAAGGACCCAAGCAGTCTTTCCAGGTGAGGCAGAGGTACACCTGCACCTCCTCCCACCTCATCTTTGCATCTGCTGTTCCAGGTGTCAACTGCTCTACATCGGTGAGACCAAGCGCAGGCTTGGCAATCGCTTCGCCCAACACCTCCGCTCAGTTTGCATTAACAAACCTGATCTCCCGGTGGCTCAGCACTTCAACTCCCCCTCCCATTCCGAATCTGACTTTTCTGTCCTGGGCCTCCTCCATGGTGAGAGTGAGTCCCACCGCAAATTGGAGGAGCAGCACCTCATATTTCGCTTGGGTACTTTACACCCCAGCGGTATGAACATTGACCTCCAATTTCAGGTAGTCCTTGCTTTCTCCCTCCTTCCCCTCCCCAGTTCTCCCACAGCGTACTGTCTCGGCCTCTTCCTTTTTTTCCCGCCCCCTCCCCCGACATCAGTCTGAAGAAGGGTCTCGACCCGAAACGTCGCCTATTCCTTTGCTCCATAGATGCTGCCTCACCCGCTGAATTTCTACAGCATTTTTGTCTAGCTTCCATGTGAGATCTTTTAATAATTAACAAAGAATTACTTTCTTCTTTAGGTAATAATTGCGGTGGGCCGTGAAGCTTGCACCAAACGCATTGGCCTAGACAAAGTTGGTGTTACTCTCAATGACAAGTAAGATTTTTTTAAATTTCATAAAAGTAATTGGTTTGTCCTCATCCTCATTTAATAGATATGGTATGAAATTATGTGTAAAGGGTAATTTTCCTTCCAACCCACTCTGCTCAAAGAATATTTTGCTGACAATTCTGCATTCTGCAATTATTTTATAAATAATGACTACCAGAAGTGATCCTGGATGATTCCTGCTGTCTGTAACATCGGGATTCCAGTAGAGTTCTGGCCTTTTATTGCTGCATTGATGTAATGCTGAGAACTATATTCTGCACTGTGTATCTTTACTTTGCCCTACCTATTGTAGTTGAGTTTTTCTTGATTGTGTTGATGTATAGTATTATCTGATTTGAAAACGTAGCAGGCACAGCAATGTCCCTTGGAACACATGACAATAAACCTAAGTTTGATTTTTAAAAATGATCTATGGTCAATTGATCATTTTAAAGAATGTCTATGGTCCATTGCCATTTTGTTTTGCATGGAACACTTGATCCAATTCTGGAGACCCTCCATCACAGGCAAGATAACTTGACTAAGATTTTAAAAAGTTAAACAGCATTATTTCTCCACCTCCTTTTCTGGCAGCATATTCTAGATAGGAACCGCTAAAATAAATTCCCTTCAAATCCCATTTAAAACTCCTTTCTCACACCCTAAACCTACTCTTGTGTATAGGTCCCTATACCTCCACTCTGTCCAGGGACCCTGACAGTCCTTTCAGGTTAGGCAGAGGTTCACCAACACTACATTTAGAGTTCCAGAATATACTGTACCAAGTAAAAGCAAGTCTAACCCCTCATAATGTTGTGCAGTGATTTGAGAATTAAAGTATGAGAGGACTTGCAGATTCCAACTTTAGTACATTTGATAATGATAAAATATTATTTTAGGTTTAAGTCTAGAACAAGACTTATCTAAACTATTGATATACAAATGTTCCATTATTAATGCCAGCATTGTATTATTATAAATCATTGGAACAAAGCCTGTGTGCAGGATAATATTTACACAGAAAAAAATATCAGTTACTTGTAAGCAGATAGTGCACTCCACAGTAAGACAAATAATGAATTAGTCATCCAGCTGGCAAACATCTAAGATATTCTATAAGTATATAGTCATAGAGTGATACAGTGTGGAAACAGGCCCTTCAGCCCACACCGGCCAACATGTCCCAGCTACACTAATCCCACCTGCCTGCGCTTGGTCCATATCCCTCCAAACTTGTCCTATTCATGTACCTGTCTAACTGTTTCTTAAACGTTGGGATAGTCCCAGCCTCAACTACCTCCTCTGGCAGCTTGTTCCATACACCCATCACCCTTTGTGTGAAAAAGTTACCCCTCCGATTCCTATTAAGACTTTTCCCCTTCACCTTGTACCTATGTCCTCCAGTCCTAGATTGCCCTATTCTGGGCAAGAGATTATGTGCATCTACCCGATCTATTCCTCTCATGATTTTATACACTATAAGATCACCCCCTCATCCTGCGATCCAAGGAATAGACACCCAGCCTACTCAACCTCTCCCTATAGCTCAGACCCTCTAGTCCTGGTAACATCCTCGCAAATCTTCTATGAACACTTTCAAGCTTGACAATATCTTTCCTGTAACAGTGCCCAAAACTGAACACAATATTCTAAATGTGGTCTCACCAACTGTTACAAGGGAGCAGGTTCAAGGATCTGAAAAAGGCTCACTCGTCTGTTTAGTTACAAATCAGTTTTATTGGCAAGAGAACAAAAACAATACTTGTCCTGGTACTCGCGGGGTCTGATTTACAGCAGCACACCTCTCTCTCTGCCTCAGTCTGCGGCGCTGATCGCGCAGGGCTCGAAATTAGCGGTTGCCCGGGTGCCACTGACCACTCAAAGGGCCGCCGGGCAACCTAAACACCGAGTCATTTTGCTTGGCTTGGCAACCAGATACTGGTTTGTACCGAAGATAGACACAAAAAACTGGAGTAACTCCGCGGGTCAGGCAGCATCTCTGGAGAAAAGGAACGCGACGTTTCATGTCGGCGGCGGCTGTCGTGCGGGGCAAATATTACTAGGTTCGGGGTGAGGAAGGGTCGGAGCGAATGATGGCCCCGTACAGCGGCAGCAGCGGCCGCGAACAGCGGCTCCATCTCCTCCTCCTCCCGCACCCTGCCCGCCCTGATAAGGGCCTCTGCTTGTAAATCCGATAACCGCTTTCAAAACAAACCCTCCCGCACTCCGAGTCCGGGAGAAAGGAGGGAGGGAGGGGGAGGCCTCGGAGTGCGGGAGGGTTTGTTTTGAAAGCCCGTTAGCAGGTCTGCAAGCAGAGGCCCTTATCAGGGCGGGCGGGAGGAAGAGGAGATGGAGCCGCTGCCGCTGTTCGGGGCCCGTCATTCGCTCCGACCCTTCTGAAGCAGCTGCACCAAAGATCTTATAGCTAT
Source organism: Malacoraja senta (assembly GCA_038087875.1). Classification (NCBI taxonomy): domain Eukaryota; kingdom Metazoa; phylum Chordata; class Chondrichthyes; order Rajiformes; family Rajidae; genus Malacoraja; species Malacoraja senta. The sequence goes on along the minus strand of CM075980.1, from coordinate 60,870,556 downwards.
AGGATCTCTGAGCTGCACCGCTCGGCCCCGCACCTTGCTGTTGGCTGGCGGAGGAGGGAGGCGGTGGCGAGGAGTTCCCAACGGCCAAGGCGGCGAGGCGATGTTGTCCGAGGAGCGCTGACCTTCCTTCCTCCCCACCTCGCCCCTCTCTCTCTCTCTTGTACGCCCCCTCCACCCCCCTTATCCTGGGACCCCTCCTCTCCATCCCGCACTGATCCCCATTCCCGCCTCTATTCAGTCCTCACTGACATCACCTGTGCTCCCCCCCATCTATTCATCCTGCGCTGATCACCCTATCCACCTCGCATTGATTCTCCTGCCACCCCCCCCCCCCATCCATCCTACACTGGTTCCCCAATTCACCCTGTACTTACCCCTTTCCCATCCATCCTGTACTAATCCACGCATTCATCCCGACTGACCCACCCTCCATTTACCCTGCAACTTCCCCTCATTCATCCTGTAGTGATCCCCCATTCATCCTGCATAGACCCTCCGATCCATACTGTACTGAACACCCCCCCCCCACTTCATCCTGCGCTGATCTCCCCCCCCCCCCCCCCCATCCATCCTGTACTGATCCTCCCATTCAAGAAGAATGGGGGGAACAGTCTGAAGAATGGTCTCGACCCGAAACCTTGCCTATAGGGAGGTTTCACGGCAGTCGGGTCACAACCCATGACCCGTACTATTGCTACGCTACGCCAAATGGATTACACGCGATGAACTGCAGGTAAGTACTTACCATTGTTTCCAGCGTAGCGGGCCCGTTAAAACCCGCCGAAATTGTCAATTTTTGCGCTGTAAATAATTATGGAAATCGGGATAAGCGTGAGAGACATTTAGCCAACTTCAGAATTCAAAGTGAGGAGAAATGACGGTAGATAGAAGCGAGAGCTGAAGGGACAACAACAGCCAAAGTGCTTGGCGAACATTGGCCGTTTGCTCACTGCATTTCATCTACCCCCCCCCCCCCCGCCATCTATCCACCCCGCACTGATTCACACACACACCCCTCCATGACCCTATTGTGCTGGAAATATCTTCAGAGCGAACATTGACTGTTTGATAACGGAATGCAATCAAATGTGTTTTAATTCCCAATGTTATTATTTGTTTTAATCCATAAAGATGGATTAATTAAATTGTGAACACGTGAAACATTAAAACCACAGTGTTCGATTGTCATTGCTGCCGTTGACAGGTTATTACAGAATTCATTTTAACGGCAAATCAATGCTCTTAATATGGAGTATCAGTACTGTAGTTATTTAATGAGCAACATTCATAACTATACATACGCATATATGTTACCATGGTCCAGGATTTATTGACACAGGTTGATCATACGCTGAATAATCCAACCACATTTTTGTTTGGAAGTGGAAAGAACTAATAGAAATTGCATTAATTGCAATGTGTAAAAAGAGTTGAGATACTGTCTTATAATTTGCTGCATGTCATTGTGGGATATATCATGTCTTGATTGGTGAATATGTTTAGTTTGTGACTTTATTTGAAGCAGAAATAATATGTGAATGCTTCATTGAGTATAATTCCGACTGGTAACTACGCACTTCGTCCGAGCACATTATCGCACGCGTCATGCAAGCCATCTTAAATGACCACCTAAACTGTCATTTGGCAACCTAAAAAGCTGCCAAGGTTGCCCGGCTGGCAACAGGGAAAAAAAGTTAAGCGAGAGCCCTGTCACGACTCAGCCCGTCGGTGAACCCCTCTCGTACATGAACACATCAGATCTATTGGCAAGAGATACTTGCCTTGGTATGTGCGGGGTCCGTTTTACAGCAGCAAACCTTTCTCTGTCTCTCTCGCTTTCTCTCTTGCTCTCTCCTCTGCCCGCGGTGCTGATCGCTACACAGCCCGTCGGTGAACCCCTCTCCATACCTAAACTAATTTATGGCTACTGGCGTCTGCCTTTATTCAGGTAAGAAATCAGCCGTTGAAATAGCCGCTGGTAAGTCCTGGCCAATAACGCTGCTCCCAAATTCAAACTATAACTAATGGCAGGGGACTGCATCCTAGCGAGGCCACACACCCCCACCTTTGGGAACAAAGCGCTATCGTCCGCCGACTGGCATGTAAAGCAAAACATACAGCGCTGCCAGTTTGGTGCGCAAAGTTTAAACTGAGCGCTGTCGGCTACAGCGCTATAGGTTCTAAATGTAGCGCTACTGGCCGCAGCGCTATGGGCTTTAAATAGTGCTTTGGGCTTTAAACAGCGCTATGGGCTTTAAACATAGTGCTATGGTCCCAGCGCCATGGGTCACAGACTGTTGGGGCAAAACTCCCGTATAACATTCCACCCCTCGAAAATGTCTGGTTACCGTCACATCCGGCCCACAGACTGCAGTAAAGTCCATGCTGTTGTGATGCCAAACCGCACATACAATGTCGTAATATTATGGCCAACAAGATTGTCCCGATTGTCAGTCCCCGGTGCACAACTGTTGTCCACCAGCCTCCAAACATCCCGAAAGGCCACCATCCTCAGTTCAGTTTTATTTGTCATATGTAGGTTAACACAGGGTCAACGGTACAATGAAATGTGTTGTCGTGGTATTGTTCTCCGACCCTTCGAATATTCTCTACGGCTTACTGGATGTGGTCAGCGAGGTTGGTGATGTTCTCTTTTACCTCGCTCAGGAACAAACCAGTCACTGAGTCTGTATGACCATGCATGGTATAAATTAACTTGTTTTGTCGGAGGTCCCAAACCTTAATACCGTCATCAATACCACCAGAGATAATTTGATCGTTTGTGTCATTAAACGTTGCTGTCAGTACTTGGTACGTGTTTTGAAACGTATGGATTTCTTCCAAATGTCCCATAGCTTCACTGCTTTGTTGTTGCTTCCTGTACAGACCAACTGTAGCCCCCATCGGGCTGGATAACATGAATAAGCGAGTTTGGTATTCTGTCTGCACATGCCCAGGTCATAGGTCATTCGCGAAAAACAGCTGAGCTGCTGCGTGTATACAGATCTGCGTTTCATCCGTAGTCAGGATTGAACCCGGGTCTCCGGCGCTGCAAGTGCTATTGAATTGCTACTGGAGTTAGATAATGTAGAACAAGGGCGAACAGGTGATCTCACTACCGTCCCCGTCCCCTCCCGAGTGTCCCATCCCTGTCCAGGGGCTGTCGTAGATGTCCGGGGTGACGGGACACTGGTTTAAAGCCAGCACTAACTCCAACTCTGCTCCAACTCCCGAGAAACGTGTTCCCCAACGGGCTGGGGACCGTCAGCTGCACCTCTCGTCTTATCCAGTGGCTGTCGGTTAACCCCCTAGGTGCTGGCGAAAGCCAAGCATCAGTCATCAACGGGGATACACACAAAATGCTGCAGTAAGTCAGCGGGTCAGGCAACATTTCTGGAGAAGGGTCTCGACCCGAAATGTCACCTATTACTTCTCTCCAGAGATGCCGCATGTCCTGCTGAGTTACTCCAGACGTTGTGTCTACCTTCAGTGTAAACCAGTATCTGCAGTTCCTTACTACAGAGCGATCCCAGGCTAGGATTGGGGGCGGCGGCGCTGCTGCTCCGACTCCACGGGGAGGGAGAGGAACGGGACCGGGGGAAGGACTAGGCCGCATTCTCGGCCTCCCCCTCCCCCGGCTCCAGGCCACTCGGCCCGTCCACCCCGACAGCCACCGCCTCAAGTACAACTCATTGCTGAAGTGGTGGAGAAAACGGGGCCGGTGGTTTACATCTGGATCCTGGGGAGGTGAGGAGGGGGGGGGGGGAGGGACTGGGGGATAGAGGGAGAGGCAGAGGGGAGAGAGATGGGGAGAGAGGAACCCACTACCGTAGCTTCAATGCTGGTCCCGGACACCCCGTCTCCTCCACAAACACTTCATTAACTTACCCTTCCCAATTTCTCAATACTAGATCCAGTGTTGTCCCCTCACGTGAGAAACATTCATTAAAAATCACACCCATTTCTTGTGGCTCCACAATGCTGGAGTAACTCAGCAGGACAGGCAGCGTCTCTGGAGAGATGGAATGGGTGACGTTTCGGGTCGAGACCTTTTTTCAGACTGGTCAGGAGAAAGGAGATATAGACAGTAGAACAAATTAATGAAAGATATGCAAAAAAGTAGCAATTATAAAGAAAACAGGCCACTGTTAGCTGTTTGCCAGGTGAGAACGGGAACCTGGTGTGACTTGGGTGGGGGAGGGGTGGAGAGAAAGGGAGTACAAGGGTTACTTGAAGTTAGAGAAATCATTATTCATACCACTGGGTTGTAAGCTGCCCAAGCAACATATGTAATGCTGTACCTCCAATTTGCGATTAGCCTAACTCTGACAATGGAGGATGCTTTAAGTGTCAAATAGGTCAGGAGGACACATTATTGGCAACAAAGCTGAATACAAGATTCCACTGTCAGCTCCTTCTGCCGAGGACAGAAAGGTCTGTGTGGGAATGGGAAAGGGAATTAGTGTTTGGCATCCGGGAGATCGGGTAGGTCCAGGCGGAGTGAGTGAAGGTGTTCAGCGATATGATCGTCCAGTCCAGACATTTAGTCTCGCCGATTTATGAGTCCACATCTTGAACAACAGATACAGTAGGTGAGGTTGGAGGAGGTGCAAGTGAACCTATGCCTAATCTGCAAGAACTGTCAGGGTCCCTGGATAGAGTGGAGGGTGGAGGTATAGGGACCTATACACAAGAGTAGGCTTCGAGTGCGAGAAAGGAGTTTTAAATGGGATTTGTGGGGAATTTATTTTAGTGGTTACTATCTGGAATATGCTGCCAGGGGAGAAGTTGGAGAAATAATGCTGTTTAACTTTTTAGTGGTGCCAGTTGCCAAATATAATATTTATTTAGAGAGCCATTTAAATAGGCATGGCATAGAAAGATATGAAGCTATGCAAATGGGATTAGTATGGATCGGCTAAAAGTGCAATGACAATTACAATTTTTACAATTTGTTTATTTGTCTTTTGGACAAATTTGTCATTTGGACCCCTTGAGGTCCAAACGAAATGTCGTTTCTGCAGCCATACATCACAAAACGAAGAAGACCCGAGACACAACACAATTTACACATACATCCATCACAGCGCTGTGATGGAAGGCAAAAAAAAAACGTATCTCTCCACTGCACTCCCCCCCCCCCCCCCCCCGGATGTCAGAGTCAAAGTCAAAGCCCCCGGCGGGCGATGGTGATTGTCCCGCGGCCATTAAAGCCACGCCGGTTAATGCAAGGTCGCGCACCGGGTCTTGGTGTTAGAGCCCCGGCGCTCGCTCGCAAAGTCTGCAGTGGAGAGATACGTTTGCAGTATGAAAGTATGCAGTTGGTGCTGTACAACTGTATGATTCTGACTTCTTTCTAAAAGGGGGCCCTTAGACTGCAGTATTGAAGAATGTTGCACACTAATGGGTCGATAGACAAAGGGAATGTCTTAGCCGATGAAAGGTTATCAATATTAAAAATACTTGTTTCCTCTTAAAAATCCTGCCAAACTCATTGAGGAACTGCAGATGCTGGTTTAAACCGAAGATAGAGACAAAAAACTGGAGTAACTCAGCCGGTAACGTGGCCTGTTTCCTTTATCATCGTTACTTTTTTGCATATATTTTATTCTTTGTTCTTTATCTCTCTACATCATCATCTATATCTCTCATTTCCCTTATCTTTAACCAGTCTGAAGAAGGGTCTCGTACCGAAACGTCACCCATTCCTTCTCTCTGGAGATGCTGCCTGTACTGCTGAGTTACTCCAGCTTTTGGTGTCCAGCATGTTCTGATTATTTCTTCTGCATTAATAATTCACTTTTGAAGAGAGTAAAAGGGCTCTGTCCTCTAGTCCTTTGTTAGAACGACCGTTACCATTGTTTGCTTGTAAAGTGTTCGAGGAGATGTCTTGTCATGTTGATCCAGCTATTGCTATGCGTTGAGCAAGGAATACAGTTGAAGTTGCAGTCAGATGTAAACTGTGGCTTCCATCACCCCGCAACAAATAATAATAATAATAATAATAAATTTTATTTATGGGTGCCTTTCAAAAGTCTCAAGGACACCTTACAAAGTTTAACAAATAGTGTAAAAACATGTAAGCAGAATAAAATAAATAGTAAAGACATCACGAGTACACAAATTAAAAACAGAATTCAATCCGAAAACACAAATCAAAAACACAATATGAAAGAGAGAGCAGCGGCAGCTAAAGCGCGCTAGCGTCCACTCTCCCTTCCGGCAGCCATCTTGGACAGAGAGTAAAACAATCTTTACACACAAAAATCATCCCCCCACAATGATTATCACTGTGGGGGAAGGCACAGTGTCCAGTCCCCAACCCCAGTTCTCCCGAAGTCAGGCCTATTGAGGCCTCCACAGTTGCCTCTACAAAGGCCCGATGTTCCTGGTCGTTCTCGCCGGGTGCTGTTGCCCCGGCGTCGGGAGAGTCCTCACAGCGGCTGGAACGGCCGAATCCCCACCGGAGTCGTGGCTTCCGAAGCTAATGTGGCTAATCCCTCCTGGATTCTTGATTAGTAAGAGTATTAAGGGTTATGGGGAGAAGGCAGAAAGAATGGGGTTGAGACAGAAAGATAGATCAGCCTTGCTTGAATGGCAGAGTAGACTCAATGAGCTGAATGGCCTAATTCTATTTCTATGGCTTCTGAACATGATCTTGTAGATTTAATTGTGCTGACTTTCTTTCATTATTCCCTTCTCTAAACAAAATGGGCAAACAAACGCTTGAATCTATAAACCGGATGCATTTCCAACGATGTAGGGTATTAACAGTGCTTATTTCGTCTACAAAAAGGTACCAAATTCACAATTTTAAAAATGTGTCCTTTGGCTGGAAAACACCTTGAAGGCGTCTAACTTTTTTAGAGGTGCCGGTGTGGCATTATAGCAGAGACTGTCACATAAAAAGCACTGGGTGTAACTAAACCTTCATCAGTTTTTGATCTTTTTTCATGTTTTTTTCCTATGTCCATTTTCACTGGATTTCCATTATCACTGCAATGTTAAACTGTGATATTCTCCCTTATTAATGGATCTCTTAAGTTGGAATGCCTCATGCCAAAATCTTCCATACTATATTTGGATTTTTCTTGATAACATTGTTGTGCTTTTGGCAGAGGTGTTGTGAGGGAATGAATTGGCTGTTTTTAACTTGAACGCAATCCAACTTGTACTGGAAAAACATCCAGTTGGAAGGCTGAAGTCTGTTTGTAGGACTTGCACGTGGAGATCAATGTCTTCCTTTGGCCCCAGGTGGCTTTTTCCTACACAATTAAAGCTTCTCGTGCAGCTTTCAAATCCGACGAGGTATGCTGCTGGTGGTTTACAGCCTGGCGGTGTTCCAGTTATTGCTGCTTAAGTTGCTTAATCTGCAGAACGCTTAGTTTTGAGATAACTGCCAAGAATTGCCCAGGTGTGCAGGTCTGTGTCTGCCTCGTAGTATCATCTGAACTAATTTAACATGGTGGTTACGGGTCATTCCTGAACCTAATGACATCATATTGTTCTAATGCTACATACTGGCACCCAACATGTGCCAAGTCTGAAGAAGGGTTTCGACCTGAAACGCTGCCTATTTCCTTCGCTCCAGAGATGTTGCCTCACCCGCTGAGTTTCTCCAGCATTTTTGTCCACCTTCGATTTTCCAGCATCTGCAGTTCCCTCTTAAACATAGTTCACAAACAGATGAGTTTGGGGTGACGCAGTTGGTAGAACCGCTGCCTCACAGTGCTAAAGACCTGGGTTCGATCCTGGCCTCCGGTACTGTCTGTATGTGGAGTTTACATGTTCCCTCTGTGACCGCTTGGGTTTCCTCTGAATGCTCCCATTTATTCCCACATCCTAAAGATATGTGGGTTTATGAGGTTAATTGGCTCTCTGTAAATTGCCTCCTTGTGTGTAGGAAGTGGATTAGAAAGTGGGATAACGTGGAACTAGTGTGTGAATGAGTGATTGATGGTTGGCCTGACTTCTGTGTTGTATTCTTACAATCAATTTCTCAATTGAAAGTTACGGGTTTGATGTCATGGCTCAGAGGTGCCATGACTGTAGAAAGCTCAGGAGAAATGGAAAAGAAAATGAGGGCAAAGAGCAAATGCACATAGGCTAGTAGGTGATATGGCGGAGAACCCCAACACTTCTATACATCTGTGAGTTATGAGAGAGGTTGAGATAATTGTGGACTAGAAAAGAGAATTCCACATAAAAGCAATGGGCAAGGTGAATATATATTGAGTACATGGTAACAATTTTTATGGTGGAGGAGGAGGAGTGCGGTGAATTCATTCTTTCAATGTAGAGGTGGTGTTTGGGAAGATGGTCAGGATATATAGAGTGAAAATTGCTGAGGGGAAGAGTATGAGAAAGATTGACTGCTTAAAGTAGGTATCACTCAGTCTAGATTGGTGCTCTGGGAGTAGAAATTGTAGATGGGTTGGGTAAAGGAGTGGTGCTAGAGGACTGGAGAGTGACAAATGTGATTCATTTGTTCAGTTGCAAGTGCCTACCTGGCAACTGGAATGTTTGTTGACCTTGTACAAGATGTGTTGCAGTTTGCTCTGTCCCAGTTGCCTGCGCCTGGCCTGTATCCCTCCAAACCTTTCCTAATTTTGTACCTGTCTAAGTGAAATTTAAATGTTCTATTTGTCCCTGCTTCCTCTGACAGCTTGTTCCATGCTCATGCCACCTTCTGAAAGGGTTGCCCCTCAGGTCACTTTTTCCCTTCTCCCACTAAACCTATGGTCTCTAATTTTAGACCCCTCCATGTCTGTGGAAAATACTGTTTCACTCTTTTCTATGCCTCTCATGATTGTATATACCTTTATACGGTCACCTCTCTGCATCCTACACTCCATGGACAAAGTACACAGGCTATCTAGCCTCTCCTTGCAGCTCAAATGCTCCAGATCTGATAATATCCTTGTAAATCTTTTCTGCACCCATTCTAGTTTACTGTATGCTGTTCTGGTCACCCAGGCAGCAGGGGGACTAGAACTGTGCACAGTATTCCAAATTTGGCCTTCTGAACGCTTTGCACGGCTGTAACATATTCCAATTCCTGTACACAACACCCAGACCAGTGAAGGCAAGCAGACTCTTCCTTTACCACCTATTCACCTGTGTTGCCTCCTTCATGGAACTACGTATCTGCACACTTGGGTGTCTCTGTATTACAATACTCCTTGTCTGGATTGTACTCCATCAGCCCATTGATGCAGATCCCCTTTCAATCATAAATAATCATCTTTAGTGTCCTCCATACCACCACTTTCGGTGTCATCTGCAAAACTTACTGGTCACTTCACCTATATTTACATCCAAAGTGTTAATGTAAACTAGACGAAGTGGGACCTGTTGAGTCCCTGTCACATGGGAGGTCTGGTCCCCCAAAGCAACTGTTCCCCCAACGTAATATTCCACCACTCACCCATAGCCCCAACTGTGCAGGTGCGGCTCATTTCCCCTCATCCCCAGCACTCTCACGCACCTCTTCACACTCCCTCTTCTTTCTCCTCTCCTCCTCTCCTCCCCAATCCCTCCCTCACCTCTCCTTTCCCCTACCCTCGGTCACTCCCTCCCTCCATAACTCCACTTCGCTCCCTACCCCCTCCTATCCCTCTATCCCCCACCTCCCCCACCAATCACCTCCCTGTATCCCCCCCCTATTTTCCCTCCTCACCTCCACCACTGGCCTCCTCCCTCTATTTCCCACTCCCTACCTCCCCCACTTCCCTCTGTTCCCCCTCCTCCCCCACTCTCCCTCCTGACCTCCTCCCTCTTCTTTCCCCTCTCCTCCTCCCCTCCCCAATCCCTCCCTCACCTCATCTATCCCCTACCCTTAGTCACTCCCTCCCTCCCTCCATAACTCCTTTCCCCTCCGTACCCCCTTCCTATCCCTTTATTTCCCCCCTCCTCCTCCAGTCACCCTCCTCACCTCCCCCACTTTCCCTCCCTCTCCCTCCCTACACCCTCCTCTCCCCCAATTCCCCCAGTCTCCCTCCTCATCATCCCAGAATCTCGAGGTTGCCGCTCCTCTGACCAGAGGTTGCCTTGACCGGAGGCCATGCTGAACGGAGGCCATGCCGGCCAGAGGCGGGCGCCGACCGTGACTGATGGCAGATACGGCCAATCAGTGCGGCGATGGTGTAGGAAGGGGCGTCTCCGTCCCGGCGGTGAACGACAGGATAGTAGACCAATCTGCGCATGCATGGTATTTAAGATTTTTAAACCTTAATAACTTTTAAAACATTCCACCGATCGGAACAAAACGTGTTGCACTTGCAGCACAGGAGAATGGTGAGTAAGGTGGCGAAAAATCAGAGCGCTGTCGTGTACCGTTTTTGCGCAAATGTAAAAACACTGCAAACCGGAAGATAACAAGATGAGCGTTTTAGTTATGTATAGATAGATAGATAGAAGATAGATAGATAACAAACAACAGTGGAGCCACCATTGAATCCTGGTAGAAGACGCAAGAAACCAGCAGATGCTGGTTTACAAATAAAGACACAAAAAACTGGAATAACTCAGCAGATCAGGCAACATTCTCTGGTGAACATGGACAGATGACTTTTCGGGTCCCGACCCAAAACATCACCTATCCACGTTCTCTAGAGTTGCTGCCTGACTGCTGAGTTACTCATGTGACAATAAATGTCTCTTGAACTCTCACTTTGTGTCTTTACTGGTACACCACTTGTTACAAGCCTTCAGTCTGGAAAAATCAGCACCCTGCCACCACCCTCTGTTTCCTCTTTTCAAACCAATTGTCTATTCAATTGGCTAGCTCTCCCCAGAACTAACCTTCCATGTGATCTATTCTTCCAGACCAGCCTATTGTATGGTATTGTGTCAAAACCCTAGCTAAAATCATTTGTGTATGAGGTGGTCAGAGGCTGAGCATTCTGTGGTGAATGATTCATTTCCTGATTGACTGAAGCCTTTCTGGAAATCACAAATAGAAATATGATCATGTTTTCTCCGTTCACCTGGAGGAGTGCAACTGAACAAAACACATTCTTGACACCATCAAAGCAACCTTCATTATTATCAGTTCAGTCAACATTCTACACATTCCTCCCTCCCCCACTGGTGTGTAGTACTTACAAGATGCTCCTTAGACAGCAAGTGTACAGGAACATGATCATTCTGCAGACAGACGGTGACAGGATTGGTCAAAGTCAGCATGGATTTATGAAGGGGAAATCATGCTTGACTAATCTTCTGGATTTTTTTTGAGGATGTAACAAGTAGAATGGATAAGGGAGAGCCAGTGGATGTGGTGCATCTGGACTTTCAAGAAGCCTTTGACAAGGTCCCACACATAGAAACATAGAAAATAGGTGCAGGAGTAGGCCATTCGGCCCTTCGAGCCTGTACCGCCATTCAATATGATCATGGCTGATCATCCAACTCAGTATCCTGTACCTGCCTTCTCTCCATACCCCCTGATCCCTTTAGCCACAAGGGCCACATCTAACTCCCTCTTAAATATAGCCAATGCACTGGCTTCTCCCACCTTCTGTGGCAGAGAATTCCACAGATTCACCACTCTCTGTGTGAAAAATGATTTTCTCATCTCGGTCCTAAAAGACTTCTCCCTTATCCTTAAACTGTGACCCCTTGTTCTGGACTTCCCCAACATCGGGAACAATCTTCCTGCATCTAGCCTGTCCAACCCCTTAAGAATCTTGTAAGTTTCTATAAGATCCCCCCTCAATCTTCTAAATTCTAGCGAGTACAAGCCGAGTCTATCCAGTCTTTCTTCATATGAAAGTCCTGCCATCCCAGGAATCAGTCTGGTACACAAGAGATAAGTGTGCAAAATTAGAGCACATGGTATTTGGGGTAGGATATTGACATGGATAGAGAACTGATTGGCCGACAGGAAGCAAAGAGTAGGAATTAACGGGTCCTTTTTCAGAATGGAAGGCAGTGACTAGTGGGGTGCCGCAAGGCTCAGTGCTGGGACCCCAGTTATTTACGACACATTAATGATGTAGACTAAGGAATTAAATGTAACATCTCCAAGTTTGCTGATGATACAAAGCTGGGTGGCAGTGTGAGCTGCGAGGAGGATGCTATGAGGCTGCAGGGTGACTTGGATAGGTTGGGGAAGTGGGCAGATGCAGTATAATGTGGATAAATGTGAGGTTATCCACTTTGGTGGCAAGAACAAGAAGGCAGATTATTATCTGAATGGTGTCAGATTAGGAAAAGGGGAGGTGCAACGAGACCTGGGTGTCCTTATACATCAGTCACTGAAAGTAAGCATGCAGTTACAGCAGGCAGTGATGAAACCAGATGGCATGTTGGCCTTCATAGCGAGACGATTGGCGTATAGGAGCAAGAAGGTCCTACTGCAGTTGTACAAGACCCTGGTGAGACTGCACCTGGAGTATTGTGTGCAGTTTTGGTCTCCTAGTTTGAGGACGGACATTCTTGATATTGAGGGAGCGCAGCATAGGTTCACCAGGTTAATTCCCGGGATGGCGGGACTGACATGATGAAAGAATGGATCGACTGGGCTTGTATTCACTGGAATTTACAGTGCCCTCCATAATGTTTGGGACAAATTCCCATCATTTGTTTATTTGCCTCTGTACTCCACAATTTGAGATTTAGAATAGAGAAAATCACATGTGGTTAAAGTGCAGATTGTCAGATTTTATTAAAGGGTATTTTATACAAAAATAGGATGGCCAGGTTACAGTTTGCCGAGAAGTATGGATGCGAGAAGAAACTGCCCAAGATCCAAAGAATACCGCCTCATCTGAGAAAGCCCCCAAAACAAGCATAAGCTACAGATGGCTGCAATACAAGCCTGGCAGTGCATCACCAGAGAAGACATCCAGCAACTGGTGATGTCCATGAATCGCAGACGTCAAGCAGTCATTGCATGCAAAGGATATGCAACAAAATACTAAACATGACTACATTCATTTACATGACATTGCAGTGTCCAAAACATTATGGTGCCCTGAAATGGGGGGGACTATGTGTAAACACTGCTGTAATTTCTACATGGTGATATCAAAATGTATAAAAAATGGCCTTCATTAAAATCTGACAATGTGCACTTTAACCACATGTGATTTTTTCTATTACAAATCTCAAATTATGGAGTACAGAGGCAAATAAATAAATGATGGGTCTTTATCCCAAACATTATGGAGGGCACTGTAGATGGATGAGAGGGGATCGTATTGAAACATACATTTATTAAGGTATTAGACAGGCTAGATGCAGGAAAAATGTTCCTGATATTGGGGGAGTCCAGAATCAGGGGTCACAATTTAAGAATAATAAGGGGTAGGCCATTAAGACTGAGATGAGGAAAAGCTTTTTCACCTAGAGTTGTAAATCTGGAATTCTCTGTCATAGAAGGCAGTGGAAGCCAATTCACTGAACGTATTCAAGAGAGTTAGATATAGCTCTTGGGGCTAACAGAATCAAGGGATACGGGCAGAAAGTAGGAACGGGGTAATGATTCTGGATGAGCAGCCATGATCATATTGAACAGTCGGTGCTGGCTTGAAGGGCCAAATGGCCTACTCCTACACCTATTTTCTATGTTTCTATATTTTCTCCCCAGTTACACAATATCCTGTCTTGAAAATACATTTCATTCTTTTGTTATTGTTGATCCGAAATGCGTCCTGCAGTGGTTCATGGAAAGGTCAACCAACACCTTCAATGGCAATTAGAGATGGACTAAATGCTGGCCTTATCAATAATGCCCATGTTGCCCAAATCTTTTATTCGTCGATCATAGTGTAGGAGTTGGCTTATGAACTATTTTCCTCCCTCAATGTCCTTGATTGCTTAGACTGCAGATGTTGGAATCTTGAACAAAAAACAAAGTGCTGAAGGAGCTCAGGCAGCATCTGTGGAGGGAAATGGACTGACTGATGTTTTGGGTCATAACCCATCACCACTCTGAAGAAGGGTCCCAACCCAAAACATTGCCTGTCCATTTTCCCGCCCACAAAATATTGCCTGACCCACTCAATTCTTCCAGTTTGTTACTGGCTCCTTGATTGCCTTGCTATGAATGTATCTTGGGGGAGGTGGGTGCGGGGGGTCAGGATGGGGAGAATGTGGAGAAAGTATCAGTACATGAATGGAAATATAAGAAATCATTAAATTGTAAATATGTTTCCACTGAATGCTCTTGGTTCAAGGAAACTTTTTAGAGGATTTGTGAATATAAAAACAGTTTTTGTATACTGACCTTTGCCCAGGAAGTTCCATCTTCTTATTTGTTATGTGCATGTCTGCCTATAATTCTACTGCAGTAAAAAATACAGCGGATGAACCTGCAAGAGAGCATGTGATTTTCTGTTGAGCTTTTCTTTGAACAGCTGCTGTTGGATTTAGCTGCGATTTATTGAGTGTTTCTTTCTGACTGCTAATTTATTCAGGGTAATTATTCTTTGCCATCCAACTTTAGCAAATAATAGCAAAGATTTTGAAAAAATAATTGCAATTTGTTAACTTGTTGTCAAATAAAGTTCTATATCTTAAAATCTCTTTAATTTTGGAATTGAGAATGACGATTTTTACGTATAGTATTTTTATACTTTTGGTTACATCTAATTTTTGAAAGTTTGGTTCCATTAAGTTTTAATTTTTTGTCAGAAATGGGAAAATCTTTGTGGACAGTGAAGAAAGGACCAATGTGCCATACATTTTTGGTATTGGGGATGTTATTGATGGCAAATTGGAACTGACCCCTGTTGCTGTTCAAGCTGGAAAGCTACTGGCACGCAGACTCTACAAGGGTGCTTCACTCAAGGTAAAATGCTGGCTGTATTTGTGATGTTCCTGTACTGTCAATGCAGAGTCTGCATACTTTACACTGTTGTCCCAATGCTCATTCACCCTCCCGTCTCTGAGCTCAATCAGCCTGAGATTCTGAGAGAAAGGAGGCATCGGCGCAGTGGGTGAATAGCTTCCTCAACCATAAATTTCTGAGGTGGTGAAAGCCTTTCAGGGCAACTCAGTGGTGCAGTTGGTAGAGCTGCTGACTCACAGCGCCAGAGATCTGGGTTCGATTCTGACCTTCGATGCTGTCTGTGTGGAGTTTGCACGTTCTCCCTGTGACTGTTTCCTTCGGGGGCTCTGCTTTCACACACTTCCCAAAGATGTGTGGGTTTGTAGGTCAATTGGCCTCTGTAAATTGCCCCAAGTATGCAGTGAGTGGATGCAAAAGTGGGATATCATAGAACTGGTGTGAATGGGTGATCGGTCTTGGTGGACCGAAGGGTCTATTTCCACGCTGTATCTTTCAATCAATTTAATTTTGACTCCTCTTGGGACAGAAGGAAAAGTGGGTCAAGAACAGTTCCTTGTCCAATGATACATGGTTGATAATCTATACTTTGTAAAATCCACAACATTTCACAGAAGTAGATGTTGTAATATCAACGTTTTGATGATCAATTTTTAGTGAACACGAGTTTTTATAAAATGGCATGTGAAAGGGAATTGGTGAGGTTTGTGAGGAAATTCAAGAGCATGGGGGTAGATGCTGCCTGTGATGGCAGAGGAACCACAAATGGACATGTTAGTGCTGGTGATGTGTAAGGGTGGGGAGGCAAAGGAGATTCCACTAGTACTGGAGATGCACGACTTTGGACTGAATGCGATGGAACACATTAAACTTTTCATCTGGCACATTACCAGACTGACATTGGTCTGGGTGAGGCACCAGTGAATTGAGTTATGGCCTTGAGCCGCTGTTTGTGGGAGGGAACAGTAGCTGGACGGGGTGAAGGTACCAATTTGGCAAGCTCTTTTAAAGTTAAATCCTGGGGGCTTTTTCAAAACCAAATATAAATAGTTAATATATATGCATTATCAGTAAACACTGATAATCCATTGCTCAGAACTTTGGTTTGGCAGTTTTTCCAGACTATTAGATGTTTGCTTAACGTTTATTACTGTCACATGTACCGAGGTACAGTGAAAAGTTTTGTTTTGTTTGCTATCCAAACATATCAGCTATACCACACATAATGGTACAATGGTGGTATCACTTAGTGGTATTACACAGTCTGAAGAAGGGTCTCGACCCAAAACATCACCCATTCCTTCTCTCCAGAGATGCTGGCTGTCCCGCTGAGTTACGCCAGCATTTTGTCTATCCACACACAGATGCAATCAGTTCAAACTCAAGTACAATAGGTAGAGCAAAGGGGAAGATAGAGTGCAGAATATAGTTCTCAGCATTGTAGCGCACCAGTTCCAGAGACCAATGTCCTCAGTGGGGTGGAGGTGCATCGGACAATACCCCAGCATATGAAAGGACTGTTCAGAAGCCTAATAACAGATTGGAAGAAGCTGATCCTGAGTTGGCTGTGTGCACTTTCAAGGTTCTGTTACTTGTGCCGGCGAGAGCAAGGAAAATTTCTATGCATAGCTCAACTCTTAATTCACTTTTTTGGGGTGTTACATGGTATATTAAATATTCCAGTGAAGCAGTTAAGATGAAAGGGAGCATGGAGGCTGGGGGCATGAGACTGCAGATACTGGAATCTTGTGTGGAAAAAAAAAAGTGCTGGAGGAACTCAGAGGGTCCAGCAATAGCTGTGTATGGAAATGGACAGATGATGTTTCAGGTTTGGACCCTTCTTCAGACTTGGCCCCAGCAAATTGTAACAAACCGCAGCAAACATTACCTTGTGGGATTTCTAAATATTTTGTTAGATTATTGTAGATATCGTCAATATTGCAACTTGGAAAATGGAATAGTAAAGCACCGGAAGAGGACCTTCGGCCCACTATGACCATGCTGAACATGATGTCAGGTTCACGTAATCTATGACTGCACATGATCCATATGCCTTGATTCCCTGCATATCCATGTAACTTATATATTGCTCTTACTATTTAACTAGAAATGTACTGAATTGTGGCGTGTAGTGCATGATTTCTGTTTATTCATTTTCAGTGTGACTATGTTAATGTATGCACAACTGTCTTTACACCTTTGGAGTATGGATGTTGTGGGCTATCTGAGGAAAACGCTAAAACACTTTATGGAGATGCACATATCGAGGTAGGAACCCAGTTCATTTCTGAATTGATCCATTTTCTCATGGGCTCTTGTGTGACAATCTGGGTGTCTTGCTCAATACTGCTACTTAAAAGATACAAGCCAGTTAAAATCAGCTGTAAATCCTGATCAGTGGGATGTTTGGTTGCTCTTCTAACAACGTCATTCAGCTCACATACAGCTTTGGAACTTTAGCCCACCTTGAGCAAGGGCTGTCTTTTCAATGGTTTCTAAAAGCAGTAAGTGTATTGTGAAAGCCTATAGCGCTCATCCTTTGTTATGGGATAGCTTTCGGAGAGAAGGTAAGTGGTAATATGCCTGCCTTGTTCTTTAGCTGCTGTATATGGGGTTTCTGAATATATTCCAGGCCACTAATCCTCGGAGTTGATGTGAGGGATACAGCGATGGCGGCTTTAAGCATCAAAAGAAGGTGTTTGGACACTTTGTTTGAAACAATCATGGCTGACACGAGTGGTGCAAATCTTTCCATTTAAGCTGGCAATGCTTGATGCTGAAGATAGACACAAAATGCTGTGGTAACATATCTCTGGAGAAAGGGAATAGGTGATGTTTCAAGTCGTAACCCTTCTTCAGATTGAAAGATTGAGAGATGGCCAGAACAAAGCGGCTGGCAACAGATGACCTCAGGAAGGGTCGAGTCCATAATGGCCCATTATTGACTGTGGAAGATATGCTAAAGACAGAGAATTTCTTCAAAGTTGGCATACCTTGAGGAGCTTGTGCTTTGGAGCACACAAAATAAGTAGGAAGGAACTACAGATGCTGGTTTATACTGAAGATAGACACAATGCTGGAGTAAAGCAGCGGGCCAGGCAGCTTCCCTGTAGAAAAAGAATAGGTGATGTTTCAGGTTGGAACCTTTCTTCAGACTAAAAGATAGTGAAGGCCAGAACAAAACAGGGCTGGCAACAGAATGCCTCCGGAAGGGTGGATTCCATAATGGCCCAGTTTGGACGTTTGATGTTCGATGCTGTTTCAGTTGGTGATTGTAACTGGGTAAGAATGTAATTCATAATGTCATGACCTACAGTTGGAAAATATTTGTGTGCCATAGAGCGAATTCATGAAGGTTTTCCAATAATATTCCATCCTGAAACGACCTGTGCTCTGAATTTGCATTGAAAACACGATTGAACAGGAAGGGAATTTAGTTATTGTTTCCTTCTGGCGTTAATTGTTGTACTCTGAGCACCAATGAAATGCAGCCTAGAGTTTGATCTGTTGGACATCTATCTAGCTCAGTATGAATTGTGATGAACTTTTATCTGGTGAAAAAGAGTTAAAATGCATGTGGAATATTTCCTTTTAGTAGTGTGCTGGTGGATATTGTGTGAAAGAGATGTCACCCGTGTTTCCTACGAGTTGTGTGTGTTTGTCTGTCAATATACAAGATATCTTTTGTGACATGCTCTTAACTGGTGTTATACAGTGCTCTCCATAATGTTTGGGACAAAGACCCATCATTTATTTATTTGCCTCTGTACTCCACAATTTGAGATTTGTAATAGAAAAAAAAATCACATGTGGTTAAAGTGCACATTGTCAGATTTTAATAAAGGCCATTTTTATTCATTTTGGTTTCACCATGTAGAAATTACAGCAATGTTAAATACATAGTCCCCTCATTTCAGGGCACCATAATATTTGGAACACAGCAATGTCATGTAAATGAAAATAGTCATGTTTAGTATTTTGTTGCATATCCTTGGAATGCTTGAAGTCTGCGATTCATGGACATCACCAGTAGCTGGATGTCTTCTCTGGTGATGCTCTGCCAGGTTTGTATAGCAGACATCTGTAGTTTATGCTTGTTTTGGGGGCTTTCACAGATGAGGTGGTATGCTTTGGATTTTGGGCAGTTCCTTCTCTCCTCCATACTTCTTGGCAAACTGTAACCTGGCCATCCTATTTTTGCAGCTCGCCAGTAGTTTGCATCTTCCAGTGCAGCCTCTGTATTTCTGTTCATGAAGTTTTCTGCGGACAATGGTCATTGACAAATCCACTCCTGAAGAGTGTTTCTGATCTGTCGGACAGGTGTTTGGGGATTTTTCTTTATTGTAGAGAGAATTCTTCTGTCATCAGCTATGGAGGTCTTCCTTGGCCTGCCAGTCCCTTTGCGATTAGTAAGCTCACCAGTGCTCTCTTCTTAATAATGTTCCAAACAGTTGATTTTGGTAAGCATATGGTTGGGCTGATGTCTCTAACAGTTTTATTCTTGTTTCTCAGTCTCATAATGGCTTATTTTACTTTCATTGGCACAACTTTGGTCCTCATGTTGATAAACAGCAATAAAAGTTTCCAAACGTGATGGAAAGACTGGAGGAAAGACTAGGTGCTGAGAGCTCTCTTATACCTGCATTAAGGAGGCAATGAAACACACCTGTGCAATTACAAACACCTGTGAAGCCATGTGTCCCAAACATTATGGTGCCCTGAAATGGGGGGGACTATGTATAAACACAGCTGTAATTTCTACATGGTGAAACCAAAATGTATAAAACTGGCCTTTAATAAAATCTGACAATGTGCACTTTAACCATATGTGATTTTTTTTTCTATTCCAAATCTCACATTGTGGAGTACAGAGGCAAATAAATAAATGATGGGTCTTTGTACCAAACATTACGGAGGGCACCGTATTAGGTCGAATGTTCAAATGGTTGGCTAGTCTTGTTAATCTTGTCGGTAAGCGAATGTGTGGGGAGATTCTTGACAACAATATGGATTGATGGCACAGGCTGTGTCCCCTGGGGGGAGAAGAGAGAGGAGTTGTGAGCAGAGATCATGCTGACTGCCAGAAAGATTCTATCGCCCTCCTCCTGCAGTGCGGAGTTGTTAGTTTCTTAAACAAATTCCTTGTTTGCAAGAAGCTCACAGAATAAACAGTGTACATGATAATGATAGATACGGCAATGAAGCTGCAGATGTTGGAGTCTTGAGCAAAACAAAGTGCTGGAGAAACTCAGTGGGTCAGGCAGCATCTGTGGAGGGAATGGATGGGCAACGTTTGGGTCTGGATCAAATGAGTGCACAACAGCAGAATGGTACAATCTGCATAGTGCAAGTAAAGAATAGTTCGATATTATTAGGAAATATGCAAATTTTAACTCTGCAGAGAAGTTGGAGAATTACTGTTTTCTGTTTACATGTCTTCTATATCTACTTTTTCACATTTCAGGTGTACCATAGTTTCTTCTTGCCATTAGAATGGACCATAACAGGAAAAGATAAGAATACTTGTTATGGCAAGGTGATTTGCTCGAAGCTGGAAAATGTAAGTCTACTTTTAATTGCTTGACATTCTCCAGAATATGTGGGAATTTATGGCATTTGCTTTAGGCTCTTTGAACAGATCAGTTGCTCCTTTGTTATTCACATGTAGATCCCATCATATTGTTGTTTCGAACAGAATTTAGCAGGAATGTTGCAGGGAGTGGTTTTGTACGCGTTCTGCCAAGATGTATCAACTGCACTATTATTTTGTGGATAATAATTGATCCAAGTCTGAGGTCGTAAGAAATAGGAGTAGAATGAGGCCATTCGGACCATCAAATCTACTCAGCCATTCAATCATTGCTGATCTATCTCTCCCTCCTAACCGCATTCTCCTGCCTTCTCCTCATAACCTCTGACACCTATACTAATCAAGAATCTATCTCTGCCTTAAAATTATCCACTGACTGCTTCCATAGCCTTCTGTGGCAAAGAATTCCACAGATTCACCACCTTCTGACTAAAGAAATGTCTCCTCATCTCCTTCCTAAAAGAACGTCCTTTAATTCTGAGGCTATGACCTCTAGTCCTAAACTCTCCAACTAGTGGAAGCATCCTCTCCACATCCACTCTATCCAAGCCTTTAACCATTCTGTACATTTCAATTAGGTCCCCCTTCATTCTTCTAAACACCAGCGAGTACAGGCCTCGTGCTGACAAACGCTCATCATAGGTTAACCTACTCATTCCTGGTATCATTCTTGTAAACCTCCTCTGGACCCTCTCCAGAGCCAGCACATCCTTCCTCAGATATGGTACCCAAAATTCCTCACAATATTCCAAATGTGGCCTTACCAGCACCTTATAGAGCCTCAACATAACATCCCTGAAAACTAAGAAAGCTAGGACTTTCTGTGTGGTTTCGCCCAATCCGATCCTCATCGACAACCTTTCAACTTAGTTATTGCACTTGGGGCCTTTCACGGAAAGGTTCGGTGGAAGGTTCCTGGCTAGTTTCTACTTATCTGTTGGCTCAGGGTGTGACGCAGACATTAAATGTGGGAACAGCAGCTATAGGTCTTTTATGAAATTGTGATTAATTGCAAAGGGAACACTAGATATCACCTGGATTAATCTGTGATTTACAGCATTCATGTAAACTAGAACAAAAGATCGGCAAATAGTGGAAATTTAAAATGCCTTCTAATTCTAATTAAGAGTTATCAACTTGGAAATGCTAACTCTTTCCACTAATAAAGCCTAGAACAGTGCGCAGTGGAGCCAGAAACCCAGGTTTGATCCTGACCTCTAGTGTATGTTGCATGCAGTTTGCATGTTCTTCCTGTAACTGTGGGATTCCTCTGATTTTCTCCCACATCCCAAAGACGTGCTGGTTTGTAGATTAATTGGCCCTTTGTAAATTGCCCCTAGTGTGCAGGGGGGTGGGGGGGATAAGAAAGTGGGATAACATGGAACTAATGAAAATGGAGATCAATGGTTGGCATGGACTCGGTGGCCTAAAGGTTCCTTTTCCATGCTATATCTCAACTAAATTAATATTTTACAGTATTTAAATTTATTGACTTGTGTGTTATCCTATAGCAGTAAGATACTAGTTTTTTAATAATGTTTAAGAAGGAACTGCAGATGCTGGAAAATTGAAGGTAGACAATGCTGGAGAAACTCAGCGGGTGAGACAGCATCTATGGAGTGAAGTAAATAGGCGACGTTTTGGGTCGAGACCCTTCAGACTGATGTGAGGGTTGGGGGGGCGGGAAGGAGAAAGGAAGAGGCGGCGACAGTGGGCTGTGGGAGAGCTGGGAAGGGGAGGGAAAGAAGGAGAAAGCAGGGACTACCTGAAATTGGAGGTCAATGTTCATACTGCTGGGGTGTAAACTCCCCAAGCAAAATATGAGGTGCTGCTCCATTTGGGCCTCACTCTGGCCATGGAGGAGGCCCAGGACAGAAAGGGAAGATTCGGAATGGGAGGGGGAGTTGAAGTGCTGAGCCACCGGGAAATCAGGTTAGTTATTGCGAACCAAGCGGAGGTGTTGGGCGAAGCGATTGCCAAGCCTACGCTTTGTCTCACCGATGTAGAGCAGCGGATGCAATAGATGAGGTTGGAGGAGGTGCAGGTGAACCTCTGCCGCACCTGGAAAGACTGCTTGGGTCTTTGAATGGAGTCAAGGGGGGAGATAAAGCGACAATTGTAGCATTTCCTGCTGTTGCAAGGGAAAGTGCCCGGAGAGGGGGTGGTTTGGGTGGGAAGGGACGAATTGACCAGGGAGTTACGGAGGGAGCGGTCTCTGCGGAAAGCCGAAAGGGGAGGAGATGGGAAGACGGGATCCCACCACTGGCCACATTTTCCCATCTCCTCCCCTTAAATATGTCGTGCATCTTCAGTATGCTCAAATTAGCTTTGCTTCTGGTTACAGAATAAGGTGGTGGGGTTCCATGTTCTTGGTCCGAATGCTGGTGAAATCACTCAAGGTTTTGGTGCGGCGATGAAGTGCGGCATGACCAAAGAGCAGCTCAGCAGTGTGATCGGCATTCATCCAACCTGTGCTGAGGTAAGACTTACTAGTTCATGCTTTGTTCTTTTTCTTCTAATTTTCTCTTTTCCCCGTGTTCTATTCTGCAAAAAAGGGCATTTGGAAAATGGCAGTTCTTAAATTGTCTGGATGTAGATTCATGGTGCCCATATGCTCATGTTGTGTGAGTGGACTATTTTCATTTAATCATAGGATACAAACATTAGCACGGTTCAAACACGGTTCAAACACATTGGCATTTTCCCAATTGGAGTCCTTGTTTCTTGCTTAATAATGGCATTAAAGCCAAGTGTGGCTGACTAGTGAATCAACTCGGCCCTGACAGCAACTGACCATGAAAAATTCTTGGTACATGCTCAACAATATGCGTGTCCTTTATATTTGGTGCCTCCTCAAATAGCCCTCTGGTACTTTTCCATAGTGTCAGACAGCACAGAAATGGGCCCTACAGCCAAACGTGTCGCATGCTGAGCAAATTGGCATTCTGGGCCAGTCCCATTTGTGTGCATTTGGCCCATGGCCTTCCTATCCATATCTGAATATATAGGACAGATCAATGATTTGAATCTCATTTCTTGTAAATTAAATTATTAAACTTTTTGCAAGGGATTCTTGATCGTTTTTCAATTTACTAACTGTTTTATTTGCAGGTGTTCACAACTATGGATATAACAAAACGATCAGGTGTGGACATTTCGAAGAAAGGAGGCTGCTGAGGTTAAGCCCTGCTGTTGTAATGCTACTGCCCTGCGTGCATTTGTGCTGCTGTAAGGCCGGCTCAGCTTGCATCTTGCTGCCACTCAGGTAAAACCAACACAAACCGCAGCAGGAACCGTGAAACGGCTTTCCTTGTTGCAGTGTCTTGAGTTGTGTCGCAGCAGAGGATCACACATGCAGCGGGGCATGCAAAGCAATAGCGGGGTGAACCCTGGTTTGAACTTTATCTCCAGTCCTGCTTGGAAGGGCATTGACTCCAAGTGGTGCCTCCATGAAGTTTTGGCTTTGAACCTGTTATCAGGTAGGCCATGACAGATGACTAACGAGCAGAGTCTGGAACCTCTATGTCCATTCAGATGATTGTGCTTCCTTTTCTGTACTAGGTCTACTACCTAAACTCTCTCGGTGATATTACTGTTTATTGTTCCTTAAATATACGTTGGGCTGCTGATGGGGGTGAATATTTTTCTTTGTATGGTCTAGCATCATTGTACTCTTACGGTTTTTTTTAATCAAGAATTTATCTGTAAAAGAATATGCTACGTTTGATTAAACACTCTCCAATTTTGATATTTTATCAAAAAATATACTGATTATGGTTCAGAAAGCATATGTTTGATTATTGTGAGGAACTGCCTTGTTTATAACTTACACTTTACCACTCAAACTTTTACATCTTAGCAAAGTCTAATGGGCATAAGTAACTTCCGACCAAACTTCCCTGTTTTAAAAAATGAGTTGGAATGTGTGACTGTAGTAAATTCTTTTTGCAGATAATTTCATTCAAAGCTTGTGTTTCTGCAGAAAATTTCTGTTAAAGTTGATGTCCTCGTTTTTTTTGTGTTGAACTGTTGGTCACAACATGTTTAGTTCTATTTTGAGCTCTTCTCATAGATTGTTTCTTTTGAAAGAAGGCAGTTTTAAAACTCTTGCTGTAGTCCTCATTGTGACCAATTGAAGTGGCTTTTGATTGTCCGTCAACAATTCCTGTTGGTTTTGTTCACTCGCCATTTATGCTGATTTTTTAATTTTCAACATCTGCATACTGAGGTTGGGTATAAAGCATGCACTATCACATTGTTTGTGGCTTGTATGTTTGAGGGTAAGCACGATGGTGCTTGGATATTTAATTGGAATGATATTCTATTTGCATTTATTTATCAACGGTGCTTGTCTTATCAGAATTTTTGGTTTGCAACGTCTGATGTATCCCGCCTCGAAGCAGCGCCAACTGGAACATTTCTATTGTAAACAAAGTTTGTTATCCAAAGTACATTTAATAAAAATCTATATCAAACTTGATGGTGTGTAAGGATTGCCCATCTGATGAGGCAACCAGACTTCATTGGGATTGTAAATGCATTTCCCTTTGGTGTTGTAGTTCCGTTGAAAGTGGTGGCTTTCACAGCTGTACTTGGAAATCCTCTTTGCTAAGAATCTTTAAAATTTGTATCCAGTTCAACGCTACTCACAAAAACGTTTGAATTGCAAGCAGGAAGGAATATGGCACTTGGACCCTTAAGCATGCTCCAAAATTTAATATGGTTGTGGCTGATCTGATTGAATTCTCACTTTATCCACTTCTGGTGAGCTTTCAACTTCCTTCCATAGCAAATATCTCTCCACCTCAGTTTTAAATATTCAGCCTTTGCGCGTACTGCCCTTGAAGTGTGAATTGCAACCCTTTGACCAAACGTTTTTACCTCCTCTCTTGAGTTATTTTAACATCCTCAAATAAAGGGACCAGAACTAATCACCTTTCTACATGTAGAAACATGTCTACTATTCTGTTCTGAAGATGTGGCCTCCATGTGCAAATGAAACACAACCCCTCTACTTTTGTCTGCATCTTGCCTCTATCTTGATTTCCAGCTGTTTCCAGAACTTGCAATTTTGGCCCAACCAGCATCTAAGGTACCAACACTCCATCTACCACTTCTCGCAACTCTCCCTCCAAGCCCTACATTTTCAGTCGCTCCTGCAGCTCCAGGCCTCTACCTCACTTGCAAATGGACCTCTCCTCCACCGGATCCATGCCTTCAGCCGCCTGATCTCATCTGAAGAAAGAACACAACCCAAACCATCATCTGTCCATTCCCTCCACAGATGCTGCCTGACCTGCAGAGTTACTCTAGCACTTTGTTTACTCGAGGTTCCAGCAGTCTCTGTGTCTGCCTACTTTTACAGTTGATTAATCTTGCAATCATATCATATACTTATTAAAAGTCTGATTTTGTACGTGTGTATATTTGTGTGTCTTTACATCTTCGCGAAAAAACTACGTGGTAACGATAAAATGTTTACATATTCCAGTTGACATTTTTCCCGTTGAGACCAGGTCCTGGTCTCGACGGGAAAAATGACAACTGCAATATGTAAACATTTTATTGTGCTTTCATGCTTTATTTCTCGACATTACTGAAAATGTTTAAAAATATGAAAAGAAATTTAAACGACGAGCTTTCGCTGATGATGTCACAATGACTCTGCTCGATGCAGCCGTTATTCAAAAGGAAGGACGAACCTGGAGATGAAGTCGGGCCCTGGACTGGAGACTGCGGCGGGCGAGCTCGCGGTCCTCGGGTCCACGCCTGCCCGCGGCCTCCCTCTGTCCTCTCTGTCTCTGCCCTCTCTCTCTGTCTCTGCCCTCTCTCTCTGTCTCTGCCCTCTCGCTCTCTGTCTCTGCCCTCTCTCTGTCTCTGCCCTCACTCTGTCTCTGCCCTCTCTCTCTGTCTCTGCCCTCTCTCTCTGTCTCTGCCCTCTCTCTCTGTCTCTGCCCTCTCTCTCTGTCTCTGCCCTCTCTCTCTGTCTCTGCCCTCTCTCTCTGTCTCTGTCTCTGCCCTCTCTCTCTGTCTCTGCCCTCTCTCTCTCTCTGCCCTCTGTCTCTGCCCTCTCTCTGTCTCTGCCCTCTCTCTCTGACTGCCCTCTCTCTCTGACTGCCCTCTCTCTCTGTCTCTGCCCTCTCTCTCTCTCTCTGCCCTCTCTCTCTCTCTCTGCCCTCTCTCTCTCTCTCTGCCCTCTCTCTCTCCGTCTCTGCCCTCTCTCTCCCTCTGCCTTCTCTCTCTCTCTCTGCCTTCTCTCTCTCTCTGCCCTCTGTCTCTCTCTGCCCTCTGTCTCTCTCTGCCCTCTGTCTCTCTCTGCCCTCTGTCTCTCTCTGCCCTCTGTCTCTCTCTGCCCTCTGTCTCTCTCTGCCCTCTGTCTCTCTCTGCCCTCTGTCTCTCTCTGCCCTCTGTCTCTCTCTGCCCTCTGTCTCTCTCTGCCCTCTGTCTCTCTCTGCCCTCTGTCTCTCTCTGCCCTCTGTCTCTCTCTGCCCTGTCTCTCTCTGCCCTCTGTCTCTGCCCTCTGTCTCTGCCCTCTCTCTCTGCCCTATCTGCCATCTCTCTCTCTCTGCCCTCTCTCTCTCTGCCTGCCCTCCCTCTCTGCCCTCCCTCTCTCTCTGCCCTCACTCTCTCTGCCCTATCTCTCTCTCTGCCCTCTCTCTCTGCCCCCCTCTCTGCCTCTCTGCCCCTACCCCTCTATACCGCTCTCTGCCACTGCCCCTCCCCTCGCTGCCCCTCCCCTGTCTCTCTCTGTGTCACTCTCTCTGTCTCTCTCTCTGTCTGCCTCTCTCTCTGTCTGCCTCTCTCTCTGTCTGCCTCTCTCTCTGTCTGCCTCTCTCTCTGTCTGCCTCTCTCTCTGTCTCTGTCTCTGCCCTCTCTCTCTGCCCCCATCTCTCTCTCTCTCCGCCCCCCTCTCTCTCTCTCTCTCTCTCTCTCTGCCCCCCTCTCTTTCTCGCTCTGCCTCTCGCTCTGCCTCTCTGTGTCTGCTATGCGTGTCGATAGGGCGAGGGATGGGGTAAAAGGAGCGAATTGATAATAATGTAATATCAAGAGTGGGGGGAGGGTGGTTAGTGTGTGTGTGTGTGAGACCTCATTCTTGGTTTAGCATTCCAATAAGATCGTAGCTCTGTTGTTGAGAGTTTAGAGATACAGCATGGAAACACACCCTTCAGCCCACCGAGTCCACGCTGACCATCGGTCACTGGTTCACACTATTTCTGTTATCCCACTTTTCATCCACTCCCTATACATTAGGGTCAATTTACAAAGGGCAATTAACCTACAAATCACCAGTCTTTGGGAAACCGGAGGACATCCAAATGGTCATTGGGGGAATTTGCAAACTCCACACAGACAGCACCCGTGGTCAGATTCAAACACGGGTCTCTGGTGCTGTTAGGCAGCAGCACAACCTGCTGTGCCAATGTGCCCCAGAGAATTCTCTGGCTTCTGGATCTCAGATATACAGTATAGAGCCAGACATTTTGGTCCACCAAGTCTATACACTCCATGCTTCTGGAGCCATTGTGCCTTGGCAATTTAGCTACTCATCTAGACATCAATTCTATTGAGATTTCTCTCTCTCCACCCCCCCCCCCTCTTACTTTTATTTATTTACAGATACAAAGATAATTCAAAACACTGTTCTAAGGTGAGGTTAATCGAAAAAGCAAATGTGCATATATGTATCAAAGCAAAATGTTTTACTCTAAGATGCACTCTAGCCCCTGCAGTGCCCAGAAGTCCTGGAAATTGGCCAAGGTGCCAGTAGACAGTGTGCTCCCTCTCCAGGGACACATGGGCATAAGATGGAGAGATGGTGGGGGGGGGGGGGGGGCAGTCAGCCTGGGTGGAGACTTTGGCTAACCAGCGCCATGACTCATGAATGGCCAGCTTGGTTGGGCTCAACAGCAAGTTTCCCTTGCCTACTTGGTTCACACATGTAAAAAGGCCTGTTTACAAACTGAGGGGCTTTAAAAGAATAAATCAAGTCAAGTCACATTTATTTATATAGCACATTTAAAAAACAAATCTCGTTGGCCAAAGAGCTTTACATTTGTTATAAGAATAGTATAAACAAACAAACTACATACATATATACATATGGCCCTTGCTCACTCAAGAAAGGCTTGGGAGTATAGATAAGTTTTTAGTCTTGACTTAAAGGAGTCGATGGAGGGGGCAGTTCTGATGGGAAAGGGGATGCTGTTCCACAGTCTAGGAGCTGCAACCGCAAAAGCACGGTCCCCCTGAGCTTATGCCTAGACCGCAGGATATTCAGCAACCCCAAGTCGGCCGATCTGAGGGACCTGGAGGTGGAGTGGTGGGTGAGAAGACTTTTAATGTAGATGGGGGTTAGCCCATTGAGGGCTTTGTAGACATAGAGGAGGATCTTGAAATGTATACGGAACTGCACAGGGAGCCAGTGGAGAGAGGCCAGGATCGGGGTGATGTGGTCCCTTTTTTGGGTGCCCGTCAGGAGTCTCGCTGCGGCGTTTTGGACCAGTTGCAGGCGGGACAGGGAAGATTGGCTGATGCCAGTGTAAAGGGAGTTGCAGTAATCTAGGCGGGAGGAGATAAATGTGTGGATGATCTTTTCGAGGTCATCAAAGTGGAGGAATTGTTTTATTTTAGCTATTGTCCGAAGCTGAAAGAAGCTAGCTTTTACCACGGCATTGACTTGTTTGTCAAATTTCAGTGCTGAGTCAAATATCACGCCAAGGTTTTTGACGTGAGGTTTGAGTAGTGGGGTAAGGCTTCCAAGGCTGCCTGTTATCATTTTGATTGAGTCCGAGGGGCCGAGAAGGATGACCTCAGACTTACTCTCGTTTAGTTGGAGGAAGTTCTGGGCCATCCAACACTTTATATCCTCGAGGCAGTGGGTAAGGTTAAGCAGATTTGATTGTTTTTTGGGCTTATGGGGGAAATAGAGTTGTGAGCTGTTCAATTAAATTCAAAAGCTGCAGATACTGGAAATATCAAAATGAAACGTGTTGCAAACACTCAGCAAGTCATACAGTATTTGACTTTTTGAAGTCCACAGGTGCTTATCTAATGCGGTGATCAGCGTGAGAATTAGGCGAAATTAGTGAGTCACGCTCAATGCGTGAGAGTTGGCAGCCCTGCCGTGACCCTCTACCATTTATCTGCACGTTAGCAGTAGCTGCAACATGATATTCTACACCCTCCACTCCTCTAGCTTTCTTTCCTCCCTGCAGGCTGAAGAGAGGTCTTAACCTGAAACGTCACCTGTCCATGTTTTCCAGGGATGCTGCCTGACCCACTGGGTTATTCAAGCTAGAAAAGGTGCAGAGATTTATGAGGATGTTGGCTGAACACAGAACTAAGCTATAGGAGAGTGGGCAGGCTAGGACTTTATTCCTTTGAGCGCAGCCACTCAGGGGGGTGAGGGGTGATCTTATAGAGGTGGGTATAAAATCATGAGAGGAATAGATTTGCCCAGAGTAGGGAAATTGAAAACCAGAGGACATAAGTTTAAAATGAGGGGGGATAGAATTAATAGAAACCCGAGGGGTTATATTTTTACACTAAGGCTAGTGGGTATATGGAATGAGCTGCCGGAGAAGGTATTTGAGGCAGCTAGTATCACAACATTTAAGAAACATTCAGACAGGTAGTTGGATAGGACAGGTTTAAAGGTTTCAAAGGTCTTTTATTGTCACGTACCAATTAAGGTACAGTGATTTGTGAATTACCATACAGGTATACGAAAAAAAGCAACAAGACACACAACTACATAAAAGTTAACAAACATCCACCACAGCGGATTCCCCACATTCCTCACTGTGATGGAAGTCAAAAAAGAGGGATATGGGCCAAACGCAGGCAGGTGGGACTAGCGTAGATGGGACATGTTGATCGGTGTGGGCAAGTTGGGCCGAAGGGCCTGTCCATGCTGTATGACTGACTCCAGCATTGTCTTTTTTGTTAACCAGCATCTGCAGTTCCTTGTTTCTACCTTCCACACTGTTTATGTTCTCTTTAACTCCCTGATGTGCTTGTGAATGTTATGATCTGCATGGATAGCACATATAACAAAGCTGTTTACTCCACTACACATGATAATAATAAACTAATACCAATCTGTAAAGGGAGAAATAATTGACATATTGGGCTGAAAAAACCCCACCCATTACATGTACCAGAGGGATACTGGCATAGGCATGTTGTAAATGAGTGGACACAATTATGACTCAAGACATTTCGACAGATATGTGGGTAGGAAGATCGACTGTTGGGGCCTAACACAGGCAAGTGAGACTTACGCAAATAGACATCTTGCTGGGCAAGGGCACGTGGGTGAAAGGGCTTGTTTCCTTGCTGTATGACTATTAATCAACTCCATGCTGTAACTGTTCTATCAATCATTGATTCAAAGGTGTAGGAAGGAACTGTAGATGCCGGTTCAAACCAAAGATAGATACATAAAGCTGGAGCAACTCAGCGGGACAGGTAGCATCTCTGGATGACGTTTTGGATCAGACTAGTCAGGGGAAAGGGAAATGAGAGATGTAGACGATGATGTGGAGCAGGGGTAGGCATTCTTGTTCTGCTGCATAGGGGCCATGACGCATGTCTGTGAGCGGATGGCGGGCCATATCTTTCACGTGTACACATCGATCCCGCCCCTTCGAGGACACAACTCGGAGCCGGAGCACTGGCCCCCAAGGATCAAGCTACAGGATCTTTGCTGGCCCCTAATTACGGGCGCTCACGAACATGGCGCACCTACGGACCATTGCCTTGTCTCTGTCCTGAAGGCGGTGGCTCAAATACACACACTCACTCGTCCCCGGTCTATTGGCAACCCCGATAGTGAAGGCCAGACACAGAAGGATGCGGTACAGCCAGAGCTCTGCGCTGCTCGGCGGCTCCGCCTTGCATCACCAAGCCTCGGGCCCGGGAGGTACCGGAGATGACAGAAGTCTGCGGGCCGGGTGATTACAGGGGAAAAAATATGCCTGCGGGCCGCATTCGGCCCGGGGGCCGTAGGTTGCCGACCCCCTGATGTAGAGAGATAAAGAACAATGAATGAAAGGGCTGAACAAGGATCTCGGCCCAAAACGTCACCTGTTCATTCTCTCCAGAGATGCTGCCTGTCCCGCTGAGTTACTCCAACATTTTGTGTCGGTGGGTAGGAAGTGTTTAGATAAAAATTGGCCTATATTTACATATTTATTGTGCTGCCGCAAGAATTTCATTGTTCCATTTCGGGACATATGAAAGAATACACTCGACTTGAAATGGGATTGGCGTATTATGCCAATTTGATAGGTTGGACAAAGTGGGCCGAAGAACCAACTTCTGCTGTACAGGAGGAGATGTAACAGGGAATTGAGGAGTTTTTAAACGTTTGGTCCAGAACGTGCTGGCTAGTCAGGTGATAAAAGTAGATTTAACGTTATGAAAGGAGTGTGGGGTTTTAAAGGGAAACCTACATGCTGCAATGGAGAACCATCTGACAGGTGTATGTGTCCAGGGCGGGACAGGGAGTGGTAGATGCACTCAACAACAAAGATCCGAATCCTATAGCACAGTCTTTTTCCCCCGGGCTAGAGAATTCTAAAACTAGACGGCACAGGATTAAGGTGAGAGGGGAGAGATTTAAGAGGGACCTATCGCTATAGGATCTTTGCTCAACAGGGGAGAGAGTATAGGCTGTTCCCGATCGCGTGTTTCCGGCAAAGATCTATATGATCTTTGGTTTCCAGCCCCCTTGCTTTTATTTCAGATTTGCAACATTTTGGAATTGCTTTACATCGTGTCGCGGTTACCAAGGGTGGGACACGTTTGCACCTTGCAAAGTTGCAACTGGAAGCTTGTTTAAGGCCGGTTTAATATCGCCCTTTGGTGCGTGATCCAATATCCCGTTACTCCATTTCGCACAGCAAAACAAAACACAAAGTACTGGAGGAACTCAACGGGTCAGATAATGAATGCTCAAGATTTCAGCATCTGCAGTTCTTGGCGTCCCAGTGTGAATACAAGGAACTGTGGGTGTTGGTTTACACACACAAAAAACACCGCGTGCTGGATGGAGTAAGTCAGCGGGCCAGGCAGCATCTCAGGAGAACATGGATAGGTGACGTTTCAGTCTGAAGAAAAGTCCCGACACGAAACGTCCTCTGACCATTCCCTCCCCAGATGTTGCCTGGCCCGCTGAGTTCCTCCAGCACTTTGTATCTTGCTCAAGATTTCAGCAACTGCAGTTCCTGGTGTCTCCCCTCAGTGAGTGCATTATGTGTCGGAGGGCAATAATTCACGAGCAGAATGGCTGACAATCCCTTTGAGGCCGCTGGTGTATTTTCGTTCAAACCGGGTTTTTAACGCCACTGTTCGCAGGCAGGCGGCGCCGAGCGACCGTCCATTTCCAGGGAAGGGCTTTGATTTTGTTACTGGGAACAGAACCCCGAAAGTGAGTCTGTTGGGATGAAGGGGTCGTTGTTCTCAGAGAGAAGAGGCCCAGGTAGCCTTGGAAGGGCGAGGGGGAAGGTTTATTCCAGGACGAGAGAAATCTTATTTCATTATCTCAAGGAAAGACCATTAGTGATGGTGTGGTGATCAAGAAGAACTTCCAAATACCTAAA
Source organism: Malacoraja senta (assembly GCA_038087875.1). NCBI lineage: Eukaryota > Metazoa > Chordata > Chondrichthyes > Rajiformes > Rajidae > Malacoraja > Malacoraja senta. The sequence continues at coordinate 60,837,567 of CM075980.1, read as the reverse complement.
TCCCCAATTTCTCATCATGAAACCCTAAACATGGCATCCTCATCCCCACTGTGAACCGTTTCATCAATATGCCTCCTGACTCTTAATAGCCATAACCTCAAAGTGCACCTTAAACCACAATGTTATCATCTGGGCTGTAGAAAAGAAGGGACTGCAGATATGGTTTATACCAAAGATAGACACGATGTACTGGAGTAACTAATGCTGACCCAACCTGCAGCAATCCATTGCCATTTGCCAATTGTCCCTGTTGGTTCCCCCTCTGGGAATGTCCAAGTTTCCGAAGATCCTGTTCCCCTCTTGCAAGGGGTGGCACAATGACGCAGCGGTAGAGTTGCTGCCTGACAGCACCAGAGACCCAAGTTCGATCCTGACCTCGTGTGCTGTCTGTGCGGAGTTTGAATGTTTTTCCTGTGAACGTGTGGGTTTTCTCTGGGTGCTCCGGTTTCCTCCCACGTTCCAAAGACGTGCAGGTTTGTAGGTGAATTGGCTTCTGTACATTGTTCCAGTGAACGGGTGATCATTGGTAGGCATGGTGGGCCGAAGGGCTTGTTCTACGCTGTATCACTAAAATAAAAAAATAAAAACTCAGGCAACATCTCTGGAGAAAAGGGAAGGGTGATGTTTCGTGTCAGGATCCTTTAGTTTGACCCAAAACGTCACCTATCCTTTTTCTTCAAATAGGCTGCCTGACCTGCTGAGTTACTCCAGCATTTGTGTCATAGAAACATAGAAAATAGGTGCAGGAGGAGGCCATTCAGCCCTTCGAGCCAGCACCGCCATTCATTGTGATCATGGCTGATCGTCCCCAATCAATAACCCGTGGAATATGGGGCCTTCTCCCCATATCCCTTGATTCCACTTGCCCCTATCTAACTCTCTCTTAAATCCATCCAGTGATTTGGCCTCAACTGCCCTCTGTGGCAGGGAATTCCTCAAATTCACAACCCTCTGGGTGAAAACGTTTTTTCTCATCTCAGAATAATGACCTCCTCATTATTCTAAGACTGGCCCCTGGTTTTTGACTCGCCCAACATTGGGAACATTTTTCCTGCATCCAGCTTGTCCAGTCCTTTTATAATTTTATATGTTTCTATAAGATCTCCTCTCATCCTTCTAAACTCCAGTGAATACAAGCCTAGTCTTTTCAACCTTTCCTCATATGACAGTCCCGCCATCCCAGGGATCAATCTACTTATGTCTACTTATGTTACTTGGGCTTGCGGGCTTGAGTTACAGGGAGAGATTGGATAGGCTGGGAGCCTAGGAGGCTGAGGGGTGACCTCATTGAGGTGTACAAGATCATGAGGGGCACGGATAAAGTGAATGCTCACAGTCTTTTTCCCCCGGGCTAGAGAATTCTAAAACTAGAGGGCACAGGGTTAAGGTGAGAGGGACCTCAGGGGAAACTTTTTCACTTAAAGGGTAGTCAATGTCTGGAATGAGCTGCAAGAAGAAGCTTAGAAGCAGATACAAGGATGACTTATAAAATACATTTGGACAGATATATGGGTAGGAAGGGTTTAGAGGGCTATGGGGGAAATGCGGGCAGTTTAGTTTTAGTTTAATTTTGAGATGCAGCATGGAAACAAGCCCTTCGGCCCACCGAGTCAACACCGACCATCGATCACCCGTTCACACCAGTTCTACTTTATCCCACTTTCTCATCTACTGCCCTCGCACTAGGGGCAATTCACAAAGGGCCAATTAACCTACAAACCCGCACAAACATGTCTTTGGGATGTTGGAGGAAACCGGAACACCCAGAGGAAACCCACGCGGTCACAGGGAGAACATGCAAACTCCACACACAGACAGCACCCATGGTCATGACTAGTCCAGTAAGCCAGCTTGGTCGGCATGGACAAGGTGGGACGAAGGGCCAGTTTCTGTGCTGTGAAGCTCTATGGTGCTATGACTATTGGGTGGTGGGGTTGTGTACAAGTCTCTGCGGTCCCAGAACCAATTTGATATTCAACGGGATAATTGATTCAATAAAATTACAGTGGAACTTGCTTTGCATTTCATACTCAGAACCAAAACTCTCCAAGGGCTAAATTTTGTCAGTTTGGTGGAGAGGATTATGTGATTAGTAAGGGTGTCAGGGGGTATGGGGAGAAGGCAGGGGAATGGGGTTGAGATGGAAAGATAGATCAGCCATGATTGAATGGTGGAATAGACTTGATGGGCTGAATGGCCTAATTGTGCTCTTACAACTTGTGAACTTATAGCCACCCTGGAAGTGAAAGGAAGGGGCAGGGTTTGGTGGGATCTGATGCTCTTATCCTGTACCTTTCACTGAAGCAGGACCTCAGGAACACATCTGGCAAAGGGTGTGACCGGTCGCCTTGAAGAGCAACATCTGCAGAGCACGGTGCAGGGGTTGAATAAACCCTCGACCACAACTGCTACGAACAGTCCGACCTTTCAAACATGTCTGCGGAAAGATTTGGGTGAGCGGCTGAGTCCGGGCACCCGAGGGTGCTGGGCCTCTGGACTAGGTGTGGGAGAGGAGGGGCGTCGTTGTGGGTGGTGAGTCGATTGCCTGGCCCTCTACCAGGCCCAAGTCCGTGCCCGCGGGTCCCTGGAGAGGGAACACGCGGTGCCCACGGGACTCTGGAGGCCTTCTCCGCACGCCAGTCGCCATGGCGGGGTCCAGTGCAATGTGGTTACGGATGATAATTGATCGATTGATGTTTGACAGTATTGATCCTTCCAGTACTTGTACTGTGATTATGAAGTAAAGTGAAATAAAATATCCTTGTTAGGAAAAAAACCCGTCAGGCGGCTGTTATAGTTTGATGCTCAGAGTCATAGAGTCATACAGCATGGAACGTTTGGCCTAACTTGCCCATGCCGACCAAGGTGGTCCAGCAAAGCTAGTCTCACCTGCCCACGTTTGGCCCATATTCCACCAAACCTTTCCTATCCATGTACTTGTCCAAATGCCTTTAAAATGTACCTGCCTCAACTACCTCCTCTGGCAGCTCGTCCCATACACCCACCACCATCAAGTTGAGTTTTTCCTCATAAAGTGCAGACTTTATTCCTTGGAGTGCAGGAGACTGAAGGGAATCTTTTTTACCCAGAGGGAGGCAGGTACATGGAACTGATGCGCTACAATGTTGAGAACTGCATTCTGCACTCTGTATCTTCCCCTTTGGACTACCATACTTGATTTTGGCTAGATTGTATTTATATGCACTATTATCTGATCTGATTGGATAGCATGCAAAACAAAGCTTTTCACTGTACCTCGGTACAGGTGACAATAATAAACCTCAACCTCCATTAACAACAGTTAACAGACATTTGGGCAGGTACAGGGATAGTTGAGTTTAGTTTAGTTTATTGTCACATAATAATAATAATAGATTTTATTTATATAGCTGTACCGAGGTACAGTGAAAAGCTTTCGACACATGCTAACCAGTCAGCGGAAAGAATGTAGATTATTACATTGGAGCCATCCACAGTGTACAGATACAGGATAAAGGGATAGGAAAGGTTTAGAGGGATATGGGCAAGCGCATGCAGGTGAGATTAGTGCAGATGGGCAACTTGGTTAACATGTACGAGTTGGGCCAAAGGGCCTGTTTCTGTGCTGTATGACTATATCGCTCTATAAAAAGATTTATTTTATTCATCTCTTGTCCTTTCTTTTCTCTTAACACAGGTCGCTGGCTGAAGATGAGGGTGTGGAAATTCAGCCAAAGGCGTTCAGCGAGGGTGATCTTACCCGCCCATCATCGCTTTTAGGAGTTCTGGGCAATTCCAATGTCTTGAATTTTCACCCAATTTTGATGACAAAATTTGCCTTTCCCAGAAACCGGATGGAGGCTATGGAAGGTGAGGTTCATTTGAGATTCTGGAATAAAAGATTCAGTCCAGGACAGGGGCCAAGGAGATCGTGTGATGAAGAGCAATTAGAGGCTTCATTCAGAGTAGAGGGATCTGAGGGAGCTTCACTCTCGGTCTGACCCTGTGAGTGTGTAGATGGGACGGTGTAGAGGGGGCTTCACTCTGTGTCTGACCCTGTGAGTGTGTAGATGGGACGGTGTAGAGGGGGCTTCACTCTGTGTGTGACCCTGTGAGTGTGTGATGGGAGGTGTAGAGGGAGCTTCACTCTGTGTCTGACCCTGTGAGTGTGTGATGGGATGGTGTAGAGGGAGCTTCATTCTGTGTCTGACTCCAGGAGGGCACTACTGGTATATTCTTCCCCTTGCAGTTACCTACAATGCCAGGGCACGTCGGCTGATTGTGTTGGACAGCATGGGCTGTGTGAGCTGGCGCCTGAATGCAGTTGGTGGAGGTGAGTTCAGACAAAAGAGGGCGTAGGATGCTGGAGTGATTCAAGGGGTCAGGGGCATCTCTGGAGAACATGGACAGGTGCAGAGAAGAAGGCATACTATTAGGATGCATCACAGTTTGGTTTGGGAACAGCTCTCCCCAAGACCGCAGGAAATCACTGTGGATCCAGCCCAGTCCATCACGCATACCAGACTCCCCACCATTGACTCCACCACTGAGATGAGAGCGTGGCCAGGGTGGTGTGGATCTGTAGATCCTGTAGATCCCTTCGATGGTGGGGAGGTCAGAACCTGTGAAGGACCGAACAATGTCCACCACTCTCTCGTTTTTTTTCATTCCTGGGCGTTCGAGTAACCAAACCAGGCCATGATGCAACCAGCCCGCTTGCTCTCTACCCTACACATGTATACAGTGCATTCAGAAAGTATTCAGACCCTTTCACTTTTCCCACATTTTGTTATGTTACAGCCTTATTCTAAAATGGATTAAATTCATTTTTATTATCATCAATCTAGACACAATACCCCATAATAAAAAAGCAAAAATATCCAACCTGACAGAGCTTGAGAGGATCTGCAGAGAAGAATGGGAGAAATTACCCAAATACAGGTGTGCCAAGCTTGTAGCGTCATACCCAAGAAGTCTTGAGGCTGTAATCGCTGCCAAAGGTGCCTCAACAAAGTACTGAGTGAAGGGTCTGAATACTTAGGTAAATGTGATATTTCAGTTATTTTTTTTTAATTATTTCATTTCTATACACCTGTTTTTGCTTTTTTATTATGGGGTATTGTGTGTAGATTGATGATAAAAAAAGAAATAATTTAATCCATTTTAGAATAAGGCTGTAACATAACAAAATGTGGAAAGAGTGACGGGGCCTGCATACTTTCAGAGTGTACTGTATGATATGCTGAGTTCTTTAAGCTTCTGAAGAAGGAAACCTAAAATTGAATGAGCTTGATGCACTAGAGCAGTACCCACGAACTGACATCCCTCTCCTCTCCTCTCCTCACCTGGCTATCTTTGTGTACCAGGGGAACCTCCTGCAGCCGACCTTGAAGGTGCATGAGGCATTTCCCCGGTTCACCCCCCTGCTGGCCCACTCCTAGACATCTCCAGCTCCCTCCCTCCCGGTTATGCCGTCCGATAAGTGTTCGGTCGAGTTTACCGGTCCCACTGACCGACGGGCCTTTTGTGAGCTTATTGTGTGGACATTAGTTGCTGCCTCTAAATAGTTAAAGAGCTATACACCATGAAAACCAGGCCCACCTTGTCCATGCTGGCTTAGGAGGCATACCGGCTTTTTCTCGTTTGTCTGCATTTGGCCTATATCCCTTTAAACCCTTCCGGTTCGTATATCTGTTCAAATGTCTTTTAAAAGCTGTATTGTATCCCCTTCTATAGCTTCCTCTGACAGCTCTGAGTTAAAAAGTTGCCCCTGATGTCCCTCTTCAATCTCTCGCTTCTCACCTTAAGCCTGTGCCCTCTAGTGGTAGAATCCTCCACCCCAGGGGGAAAAGACTGTGAGCGTTCACTTTATCCGTGCCCTTCATGATCTTGTACACCTCAATAAGGTCATCCCTCAGCCTCTGAAGCTGCAAATAGTCTCAGCCTATCCAACCTCTCCCTGTACCCCAATATAGTGTTTTATTGTCATATGTCCCGAATTGGAACAATGAAATTCTTACTTGCAGCAGCACTACAGATATGTAAACATTGTACTCGGTAAAACCCATACTAAACTGCAAAAAAAAGTTCAATATATATATATATATTAAATAAATAAATAAATAGATAATAGTAGCGGAAACGCAGATAATATCCTGGTGAATCTCTTCGACCCCCTTTCCAACTTAATGACATCCTTCCCACAGCTGGGCGACCAGAACGGCTTTAAACACTCAGGCATCCTGAGGTGAAATATATTGGAATACTTTCATTTGGAGAGTGTGTGATGGGGCTTGTGGTTGGTGTGGGTTAGAGTGTGTGTGTTGACTAGAACGAGAGTAATTTTTGCAAAGGGAGATTTTCGTGTGATTAATCTTAGTCTTTCTTATCTCCAGGCAAAAGGGAACTGGAGTTTCCCAAGCAAATGTACGGCGTTCTGAAACAAATTATCCACTGCAGCAAGTTCAATGTCTATTTTGTCCTGGGAAAGGATTGCTCCCTGAAGGTACAATGGAATTCCAGAGCCAGGGATTGCCATACCGGTGATGGTGGGGTGAGACCAGGAATGGAAGAGTGCAGAGACTCGGGGTTGAAAGGGTGTAGGAGGTTTCCAGAGATAGGGAGGGGACGAGGCCGCATACACATTTACTTTAGACTTTAGAGATACAGCGTGGAAACAGGCCCTTCGGCCCACCGAGTCCACGCCGACCAGAGATCAACCCCGTACACTAGCACCATCCTACACACTAGGAACAATTTACCAAATCTAATTAACCTACAAACCTGTGCGTCTTTCGTGTGTGGGCGGAAACCGGAGCACCTGGAGAAAACCCACACTATCAGAGGGAGAACATGCAAACTCCATACAGACAGCACCCGTAGTCAGGATTAAACCCAGGTCTCTGGCTCTGTAAGGCAGCAGCTCTACCGCTCCGCTGCGCCACTGTGCCGCCCCTTGCAAGAGGGGACCAAGAACTTCCAGAAACTCGGATATTCCCAGAGGGGGAACCAACAGGGGTGATTGACAAATGGGATGGTGCAGGTTCGGTCAGCACTTGTTTTCATTCCCGGGAGCAGGGCAGGTGGATGTCTGCGGGCATGGTACTTTGGACATGGATGAGAAACCTTCCCTTGGATGTGAGGAACACAGAACACAGAACATAGAACAGTACAGCACAGGAACAAGCCCTTCGGCCACAAATGGGCGTGCCCAACATGGTGCCGAGACCAGAGAAAAAAGGCGCAAAGTGCTGGAGTAACTCTGCCGGTCAGGCAACATCTCTGGAGAACATGGAGGTGACGTTTCTTCAGTGTCCCCACCCAAAATGTCACCTATCCATTGCACAGAGGGTGGTGGGTGGCTGGAAATGCTGCCCGGGGTGGTGGTGGAGGGAGATACGTTGGTGGCTTTTTTAGATAGGCATGTGGATATGCAGGGAATAGAGTGATATGGATCACGTGCAGGCAAACAAGATTAGTTTAACTTGGCATCATGTTCAGCACGGACATTGTGGGCCGAAAGGCCTGTTCCTGTGCTGTACTGTTCCATGTTCTAAGGGTGTTTACCAAGGTGTGTGGTGGTTGGATGTGGGAGTAGGTGTCACTTGAACTCTTTCGGCATTACCCGATCGCAGACTGTTACCCCAAAGCGGGAGGTAGAAGTGGAATCCAGCGATGATTTCTGGCTGAACTCTCTCTGCAGGTCTACAACAAGGATTTCTATGAGACCTTTGCAGTTCTCAACTCTGACATGAAAGTGGTGAAGTCTATCGTATTTAACCCGAAGACCGATGAACTTATTACTGGCGGCATTGGTGGAGTCAAGGTAAATATCTTCGATCTTGGAGGAACGGCAACACATATTCCACTTGGGTACCTCACAACCCAATGGTATAAAAATCCAGTTTCAAGTGAACCCCCTCCCCACGGTTCTCCAGTGTGCACACATTTCTCTCATCAACTTCCCATTCCCACACCAGCCTTTCTGTCCTGGCCTCCTCCATTGTCAGAGTGAGGCCACAGACTGGCCTCATATTCTGCTTGGGTAGTTTGCAACCCAGCGGTTTGAATATTGAATTCTCCAATTTCAAGTGATACCCCTCCATTCCCTGCATATCTGTTCCTATCCAAAAGCATCTTAAACATCACTATATCGTGTCTGGCTTCACCACTATCCCTGGCAGCGTATTAGAGGGGTATGTGGTTTAGAAGCATATGGGCCAAATGTAGGCAAATGGGACTAGCCCGGTTAGGAAGGGAAGGCCAAGGGGGCTACTGGGAGATGGGGTGGGGTAGGGGGGGGTGGAGAGACAGAGTGGTGGTAGGGGAGGGTGAGAGTACATTGTGTTGACCTTTGAAGGCTGAGAATGCCCCCATGAAATGACCCATCTCTTTTTTTTCAGTTCTGGAAGTACAAAGTCAACCCAAAGAGCACAAACAAGATCGTGGCCATGTCCAACTACGAACTTTTCTTGAGGTATGGTGATGAGGGAGTGGAAACAGGCCCTTTGGCCCAGCTTGCCCACACCAGTCAACGTGTCCCATCTACACTAGTCCCACGTGCCCGTGTTTGGCCCATATGCTTCTAAACCTGTCCTATCCATGTACCTGTCTAAATATTTCACAAAACGTTGTGATATTACCGCCTCACTACCTCCTCCGGCAGGTCGTTCCATAAAAACCCACCACCTTCTGAGTGAAAAAGTTACCCCTCAGATTCCCATTAAATCTTTACACCCTCAGTTTAAACCTATGTCCTCTGTTTCTCGATTCCCCTACTCTGGGCAAGAGACTCTCTGAGACTACCCGATCTATTCCTCTCATGACTTTCAAAGGTCCTATATTGTCATATGTGCCATAAGGTACAGTGATATGCGAATTACCATACAGCCAAACGGAAAACTCCCCAACAAGACACACAACTACATAAAAATGAATGTAAACATCCACCACAGCGGATTCCCCACATTCCTCACCGTGATGGAAGGCAAAAAGTCCAATCGGCTTCCTCTTTATTCTCCCGCGGTCGGGGCAGTCGAACCATCCTTCGGGGCGGTCGAAGCTCCCGCGTCGGGGCGGTCGAAGCTCCAGCGGCTTGGTTCTGAAGTCAGTCTCTAACCAGAGACCGCGAGCTCCATGATGTTAAGTCCGCAAGCACCACGTTTGGATCTCCCAGGTCGATCCCGGGCAAAGGGATCGCGGGCTCGGTTTGAGATTCTCCTGTCTGACAATCGCTGCTGTGAAGCTTGTGAGGGCATTATTCACATTTAGAATGGGGTCCTATATCGGTGTGTGTGTGTGTGTTAGTGTGTCTCTGTCTGTACGCGCGTTTATGTGCAGGCATTTGTATATTTATGGATGTATATTTGTGTGTGGACATTTTTTGTGTGTGCATGTGTCAAGAGGGCCACGAGTTTTTAATAGTCATTATGTACCAAAAATGAAATTCTTCACTGCATAAAAGTTAAAATATATTCTGTACGTTTGTACTTTTGTATGTGTGTATGCATTTTGCACATTGCTGTGTATGTGGACATACAATTGTGTGTCTTGTGTGTATGCGCCATTGCGTGCATGTGTATATATGTATGTGTGTCAGTTTATGCGTTGTGTGTGTGTGTGTGTCCCTCTTGTGCGACCTCTCTCCCTGTCTCGCGCTCTATCTGTTTCACGCTCTATTTTTCGAGCTCCCTCCACCTCTCCCCGTCTCCCGCGCACCCTTTCTCTCGCCCTCTCTCTCTCTCTCTCTTGCCTCTCTCCCGTGAACACTCTCTCTCTCTCTCCCTTCCTCTCTCCCTCTCTCTCTCCCTCTTTCTCTCTCTCTCTCTCCGTGCTGCAGGGCGGACTACCCTGACATGGGAGGGACGTGGGTGAAGAAGGTGTCCCTGGACGTGGGCAGCCAGCGTGTCTTCTGCTGCTCGCTCCAGGCCCTGTTCTGCTACGACACGGAGGGGAAGCTGCTGCTGAAGATCCCCCAGCCCCACAGGTCGTTGCCCTCGGCCTGCCTCTACTCGCCCCACCACAAGGTGGTGCTCACCTGCTCCGGAGACTGCCACAGTAAGCTCACCTGCGAGCAGCCAAGTGTACAGCCTGGGGGAGGCATGTGGGTGGGGGGGAAAGGAAATTGGGGCACTCGGGTATGGGAGATGAGTGTACGGAGGAGGAGGAAAGCAGAAGGGTCACTGGGAGGGGAGAGTGTGGAAGATGGTGGGAGAGATGTGTGTGCATCAGGTGGAGCAAGAAAGAGAGCGAGAAGGGTAGAGTCGTCAAGAGTGTTTTATTGTCATATGTCCCAAAACGGAACAATAAAAATCTTACTTGCAGCACAACAGATATGTAAACATAGTACTCTGTAAAACCGATCATAAAATGAACAGACAAATAAATAAACATTAATAGTACAATAATTACTTGAAATTGGAGAATTCAGTGTTCGTACCTTTGGGTTGGAAGCTGCCCAAGCGAAATATGAGGTGCTGTTCCTACAGTTTGCGTATGGCCTCATTCTAGCACTGGAGGAGGCCCAGGACAGAAAGGTCAGCCGTCCGTCACGTACAACAAATAGTCCTCCTTCATTTTCGCCACCTCCAATGTGACCCCACCACTTGCCACATCTTCCCATCTCCCCCCCCCCCCTGTCTGCCTTCCACAAAGACCGCTCCCTCCGTAACTCCCTGGTTAATTCTTCCCTTCCCCCCCGCACCACCCCCTTCCCGGGCCCTTTCCCTTGCAACGGCAAGAGATGCTACACTTGTCGCTTTACGTCCCCCCTCGACTCCATTCAAGGACCCAAGCAGTCGTTCCAGGTGCAACAGAGGTTCACCTGCATCTCCTCCAACCTCATCTATTGCATCCGCTGCTCTAGATGTCAGCTGATCTACATCGGTGAGACCAAGCGGAGGCTTGGCGATCGTTTCGCCGAACACCTCCGCTCAGTCCGCATTAACCAACCTGATGTCCCGGTGGCTCAGCACTTCAACTCTCCCTCCCATTCCGAATCCGACCTCTCTGTCCTGGGTCTCCTCCATGGCCAGAGTGAGCACCACCGGAAATTGGATGAGCAGCACCTCATATTCCGCTTGGGTAGTCTGCACCCTAGCGGCATAAACATTGAATTCTCCAATTTTCAGTAGCCCTTGCTGTCTCCTCCCCTTCTCAGCTCTCCCTCAGCCCTCGGGCTCCTCCTCTTCCTTTCTCCTTTCTTCTCCCCGCCCCCCCCCCCCCCACCCTACATCAGTCTGAACAAGGGTTTCGGCCCGAAACGTTGCCTATTTCTCCAGCACTTTTGTCTACCCTCGATTCTCCAGCATCTGCAGTTCCTTCTTAAACACAAGGTCAGACCGGGAATGGAAAGGGGAGTTTAAATGGTTAGTAACCGGGAGATCTAAAAGGCCTTGGCGGACCAAGCACAAGGTCTAATAGGACAGCATTCCTGACTCTTGTCTTGTAGTTGAAGGTAGGAACTGCAGATGCCGACTTACACCATAGCTAGACACACAATGCTGGAGAAACTCAGCGGGTCAGGCAGCATCTTTGGAGGAAAGGAATAGGTGACGTTTCAGGTTGAGATCCTTTTTCAGACTGAGAGTCTGGTGTGAGGGAAACTAGAGGTATGATTTGTTCTGTACCTTTTCACACCGCTAGTTTCCCTCTCCCCTGCTTCTTAGTCTGGAGAAGGATCTCGATCCGAAATATCACCTATTCCTTTTCTCCAGTCATGCTGCCTGACCCCGCTGAGTTACTCCAGCATTTTGAGTTCAAGTTCAAGAGAGTTTATTGTCATGTGTCCCTGATAGGACAATGAAATTCTTGCTTTGCTTCAGCACAACAGAACATAGTAGGCATGACTACAAAACAGATCAGTGTGTCCATATATCATTATATACATATATACACACATGAATAAATAAACTGATAAAGTGCAAATAAACAGATTATGGGCTGTTAATGTTCAGAGTTTGTCCGAGCCGTGTTTATTAGCCTGATGGCTGTGGGGAAGTATCTATTCCTGAACCTGGTTGTTGCAGTCTTCAAGCTCCTGTACCTTCTACCTGAAGGTTGCAGGGAGATGAGTGTGTGGCCAGGATGGTGTGGGTCCTTGATGATGCTGCCAGCCTTTTTGAGGCAGCGACTGCGATAGATCCCCTCGATGGAAGGGAGGTCTATAATCTTGTAGTTGGAGGAAATAGTTTGGAGTGTCAGAGGGGGTGGTGCTCATGGTATTGTGGTGTCACTGGTAGAATTAGACACGGGTCGGTCCAATTAATATTCCACTGAAGTAATTTGCTGTTTCTAACAATTGAAAATGGTGAATTAATTCAGGATTGATCTTCAGTTGATAGAAGTTCATGAAATGATGAGAGGCACAGCTAGGGTAGACAGTCAGAACCTTTTTACCAACAGGAAATGTCACAGACTAGAAGGCATAGATTCAAGGTGAGAGGGGCAAAGTTTAAAGGAGATTAGACCATGGGGGGGGGGGCGTTGGGTCCCGTCCCCCAAGGGGGGGCTGCGGCGTCACACACACACTAAACACCCCACAAACACACAGGGGGGGTGAGGGGGGGGGAGAGGGAGGGAGGGGGAGGGAGGGGGAGGGAGGGGAGAGAGGGAGGGGGGGGGAGAAGTTTTTTCTTACACAGAGAGAGGTGGGTGCCTGGAACATGCTGCCAGGGGTGGTGGTGGAGGCAGATACAAGAGGGTTTTGGCTAAGCACATGGATATGCCGGGAATAGAGAGATATGGATTACGTTCAGGCAAATTAGATTATTTGAGTTTGGCATCATGTTTGGCATTGTTCATTGTGGGCCGGAGGGCCTGTTGCTTTGTTGTACTGTACTATATTCTTTGCCTATGTTATACAATGAGCTGCCAGAGGAGGTAGTTGAGGCAGGTACAACAACATAATTTAGAGGACTTTTGGGCAGGTACATGGAGAGGAAAAGTTTAAGGGATATGGGTCAAACGAGGGCAGGTTAGACTAGCTGAGATAGGACATCTTGGTCAGCATGGATGAGGTGGGCTTAAGGTGGGCACAAAGCGCTGGAGTAACTCAGCAGGTCAGGCAGAATCTCTGGAAAATAAGGATGGGTGACGTTTTGAGTCAAAACTTCAGGTCCGACAAGTTGTCTGACCAGGTCAGACAATAATTAATTCACCATTTTCAATATTGTTAGAAACTGCAAACTAATTCAGTGGAATTTTGATTGAACGGACCATGTTTAATTCTATCAGCATCTGCAGTTCCTTTCTATACAGTTGGGCTGAAGGGCCTGTTTCCGTGTGGTATGACTATGGCTAAGATGCTATGACTAAGACATTTGGACAGGTACATGGATAGGAAAGGTTTAGAGGGATATGGGTCAAATGCAGGCAAATGGGACTAGATTAGATGGGGCGTCTTGGTCAGTATGGACAGGGTGGGCCGAGGAACTGTATAATGGCTCCATGTTCCCCTTCTTCAGTTAACAAGTGGTCGAGGAAAGGGAGCCTTCTTCACAAGTACACAGGTCACACCAAGGTCGTGACGAACCTGCTGCTTCACCCATATACCAGCGTGGTCTTTATCTCCAGCTCCAAGGACGGCTCCATCAGGTTCTGGTCCCTGGACATGTTGGACCAGCTCTTCAGGTAAACCCTCCCAGGCTCACCGCCAAACACCATCCAGGCTCACGGAGGTGCAGCGGGTAGACTCGCCAGGGAGGAGCCGCAAGGAACTGGAGGCGCAGCAATCCTGGCGGGTCGAAACCTGCTCGGTCACGGCATGGTCAGAGACCTGTGTTTGATCCTGACCTCAGGTTCTGTCTCTGTGTGGAGTTTGCACGTTCTCCCTGTGACCGCGTAGATTTCCTCCAGATTCTCTGGTTTCCTCCCACATCCCAAAGACATGCGGGTTTGTAGGTTAATTGTCCTTCTGTAAATTGCCCCCTAGTGTGTACGGAGTGGATGTGAAAGTGGGACAGCACACAACTATTGTGAACCGGTGGTCGATGGTCGGCGTGGCCAAAGGGTCTGTTTCCACGCTAAAACTAAAACAACATCAATTCCATTTCTCATTCTCCCCGTAATCCATAAACTATCCCGAATCTACCCCTCAGCTCCACACGGGGAAATGTACAGAAGCTAAAGTAACCTATAAACCTGCCACTGAGTGTGCAGTGTGTTGTGAGTGTGCACGGTGTGTGGGGGTGGGTGTGCACGGTGTGGGGGTGGGGGTGCACGGTGTGGGGGTGGGGGTGCACGGTGTGTGGGGGTGAGTGTGCACGGTGTGTGGGGGTGTGTGTGCACGGTGTGGGGGTGGGTGTGCACGGTGTGGGGGTGGGGGTGCACGGTGTGGGGGTGGGGGTGCACGGTGTGTGGGGGTGAGTGTGCACGGTGTGTGGGGGTGGGTGTGCACGGTGTGGGGGTGGGTGTGCACGGTGTGGGGGTGGGGGTGCACGTACAGTGTGTGCAGTCCATTGGCCGTGCAGATTCTGCCTCTGCCCCATCCTGCTGGTGTTATGAGTGTGCAGTGTGTCGGGGGGGGGGTGTGTGGGGTGTGATGTGTGTCTGGGTGAGTGTGTGCGGTGTGTTAGGGCGGGTGTGTGCAGTGTGTCAGGGTGAGTGTGCAGTGTGTCGGTGTGTGTGTGCGGTGTGTCAGGGTGAGTGTGTGCGGTATGGCAGGGTCAGTGTGCACGGTGAGTGTGGTGTGTCAGGGTGAGTGTGTGGTGTGTCGGGGCTGTTGTATCAGGTCTTGTGAGTGTACGCAGTGTATCAGGTCGTGTGAGTGCGCAGTGTGTGTGTGTGTGTGTGTGCAGTGTGTTGGGTCATGTGTGTGTGTGTGTGTGTTGGGTCATGTGTGTGTGTGTGTGTTGGGTCATGTGTGTGTGTGTGTGTTGGGTCATGTATGTGTGTGTGTGTTGGGTCATGTGTGTGTGTGTGTGTTGGGTCATGTGTGTGTGTGCTCGGTGAGTGTGTCGGGTGGTGAGTGTGTCGGGTGGTGAGTGTCGGGTGGTGAGTGTCGGGTGGTGTGTGTGCTCGGTGAGTGTGTCGGGTGGTGAGTGTGTCGGGTGGTGAGTGTGTCGGGTGGTGTGTGCTCGGTGAGTGTGTCGGGTGGTGAGTGTGTCGGGTGGTGTGTGTGCTCGGTGAGTGTGTCGGGTGGTGTGTGTGCTCGGTGAGTGTGTCGGGTGGTGAGTGTGTCGGGTGGTGAGTGTGTGCTCGGTGAGTGTGCAGTTTGCCCTCGGCCATGCTGACTCTACGTCTCTTCCCCAGCCTGCCGGTGATGGTTGAGGGCATTGAGTGGATGGGACTGACGGAGAGCTCCTGGCTGTACTGCTGCTCCCACCGGCATTGCCACACCTATGCCATCGACCACTTCACCCACTTCTGGAACCACACCAGCAGCCCCGTCACCCACATCGGCTTAGCCTCCGCCAAAGGGAAGACCACTCGAGTCACCGTCTTACAGCAAGAGAACAAGTATGAGAGGGAGCTTTCTTGCCGGGGTTGGGGCCGGATGTTCTGCCCAGGCGACTGCCTACACCATCTCCCGGTTACCAACCACTTCAACTCCCCTTCTCATTCCCACACTGACTTCTCTGTCCTGGGCCTCCTCCACTGTCACATTGAAGCTACACACAAATTCTGTCGCCTCATATTTCACTGTGGTTGCTGGCAACCCAGCAGTATGCACACGTCATTCTATAATCTTAATGAACTTTATCTTACACTCCCCTCCCCTCTCCGTCCTTGCCTCCGTCCTCCACCCCAGTCATGTTACCAGTTGCAGTCTGAAGAAGAGTCTCGACCTGAAATGTCACCTATTCCTTTTCTCCAGAGATGCTGCCTGACCTGCTGAGTTACTCCAGCTTTTGTGTCTATTACCAGTTCCACAGTTCTCCACATTATGTTTATATATACCAATATATCCAGATATTTTGCCATATATACGCCAATATATACACCAATATATCATCGTATTCCCATATATACCAATATATAAGAATATATCTCCATATATACCAATATATACCCATATTTACCCAGAGCAATAGCTTGTTTTCAAGCTCCTGAGGGCCGGGTTTGAGATGCTGCTGTGTTTCTGATCCCTACTCTAGTCTACACGTCATGTCCCAGAGTCAAGGGGTGAACCTGTCTGCGGTACTCCCACTGCCGATGCGGACCCTGATGCAGTACACCTACAACAGGACCAGGAACCTGGTCTTCTATCTGGTGGAGCCTGTGGAGATCTGGATCTACACCATCAAGTGAGTGACGGTGCATGGGCTGGGTGACAGTGATCTTGGCCCTGGGCTCACCTTCACTTTCATCTGCCTGATCCTTGTCCTGAATGTATATGTGTGTGCACGCGTGTATGCGCGCGCACCGGTGTGTGTTTGTGTGGACGTCAAGATGGGTGGTAGGTCTGTGTCCATGTGTCTATTTGTGTGAGGCGTGTACATGTCCATGTTTGGTGTGTATGTATGTGTGGGTCTGTGTGCCTATGTGTGTATCTTGATATAGTGATATAGTGTGGAAACAGGCCCTTCGGCCCAATTTGCCCACACCGGCCAACATGTCCCAGCTACACTAATCCCACCTGCCTGCACTTGGTCCATATCCCTCCAAACTTGTCCTATCCATGTACCTGTCCAACTGTTTCTTAAACGTTGGGATGGTCCCAGCCTCAACTATCTCCTCTGGCAGCTTGTTCCATACACCCACCACCCTTTGAATGAATAAGTTACCCCTCAGATTCCTATCAAATCTTTTCCCTTTCATCTTGAACCTATGTCCTTTGGTCCTCCATTCCGCTACTCTGGGCAAGAGATTCTGTGCATCTATTCCTCTCATGATTTTGTATACCTCCATAAGATCACCCCTCATCCTTCTGCGCTCCATGGAATAGAGACCCAGCTTACTCAACCTCTACCTATAGCTCACACCCTCTGGTCCTGGCAACATCCTCGTAAACCTTCTCTGAACCCTTTCAAGCATGACAATATCTTTCCTATAACATGGTGCCCAGAACTGAACACAATACTCTAAATGCAGTCTCACCAAAGTCTTATACAACTACAACATGACCTCCAAACTTCTATAGTCAATACTCTGACTAATGAAGGCCAATGTGCCAAAAGCCTTTTTGACCACCTTATCTACCTGCGACTCGACCTTCAAGGAACCATGCTCCTGTACTCCTAGATCGCTCTGCTCTACAACACTACCCGGAGGCCTACCATTTAGTGTACAGGTCCTGCCCTTGTTCAACATGCCAAAATACAACACCTCACACCTTTCTGTATTAAATTCCATCAACCATTCCTCAGCCCATCTGTCCAATCAATCCAGATCCTGCTGCAATCTTTCACAACCATCTTCACTATCTGCAAAACCACACACTTTTGTATCATCAGCAAACTTGCTAATCTTGCCCTGTATGTTCTCATCTAAATCATTGATGTAGATGACAAACAGTAACGGGCCCAGCACCGAACCCTGAGGCACACCACTAGTCACAGGCATCCAGTCCAAGAAGCAACCTTCCACCATCACCCTTCCATGAAGCCAATATGCTATCCATTCAGCTATCTCTGTGGTCTATCTCAAGGTCTGTGTGTATCTTTGTGTGTTGGTGTGTCTATGTGTGTATCTGTGTATGTTGGTGTGTGTGAATCTGTATGTGTGGGTCTGTGTGTGTCCCTGCGGACGTGTGTATGTGCCTGGGTCAGTGTGTATATGTGTGTCTGGGTCCCTGTGTATATGTCTGGTGGGTCCATGTGTACATGTGTGGTGAGTCCGTGTGTACACGTGTGGTGGGTCAGTGTGTATATGTGTGGTGAGTCAGTGTGTATATGAATGGTGGGTCCATGTGTATATGTGGTGGGTCAGTGTGTATATGTGCAGTGGCTGTATATATAACTGCCCGATATATTTCCATTTACAACTCATCACAAACTCTTTCTCTGCAGAACCAACCCAGCCCGCAGAGTCGCTGTGTGGAACATTCCGGAAATAGTCAGACATGCCTACACCCCCAATGGTGGCAAACCGTCGAGCCGGATGTGAGTAACTCCCCACGAGTCCAGGGGCCTGGCAGGAGGGAGATTGTGGGCAGAGGTGGTGGGGGTGGTCTGTGGCTGTGTCCCATCTACCCAGCCCACCCCTAGCTCCACTCCCACCCCTCCCATCGCCTCCTTACACGTCTCCCCATCCATCCTCCACCTCCTCTCAGCAATACTCGCTCACCACCAGTACCTCACCTCAAACCACCCCCACCCCTGCAACCCTCCCCATTCCAAGTCAGTTACTTGCTGAACCAGATACAGATAGACACAAAGTTCTGGAGTAACTCAGCGGGTCAGGCAGCATCTCTGGAGAAAAGGGATGGTTGACGTTATGGGTCGGGACCCTTCTTCAGACTTAAAGTAGAGAGGAGGGGGAGTCGAGGTAAGAAAATCCCAGAAGAAATCAGGGACGGCAATAGATGACCAAGGATGGAGCCCATAATGCTCCATTGTTGGCTGGGATAACAAAAGGATGCAAGGATGCCAACAGTGGAACTACTAGGGTGGGGGAAGGAGAGAAGGGAATGCAGGGGTTTCTTGAAATTAGATAAATCAATGTTCATACCGCTGGGGTGTAAGCTGCCCAAGCCAATTGTAAGCTGTTGTTCCTCCAATTTGCGTGTGGCCTCACTCTGACAGTAGAGGAGGCCCAGGACAGAAAGGTCCGTGTGGGAAGGGGAGTTTCGCTATAACGCAGCAGCAAGGAAACCTCCCACATTGTAGAAAACCACGTTATTAAAACAATTGTGTTGATGGGGGAAAAGGGGTTCAGGATCAGAGAGTTTAAGACTTTGAACTATCTTAATCAAGACTTTATTCCTTGAAGCGCAGGAGAATAAGGGGTGATCTTATAAAGGAATACAAGATCATGAGAGGAATAGACCAGGCACACTGGCCCAGAGTAGGGGAATCGAGAACCAGAGGATATGGGTTTAAAGTGCAGGGGGGAAGATTTAACAGGACCTTGAGGGGTAATGTTTTGATGCACAAGGTGGTGGGCGTATGGAATGTGCTGTCGGTGGAGGTAGTTGAGGCAGGTAGTATCGCAGTGTTTAAGACGCATTTTGACAAGTACATGGATAGGTTAGGGTTAGAGGGATGATGGACCAAACGCAGTGTAGACGGGGCGCGTTGGTCAGTGTGGGCAAGTTCAGCCAAAAGGCCTGTTTCCACGCAGTATGACTCTATGACCTAATTGGACTTTATCAGACATCAATGTTATATCTTTGCACTAAATATTGTTTTCTTTATCCTTTATCCCTGCACTGTGGACAGCTTGAACGTATTCATGTATAGTCTTTTCTTTGACTAGATAGCACGCAAACTAAAGCTTTTCACTGTACCTCGGTACACGTGACAATAATAAATCAAACTAATTCTAAACTAAACGATAGCAGTCATTTTTCCCTCAGGATTTTCAAGTCTGAAAGTAATGATTGTAAGTTCATTTTTGCTGCTGAAAGCTAAATAATAGGCTGGCTATGTTACATTATCTGATCCTTGTACAAGTATCATAGATACATAGAAAATAGGTGCAGGAGTAGGCCATTCGGCCCTTCGAGCCTGCACCGCCATTCAATATGATCATGGCTGATCATCCAACTCAGTATCCCGTACCTGCCTTCTCTCCATACCCCCTGATCCCCTTAGCCACAAGGGCCACATCTAACTCCCTCTTAAATATAGCCAATGAACTGGCCTCAACTACCCTCTGTGGCAGAGAGTTCCAGAGATTCACCACTCTCTGTGTGAAAAAGTTTTTCCTCATCTCGGTCTTAAAGGATTTCCCCCTTATCCTTAAGCTGTGACCCCTTGTCCTGGACATCCCCAACATCGGGAACAATCTTCCTGCATCTAGCCTGTCCAACCCCATAAGAATGTTGTACGTTTCTATAAGATCCCCTCTCAATCTCCTAAATTCTAGCGAGTATAAGCCAAGTCTATCCAGTCTTTCTTCATATGAAAGTCCTGACATCCCAGGAATCAGTCTGGTGAACCTTCTCTGCACACCCTCTATGGCTATAATGTCCTTCCTCAGATTTGGAGACCAAAACTGTACGCAATACTCCAGGTGTGGTCTCACCAAGACCCTGTACAACTGCAGTAGAACCTCCCTGCTCCTATACTCAAATCCTCTTGCTATGAAGGCCAACATACCATTCGCTTTCTTCACTGCCTGCTGCACCTGCATGCCTACTTTCAATGACTGGTGTACCATGACACCCAGGTCTCGCTGCATCTCCCCATTTCCTAATCGGCCACCATTTAGATAATAGTCTGCCTTCCCATTTTTGCCACCAAAGTGGATAACCTCACATTTATCCACATTATACTGCATCTGCCAAACATTTGCCCACTCACCCAGCCTATCCAAGTCACCTTGCAGTCTCCTAGCATCCTCCTCACAGCTAACACTGCCCCCCAGCTTATTGTCATCCGCAAACTTGGAGATGTTGCTTTCAATTCCCTCGTCCAGATCATTAATATAAATTGTAAATAGCTGGGGTCCCAGCACTGAGCCTTGCGGTACCCCACTAGTCACTGCCTGCCATTGTGAAAAGGACCCGTTTACTCCTACTCTTTGCTTCCTGTTTGCCAGCCAGTTCTCTATCCACATCAATACTGAACCCCCAATACCGTGTGATTTAAGTTTGTATCCTAATCTCTTATGTGGTACCTTGTCGAAAGCCTTCTGAAAGTCCAGATACAACACATCCACTGGTTCTCCCCTATCCACTCTACTAGTTACATCCTCGAAAAATTCTATAAGATTCGTCAGACACGATTTACCTTTCGTAAATCCATGCTGACTTTGTCCAATGATTTCACCACTTTCCAAATGTGCTGCTATCCCATCTTTAATAACTGACTCTAGCAGTTTCCCCACTACCGATGTTAGACTAACTGGTCTGTAATTCCCCGTTTTCTCTCTCCCTCCCTTCTTAAAAAGTGGGGTTACGTTTGCTACCCTCCAATCCTCAGGAACTACTCCAGGATCTAAAGAGTTTTGAAAAATTATCACTAATGCATCCACTATTTCTGGAGCTACTTCCTTAAGTACTCTGGGATGCAGCCTATCTGGCCCTGGTGATTTATCGGCCTTTAATCCATTCAATTTACCCAACACCACTTCCCGACTAACCTGGATTTCACTCAGTTCCTCCATCTCCTTTGACCCGCGGCCCCCTGCTATTTCCGGCAGATTATTTATGTCTTCCTTAGTGAAGACGGAACCAAAGTAGTTATTCAATTGGACCACCATATCCTTGTTCCCCATGATCAATTCACCTGTTTCTGACTGCAAGGGACCTACATTTGTTTTAACTAATCTCTTTCTCTTCACATATCTATAAAAACTTTTGCAGTCAGTTTTTATGTTCCCTGCCAGTTTCCTTTCATAATCTATTTTCCCTTTCCTAATTAAGCCCTTTGTCCTCCTCTGCTGGTCTCTGAATTTCTCCCAGTCCTCTGGTATGCTGCTTTTTCTGGCTAATTTGTACGCATCATCTTTTGCTTTGATACTATCCCTGATTTCCCTTGTTATCCACGGATGCACTACCTTCCCTGATTTATTCTTTTGCCAAACTGGGATGAACAATTTTTGTAGTTCATCCATGCAGTCTTTAAATGCCTTCCATTGCATATCCACCGTCAACCCTTTTAGAACTAATTGCCAGTCAATCTTGGCCAATTCACGTCTCATACCCTCAAAGTTACCTTTCTTTAAGTTCAGAACCGTTGTTTCTGAATTAACAATGTCACTCTCCATCCTAATGAAGAACTCAACCATATTATGGTCACTCTTGCCCAAGGGGGCACGCACAACAAGTCTGCTAACTAACCCTTCCTCAATACTCAATAAGGGCGATTGTTCTACAATTTCAGTGGTCTCTCGTGGTTAAAGGAACAGTTGTGTTCCTAAGAGACAACGCTGTCTGATTATTGTGGGAAGGTTACGTGGATGTTGATGTGTTCTTGTGAGAATTCTTCACCATTTCACTGTAAATATGGGTCCTTCAGAATCACAGATGGCTGTGGAGGCCAAGTCAATGGATATTTTTACGGTGCAGATTGACAGATTCTTGATCAGTGTCAGGTGTCAGGGTTTATGGGGAGGAGGCAGGAGAATGGGGTTGAGAGGGATAGTTAGATCAGCCATGATTGAATGGCGGAGTAGACTTGATGGCCGAATGGTCCAATACTGGTCCTATGGCTTATGAACATGGGAGAGGGGGCACATTATTGGAGGGAGGGGGAACGTGCATGATGTCACCGTGACCAACTCTGCCCTTTGTGCCCCGAGCCGACTAGATCGCTTGCCAACGACACGCGCCTGTCTCCGTTTGACGAGAGCCTGTGGAAGGTTCCGGACTGTGCGTGCCGCTGTATCGCCAGCCTCTCCTCACGCATCCACTACCCGACCGGTGAGGGGACCGCGTTGTGCCGACTCAGAGGAGTTTCTGCTCTTGGGCCTGGAGGTGAGGGGACGGGGAGAGGAGGTGAGGTGGGGGAGGGGAGGGTTGAGGTGGGGAGAGGGGACAGGGGCGGAGAGGGGACGGGTGAGGTGGGGAGAGGGGAGGGGTTGAGGTTGGGAGAGTGGAGGGGTTGAGGTTGGGAGAGGGGACGGGGGCGGGGTGGAGAGGGGACGGGGGGAGGTGAGGTGGGGAGAGGTGACGGGGGAGGTTGAGGTGGGGAGAGGTGACGGGGGGGAGGTGAGGGGAAACCATCTGTCGCAGTCCCTCGAGGTCCAGGGTCATGGGCAGGACCAGCATTTAATGCCCCTTGACAAGGTGGACAGCACAGTTGCATAGCAGTAGAGATGCTGACCATAGGTGCTGTCTGTACAGAGTTTGCACGTTCTCCCTGTGACCACGTGGGTTTTCTCCGGGTGCACCGGTTTCCTCCCACACTTCAAAGACATACGGGTTTGTAGGTTAATTGGCTTGAGTAAAAATTGTAAATTGTTCCTAGGGTGTAGAATAGTTTTAGTGTACGGGGTGATCGCCTGTCGGCGCAGACTTGTTGGGCCAAGGGGGCCCTGTTTTCAAGCTGTATCGGTAAAGTCTAAAGGTGGGGGTGAGATCCATCATGAACAAGTCTACAATGATAACCAATGTGCCAAGTCTGTGTAGTTCAGAGCTTATTCGGAGGTTGTAATGTTTAGTAGCCTGATGGCTGTAGGGAAGAAACTGCTCCTGAACCTGGACTTTACAGTTTTCAGGTTCCGGTACCTTTTTCCTGATGGAAGGGGTGAGATGAGAGTGTGGCCAAGGTGATGTGGGTCTTTGATGATGCTGGCACCCATTATGAGGCAGTGCCTCATGTAGATCCCTTTGGCGATGGGGAGGACAGTACCCGTGACGGACCGGGCGGTATCCACCACTTTTTGCAGTCATTGAGCCTCTCCCCCCTCTGACAGGATGGACGGATATTCTTCGTGGATACCAAGGTGATGAACGTGTCTTACCACGACTTCCAAGCCCACCAGGGACCGGTGAGTCACCAGGAACCCGCCGGCGGTGGGAGTCGCTCCCTCCCGAACCCTTCATCATATTGACCTCCCTCCAGAAGTTGCTTCATGTGTTGTCTAGCCAAAGAAGCCTCAAAGTGCCAGAGGCTAGGGTCTGATCCCGACCTCAGGTGCTGCCGGTGTCAGTTTGCACGTTCTCATAAGTTCATAAATAATAGGAGCAGAATTAGACCATTCGGTGCATCAGGTCTACTCCCCAATTCAATCATGGCTGATCTATCTTTCCCTCTCAACCCCATTTTCGTGCCTTCTCCCCATAACCCCTAACACCTGTACTAATCAAGAATCTATCAATCTCTGCCTTAAAAATATCCATTGACTTGGTCTCCACAGCCTTCTGTTGCAATGAATTTCACAGATTTACCACCTTCTGACTAAAGACATTCCTCCTCATCTCCTTTCTAAAGGTACGTCCTTTTTTTTCTGAGACTATGACCTCTGGTCCTAGACTCTCCCACTAGTTGAAACATCTTCTCCAAATCCACTCTATCCAGTCCTTTCACTAGTCGGCAAATCTCAATGAGGTTCCCCCTCATCCTTCTAAACTCCAGCGAATACAGGCCAGTGCCGTCAAACGCTCATCATATGTTCGCCCTGTGACCACGTGGTTTCCTCTGGGGTGCTCCGGTTTCCTCCCACACCCCAAAGATGTGCGGGTTTATAGGCTAATTGGCCCACTGTAAATTGCCCCCAGGTGTGTAGGGAGCGGATGAGAAAGTGGGATAACATAGAACCAGTGATCTATAGTCAGCGTGAACTCGATGGGCAGAAGGGCTTGTTTCCATGCTGTGTCTCTAAGCAAAACTACATTAGAGGCTGATATAACCCTTTCGCACAATACCCTCCCTCTCGTGTAGATGGTCAACTTGTTAGGAAAAGGGGATGTACAACGAGATCTGGGTGACCTTGTACATCAGTCACTGAAAGTAAGCATGCAGGTACAGCAGGCAGTGAAGAAAGCTAATGGCATGTTGGCCTTCATAACAAGAGGAGTTAAGTATAGGAGCAAAGAGGTCCTCTGCAGTTGTACAGGGCCCTAGTGAGACCACACCTGGAGTATTGTGTGCAGTTTTGGTCTCCAAATTTGAGGAATGACATTCTTGCTATTGAGGGAGTGCAACGTACATTCACGAGGTTAATTTCTGGGATGGCGGGACTGTCATATGTTGAAAGAATGGAGCGGCTGGGCTTGTATACTCTGGAATTTAGAAGGATGAGAGGGAATCCTATTGAAACATACAAGATTATTAAGGGATTGGACACGCTAGAGGCAGGAAACATGTTCCCGATGTTGGGGGAGTCCAAAACCAGGGGCCACAGATTAAGGGGTATGCCATTTAGAACGGAGTTGAGGAAAAACGTTTTCATCCAGCGAGTTGTGAATCTGTGGAATTCTCTGCCTCAGAAGGCAGTGGAGGCCGATTCTTTAGATGCTTTCAAGAGTTAGATAGACCTCTTAAAGATAGTCAAGGGATATGGGGAGAAGGCAGGAATGGGGTACTGATTGTGGATGATCAGCCATGATCACAGTGAATGGAGGTGCTGGCTCAATGGGCTAAATGGCCTACTCCTGCACCTATTGTCTATTGAACCTGGGCTGAATGGCCTGTTTCTGTGCTATCTGACCTTGTGACTGGATATAATAAAAAAAACAACTGCAGATGCTGGTTTATACCAAAGATAGACACAAAGTGCTGGAGTAACTCAGCGGGTCAGGCAGCATCTCTGGAGAATGTAGACAGGTGATGTTTTGGGTTGGGACAATTCTTCAGTTTGGTTTATACCAAAGATAGACACAAAGTGCTGGAGTAACTCAGTGGATCAGGCAGTATCTCTGGAGAACAGGATAGGCAATGTTTTGGGTTGAGACCCTTCTTCAGTCTGACATAAAAATGTCACCTATCCATGGATCTGAAGAAGGGTCCTGACTCGAAACATCACCGATTCATGTTCTCCACAGATGCTGCCTGCCCGCTGAGTTACTCCAGCACCTTGTGTCTATCTTGTAACTCAGTCACTGACTTACCTGGGAGTAATGTGTTGCAGGTAATCTTCATTAAGTCAATCGTGGATCAGAGCCAGTTGATATCGATGGGTCAGGACACTGCAGGCAAGTGTCTCAAGATCTGGAGTCTGCCCAAGTTGCATCTTCTCCATGATGTTATCATCCCATCCTCCACAGTCAGCCTCTCGATAATAGTGAGTACAACGGGGTTTGGAGGCTTCCTTGTTCCTACACATATGTTTCATTTCAGATGCGTTTAACTTTAGCTTGGTGGCTGGGGAGGGCTATGAACTCTTGACTCTGGACCTGGTACGACAGGGCCACACAGTGGCGCAGTGCTAGAGTTGCAGCCTCCTCTCACCAACTTCTACAGATGCACCATCGAAAGCATTTTATCAGGATGCATCACAGCTGGGTTTGGGGACAGCTCCACCCAGGACCGCAAGAAATTGCAGCGAATTGTGGACGCAGCCCAGACCATCACACAAACCAACCACCCTCCTATTGACTCCATGTATACTTCATGCTGCCTCGGCAAGGCCAGCAGCAGAATCAAGGACGAGTCACACCTTGGCCATTCCCTCTTTTCCCCTTTCCCATCAGGCAAAAGGTATAGAAGTGTGAAAACGCACACCTCCAAATTCAGGGACAGTTTCTTCCCAGCTGTTATCAGGCAACTGAATCATCCTACCACAACCAGAGAGCAGTGCTGAACTACTATCGACCTCTTTGGTGACCCTCAGACTATCCTTGATTGGACTTTACTGGCTTTACCTTGCACTAAATGTTATTCCCTTTTCATGTATCTATACACGTAAATGGCTCGATTGTAATCATGTATTGTCTTTCTGCTGACTGGTTAGCATGCGACAAAAGCTTTTCACTGTGCCTCGGTACACGTGACACTCAACAAAACTAAACTGGATTTGATCCTGACCTCAGGTGCTGTCTGTGCGGAGTCTGCACGTTCACCTTATTCTCATTCTCCAAAACATGACGACTCGTGCACGTGTGATCTGTGCAAAAAAGGTTTTACTGTTTAGTTTAGTTTAGAGATACAGAGCCTTCGGCCCACCGAGTCCATGCCGACCATCGATCATCACGTACATTAGCACTATCTTACTCACGAGGGACAATTTATAATTCTTACCGAAGCCAATTAACCTACAAGCCAGTACGTCTGTGGAGTGTGGGAGGAAACCGGAGCACTTGGAGGAAAACCGCACGGTCACGGGGAGAACGTACGAACTCCGTACAGACAGCCCCCATAGTCAGGATCGAACCCGGGTCCCTGGCGCTGTACGGCAGCAACTCTACCGCTGCTCCACTGTGCCGCCCTCTATGTAGAGCACGCATGACAATAAAACGCCGTTGAACAATTGATAGGTGAATGTGTTTGGTTTCAGGACAGGCACCTGTGTCTGGGGCTGGAGTCCGGGTCAATCATCTTCTCCAACTTCACAGCCACCAGCTCCTGGCTACTTCCGGCATCTGTCACCACACCGCCAGGTGAGCTGTGTGTGGCCTGGGGTCACCAGGGGAAGATCCCAGGCATGTGGGGGAGGGGGAGGGTGGAAGGGGAGAGAGGAGGGTGCAGGAGGAAGGGTGGCTGCATAAACCCATTCAAGGCAGAGATGAGACTCAGTGGTCAAGTTGGGAAAAGGGGAAGTACAACGGGATCTGGGGGTCCTTGTTCACCAGTCAATTAAAGTAAGCATGCAGGTATAGCAGGCAGTGAAGAAAGCGAATGGCATGTTGGCCTTCATAACAGGAGGAGTTGAGTATAGGAGCAGTTGTATAAGGCCCTAGTGAGACTACACCTGGAGTATTGTGTGCAGTTTTGGTGTCCTAATTTGAGGAAGGAAATTCTTGCTATTGAGGGAGTGCAGTGTAGGTTTACAAGGTTAATTCCCGGGATGGCGGAACTGTTATATGCTGAGAGAATAGAGCGGCTGGGCTTGAATACTCTGGAGTTTAAAAGGATGAGAGGGGATCTTATTGAAACATATAAGATTATTAAGGGTTTGGACATGCTAGAGGCAGGAAACATGTTCCCAATGTTGGGAGAGTCCAGAACCAGGGGCCACAGTTTAAGAATAAGGAGTAAGCCATTTAGAACGGAGATGAGGAAACACTTCTTCACACAGAGAGTTGTGAGTCTGTGGAATTCTCTGCCTCAGAGGTCGGTGGAGGCCGGTTCACTGGATACTTTCAAGAGAGAGCTAGATAGGGCTCTTAAAGATAGCAGAGTCAGGGGATATGGGGAGAAGGCAGGAACGGGGTACTGATTGGGGATGATCAGCCATAATCACATTGAATGGCGGTGCTGGCTCGAAGGGCTGAATGGCCTATTCCTGCACCTATTGTCTATTGTCTATTGTGTATTGTTATTCCCAAAGGGTGGTGTCTGTAGAGGCCTCTCCCTCAAAGCAAGGTGAGAGAGACTTGGCATGTATCACAGAGGGGGAGAGGGGGGTTGGGGGAAGGTGGGTGATGGGCAGAACGAGAGGGGGAGAGACACGGAGAGGGGAAGAGTGAGAGGGGGAGAGGGAGAGGAGAGAGAGGGGGGAGAGGGGGTGGGTGTGAGGGGGTGAACCCACGAAAAGCAACTGGCCCAGACGGAGTTCCTGGCCGTGTCCTTCGTAGCTGTGCGGACCAGCTAGCGGGAGTATTCGCGGACATCTTTAATCTCTCCCTACTCCGTTCTGAGGTACCCACCTGCTGAAAAAAAGCAAGACCTCTTGCCTAAACAACTACCATCCAGTGGCCTTGACATCCACCTTCATGAAATGTTTTGAGAGACTAGTTATGGAACACATTAAATCCAGTCTACCCAGGGGTCTTGACCCACTTACAGCTCTGCCTTTAAGTCCCTGTCCCACTGTACGAGGTAATTCAAGAGTTCTCCTGAGTTTTCCCCTGATCCGAACTCGGAGAATGTCCGTAGCGGGTCCGTAGGAGTTCGTGGATGTCTCGTAGCGGCTCGTAATGCTAACGGTAGGTACTCGGGGAAATCCGGTAAACTCGTGACGTTTTTTTCATCCCTGCAAAAAATGTCCACGAGTGAAAAAATACTCGTGATGAAATAAAATTGTTACTTTTATTTGTACGAGCCGCTACGGGACATCCACGAACTCCTACGGACCCGCTACGGAGATTCTCCGAGTTCGAATCAGGGGAAAACTCGGGAGAACTCTTGAATGACCTCGTACAGTGGGACGGGTTGAATATCATGATACTATCCAAGCTTGTCATCAAATTCGTGAGACTTGATGTCAGCACTCACCTCTGCAACTGGATCCTTGACCAACAGACCCCAATCAGTGAGGATAGGGAACAAATGAGAGTAGGAATGGAGCGAGGTGGAGGATAAATGCGTGGCTGAAGGACTGGTGCAGAGGGCAGGGATTCAAATTTCTGGATCATTGGGACCTCTTTTGTGGAAGGTGCGACCTGTACAAAAAGGAAGGGTTGCACTTGAACCTGAGGGGGACCGATATCCTGGCGGGGAGATCTGCGAAGGCTACTGGGGAGACTTTAAACTAGAATGGTTGGGGGAGGGACTCAAATAGAGAATGCTATTAGACAGTGTGTGAGGCAGGAGGCAGAGAAGGAAAGCACTCAGACCCAACATGTAGGGGGGAAAGAAGAAAACAATAATAAACAGAGAATAAGAGGTGGTGGGGTTCTTAAATGGGTGAGCAGAGAAACAGAGGGGTGTAAAATTCGGGCGGAAGCAATAGGTAGCAAGGTGAAAAGTAAAGGTGGCAGGCTGACAAATCCAGGGCAAAAATCAAAAAGGGCCACTTTTCAACATAATTGTATAAGGGGTAAGAGCATTGTAAAAACAAGCCTGAAGGCTTTGTGTCTCAATGCAAGGAGCATTCGTAATAAGGTGGATGAGTTGAACGTGCAGATAGCTATTAATGATTATGATATAGTTGGGATCACGGAGACATGGCTCCAGGGTAACCAAGGCTGGGAGCTGAACATCCAGGGATATTCAATATTCAGGAGGGATAGAGAGAAAGGAAAAGGAGGTGGGGTAGCGTTGCTGGTTAGAGAGGAGATTAACGCAGTGGAAAGGAAGGACATTAGCATGGAGGATGTGGAATCGGTATGGGTAGAGCTGCGAAACACTAAGGGGCAGAAAACGCTGGTGGGTGTTGTGTACAGGCCACCTAGCAGTAGTAGTGAAGTTGGGGATGGCATCAAACAGGAAATTAGAAATGCGTGCGACAAAGGCAAAACAGTTATAATGGGTGACTTCAATCTACATATAGATTGGGTGAATCAAATTGGCAGGGGTGCTGAGGAAGAGGATTTCTTGGAATGTATGCGGGATAGTTATCTAAACCAACATGTAGAGGAACCAACGAGAGAACAGGCTATTCTAGACTGGGTATTGAGTAATGAGGAAGGGTTAGTTAGCAGTCTTGTTGTGCGTGCCCCCTTGGGCAAGAGTGACCATAATATGGTTGAGTTCTTCATTAGGATGGAGAGTGACATTGTTAATTCAGAAACAATGGTTCTGAACTTAAAGAAAGGTAACTTTGAGGGTATGAGACGTGAATTGGCCAAGATTGACTGGCAATTAGTTCTAAAAGGGTTGACGGTGGATATGCAATGGAAGGCATTTAAAGACTGCATGGATGAACTACAAAAAATGTTCATCCCAGTTTGGCAAAAGAATAAATCAGGGAAGGTAGTGCATCCGTGGATAACAAGGGAAATCACGGATAGTATCAAAGCAAAAGATGATGCGTACAAATTAGCCAGAAAAAGCAGCATACCAGAGGACTGGGAGAAATTCAGAGACCAGCAGAGGAGGACAAAGGGCTTAATTAGGAAAGGGAAAATAGATTATGAAAGGAAACTGGCAGGGAACATAAAAACTGACTGCAAAAGTTTTTATAGATATGTGAAGAGAAAGAGATTAGTTAAAACAAATGTAGGTCCCTTGCAGTCAGAAACAGGTGAATTGATCATGGGGAACAAGGATATGGTGGACCAATTGAATAACTACTTTGGTTCCGTCTTCACTAAGGAAGACATAAATAATCTGCCGGAAATAGCAGGGGACCGCGGGTCAAAGGAGATGGAGGAACTGAGTGAAATCCAGGTTAGTCGGGAAGTGGTGTTGGGTAAATTGAATGGATTGAAGGCCGATAAATCACCAGGGCCAGATAGGCTGCATCCCAGAGTACTTAAGGAAGTAGCTCCAGAAATAGTGGATGCATTAGTGATAATTTTTCAAAACTTTTTAGATTCTGGAGTAGTTCCTGAGGATTGGAGGGTAGCAAACAGTAACCCCACTTTTTAAGAAGGGAGGGAGAGAGAAAACGGGGAATTACAGACCAGTTAGTCTATCATCGGTAGTGGGGAAACTGCTAGAGTCAGTTATTAAAGATGGGATAGCAGCACATTTGGAAAGTGGTGAAATCATTGGACAAAGTCAGCATGGATTTACGAAAGGTAAATCATGTCTGACGAATCTTATAGAATTTTTCGAGGATGTAACTAGTAAAGTGGATAGGGGAGAACCAGTGGATGTGTTATATCTGGACTTTCAGAAGGCTTTCGACAAGGTCCCTCATAAGAGATTAGTATACAAACTTAAAGCACACGGTATTGGGGGTTCAGTATTGATGTGGATAGAGAACTGGCTGGCAAACAGGAAGCAAAGAGTAGGAGTAAACGGGTCCTTTTCACAATGGCAGGCAGTGACTAGTGGGGTACCGCAAGGCTCAGTGCTGGGACCCCAGCTATTTACAATATACTGTATATTAATGATTTGGACGAGGGAATTGAATGCAACATCTCCAAGTTTGCGGATGACACGAAGCTGGGGGGCAGTGTTAGCTGTGAGGAGGATGCTAGGAGACTGCAAGGTGACTTGGATAGGCTGGGTGAGTGGGCAAATGTTTGGCAGATGCAGTATAATGTGGATAAATGTGAGGTTTTCCACTTTGGTGGCAAAAACAGGAAAGCAGACTATTATCTAAATGGTGGCCGATTAGGAAAAGGGGAGATGCAGCGAGACCTGGGTGTCATGGTACACCAGTCATTGAAAGTAGGCATGCAGGTGCAGCAGGCAGTGAAGAAAGCGAATGGTATGTTAGCTTTCATAGCAAAAGGATTTGAGTATAGGAGCAGGGAGGTTCTACTGCAGTTGTACAGGGTCTTGGTGAGACCACACCTGGAGTATTGCGTACAGTTTTGGTCTCCAAATCTGAGGAAGGACATTATAGCCATAGAGGGAGTGCAGAGAAGGTTCACCAGACTGATTCCTGGGATATCAGGACTTTCATATGAAGAAAGACTGGATAGACGGCTTATACTCGCTAGAATTTAGGAGATTCTTATAGAAACGTACAAAATTCTTATGGGGTTGGACAGGCTAGATGCAGGAAGATTGTTCCCGATGTTGGGGAAGTCCAGGACAAGGGGTCACAGCTTAAGGATAAGGGGGAAATCCTTTAAGACCGAGATGAGAAAAAACTTTTTCACACAGAATCTCTGGAACTCTCTGCCACAGAGGGTAGTGGAGGCCAGTTCATTGGCTATATTTAAGAGGGAGTTAGATGTGGCCCTTGTGGCTAAAGGGATCAGGGGGTATGGAGAGAAGGCAGGTACGGGATACTGAGTTGGATGATCAGCCATGATCATATTGAATGGCGGTGCAGGCTCGAATGGCCAAATGGCCTACTCCTGCACCTATTTTCTATGTATCTATGTAAATCATCCGCCATGATAATCCCCCACTCGCGGGCTCTACAAGGATGCGTTCTCAGCCCCCTTTACTCCTTATACACCCACGACTGTAAAGCCATGTACAAATCTAAGTCAATTTTCAAATTAGCATACGACACCACCATTGTGGGCTGGATGTCAAATAATGATGAGACGGAGGAGAGGAAGGAGATTGAGAACATTGTGTCCTGTTGTCGAGACAACAACCGTTCAATGTCAGCAAGACAAAGGAGATAGTGAGTGACGGTGCCGAAGTAGAGATAGTTGAAAACTTAAATTTCTCTGAGTCAAAATCACCAAGAGCTTCTCCTGGACCACCCATATTGAAGCAACGATCAAGAAAGCACACCAACGCCTCTACTTCCTTAGAAGCCATAGGAAGTTCGGCATGGCCCCTACAACTCTCACCAACTTCGACTGATGAACCATAGAAAGCATTTTATCAGGATGCATCACAGCTTGGTTTGGGAACAGCTCCATCCAAGACCGCAAGAAATTGCTGCAAATTATGGATGCAGCCCAGACCATCACACAAACCAACCTTCCGTCTGAAGAAGGGTCTCGACCCGAAACGTCACCCATTCCTTCTCTCCAGAGATGCTGCCTGCCCCGCTGAGTTACTCCAGCTTTTTGTGTCTATCTTCCTTCTATTGACTCCATTTATACCTCATGCTACCATGGCAAGGCCAGCAATATAATCAAGGACGAGTCGCACCCTGGCCACTCCTTCTTCTCCCCTTTCCCATCGGGCAAAAGGTACAGAAGTGTGAAAAAGCACACCTCCAGATTCAGGGTCAGTTTCTTCCCAGCTGTTGTCAGGCAACTGAATCATCCTACCACAACCAGAGAGCAGTGCTGAACTACTATCTAATTCTTTGGAGACCTTCGGACTATCCTTGATCGGACTTTGCTGACTTTACCTTGCACTTCCCTTGTCATGTATCTATACACTGTAACGGCTCGATTGTAATCATGTATTATCTTTCTGCTGACTGGAGAGCACGCAACAAAGGCTGTTCACTGTACCTCGGTACACGTGACAATAAATTAAACTGTAACTGTAATTGATTGAGGGGGGGAGATGGAGAGGAGAGAGTGAGGAGGAGACTGACAGTGGGGGTGAGAATGAGGGTGGGGAGAGGGGTGGAGCGGGGGGGGGGAGTGTAATGGAAAGGGGTAGAGAGAGGAGGAGATGTAGAAGAGGCAGAAAGGGGGAGACAGAGAGGGGGACATCGAGAGAGGGGAGAACGGGGAGGGGCCAGGGTGTCTGCCGATGCCAGTCACTAACATTGTCCATATTAGCTGATCTTCACCCCTGTCCGTTGAGCTCCACTTGCTCTGGTCCTCTCCGAGTGATAACCTCCTTCTCTCTTCAGATTTGGACGGAGAGAGTGACTCGGACGAGAGGCAGACGGCGTCTCTAACGGACAACGTGTTCACTGATGCCTGCCCAAGGCAGAACATCTTCCTGAGTTGCAGGTGTGCCTGGACGGGGGGGGGGGGTGGTTGTCACACTCCACCCTTTGTCACTTACTCCAGCTATCTGCCAATCACCCCTCCCTCACCTGTATCCACCTATCACTCATCAGGCTTTATCCCGCCCCCACTTCTCCTATCCAGATTTCTCCCCCCTACTCTATCTGTCCGAAAAAGGAACCCGATCGGAAACGTTGTCTGTCCATTCCCTTCACTGATGCAGCCTGACCCGCTGAGTTCCTCCAGCACTTTGTGTCTTGCTTATGATTTGACCCAAAGGTAGACACAAAATACTCGAGTAACTGCAGGTCAGGCAGCATCTCTGGAGGAAAAGAATGTGACGTTTGGGGTTGGAGCCTGTCTTCAGACTGAAAGTAGAGGTGAGGAGTGGTGGGAAATAAATTGGAGAAAAAGCCAGAACAAATCAGGGCTGGCAGGGTATGCCAACTTATGATTTGACCGAGTCCACGCCGACCAGCAGTCCCCTTTACTCTAACAATATCCCATACACTAGGGATAGTTTACAGAAGCCAATTAACATACAAACCTGCACGTCTTTGGTGTATGTGAGGAAACCGGAGCACCCGGAGAAACCCCATGCGGTCACAGGGAGGATGTACAGACAGCAGGCGTAGTCGGGATCAAACCCGGGTCGCTGGCTCTCTGAGGCAGCAGATCTACCACAGCGCCACCGTTCTTCAGTGTTGCCAACGATGTTTGTTGATGCTCTGGTTGTCACTACCCTGTGCCCATCCTCTATTCACGTTGCAGTGGTGAAGCCGTGATCAAAATCTGGGATCTCCAGGGGTATCTGCTGACTGAGATAGTTCTCGATCACACCCTCACCCACGCCATCTTCCTCAATGACGCAGGAGATATCCTGATGGGCTTCAAGCAGAATCTCTTCCTCATCCCTCACCACAAGCTGATGATTGAAGTGACAGACTATGCGTCTGATACATCGGCCAGAGGTGCGTGGCCCTACTTTAGACTTTATTTAAGACTTTAGAGCTATAGCGCGGAAATAGACCCTTCGGCCCATCGAGTCCATATTGACCAGCGATCACCCCGTACACTAGCACTGTACTCTGTCTGATGAAGGGTCTTGACCCGAAACGTCACCTATTCCTTCTCTCCAGAGATGCTGCCTGACACGCTGAATTACTCCAGCATTTTGTGTTTAATTGCACTGTCTTACACACTAGCGACAATTTTGCAACTTACCGAAACCAATTAACCTACAAACCTGCATGTCTTTGGAGTGTGGGCGGAAACCAGAGCACCTGCAGAAAACCCATGAGGTCCCGGGGGCAATGTACAAAATCTGTACAGACTGCACCTGGAGTCAGGATCGAAACCGGGGTTTCTGGCGCTGTAAGACGGCAACTCTACCGCTGCGACACCGTGCCGTCCTCCAAACCAAGGCTTTTAAGAGTGTTCAATTGTCATATGTCCCGAAACGGAACAATGTCATTCTTACTTGCAGCAGCACAAAGGGTCTGTAAACACAGTACTCAATAGATTACATAACAAACAAATGAAAAAAAGAGAAATACATTTAAAATAAAATTATTGGTGTAAAACGAAACAAAAGCCCGAAGTTCCAAGTGCAACTAAGACAGTTCGAAGTTTAGTTGTTGTGCAGCGCTCAAGAACCTGTTGGTTGCTGGGAAGAAGCTGTTCTTGAACCTGGAGGTCACGGTTTCCAGGCTCCTGTACCTTCTTCCCGATGGTAGCGGCAAGATGAGAGCGTGGCCAGGGTGGTGTGGGTCCTGTGATGAAAGGCAAGATGTTTATACAGGAGTTTCACTGCTGCCACTCGTGGGGGATCTAAACTGTATGGGATTGAGAAAGGGAGGGAAGGCGTCCCATTTGGATTTCTCCAGACGGGGATCCTGGTGTCTGGAATGTTGACAGAAGCGGAACGGTGGCATTGTTTGTTGACTTGGTTCCTGCTCCTTCCTGCTCTCTCTGCTTCCAGAGTCGGATATCTACGAGGACCCAGACATTAAGTACGAATACAAGGGGATTCAAGCCCAGGCCCACTTGGATGTAGATTCTTATTTGGTACGTAGCAAGTTCACAATTTCATAAGATATAGCAGCAGAATTGGGCCATTCGGCCCATCGAGTCTACTATGGCTTTCAATCATGGCTGATCTATCTTTCCCTCTCGACCCCATTATCCTGCCTTTTCTCCCTGACACCCTTACTAATCATCTGTCAATCTCCAACTTAAAAACACCCAATGACTTGGAAGATAGACGTAAAATGCTGGAGTAACTCAGCGGGGCAGGCTGCATCTATGGAGAGAGGAATGGGTGACGTTTCGGGCTGAGACCCTTCTTCAGATTACTCCAGCATTTTGTGTCTATCTTTGTTGTAAACCAGCATCTGCAGTTCCTTCCTACACCTAATGACAGCCTCCATAACCATCTGTGTCAATGAATTCCACAGATTCACCACCTTCTGGCTAAAGAAATTCCTCCTCTTTCTCTTTCTAAAGGTACGGTCCTTTTACTCTGAGGCTGTGCCCTCTGGCATAACGTGTTCACTCCGGCCAACAAGACCCACCTACACTAGTCCTACCTGCCCCCCGTTTGGCCCTGTCTAACTGTTTCTTAAACGTTGCAATAGTACCTAAAGAAGGAACTGCAGATGCTGGAAAATCGAAGGTAAACAAAAATGCTGGAGAAACTCAGCGGGTGCAGCAGCATCTATGGAGCGAAGGAGATAGGCAACGTTTCGGGCGGAAACATTGCCTATCTCCTTCGCTCCATAGATGCTGCTGCACCTGCTGAGTTTCTCCAGCATTTTTGTGTACCTTGCAATAGTACCTGCCTCAACCACCTTCTCCGGCAGCTCATTCCATACACCCACAACCCTTGTGTAAAAAAAATGACCCCATGGATTCCTATTAAATCTTTCCCCCCTCACCTTAAACCTACAGTGCTCTCCATAATGTTGGGACAAAGACCCACCATTTATTTATTTGCTCTGTACTCCACAATTTGAGATTTGTAATAGAAAAAAAATCACATGTGGTTAAAGTGCACATTGTCAGATTTTACTAAAGGCCATTTTTATACATTTTGGTTTCACCATGTAGAAATTACAGGAGTGTTTATACATAGTCTCCCCACCCCCCCCATTTTCAGGGCACCATAATATTTGGGACACAGCAATGTCATGTAAATGAAAGTAGTCATGTTTAGTATTTTGTTGCATATCTTTTGCATGCACTGACTGCTCGAAGTCTGCGATTCATGGACATCACCAGTTGCTGGGTGTCTTCTCTGGTGATGCTCTGCCAGGCCCGTGTAGTCATCTTTAGCTTATGCTTGTTTTGGGGGCTAGTCCCCTTCAGTTTTCTCTTCAGCACATAAAAGACATGCTCAATTGGGTTCAGATCAGGTGATTGACTTGACTACTCAAGAATTTTTTTTAGCTTTTAAAAACTCCTTTGTTGCATTGGCAGTATGTTTGGGATCATTGTCTTGCTGTAGAATGAATGCCAATACTTTGAGGCATTTGTTTGAACTTGAGCAGATGGGATGTGTCCATACACTTCAGAATTCATTATGCTACTACCATCAGCAGTTGTATCATCAATGAAGATAAGTGTTCCAGTACCTTCAGCAGCCATACATGCCCAGGCCATAACACCCCCACTACTGTGTTTCACAGATGATGTGGAATGCTTTGGATCTTGGGCAGTTCCTTCTCTCCTCCATACTTTGCTCTTGCTCTGATATGTTAATCTTCGTCTCATCTGTCTACAAGGCCCTTTTCCAGAACTGTGGTTGCTCTTTTAAGTACTTCTTGGCACACTGTAACCTGGCCATCTATTTTTGCGGTAACCAGTGGTTTGCATCTTGCAGTATAGGTTTGGCTGATGTCTCTAACAGTTTTATTCTTGTTTCTCAGTCTCATAATGGTTTCTTTAACTTTCATTGGCACAACTATGGTCCTCATGTTGATAAACAGCAATAAAAGTTTCAAATGTGATGGAAAGACTGGAGGAAAGACGAGGTGCTGAGAGGCTCTCTTATACCTGCATTAAAGAGGCAATTAAACACACCAGAGCAATTAACAAACACCTGTTAAGCCATGTGTCCCAAACATTATGGTGCCCTGAAATGGGGGACTATGTATAAACACAGCTGTGATTTCTACATGGTGAAACCAAAATATATAAAAATGCCCTTTAAATAAAATCTAACAATGTGCACTTTAACCACATGTGATTTTTTTTCTATTACAAATCTCAAATTGTGGAGTAGAGAGGTAAATAAGTAAATGATGGGTCTTTGTCCCAGACATTATGGAGGGCACTGTATGTCCTCTGGTTCTTGATGACTACTCTAGGCAAGAGACACTGTGCATCCTTGTAAATCTTCCTGCACCCTTTCCAGCTTAACTACATCTTACAAATAACGTGACCAGAATTGTACACAGTGCTCTAAATGTGACCTCACCAATATCTTGTACAACTGTAACATGAATGAATGATACATTACTGTAACTTGTCACAGTGAAATTATTTGTTTTGCATACCAGACGCAAAGTATGCAAAGGGTCGCCACCTAGAGGGCACGGACAAAGTTACAATGTGTTCAATGTAGTCCCAAAGCTCCCTCTTTGCTCTCGGCAACCCCCCCCCACCCCCACCCCCACACTGGGTCCTCTTCATTCTCTCGTGATCTCCCAACATGACCTCCCTACTTCTATAATGTTTCTGATTTTTTTTGTCTTTGGATTGAATTCTGTCTTTAATTTGTGTATTGGTGATGTCTTTATAATTTATTTTACTCCGATCATATGTTTTCTTACTTGTTAAATTCTGTAAGGTGTCCTTGAGACTTTGGTATATTTATTATTATTATTATTATTAGTCAAATCTCTGACTGATGAAGGCCTAGAGGCAAGAAGTCTTTACGGCCACCCTGCCTATCTTGGTAACCTGCCCGCTGCTTTTGTCTTTCAGACACCCTTCATCTATCATGATGTATTGTCGGAGATTCGACCAGTCATGTCTGAGCTGTTACCCCCTGCAGAGCCTGTGCACGCCCAGCATAGAGGTTTCTGTAAGTGGGCTCTGTCTGTCTCCCATTCCAACCTCGGGCACAGCTTATCACCGCAGAGACGGGATCTGGTTTGGCCATTGAGGCGGGTTCAACACCGCCGACCTAATCTCCCCGATCGCAGAACCATTCTGTGTTTCATGTCTCAGTGACGTATCAAATTATAGAGGAGTGCTGTGCTGTGGGAGGGGAGGACTGAGGGGAGGGGCAGGACTGAGGGAGCGTCACACTGGGAGAGGGGTGCAGATGGAGCACCAAAACTTCTTCATGTTCCAGCTTTGATGAAAGGCTTCACTTGGAGAACGGTGGGAGTGAGAGTTGTGGCTCCCAATTCGTTTTTAATACACCTTCTTGCTAAATATTTTGGGGAACCAACAATTATCCAATTGATTTTCCATCGAAAAGCCATCCCAATAGTTGACATTTTGAATTTCAGGGGAGTTTATGGTGACACAAAAGGGCGGCACAGTGGCGCAGCGGGTGGAGCCGCTGCCTCAACGCCAGAGACCCGGAGTCGATTCTGACCTCGGGTGCTGTCCGCGTGGGGTTTGCACACTCCCCTTATGAGGTTCCTCCGGGTGCTCCGGTTTCCTCCCACATCCCAAAGACGGGCAGGAATTCTGACTTGGGAGTCGGCCTGGACAAGGTGGGCCAAAGGGCGTCTTTCCCCGCTGTGCACCTCCAAGAGTCCGCGCCGACCAGCGATCCCCGTACACTAACACTATCCCACACACGGGGACAATTTACAATTTACCAAAGCCAATTAGCCTACAAACTTGCACATCTTTGGAATGTGAGATGAAATCAGAGCACTTGAAGAAAACCACGCGGTCGCAGGAGAACGTACAAACTCCGCACAGACAGCACCCTTAGTAAGGATGAACCCAGGTTTCTGCGCTGTGAGGCAGCAACTCTACCGCTGTGCTCTGTGCCGCCCGACTCAGTGTGCCGAAGGGATCTGTTTTCACGATTTTTGACTCAACAAAGACATGAAATATGTTGACGTCTGAACTCTTCTCAGGGCGAAGTTCAGGTCCCCACCATGGAAACCTGTGCGTCTCCAGACAGCACCGTCAAAATGGTACAGCCCGGCGAGTGTCCAGCCACTGCACAACCAGAGCAGGTGGTGGAAGGTAAACCCATCCCCTCCACCTTCCCTTCCTCCCTCCCCTTCACCCTCCCACTCTCCATCCCTCTCCCCCTCACCCTGCCCCTTGCCCTGCCCCTTACCCTCCCCTAGCCCTGCTCCTCACCCTCTCCCTTGCCCTGCCCCCCCCTCTCCCTGTTCCTTTCCCCTCACCCTGCCCCTCTCCCCTTCCTCCCTCTCCTCCACCCCCTCCACCTTCTTTCTTTCTTTTTCTGTCTTTCCCTCATCTTTCCCTCTTTTATTAAACCAGGCAGGTTTTATTTCACTTTACTTCATAATCACAGTACAAGCACTGGAACGATCAATACTGCCAATAGTTTACAAACATCGATTAATCAATGATCGAATTATAACAGTATCATCGTACACACGACGTACTGGACCCCCCCTCACCCGCGGAGACTAGCGTTCACGGAAGGCCTCCAGAGTTGCCGTGGGCACCGCGTGTTCCCTCTCCAGGGACCCGTGAGAATTAAACCTGGAAGAGGGGCAGGCAGTCGACTCGGGCAGGACCCTCGACTGCCCGCTGCCTGGACCCATGAATGGCCACCATGGACATGCCCAGGAGCAAACCGACCGGGGGAATCCTCCCCCAGTGAGGGTCCCTCCCCACTCCGTAATGGGTGACCAAATATCACGAGTGCTTAACAAAGGTTATCAATATTTAATAAATCTAAATCTTAGGTCATAAGGTTATGTGATAGGAGCAGAATTAGGCCATTCGGCCCATCAAGTCTATGCCATTCAATCATGGCTGATCTATCTCTCTCCCTCCTCACCCCATTCTCCTGCCTTCTCCCCATAACCCCTGACACACATACTAATGAAGAATCTTGACTGACGGGACTAATTGGCTTCACTCTGGTCAACTAAAAATCTTAATGCTGGTGCTGTAACTAACGCATCATTCCCAGTTTACATGATCACAGTTGCAGTACTGGAAAGTCCAATATTGCCAATTAGCGGTTTGCAAACATTCATAATTGTCGGGCTAAAATGCAGCCAAAACGTGAGGAGCAGCCCCCCCCAAGAGCCACCATCTGTTCAGACTTTACTATGACAACAGACTTCCCACTGACCTTCAAGGCTACAATGGCCTCAAAAGTCTGATTATTTTGTAAATTTGTTTTAACCCCACATTTACTCCTCATCAAACAATGGTGGAGGCTCAGGAGCTGCATAGCTCTGCATGTCCGCCATCACTGAGGAGTGGCTCGACAATCGTTATTGTTACTTAATAAATCAAAATCTTGCTGCTGTAAACAGCGCATTCCGACATTTAATGAACGGTCTAATTAAGGAGTGTCTACTCCATTATTATTTGCGCTTGCTATTGAGCCACTCGCAGAAAGAGTTAGGGGTCATCCGGAAATATATGGGTATATCACAAAGGACACAGTGAATAAAATTTCTCTATACGCAGATGATGTACTAATTTACATTACAAAACCAGAAATTAGTATTCCAAACTTATTAGAGCTAATAACCCAATTTGGTTCACTCTCAGGATACAGAATAAATTGGAATAAAAGTGAAATTATGCCAATAAGGGAACATAACAAACAGAT
This sequence comes from Malacoraja senta, assembly GCA_038087875.1. Lineage (NCBI taxonomy): Eukaryota > Metazoa > Chordata > Chondrichthyes > Rajiformes > Rajidae > Malacoraja > Malacoraja senta. The sequence continues at coordinate 60,795,982 of CM075980.1, read as the reverse complement.
AATACAACAATTTCCATTTAAAATAGTAAATGAAAAATTTAAATACCTAGGTATTTATGTAACTAAGATATATACATCATTATTTAAAGCAAATTTCCCCCCATTACTGAATAAACTACATAAGAATATTCAATACTGGAAAACACTTCCTATCTCAATGGTTGGCAAAATTAATGCCATAAAAATGATTTTTTTTACCGCAAATATTATACCTTTTTCAGACAATTCCGATATATTTGTCAAAAAACTTTTTTTTTAAATTGGACTCCATTGTTAATGATTTTATCTGGGATTATAAGAATCATAGGATAAATAAAAGACATTTGTGTAAATCAAAAATAAAAGGAGGCTTGGTTTTACCCAACTTTCTGTTTTATTTTTGGGCAGTTAATATTAAAAATATGAATTTCTGGTTGGAAGAAATAGATCAACAACCAGATTGGTTAAAAATGGAAAAGGAAGATTGTTTGCCTTTTGATATCGGTTCGATATTATTTGCTACATCTAAATTAAACAAAAGAATTTATAGGGAAAACCCTATAATATTTAGTGCCATACGAATTTGGAAACAATTAAAAAAGACATTAAAATTAGATAATTTATCACTTTTTCTCCCAATTGTGAATAACCCTTTGTTTAAGCCCTCATGGTTGGACAGGGGTTTTACACAATGGAAGAATTATGGAATTAAAAATATGGGACAACTTTATAAGGAAGGCACTTTTCTGACATTTCAGGAGTTGCAACAGACTTATGGACTCCGAGGAAATGATTATTTCAGATATCTTCAACTCAGAGATTATGTAAAATCGAATACTCAAAATTTTCGAATTAGAAATTCAGAAATTCTTGACGAATGTTGGAATAAACATCCTAATACAGAAAAATTAATATCTTTTATATATAATATCTTATTAGACAGCGATATTCCATCGACGGAGTTACACAGACAAACATGGGAAAAAGAATTAAATCAAATAATAACGAAAGATACTTGGGAAGAAAGATTACAACACATACATCAATGTTCATTAAATGCCAGACATTCTTTAATACAATTTAAAGTAATACATAGGTTACATTATTCAAAAACAAAATTACATAAAATCTTTCAACATATCTCACCTATATGTGATAAATGTCAACATTTAGAAGCTACCTTATCTCATATGTTTGCAAACTATAAAAATTAAAAAATTCTGGGTAAATATTTTTAGTATAATATCTAAAGTGACCAGCATACAATTGGACCCGGATCCAAAATTAATAATACTCGGAACATTAGAATTAAATCAAACATTTACAACAACACAAAGAAACTTTATTGATTATAGTATAATAACAGGAAAAAAATTAATTCTAAAATTTTGGAAAGGCCCTACGTCCCCCACAATCAAAATGTGGATTATAGAAATGACGGAGACCTTAAACGTGGAAAGAATCAGATTTTCCCTGTCGGACAAACAGGAATTATTCGTTGGAACATGGTCTCCCTTTATTGATTATTTAAAGGGTCAGAATGGTTCAGCACAGGAACCTGACTAATACTCGGGCTAAAGAATGGATGAAATGTTATACTCTGAAATGTACGAATATATCTAGAATGAAGTTTTTTATTTTAATAAATTTTTCCATTCTTCTTTAACCATCTTTTTCTTTTTTTTTTTTTTTTTTTTTGGGGGGGGGTTTTTCTTCTCTTTTTCTTCTCACTCTTTTCTTTCTTTACTTCATCTATCTTTTTAGTTCTATCTAGTTTAAAAAAAAAGGCAAAAGGTATTGGAGACAATGTAATAATAATTGATAATATTATCAATTTAAAAATGTAAGACTGTAATGATGTTAATAGGTTGTGTACTTATCTCCAATAAAAAATATTTTCAAAAAAAATAAATAATAATTAAGGAGTGTCTAGAAATGCAACAAAAGCAGTATTCTCCAGATAAACGAGGAATATCCGTGTCGATCTTCCCTGTCGGAGTTGCAGCTCCGAAGGTGTTTTCCCCAGGTCCATTCGAAATGTCCAGGTTCGTTGGCTATCCAAAAACACGGTTCCCGTCTTCACCAGCCGACCTGGGCTCGGTAAATCGGTGTGGGTGGGAGGTTTACGATGCACACAACCACAATAATCATCCAAATCTCAGCTCCCACTTGGCAATCCGCCAGCCACTGCCGCTCCTACGACTCTCAAAGAGACACAGTCAAATTCCTCATAGATTGAAGAAATCTTTTTTTTAAAGAAAGTCTCAGAGTCTAGTGATGATCCGAGCTCCAAAGTCTCACTACTTTTGTTCACCTTCCACGACGACTCCTTCCAAAATGTTGCTTCAAATCCTCCCGGCAATCAGAACGGCTCCTCCTCTCTCTGACCCCGGGAGTGTGTGATGGGACGGAGTAGAGGGAGCTTCACTCTATGTCTGACCCATGGCTTTTCTGAATGTGTGTCAAAAAAAAATTACGTTTACAGCTTAATATTTCTCTAATATATGGCTGGGTTCCTTAGAATGTACCAGGAATTATTCCTCAGGAATAAGGAGCAGGCGTCTTGACCTGAGAATGTTGCCTCTCTGCCTCTAGAGTTAAGTGGAGACATCCTGCAAGAAGATACCTCGTTTACTGATCTGGAGAGCGTGCCCCAAACTTCATCGATGGCCGAATTCGCAGAACTCAGTGAGTCCGAGGTCAGTGCAGGGGACTTGAGTTAACATGAACAAAACACAAAATGCTGGAGGAACTCAGCGGGTCAGGCATCATCTGCAGAGGGAATGGACAGGCGACATTTTGGGTTGGGACCCTTCTTCAGACTGATGGAGTAGGGGTGGGGGGGGCGGGGGAAGTTGGAAGTGAGAGGTGGGGGCGGGGAAAAGCCTGGTCTGAAGAAGGGTCTCGAGACCCGAAATATCACTCATTCCTTCTCTCCAGAGATGCTGCCTGTCCCGCTGAGTTAATCCAGCGTTTTGTATCTATCAAAACTAAAACTCTGGTTTGTAAACCACTGGTTCAGCTACAACCTGAGGACTGTATCCAGTCGGGGTGAAAGATGTAAAAGTTGTGGAGAGGCTGCAGAAAGGATTCACCAAAGTGACTCCGTGGATGAGGGACTTTAGAGACACCAGGAACTGCAGGTGCTGGAATCTTGAGAAAAACACAAAGTGCTGGAGGAACTCAGCGTGTCAGGCAGCATCTGTGAAGGGAATGGACAGGCAATGTTTTGGGTCGGGACCCCTCAGACTGATCTGGTAAGGGGAGAAAGCTGGAAAAGAGAGGTGGGGGTAGAACCAAGCCTGGAGAGTGATGGGTGGATACAGGTGGAGGGGGGGGGTGGTTGGTTGGCAGACGGGTGGATTAATGACAAATGCTGAAGATGAAAAGGAGACAAAATGGCAGGTAAGGTGGGAAGAGGTGGAGGGAAAGGTAAAGCTGGAGGAAGGGATATAGGTGGAAAGGAGAAAGACGGAGGTAAGATGGGGATGAGAGATGAGCGTAGTGAGGAGGGGAAAGGAGGAGAGAGATGGTGGGGGAGATGTGTGCGCGACTGGGGTGGTGCGTGGGAAATTGGTGGGGGGGGGGTGGTATTAAATGTAATTGTTTCATTTAATGTTCACACCGTTGGATTGTAAGCTACCCAGGCGTAATATGAGGTGGTGTCGAGCTGGAATGGTGGACAAATGGGTGGAAGGGGGAAGAGGGGGGGATAAAAGGGATATTGATTTTGATTTTTCCCCATCACATCCTGCCCGGCGTCTGGAGCAGCTTGCCACGGTTGACGGCACTATTGAGGAGAGCAGGGCTTCATCCCTGGATGACATCAAGAAGCAGCTGCACCCCAGCCCGGCCGCGGTCACCATCAACAGAGCCCCCATGGCCGCCGTGATCAACCTGGCCGACAGATTCGAGCTGGCGAGAAGAGGTAGGGACACAACTCAGCAGGCGGGACAGGCAGCATCTCTGGAGAGAAGGAATGGGTGACGATTTCGGGTCGAGACCTTTCTCCAGAGTGAGCGTCAGCGGAGAAGGAACGGGAGAGATATGAAAAGGTGCATAGAACAAATGGAGCCCACAATGGTCCATTGTTGGCGGTGGGGAAGGTGATAACGATTGATACAAACTGGATCCCACAGGACGACAGTGAAACTAGTACAACGACTCGGGTGGGGGAGGGACGGAGAGGGAGGGGATGCAAGGGTTACTTGAAGTTAGAGAAATCAATGTTTATACCAGTGGGTAGGGACCGGCCAGGAATGCGCAGAGGGCCACACAAGGAGTCCTGAGCAAAACACAAAGTGCTGGAGAGAATGGACAGACGAAGTTTTGTGCCGGGACCCTTCTTCAGAATGATGGAGTAGGGGGGAGAAAGCTGGAAAAGAGAGGTGGGGGCGGGACAAAGCCCGGCGGGTGATAGGTGGATGCAGGGATTTGGGTGGATGGGGATGGGGAGGGGAAAGAGGGGGATAAAAGGGAAATATGGGATGGGAGGTGAGCGTACGGAGGAGGGGAAAGGAGGAGAGACACGGTGGAAGGGATGGAGGGAGATGTTGGGTGAACACCAGTGTGGGACTTGGGGTGGGGGTACGGTGAAAGAGGAGCGTAGGGGGTGGTATTAGATTAAACGTTTTCATTCAATGTTCACACCGTTGGTGTGTAAACTACCCAGGCAGAATATGAGGTGGTGTAAAGCTGGAGGGAGGACAAATGGGGGAAAGGGGAAGAGGGGGGGGATGAATAGGGAAATGGTGGACGAGGGGATGGGCGTGGGGAGTTGTGGAGAAGAGCAGGGTGATGGAGTGGGGAGACGGTGGGGGGAATGCGTGGGGGCGGGGGGGAGGTGGGCAGGTGAAAGACTCATCCATCTTCCCATCACCCACTCGTTTGTTTTCTTTCCCGTCGGCAGGTTTGAAGTTGGACAGGTTCTTCGTCGCCAACCCTGAGCGAGCCAGGACCTTCAGCCTGAACTCGGTGCGTCCACACTCCCCCATGGCCCCGGGACCACCCCCACCCCCCCCCCCCCCCCCCCCGAGGGAGCGATTTCATTCTTTTTATATTACGAAAAATAATCTAATCAATGATTAACAATAATATTTACAGTACAAAATAAAACAAAAGAAAACATAGAAACATAGAAAATAGGTGCAGGAGGAGGCCATTCGGCCCTTCGAGCTAGCGATTGCGATTATGGCTGATCGTCCCCAATCAATAGCCCGTGCCCACCTTCTCCCCATATCCCTTGATTCCATTAGCTCCCAGAGCTCGTAAACCGCACCACCATAATACAGTCAAAGAAAGATTCTTCTATACTAAATATACTATTATACAACAATATCACCATCCATATTAAGGATGCTTTCCACCTCCTGCAGTGCCCAGCGGTCCCTGAAATCCCCCAGGATGCCCGTGGACAGCGCGTAGTCCCTCTGTAAAAGGGAGCCGTGGGAGGGGCGGTACTGAGGGAGTGCCGTCGTGTGGGAGGGGCAGCATTGTGGAGCAAGTGTTGTCACCTCTCCTCGCTGATTGTGGTCTTTGGGTCAGAAAGTGGAGGATCCTGTAACGATGGGGGGGAGGTAGCTGTTTAGCTCTGGCTTTGAGCTGGGGAGATAGATGGTGTTTGGGGGGGAGGTGAAGCCCCAGTGAGCTCTTCTCCATGAAGATGCTTAGCGAAGAACCCAGGGATCTCCAGAGACCAGAAGGATGGGATGCGATCTCATTGAAACGGTCCCCGTACTTGTCAGGGGACCCTGTGGGGGACAGTGATGCGCGGAACCAGGGTCACGGGCTCAAGGTGAAGGGTCAGGACGGGAACCAGGACCTTCTTCACCCATCGGAGAGGAAAGAGTTACGCGGGGCACTGGAGGACAACAGGTCTTTAATTTGTGCTTTTCCTCTTTGTGTAGAAGGATATCGTGCAGCCTCTCTTTCTGAATATTTATGAGAACAAAATGATTCTCCAAAAAAAGGCCAAGAAAGATCGTATATACAAAATGAAGCCGATAAAGATCCCCAAATCTTTCAAGGTGAGCTCGGAGACGGGGAACCCTGGGGTGTGTGTGTGTGTGAACCTCTCCAGCCCGACGGACCAGGGATAACCTGTCCACCACGCGCCTACCAAGCTTGGGCATCTGATTCATTCATCCATACATACATACATACACAGCATGGAATCAGGTCCTTCGGCTCACCGAGTCCACGTTCACACTCGCTCTATGTTATCCCTCTTTCGCGAACTCTGTGGGAGGAGCAGGGGGAGCAGGGAAGGAAGTGAGGGGGAGGGGGGGGTTGCGGGAGGGTAGGGGTGAATGGGAAGTGTGTGGGATGGGGAGAGCGGAGGGGGGAAGGGATATGGGGGAAGGAGAGGTGAGGGAGTAGGGGAGGGCGGTGGACTTGGATGGTTGGGGAGGGAAAGCAAGGAGGGAAGGGTGTGGGAGGGGGAGGAGGGGAAAGAGGAGCAGGGAGGGGTGAACGGGAAGAATGCGGGATGGGGAACCGGGAAAGGAGGAGGAGGGGACCAATGAGGGAGGGAGGAGGGGGTAGGGTGAGAGGGAAAGGGGTATGGGGAGGTCATGAGTGATAGTAGAATTAGGCCATTCAACCCTTCAAGTCTACTCCACCATTCAATCATTGCTGATCTATCTCTCTGTCCTAATCCCATTCTCCTGCCTTCTCCCCGTAACCCCTGACAATAGACAATAGGTGCAGGAGTAGCCCATTTGGCCCTTCGAGCCAACACCGCCATTCCATGTGATCATTGCTGATCATCCACAATCAGTACCCCGTTCCTGCCTTCTCCCCATATCCCTTGACTCCGCTATCTTTAAGAGCCCTATCAAGCTCTGTCTTGAAAGCATCCAGGGAACCGGCCTCCACCGCCCTCTTGAGGCAGAGAATTCCACAGACTCACAACTCTCTGTGTAAAAAAAATGTTTCCTCATCTCAGTTCTAAATGCCTTAGCCCTTATTCTTAAACTGTGGCCCCTGGTTCCGGACTCCCCCAACATCAGGAACATGTTTCCTGGCGCTAGCGTGCCCAAACCCTTAACAATCTTATATGTTTCAATAAGATCCCCTCTCATCCTTCTAAATTATAAAGTATACAAGCCCAGCCGCTCCATTCTCTCAGCATATGACAGTCCCGCCATCCCGGGGAATTAACCTTGTAAACCTACGCTGCACTCCCTCAATAGCAAAAATGTCCTTCCTCAAATTAGGGGGCCAAAACTGCACACAATACTCCAGGTGTGGTCTCACTAGGGCCCTGTACAACTGCAGAAGGACTTCTTTGCTCCTATACTCAACTCCTCTTGTTATGAAGGTCAACATGCCATTTGCTTTCTTCACTGCCTGCTGTACCTGCATGCTTACTTTCATTGACTGATGAACAAGGACCCCCACATCCCGTTGTACTTCCCCCTTTCCCAATTTGACACCATTTAGATAATCTGCCTTCCTGTTTTTGCTACCTAAGTGGATAACCTCACATTTATCCACATTAAACTGCATCTGCCCACTCCCCCAACCTGCATTCTCATAGCATCCTCCTCACAGTTCACACTGCCACCCAGCTTTGTGTCATCTGCAAATTTGCTAATGTTACTTTGAATCCCTTAATCTAAATTGATGTATATTGTAAATAGCTGCGGTCCCAGCACCGAGCCTTGCGGTACCCCACTACTCACTGCCTGCCATTCTGAAAGGGACCCGTTAATCCCTACTCTTTGTTTCCTGTCTGCCAACAATTTTTTTTAATGTCAGCACTCTACTCCCAATACCATGTGCCCTAATTTTGTCCACTAATCTCCTATGTGGAACCTTATCAAATGCTTTGTGAAAGTCCAGGTACACTACATCTACTGGCCCTCCCTTGTCCATTTTCCTAGTTACATTCTCAAAAAATTCCAGAAGATTAGTCAAGCATGATTTCCCCTTAATAAATCCATGCTGACTCGGACCAATCCTGTTACTGCTATCCAAATGTGCCGCTATTTCATCTTTTATGATTGACTCCAGCATCTTCCCCACCACCGATGTCAGGCTAACCGGTCTATAATTCCCTGTTTTGTCTCTCCCGCCTTTCTTAAAAAGTGGGATAACATTAGCTACCCTCCAATCCATAGGAACTGATCCTGAATCTATAGAACATTGGAAAATGAACACCAATGCATCCACAATTTCTAGAGCCACTTACTTAAGTACCCTGGGATGCAGACCATCCGGCCCTGGGGATTTATCAGTTTTCAGTCCCATCAGTCTACCCAACATCATTTGCTACCTAATATGGATTTCCTTCAGTTCCTCTGTCACTCCAGATCCTCTGGCCACTAGTAGATCAGGAAGATTGTTTGTGTCCTCCTTAGTGAAGACGGATCCAAAGTACCTGTTCAACTCGACTGCCATTACCTTGCTCCCCATAATATATTCACCTTTTTCAGTCGTCAAGGGTCCAACTTTGGTCTTAACTAATTTTTTCCTCTTCACATACCTAAAGAAGCTTTTATTATCCTCCTTTTTATTCTTGGTTAGCTTACCTTCGTACCTCATCTTTTCTCCCCGTATTGCCTTTTTAGTTATCTTCTGTTGCCCTTTAAACAATCCTCTAGCTTCCCGACCATCTTTGCTACATTATACTTCGTCTCTTTTATTTTTATACTGTCCCTGACTTACCTTGTCAGCCACGGTCGCCCCTTACTCCCCTTGGAATCTTTCTTCCTCTTTGGAATGAAACCCTGACACCTGTACTAATCAAGAATCTATCTATCTCTGCCTTAAAAATATCATTTGACTTGGCCCTCACAACCTTCTGTGGCAAACTCCACAAATTTACCACCCTCTGACTAAAGAAATTCCTCCTCATCTTCTACCTGAAGGAACGTCCGTTAATTCTGAGGCTAGGACCTCTAGTCCTAGACTCTCCCACTAGTGGAAGCATCCGCTCCACATCCACTCTATCCAAGCCTTTCACTATTCTGTATGTTTCAATGAGGTCCCTCCTCATTCTTCTAAACTCTAGCGAGTACAGGCCCAGTGCCGTCCAACGCTCATCATATGTTAACCTACTCATTCCTGGGATCGTTCTAGGACTCAACCTTCTCCATCATCCTTCCTCAGATATGGTGCATAAATTTGCTCACAATACTCCAAATGTGCCTGACCAGCACCTTATAGAGCCTCAGCATTTTTTTATTCAAAAGGTTTTTGTATTCAAACCCTCTTGAAATAAATACTAGCATTGCGTTTGCCTTCTTTACTACCAATTCGACTTGCGGATGACCTTGTGGGAATCCTGCACCAGCATTCCCAAGTCCCTTTGCACCTCCGATTTCTGTGGAGGGAGGGAGGGAGTGCGGTAGAGGGAGGGATGGAGGGGGGAGATGGTGTGGGGAGGGTGGGGGAGAGGGAGCCTGAACCTCCTCTATCCCTTTGCCCGAAGCCCCCACTGGATGTGGTTTGTTCCCTAACGGTGCTGGGTGAGGAAGGTGAGGGCAGAGATGGGGTGGTATTTTTCACGGTACCTGC
>CM075980.1:60730602-60786281 GCA_038087875.1 Malacoraja senta | reverse complement strand
GAATAGGGTGAGCAGCTTTAAATACCTGGGAGTCCAAATCGCAGAGGATCTGACATGGGCAACACACACTGCCGCACTGGTGGGAAAGGTAAGGCAGCGCCTTTATCACCTCAGGCAGCTGAGGAAATTCAGAGTCTCTCTGAGGATCCTTCAATCCTTCTACTCTGGTGTAGTAGAAAGTATCCTGACTGGAAACATCTCGATTGGATTGGCAACAGCTCTGCCAGGACAGGAAGGCTCTGCAGAGAGTAGAATGCACCATGGTAACTACACCCGTCCCCCCCCCCCCCCCCACCTTTTATGATAATGCTGCTTTGTTAATGCTTGTAGCAGAACCTGCCTGTTCAGGTGAATGTGAACAATTCCAAAGTGCCACCAAACAGCATAATGGCGCAGTGGTAGAGTTGCTACTTAACAGTGCCAGAGACCTGTGTTCGATCCTAACCTTTGCTACTGTGAGCGCAGTTCGCACATTCTCCCTCTGACCACATCGGTTTTCACCGGGTGCTCTAGTTTCCTCCCACATCAATGAATGTTCTTTCAAGCATCGTAAAGTTTTGCGGTTTTAAAGGGCTATAATTTCTAATGGGCTAAAAATATTTTTTCTTCTCAGCTGCCAATAGAAGCTGAGTTAAAGATCTCCCGCAAGGAGAAGTACCTGCATCACTTCTATCAGGTGTTATGAGGCAGGAGACAGGGTTGTAATATTGGTCAAACCCGAGTTTTTTATTTGTAACTGATCTTTGAAACCATCAGAACATCCCAAAAGCCCACTGGGAAAATACATTTCTTTGACTAATAAAACTCCCTGATGGCACTAAATGTCATGGGGTCCTACAGCACAGAAACAGGCTTGCGGCCCAAATCGTCCATACCGATCAAGATGCCCCACCTTAGCTAATCCCATTTGGCTTTTGGCCCATATCGCTCTAAACCTTTCCTATCCACATACCTGTCTTTTAAATGGGCAACTATGGATAACACACACATGTTGACAAAAGTCTGTAGGTTGTGGCCTTGTGAAAAAGCCGATAGAACAAAGCATGTACAAAAGGAGGTCAAAAAAGAAAAGGTGTTTATGAGTGAATGAATAAAAATGAAGTTAACGCAGCAGATTAGTTGAGGGTAGCCTGTCTATGCTGCAGTGTTGTTACCATAATTATTTGCCAAATTGCCTGTCGATTTCAGAGGTAAAATAAAATTACACTGGCGGCTGTAATTAAAATGAAAAGAAGGCATGGAGAAGAGGAGAATGTTTGTCATGAATTTGGCTCAAGGGTGCAAGCAGGGACTATTGTAGATGGAGCCATGATAAACTAATGTGCAAAAGGGCTCCTTGCAACGATGTCTCTTGCCATTCGCATGCAGCTTAAATGAGTATTTGGCAGAGGGTTCTGAAAGTGATTTCCAACACATTGAAAACACAGTGAGTGTTTTAAACAGTCATTAACCTTGATGAAAGACCAAAGATAAGCTTGAATGCCTTGTAAATTATAGACAATGAGAGCATTAGTGTAAGTGTTATTTTAATATTTGCTGGAAATTGGCCGTATGCATATCTCCCTCTCGCATCATTACATGGAAACGGTCTCAGCATACTGAAAGACAATAAAAATGTGTTTCTCTTGATCAAAGGTCTCTTAAGTTCTGAAGTTAACAGATCATTCCTGAACACCAATGAAAAAAAAGTAAAAGTAAAATCAAACTCCTAAAAATGGTTGTACCATTTTACCTTTCACCTCTCCTTGCTTATCTCCTGAAGCTATTCACATTTAACCTGAGCTTCAGATGTATGGATGGCATGTAGTGTAGATATTTCTAATTGGACCAATAGTGTTGGCACGATTTCAGTATCTAGCGAGTTAATATCAATGATACATTCATCAATTCAAAGATGCTGCACTCGCATGTTTATTTTACCTGAGGATTTGTATGCTTGCTTCCTGTAGCCAACAACCTGCTATCATGAGTTTGCAGCACTATTTCCAAATTCTCTCCCAATCTTAACAAAATGTTTTCCAAATTAAGCTGTGTGCTCTTGCTATTCTGGTTAAAAGAAATTATCTTTGGGATAAACTGGATGAATCTCTCCTGTTTACTAAAGGAACAACGTAAAAAGAAATATAGCCGTTATGCAGTGATTTTTAGTGACTCATTTATTTCAATCATATCAATGTTTACTCATAACTCCTAATCCAGCTAATTGAGAAACTTTAAATAATAAATAAATAATAAAAATAGTTGGAATTTCATTGTTTGGTTTTGGTATATATGACTTCTTTGAATTATTCGAAGGCCATTGTAAGTTATTAATGTTTCATTTGCGCACAAATATGGATATGGGCGAAATACAGGGAAAATGGGACTTGCTTAGATGGACTATCTTGGGCGGGTTGGGCCAAAGGGCCTGTTTCGTGTTGTATGACTATCTATAACAAGTGGGAATGCTGGTGATGGGTGCAGAAAAAGGAAAGTATTCCGATCTTTAAGGTACAATCTATCAATGGGTGGCAAGAGAGTACCCAGTAAAGGTGCCAGGCAGGATTTGGAGAGGACGAGGTGTGGCACAGGAGAGCAGTGTTCTATTGAGATACTAAGTTTATCAATGCAAACAAACATTTTCATAAATTAAATGCAGACATTGAACATACTCAGCAGGTCAAGCAGCAACTGTGGAGAGAGAAACTGATTTAGCTCTTCATGCTAAACTGATCAAAGTTAGTAATTGACTGAAATGTTACAGTAACTGCCTGAATAGATCATCAGGTATTCAAAATCAAATAGATTTGTTATTTATTTGAACACGGGCCATTTAATTGGTGTTGCAAAATTGGGATTGCACACTTCAATGCAGTTATCAATTTACCAAGCAACTTGAATTGTTTCTCTCTACAGAACATTTTGATCACTGTAAAAATTGTTTCCATAAGAAATTGCCAAGAGGTTTAGTTTAGTGTAATATATTGTCACATGTACTGAGGTACAGTGAAAAGCTTTTTGTTGCATGCTATCCAGTCAGCGGAAGGATTATACATGATTACAGTCAAGCCATCCACAATGTACAGATACAGGATAAAGGAAATAAAATTTAGTGCAAGATAAAGTCCAATGAAGTCGTATTAACGATAGTCCAAGTCTCCAATGAGGTAGATGTTAGGTCAGGACCGTTCTCTAGTTATTGATAGGATGGTTATAAATAATTTATTTATATTCTGAATACAGAGTGCTGATAATTAACTAAGTTCACGCTGGTAAGAAATATGTTTTGGAGAATCTAAGAAATGGGTTGCTGTTTAATATTTGGCCAACAGAGCTACTTTTGAAATCCCTCTGCATGATTTGTGGCCATCATGTAATCAGCAGTAAATGTTTGATGATACCAGAGAAGAAATGGGCAATAATTTCTGCTGCTCTGCTCCTATTTCCAGGCAAGCCGGTGGGAATGGAAGAAATTGAAAGCCAGAGCCCCCAAAAATGGCCCCCCACCATGTGCCCGACTTGGACATTGCTTTTCAGTAATCGACAACAAATGTTATTTATTTGGGGGATTAGCCAATGACAGTGAAGATCCAAAAAACAATATTCCACGGTAAGATTGTTGTCTGCTTATTTGTTGTTTTACAGCCGCTCCAAGCAATGGGTCAGTCCAGAATTATAGATGTGGCTTTATTTGGCAAAGGCAGAAGGCGTGTGTAGAGGTTAGGAAGTCAAAAATAAATGCTAGAAATACAGATGCGATTTCTAGTGAGACTGAGATCAAGATGCACACCTGCCTCCTGCAGTTGAAATGGAGATTAATTAATCTTTCTGATGACTGCAGGAGATGAATGCTGTGGGAGTACGTGCTAGGAAGAATAATAGGATGATGGAGAAAAATAGCAAAGGACTATACAAATGCATTTCTTAAATAAGCATCTCAGATGGGTGATTTCACTGTTGGAATTCAATGTGAAATATAATAAGTAGTTCCTTGCTAAATTGAGCATACCGTTTTAACTACATATTGTATACTCTCAGCATTAGTGGTGGAGAAATTGGTAAAAACCTATTGGAAAGGGCACAAAGTGCTGAATTAACTCATTGGGCCAAGCAGCATCTCTGGAGAACACGGACAGATGATGTTTTGTGTCGGGAACCTTATTCAGACTCAAACCACTGCTTCTCCCAACAGTTCTCCTTCTGTACCCTGCATCCTACACTCTCTGCCATGCATAGGTACCAACTGGCCTTCACTCTGACTCTCTCGCAGCTCTGGGTCTCACTCACCCAGACCTGCAAACCTCATCTTTACTTAATTCTTCGCCAGATCTTTTTAAACAATCCAAAAACCTATTGGATATGGCTTTCTCCAGCCAGGCTTCCATTTAGTCATGCATGTGCATCTCAAAGTCTCTTCAGCTGTGGTGCTGTGTAATACTGCTTTGCAATTGTGGAATACAAGTATACCGAAAATTAACAGATGATAAAAGTATTATGGAATTTTCTGCTGATTTAGACTGCTCTCCCATATCAATGGCAACGTTGTGACATTCAAATTTTGCGTATCAACTCAGCGGGTCAGGCAGCATCTCTGGAGAAAAGGAGTAGATGTTTTGGGTCGAGGCCCTTCTTCAGACTGAGAGTCAGGGGAGAGAGGCAGACAAAAGGCAGGGCCAGCCTTAGGAGGAGCGGGGCCCAATTGGGAACAATTTTGACGAGCCCCAGGTTCCCAGCCAAGGTCTGTAGAATCATAGAAATATAAATATATAATTATAACCGTCATATTCAGGCACGTGCTGTGAGTAAAAATTAAAAATAAAAATAAAGAAAGTAACAATTCAATTTGTCCAAGGCTTCCAAATCTCCTTCTTTCTGAATTACTGAATGGGTGGGGGTTGGAGGGTAACGGCAGCTGGAGAGATGGTGGGAAAAACGGGCGCACGCCGGGACAAGTTGAATCAGTTGTGATCTTATTGAATGACAATACTAGTTCAAGGGAGCAATTGGGGGGAGAGTTCCTTTCACAGGGTGTGGGGAGTCTGGCCAGGGGTAAAGTTGCGGTGAGGGCAGGAGCGTTGAGAAGGAGGGGGTCGGGGATCATGCCAGTAACCCACTTTCAGCGATGGAATACAGGACAGCGGGTGCGGAGCCACCGCATTGTGGCCGGGGAGGGAAGTAGCTCGCGTGGCTGCGAGCGGCCACCGACCTCCATCTCAGCGCCATCTGCCGGCCCGCTCACCTCTGGCAGTGCTCCCCGTCTGAACTGTGAGGGGACCAGCTCAAGAGCAAAGATCATAGAGCGGAGTGGGTCAGTGGGCGATGGATAATAGGACAGCGGGCGGTGGAGCTTACTCCTGTGTCAGCGCGAACAAGGGACCAATTGAGGTTACTCGCACTGACACATGGAGTAAGCTCCACCGCCCGCTGTCCTATTATCCATCACCGGCTGACCCGCTCTTGAGCTGGTTGCTGGCATGATCCCCGACCCCCACCTTCTCAACGCTCCTGCCCTCCACGCAACTTTACCCCTTGCCAGACTCCCCACACGCTGTGAAAGGAACTCTTCCCCCCCCCCCCCCGCGGCGCTGTCCTTTTACAGCCGCTTCCCACTTTACACCCGCTGAGCCACCACAGCCCCCTGTGTCCACCTTCAACTCCAGAGCCAAACAAAATACACAGTGCTGGAGGAACTCAGCGGGCCAGGCGGCACCTGCGGAGGGAACGGACCAGGAGCCTCCACGGGCCAGGACCCCCCCACCCCCCAACAGAAAGGAACCGCAGATGCAGCTGTCACCGCAAAACTTCAAATGATTCCGGGAATGCCGAGGCGACAGGGTGAGAGAGAGGGAGTGAGAGAGAGATGGAGAGACGAGATGGGGAGTGGGAGAGAGAGCGCGCGAGAGAGAGAGAGGGAGGGAGGGAGGGTGGGAGCGAAAGGCGGAGAGACACAACGTGGGTCGGAAGGTGAATGACTTTACCTGCAGGAAGAAGCCCGTGCTCGCGGACCGGAGCCCTCAATGACAGTGAGTTTTATGAAATTCTCACAATGTGTCATCAATACATCGATCACATTCCTCAGTAAATGTAATTGTGTTTTGACCAAGTATTAATGACGGAGTCTCGTGAATTTTATTCAAAGGAACGCGGCGTCATCAATACTTGGTCAAAACACAATTACATTTACTGAGGAATGTGGATTGATGTATTGATGACACATTGTATAACTACGTGTTAACTACTGGCTGTTAACAAGTGCTAACAGTGGTAGATAAATCGTTTTTGTCTCATGACCCGTGCAGCGGTGACTCGTTGTAACGATTATTCATGTTCATTTTTTTTTAAAATCTGTATTTAACAACGCGAATGTTTTTTTTTTTTTAATCCGTATTTAACAACGCGAATTCGTATTTCCGTATTCGTCTTTACCGTACGAAATACGGAAATACGGAAAATTAGCGCGGGGCCCGATTCGGCGCCGGGCCCAATTGGGAGCTATTGGTCCAATTGGCTGAAGGCCGGCCCTGACAAAAGGTATGAAAAGCTGCAAAGAACAAATGAATGAAAAGTATGAAAAGAAGAAATCAGAACCAGCAGGTATAAAAAAGATAAGTGATGCTGTGTTCTCCACTTGCCTTAAATAAGAGCAACTCCCAAGAATATCAACACCATGAAGGTTCAATTGTACTTTATTGTCACATGTAGCTTGGTACAGTGAAATTCCTTTTTTTGCATACAGTTCAGTCAAAATGTAGAGTCTTAAGTTGTTCTCGAGGAGGCACGGGGTCGGAGTTGTAGGAGTCAACTTGACCAGACGACGTGTCGGTGTCCTCCACCATTGCTCGGCCGCTCCGTGCCGCTACATGCTGTGTCTGATCCGTACACGGCCTCTTGGAGCGGCGACCAATCCAATCATTACCCTGCAAGAAATACCTCCAGCCCCACTCGACACATCGACAGCCTGTAAACGTGGCGTCCCACGCCTCACACGGCTACCGCTCAGCGTCCGTGCTCCGGGGCGTCTCCCGCAGCAGACCTGATAGTTTTGATAGTTTGAGGCCCTTGTGGCTAAAGGGATCAGGGGGTATGGAGAGAAGGCAGGTACGGGATACTGAGCCATGATCAGCCATGATCATATTGAATGGCGGTGCAGGCTCGAAGGGCCGAATGGCCTACTCCTGCACCTATTTTCTATGTATCTATGTAACTGTGGGTGCCAGTCTGAAAAATATCTGATTTATTGAATACCATTTATTACCTTTGAGGGTTTGAACTTGTAACAACTTGTTTGTTGATCTGATACTGGAACTGCCATGCTTGTTATGTGCATTGCAGTTTTCATGATTTTATTTTTCTTTCCTGCAAGGTATTTAAATGACCTGTACATATTGGAGCTTAAGCCAGGGTCAGGAGTTGTAGGATGGGACATACCGGTCACATATGGAACTCCTCCCCCACCCAGAGAATCTCACACTGCAGTCGTGTATCGCAGCAAGGACACCAGTAAACAAAAACTGGTCATCTATGGTGGGATGAGCGGCTGCAGGCTTGGAGACCTGTGGATTCTGGATGTTGGTAAATGTTTTTTATTTCTCTGTTGACAGTAGGAAATATTTTTCAATGACATTTACGCTTGTAAATTCAGTACCCATTGATGAAATGTGGTTTCTGCATTTTCCAGACTATTTCACTTCTTAATGACCCTCTTAAGAAAAATATTTGGACAGGTACATGGATAGGGAGCGTTTAGAGAGATATGGGCCAAATGCGGGCAGGTGGGACTAGTATAGATGGGGCATCTTGGTCAGTGTGGCAAGTAGGGGCGAAGGCCCTGTTTCCGTGATGTATGACTTACTAAATCTGTGATCTGTTATTCCCGTTATTATAAGCAATGGAAATCAATCTTGAGCTTTTGGCTTAAGCTAGAGACCTGTTGATGTATTCCTGAAACTCATTGGGGCAAAGGAGATCAGTTACTTGGAATCCAGATGTGGGGTCTCGACCCAAAAGGAGTCGACAATTCTGCCATCTCCCAACCACAGATGATGCTTGACCCCCACCCCCGTGTCTCTCCAGCAGACTGGAAGTGGAAGATTTTTTTCTTGCTCCAGATGCTTGGAGGACCATAGCCTAGTCAGAGTAGCAGATATTTGCTGAGTATGTTCTTCAGAGGTGAAGCTGCGCCAGAAATTTGGGAGGCAATAATGTGATATTTAAACATTATTGTTTAAACATGTAGAAATATGTAGAAGATTTGACATATTATTCAAAAAGCATCATTATGTTGATCAGATTAGCATCCCTCTCTGTTAGTTTCCACCCCTTGCTGCTGTCCTGCTCCTTGATGAGTTGAGAGGCTATGTGAATGCCCGAGCAGTGAGATAAAAACTTTAGATGGGGATGCTGGGTGATGACCAAAACCCAGAACCAATCTTGCCATTCCCACGTAAAACGGCAGCATACCAAGTAGAGCACCGATTGCTGCCGACTTTGATAAGAATGGATAATTAGAAAAAGGCTGAAGGTCAAACATGAGGCCTCTTGGGTCAGTCATGCAACAAGCTCTCCTCCCTCCCCTCATTGTTTTCTTCCTTATTAAAATCCTTTTTATACGTCTACCCAGTTGGGGTACATTTAATACCAGATGTTGCTTTTTGTTTCTTGTCTCAATTCCATCTGAGCCCCCATGGTGAATGTAGACAAGGAAACATGGAAGAAACCATGTCACAGAATTTGAAACTGATTATCTCAGACATTCACGAACGTTCCAGCTTCCGTTAAGGATTACCAGAAAGTCACCCTTTCTGCCCTTCTAGCTGAAGTTTGTTGTTCTATCTCAGATGACAACAGGCTGACCCTGGGTTCCTTTCTGGTCCATTTATTGAATGAAGTTTAAAGACAATTGTGGAGTTTACTATTGAGGAAATGTTTGTCGTCAAAACCTGAAATATGTTTTAGCCTTCAGATCATAACTGCACTGGAGGGAGCCAATTGGCCCACTCTTCCCTCTGCCAGCTCTTTGAAATTTACTTTTGCTACCCATAGCCCAACACATATCTGCTTTCAATGTGTTTCCTGTTTGGAAGTTTCCAATCCCCAAGCAGGTATCCCAAACTACAACAGCTGACCATGTTTCTAACAAAATAAATATTCTCGTCATCGCCCTTTTGGATTTTTGACCTGTTACTGAATATCTTCTTATCGCATATGGGTGGCACAGTGGTGGAGTGGTAGAGCTGCTGCCTTACAGCGCCAGAGACCCGGGTTTGATCCTGACTACGGATGCTGTCTGTACGGAGTTCGTACATTCTCCCTGCGACCATGTGGGTTTTCTCCGGGTGTTCCAGTTTCCTCCCACACTCCAAAAACGTACAGGTTTGTAGGTTAATTGACTTCAGTAAAAGTGTAAATTGTCCCTAGTGTGTAGGATAGTGCTGGTGTACGGGTAATTGCTGTTCAGCGCGGAATTGGTGTGCCGAAGAGCCCATTTCCGCACTATATATATAAACTCTAAAATAAATATTCTCATCCTCGCCCTTTTGGTTCTTTGACCCGTTACTGAATTTCTCTCTCTTCCCACACCCCTCACCCCTACAAATAACAATTTATCTTCAATTTACTTGACAATTCTTCAAGATTTCTCAATGTATTTTGTTTGCATACTGCAGAAAGTTTAACGTGGAATAAGCCAGAGGTTGCTGGAGTTCCTCCGTTGCCCAGAAGCTTGCACTCTGCGACAATGATCGGGAGCAAGTGAGAAACTCTTATTATGCTTAAGAACAATGTGCTTGGAATCATTACTGGTTGTGTTCCCATCCAGTGACGCATTGAACTTTACTGCTCTTTTTCCAGAATGTACGTTTTTGGTGGCTGGGTCCCCCTTGTTCTGGAAGATGTCAAAGTTCCCACTCATGAGAAAGAATGGAAGTGCACAAATACGTTGGCATGCCTGGATCTTGGTACGATGTGTTGCTTTTTGACTCTGACCCTTTGCTATTTTATTGATAGAAAATCCTCAGTGGGTGAGAATAAATGCCAAAATCAGTCTTAATTGTGTGTCCTATGTATACAAAATTCAGAACACTGCGAGTTTGAGCAGTTCTTGCAAGTTGAGAGAGATGGGAAATCCAATGACATTCAAAATATTCTTGTTTTTTGTCTGTTATCTGAACCGAAAAATTAGATTACCGATTTACCTTGCACATCTGTGATTTTCCATGAAGGCACTAGACCGCAGATACTGGAATCTGGAGCAAAAATGAGAGCTACTGGAGAAACACAGCGGGTCAGGCAACATGTGTGGAGGGAATGGACAGACACTGTTTCACGTCCACAGTTTTCAAGAGAGAGTTAGATTTGGCTCTGTGGGCTATGGGAATCAAGGGGTATGGGGAAAAAGCTGGAACGGGGTACTGATTTAGGATGATCAGCCATGATCATATTGAATAGAGGTGCTGGCTCGAAGAGCCAAATGGCCTATTCCTGCACCTATTTTCTCTGTCTATGTTTCTATGTCCAGAATGTCGACTTTTCCGTTTCTCTTCACGGATGCCGCCTGACCTGCTGTATTTCTCAGCAGCACTTTTGTTTTGCTGTAATTTTTCATGACTATAAAATGGTCAGATGTTTTTGAAGGTGGGGAAAGCAGTATTGAAGCTATCGCCCTCCTGTATTGTGGATGGTTCCCAATTCCCTCTTGGTTGATAAATATCCGGCCAACGTAGCATTTGCGAACACGAATTACTATTTCTTGATGTCAAGTTATGTTTTATGCACCAGGATTGGCACAGTGGCCCAGTTGGTAGAGCTGCTACCTCACAGCGCCAGAGACCCGGGTTCGATCCTGACCTTGGGTAATGTCTCTGTGGAGTTTGCACGTTCTCTCTGTGACCACGTGGGTTTCCTCCGGGTGCTCTGGTTTCCTCCCACATCCCAAAGATGTGCAGGTTAATTGGCCCTTTATAAATTGCCCTCCGTGTGTAGGGAGTGGAGGCGACAATGGGATTACATAGAACTAGTGTGAATGCGTGATTCATTGTCAGCATGGACTCGGTGGGCCTGTGTCTCTGTTGTGTCTTTCAATCAAACATATTAATTTCTTCATTCTTTTTCATACTAGAAACAATGACTTGGACTCAGATCTCGACTGAATCGTTTGAGGACAGCATCCCTCGTGCCAGAGCTGGTCACTGCTCAGTCTCCATAAGCACACGTCTCTATGTGTGGAGTGGTCGAGATGGTTACCGCAAAGCTTGGAACAATCAAGTCTGTTGTAAAGACTTGTGGTATCTTGAAACAGGTAACGGCCTATGAGGGAGACACAAGAGGCTGCAGATATATAGGCACACGTGGGATGGAAATTGGCTGAAGACTGGCTTCTGTGATGCTTGGAATCTCAGGGAAAAAGTATTTGTTATGGCAAAAAGGAGACCATTCAACCCATCAAGTACATTCTCTCCCAATAAAGCAGTCCCATCAGTTCAGTCTCCCATCGTTCTCCTATAAGATAATAATCTCTCTCACATGCCCACCAACTTTCACTTTTCATAAGACATAGGCGCAGAATTAGGCCATACGGCCGATTGAATCTGGTCCGCCATTCGATCATGACTTATCTATTTTTCCTTCGCAAACCCCATTCTCCTGCCTTTTCCCTGTAATCTTGATACCCTTGCTAATCAAGAACCTATCAATCTCCGCTTTAAAAATACCCAATGATTTGGCCTCCACCGCCTTCTGTGGCAATGAATTCCACAGATTCACCACCCTCTGGCTAAAGAAATTCCTCCTCATCTACATTCTAAAGGTACGCCTTTTGTTTTGAAGTTGTGCCCTCTGTTCCTTGACTCACCCAATACTGGAGTGGTTTGCCTCAGTTTTTAGGTATGCCTGATGCTGCATTCATTCCCCTGTGCACTAATTGAACCCATGGTTAATCCCCTGTCTTCACAGTACCCGTGGGGTAAGGAATACTCTGGACCATGAGGTTATAATTTGAGGTAGTACACTTCTCCACTAATGATGATTCACTGTGCGCATGGATATGGAGGGATACGGACAACATGCAGGCAGAGGAGATTAGTTTGACTAGCCTTCATGTTAGGCACGCACATTGTGGGCTGAAGGGCCTGTTCCCGTGCTGTACGACGTGGCCGCCTAATTTTGAGTTGCCAGATTGTTCTGTCCTGTTTAATTGATTGCAGTGCCACATAAAATAATGGAGCAATCTCATTAACGACGTGGTCTCCACAAGAACTATACGATGGTCTCTTCCACCTAGTCATTAATCTTGGTTTGAAAAAAGGAAAGTATTTTGAAGGAACCAGCTTTTACATTTAGAGGACGTGCTGAAACTGTTATTATTGTCTTATTGATTGTGGAATTCTACAACGCACACTGTCCTGACTGCTTATCCTTCATTACAACAGTGACTGTACTTGAAAATAAATTGCAGGATGCCCTAAATTTGTGAAAACCATTGAAAAATTCAAAGTACTTTCGTTTGCAAGATTAATAGCACTAAGTAGCACCGTATAAATCACTCCCTAGGCTTTTAATGGTTACTCTGTTGGTAATTGAGGTAAGGCTTTTGGTTACGATTGAGAATTCATAGAAACATTCAACATTACAATAATTCTGAGAATGTGTGTAAAATAAAGTTATTATTGGTCAGGGATATTGTTGGGGCCCCTTTCCCCTGTAGCTGCATAATTATCTATTACAATTATCCAGATAATAGCAAGATTCATTCTGATTTGTTGGTCTCGAGAACTCTCTAATGCATGCTGTTTAGCCTGTGTGTAGCCTTGTACTGAAGCTTTGGGATCATCATCAAAGGCACAGAAGTTCATAGGTCATAGGAGCTGAATTAGGCCATTTGGCCCATCGAGTCTACTCCACCGTTCAATCATGGCTGATCTATCTTTCCCTGTCAATCCCATTCTCATGCCTTCTCCCCGTAACCTTTGACACCCTTACTAATCGGGAAACTGTCAATCATCACTTCAAAAACACCCAATGACTTGGCCTCCACTGTTGTCTGCGGCAATTAATTCCACAGATTCACTGCCCTCTTGCTAAAGAAATTCCTCCTCATCTCCTTTCTAAAGTTGTCCTTTTATTCTGAGGCTGTGCCCTCCGATCCTAGACTTTCCCACTAGTGGAAACATCCTCTCCACATTTGCTCTATCAAGAATATTGTTGGAGCCACTTCCCCCTGTAGCTGAATAATTATCTACCACAATTATCTAGATAATTATAAGATTCATTCTGATCTGTGATCATTCTGGTCATGAGAACTCTGTTATGCCTGCTGTTTAGCCTGCATGTAGCCCTGTACTGAAGCTTTGGGATCATCATCAAAAGGCACAGTAGCGGGGAGGGGAGGTAGAAGAAAGTGAGAGAAAATGGCAGATCTAACCAGAACGATTGGTCGAAATGACCTCCCTACACACTAGGGGCAACTTACAAAGACCATTTAATCTACATAACTCGTACATCTTTGGGATGTGGGAGGAAACCGGAGCACCCGGAGGAAACCCACTCTGTAACGGGAAGAGCGTGCAAACTCTACACAGGCAGCAAAGTGGAATTCCCCCTGTGACCTTGTGGGTTTTCTCCGTGTTCACTGGTTTCTTTGCACACTCTAAAGATGTACAGGTTTGTAAGTTGATTGGCTTCAGTAAAATTGTAAATTGTTTCCTGTGTGTAGGATAGTGTTAGTATATGGGGTGATCGCTGGTCACCGTGGACTCGGTGGGCCGAAGGGCTTGTTTCCGTGCTGTATCTCTAAAAGTAAAAGCACCTGAGGCCAACATGGGTCCCTGGCAGTGTGAGGCATTTTTTTTTCTACGATCACTCAAGTTGGGGAAGTGGTGTGTTGCCAAGTAGAATACTCCTCGTCACGATACAATCCCCCCCCCACCCCCACCCCACTTGCACATTCCATTCCAACCTTTCGTAATGAAAATTGTTTTCTTCCTTTGCTTTCAAATAGAAAAGCCTCCTGCTCCTGGCAAGGTTCAGCTGATTCGAGCAAGCACCAACTCCCTGGAGGTCAGCTGGGGATCTGTGACGACTGCCGACAGCTACTTGCTTCAGCTTCAGAAGTACGACGTGCCAGTAGCCACCGCCGCCATGACCCCTCTGACCAACTCTGCCGTGTCAGGAGTTCGGGCGCCCAGCAGTCCCGCTCCCGCCGCCGCAGCACCAGCCTCGCCTTCGCCTGCGCAATTGGGAATCCGCTTTGTGACGCAGACTGCTGCCACGCCAGGGACGCAGGCTGCACCCCTCACCCCTGCCGCCACATCTCCAGCTGTGCTCAGAATCCCAGCCGCCATGGTCACTCCACGCACTCCAGGTAACGCACCACCCCTCTGCCCCGCCTCTGTGTGGATAGTAACACCATTAACAGGTGCTTTCTTCTCTATCTTAACGCATATTTATTAGCACAGAATTGAGAGAACTGTTCATTTGCTGATAACAGCTGCAACAAAACTGTTTCTTCCCAGCTGCTATCAGGCAATTGAACCATCCTCTCATCAGCTAGAGCGTAGTCCTGACCTCCCATCTACCTCATTGACCTAATTCTTATATCTTGCACTAAATGTTGTATCGTTTATCTGCGCACTGTGGACAGCTTGATTGTATTCATGTATAGTCTGTTCCATGACTGGATGGCTCACAACAAAAGCTTTTCACTGTATCTCGTCACAATCATAAACTAAATTAAACTAAAGAATTTCCTGACAGAAGTACAATGTTTGTGCTGCCATTGGAGGGTCAATAACCCTCAGCTGATGAGAAGAAAGGCCATTACACAGTCTGAAGAAGGGTCCCTGAAGAAGGAGCAGTTTATGATGGTAACAGACTAGAATGGCTTTAGTGTTCTCAATGTTTATTTATTGAATCATAGATAAAGCAGCCGTGGAACAGGTCCTCGACGCAATTGGTCCTTGCTGATCCAGATGCCCAACTACGCTAGTTCCATACCAGTAACTGGGCAAATATATGGCAGATGCAGTGTAATGTCAATAAATGTGAAGTGTCCTCACATGTAGGAATTATAGACAATAGACAATATCTGCAGGAGTAGGCCCTTCGAGCCAGCACCGTCATTCACTGTGATCATGGCCGATCCTCCACAATTCGCACCCGTTCCTGCCTCCCCATATCCCTTGACTCCGTTATCTTTAAGAGCTCTATCTAACTCTCTCTTGAAAGCATCCAGAGAATTGACCTCCACTGCCTTCTGAGGCAGAGAGTTCCATAGATTCAAAACTCTCTGGGTGAAAAAGTTTTTCCTCATCTCCATTCTAAATGGCTTACCCCTTATTTTTAAACTGTGGCCCTTGGTTCTGGACTCCCCCAACATAGAGAACAAGTTTCCTACCTCTAGCGTCCAATCCCTTAATAATCTTATATGTTTCAATAAGATCCCCTCTCACCCTTCTAAATTCCAGTGTATACAAGAATTGAGGGTGATTGTATGTTGATATTTTTCAAAGAAACATGGGTGTCTTTGCACACCAGTTACTGAAAGTGAATATGCAGCTGCAGCAAGCAATTAATAAGGCAAACCTTACGTAACGCAAAACACAAAGTGCTGGAGTAACTCAAGCAGCATCTCTGGAGAACATGGATAGGTGACGTTTCGGGTGAAGACCCTTCTTCAGTCTGAAAAATGGTTGAACACTGTCAGTCTGATGAAGTGTCCCAACATGAAGTGTCACCTATCCATGTTCTCCAGAAATGCTGCCTGACCCACTGAGTTACTCCAGCATCCTGCGCCTTTTTTTCTATCCTTTAGTTCATTGGCTTCTTTAGAGCAAAGTTTAATTAAGCTCTTCCTAATACAGGCACGGCAATGATCAGGACAGCAACCGGCCAGACGGTGGTGGGACCAGCAGCTTCTACCGCACCCCTCGTCACTGTACAACGGCAGGTTGCACCTCAGGGTAAAGGCCCCATCACTGTGGCGACCCTTCCACCAGGCATCCGTATGGTGAGGCCAGCACAGACCACAACGGGGACGGTAAGTTTGTTCTTTTGTGGTCTCCACAGAACACTCTGCACAGGTGCTCCCTGCATCCTGTGGCTTAAAATTGATTGTCTCAACTTTTGTCAGACTTCTCGCGCTGGGTAACTGCGGATGCAACATAATGAAATGTTTTAGGAAATGCAGTACAGCTGCCACAGCATAAGCAGAGCTAGTGAGTTGAGACAAATGTTTTAACTGTCACGTTTACTGTTTAAAAAAAACGAGCTGTATCAACGGTAATATGTGCAGAACACCAGAATTTTTCTAACGGGCACTTCAATGGCTTTTGTGGTTGGTGTGTTCATGAGCATTCATATCGTTCCCTCGTTTCATCCACTTTGTCCTCCCGGTTAGCTGTTACCCTGCAGTGCGTCAGTGTTCAGGATAAGGAAAGAATTGAGTTACTGGGGAAGGGAATTGAATGCTGAAACGCCCACCAGCTTTGGCAAGACCTGTTGTTTCAGATCGATGACCTTTCATTGGAACTCGATCTATTTTTAAAAGTAAGTCTAGAGCTGTAAAAAAAAAAGAGGTGAAACAAGAATTTTAAAGATAATTTGTTGGGACTATGCACACTCTAGTAATTTATCCAGGCAGCAACTCTGCATGTGAACAAGGGAAGCAATTGTTGCATGACTATTGATCTCTGGTGGAGGGTTCATGATTGAGCCCAAATACCCATGTCACTCATCTAGGTCATTGTTGCAACTCTAAGTTCAGAAGTAAGTTCATGTCATAGGAGCAGAATTAGGTCATTCGTACCCCGCAGTTCATGGCTGATCTACGTTTCCCTCTCAACCCCATTCTCCTGTCTCCTCTCCATAACCACTGACATCCTTACCAATCAAGTGTCTGTCAGTCTCCGCCTTAAAAATACCCAATGACGGCCTCCCACCGCCATCTGTGGCAATGAATTCCACAGATTCATCACCCTCTGGCCAAATAAATTCCTCCATTCTAAAGGTATGTCCTTTTATTCTGAGGCTGTGCCCCCTAGTTCTGGGCTCTCCAATTAGTGAAAATATCCTCTCCACATCCACTCTATCCAGGTTTTTAACTAAGTACATGCTGCAGACAGGCATTGTCTTTGGAAGTTATGCACTATAATTCTGAGAACTATATTCTGCACTCTGTATCTTTCCCTTCACTCAACATGGTGTACTGGAGTTTGACTTTATGTATAGTATTATCTGATTTGATTGGAAAGCATGCAAAACAAAGTTTTTCACTGTACCTTGGTACATGTAACAATAATAAATCTAACCTAGGTCACCTGCAAAATAGGGCATAAATCTATGATGCACTTAACTTTTACAACCTACATCCACACTTCACAGAGGTTAAATGATCTCTGTCTCTCCACACAGACTGTGTTCTTGTTTGCAGAGCTGCATTGTTTAAGAGACTAGGAATTAATGGGAAGCTAGAATTGCTCCTAATGCATTCATGTTTAATAGTGGTGTACTTTGGCTTGTCTTCTCAGTTGCTTCTAACTAGAACCATGAGTTTTTTTTCTCCATTTATGAGTAGGCACTTGAAATTAGTTGTGAATGAAGGAAAAGATTAGTAATGCATTGGAGTACAACCTCCAAATAGGTTCCGAACTATATAGACTTGGGGACATTATTTTTGACTTTGCAGTACTATTGTCTATTTATTTGTCTGTTATTTTAATATACACTGACCAGAGTAATATATTTACATATCTGTTGTGCAGCTGCAAGTAAGAATTTCATTGTTCTGTTTTGGGATATATGCCAAATCTTGACGCTTGACTCTTGACTTGACTCTTCTTGCTCTCTGGTGACCTTTCTTTCCTTTCTTCCAGCCGCTTACCTCCAGCCCACAGATGAGTGGGATGGCAGCTCTGGCTGCTGCAGCCGCTGCCACTCAGAAGATTCCTTCAAGCACAGCGGTCACCTCCATTGGAATTCACCCTGGCACAACCATGGTAAAAACTGTGGCAGTCACCCCTGGAGCCAATACTTTGCCAAATGCTGTAAAAGTAGCAACTCCATCAGTCATGGTATGTTGTTGCTACAAAGAAATGGTACAAATGTTATTGTTTAAAATGAGAAGTCTTAGGAACTATTGTGTTATAGCAAAACCACCAGTAAGTATCTTCAAGAGCGGCACAGCTGTAGAGTTCATGGGTAGATACTATGGATTTGAGCGTCCACTAATTGGAAATCCACTAAGACACAAGAAACTGTAGATGCAGGTTTACAAAAAAAATAAAGTGAAATAATGATTGATTTAAAGGTCCAACACGGAAACAGGCCCAAATTGTTGTCTGTTTATTCCCTCCACAGATGCTGCCTGACCCACTGAGTTCTTCCAGCACTTTGTGTTTTGCTGAAGATTCCATCATCTGTTTAGTTTAGAGATATGGCATGGAAACAAGCCCTCAAGAACCCATGCCAACCATCGATCCACCATTCACAGTAGTTCTATGTTATCCCACTTTTGCATCCATCCCTTTTTGGTATGGGAGGAAACCAAACCCACGCGGTCACAGGGAGAACATGCAAACTCCACAATGACAGCACCCAAGAACAGGATGGAACCTGGGTGTTTGGCACTGAGGCAGTAGCTCTACCGCTGCGCCTTTGTGCTGCCTTAAGTGCAGGAGTAACTCAGCGGGTCAGGCAGCCTCTCTGAAGGGAATGGATAGGCGATTTTTCGGGTCGGGTCTTCAGTCTAATTGTAGTAGGGAGTGCGAAATCTGGAAAAGTAATTTATAAGACTGTTTGTAAGTATGAGATTTTATACCTCCAGTTTTTGGGTGAAGATTAGGGACTGTATTTAGAGCTTGGCTGAGCACTGTATCAACGATCTTTAAAGTATGGAGTCTTCCATACCGCTTCATTCCAAACATTATAGTGCAAACATAAAGCTATATGATTATCTTTACATTGCCGAAACTAAACATAGACTAGGTGTAGAAACAGGAAATTGCAGGTGCTACTTTATATGAAAGATAGGCACAGTGCTGGAGTAACTCAGCCTGTCGGTCAGCATCTCTGGCAAAAAAGGATGGGTGATGTTTCAGGTCGGGATTCTTCTTCAGACTGACAAGTCTAACTAGATAGACTAGGCAACCATTGTGACAAGCCATCAGTTTATTTTTATTACTGCAACCTAAAAATATTAAAGGCTCTACATTCCTTTGAGCATCATTGCACAAATGTCCAAAGAAGCGATTTATCTTTGTTTCCTGGAAGGCCTTTCGCTTGTGCTGATATGAATCTATTTGCTTTGCAGGTCAACGCGCCGGCAGCCTCAATGTTGAAGACTGCAGCTGCTCAGTTAGTGACTCCAACGCACGTTGCCACCACCACGGCTCCGGCTAGACCCATTATTACAGTGCATAAGTCAGGAACAGTCACTGTGACCCAGCAAGCACAGGTGGTGACCACTATGGTGGGAGGTGTCACTAAAACCATCACATTGGTGAAGAGCCCCATCTCCATGGCAGGAGGAAGCACACTGGTAAGGATAGCAGCTCTACAACTTTGTGAGCGGCACTGTGGCGCAGCAGTAGAGCCGCTGCTTCACGGCAGCAGAGGCCCTGATTCAATTCCGACTATGGGTGCTGTCTGTACGGAGTTTGCACGTTCTCCCTGTGATGGCTTGGGTTTTTCTCAGGGTGTTCCAGTTTCCTCCCACATTCCAAAGACGTACAGGTTTGCAGATTAATTGGCTTCTGTAAGATTGACCCTAGTGTATTGGATGCAAAACTGGAATTACATAGAACTAATGTGCAGACTCGGTGGGCTGAATAGCCTGTTTCTAGGCTAGAGCTCTGAACTAAACTGGATGAGCTTACAATCACTGACCAATTATCAGAATAAAGATCAAGTAAGCTTGCATTTTTTGTTTCAAATTGTGACTCTTTGTTGTGGCTGATTAAAGTTTTCAAAAACCTTAAAAAAATACATATATATCTCCCCTACCCTGCTCTCCTCTCTTACACTTTTTTGTCTCCTTTTCATCTCTAGTCTTTATCCGCCCTTTTGGACAGGTAGCTGGATAGGAGAGGTGTAGTGTGATATGGGCCAAACGTGGGCAGGTGGGATTGGAGTAGATGGGATATCTTGGTCAGCTTGGACAAGTTGTGCCGAAGGTGCTGTTTGACTCTATCTGCTAATCAACCCCCCCCTAACATTCACCCAACTATCACTTGCCAGGCTTCGTCCTGCCTCTCTTCTAGCTCCCCCCACACTACAATCAGTTTGAAAAAGAATCCCAACCCAAAATGTCACCTAGCCATGATGCTGCCTGACCCGCTGAGTTACTCCAGCATTTTGTGCCTTTTTAAAAAATCAATGTCATGCTTGTATCAATGTTGTTGCGGATCATTGAGACTCCCCTTAACACTGTCTTATTTCCTAAATTTAAATCATCCTTGCAAACACATAATCTTGCATTTTCTGATTGGTGTAGTTTTTGCTTCCTGTCACTTTCCTCTTGTGAAGCTGTTGATTTCTTGCCCAGGCTTTATTTGCCAGTAAAGCTCTGGCATCTTGCCCAGGCATTCAATATTGTTGAATGAAAGAAAGTTGCTAGTGTTGAACCACATCTTTATTTAGCCAGTAATCTTTGAAGTCTATGCAAAATACTAAACTTAGCTACATCGGATTGTTGGGAAGGCATGCAGCAGTTTGGAGCATTAAGAAAATCTTGCCACATTTGCAGCTTTAATGAATCAACATACATCTTACTATTTGAATTCTGAATAATAACTAAACTAACATCATTTTTAAGGCAGGTACATGGTTCGGAAAGGTTTATGGGCCAAACACGGGAAAATAAGATTGGTTTAGATGAGGCATCTTGATCGGCAAGGACGAGTTAGGCTGAAGGGCCTGTTTCCGTGCTATATGACTATGACTCTAATATGCTATAGGGATAACATTGATGTTGAATTTTAGTTCTTTGCTGCTCCCTCTATGGGCCATTTGATGATAAAGCTGCCTAACGTGGAAACGAACAATCAGCAAATTGGCTGCTTTGTTTTCCACTAACGGTAGTGACTACAATGAAAAATTATTTAATTTTGTGTCAATAACAGTGAAGCATTTCGGTAAGCTTGTTGTGGGCCGAAGGGCCTATACCTGTGTGGTACTCTTCTATGAAGCACTGGGGCAATGTGAAGTGAATGCAAAAGGTTAATGTTAAATACAAGTCTTAACAATTTACCCAGCTCATCAAAGGAAGGTTAAGGGGAGAAGAATTGTTTGCATTCTTAATTAAGAACAGATATAACAAAGTTCGATAATTCATAGAGGTAAGTAACTGTGTGTGTTTTCTCTTGATTAGTGAAAGTATTGTAATGCTTCTCCCAAGGCTTTACTTGAATAGTAACACTTCTGTTCTCTCATAGATTTCCAACCTGGGCAAAATGCTCACGCTGCAAGCTAAACCAGGGCAACAGGCCACCATCTCAGGCACGGGCTCCTCCGGGCCACTTACACAGATCTTCCAGGTTGGCAAATTTCCCTGCCTCAATCCACAATCGGTCTGTTTCTCCGTGCTCTTCCCTGAAATGTCTTCACTAGAAAAGAAAACATGTAATTAATGGTAGAAAGTGAGGTGACCTGTGTGCATCATGGGATAATTTATGGATCGGTGGTGTTTTCCTGTTGGTTAACTTTACATGTTTATAACATGATGAAAGTTATCTTTTTTTAATGTCCCTTCAAATCCTAATTTGAATAGTTCCAACCCCTTGGCTCCAAAGATGTTCTTTCTGTTAACTTCATTTGGCCGTCAATATTAAACAAAACACAAAGTGCTGGTGGAACTCAGCAGGTCTGGCAGCATCTGGCAGGAATGGACGTGGTGTTTTGGGCCGGGATCCTTCAGTCCTGAAACGTCACCTGTCTATTGCCTCTGTGATGTTTCTGTGTTATGTTTCCACGTTCTCCTTGTGACCATGTGGGTTTCCTCTGGGTGCTCTGAATTCCTCCCCATCGCAAAGACGAGTGAGTTTGCAGGTTAACTGGCCTCTGTAAATCATCCTTGTATGTAGGGAGTGGATGAGAAAGTGGAATAACATAGAACTAGTATGAACAGGTGATCGATGGTCGGCGTGGACTCTGTGGGCCAAAAGGCCTGATTCCATGCTGTATCTTTCAATCAATCAATCCATCAAAACAAATGTGGAGTGTCCAGCACAGCACTGTCCTTGAAACATAATAACTTTTAAGACTACTTGACCATCTTAAATTCTGGTCAGTACATTTACAATTCCTATGGGAGTCCCTCAAAAACCAGCGTGGAGGCCTTAGGTACAGTGTATTTAATACCTCTTCTTTCTGCTTTGATTAAAACCCCTATATCTAAGAAGATACACAAGAAATGTCCCAACCTGAAATGTCATCCATCCGTTTTTTCCAGCGATACTGCCTGACCCACTGAGTTACTCCAACACTTTGTGTCTTTTTAAAATATATTTATGTTTGCTGCTTTATATTAAAATCTATATGTCACAATTAAAATTGTAATTTGCATAATTTTCAGGCCAGTTACAAGATCTTCATTAATTCAGTTTGTTATAGAATGACCATCTGTTGTTACTGTTCTGGCAATTCTGTCATATAGATTTGTGATGACAACTTTACGGGACCAGCCTACAAATTGCTTTATCATGTTGAATTCATTCTCGTGTAGCTGACTAGCAGAGCTGATGGGCTGTTTGTAATTTTTTTTCAATTCAACAGACCAAAGGTCAACTGCCTCCAGGGGCAACCATTTTAAAGCTCGTTACCTCTGCAGATGGGAAGCCTGCCACCATCATCACCACCTCCCAAGCGGGAAATGTGGGCCTAAAGCAGACGCTCATGAGCCTTGGTAACATGTCGCCTGCCTCTTCAAAACCAGCCACCACCATTCTCAAAACTATCCCAATGTCTGCACTTATATCACAGCCCAGCGCTACAGGTATGGAAAAGTGATGACTGCTGCTCTATTTTAATGTAGATGTATCTGTATCAGACTGTCTGAAAAGAGTCTGGATACCAAACCAAAACATAGCCTGTCCATGTTCTCCAGAGGTGCTGCCTGACCCTCTGAGTTACTCCAGCACTTTGTGTCTTGTTTCCTGGACCTGATAGCTTATCTCCTAGCATCTGAGGAAATGGTGCATGGTTTTTACTATCATCTGCCCAAATTCCATGTATTCTGCAGAAGTTCCAGAGGATTATAAATATATAAATGTCACACCACCAGTCAAGGAAGGCAGGAGACAAAAGGCAGGAAAGTATACACTGGCTAATCTTTCATCAATCATTGGAAAATGACAGAAATCATATTGTCATAGAACTAAACAGCTTGAAAGCTGGCCCTTTGGCCCAACTCGCCCATCCTGTCTGAGCTAGTCACTTTTCTATGTTTCTATGTTTAGTCCCTTTTGCCTGCATCTGGCCCATATCCCTCTAAACTTTTCCTATCCATGCATCTGTCCAAGCATCTACCTCATTGGAGACCCTTGGAATTTACTGGACTTTATCTTGCACTATACATTATTCCCTTTATCCTGTATCTGTACACTGTGATGGCTCGATTGTAATCATGTCGCTGACTGGATAGCACACAACAAAAAGCTTTTCATTGTACCTCGGTACATGTGACAATAAACTAAATTTAACTCCTCCATCCCTCCCCCAGATCTAGTTCCACATCACCTACCATAATCTGTCTCATCTCTCCCTTTCACTCATATAATGACTATATTCCCTCTACACTCTCAGTCCTATTCCAGGTTTTAGCCTGAAATGTCATCTATCCCCTTGCCTTCACAGATGTTGATTAACCCCAAATCTGAGTTCTTCCAGCACTAAAATGAAATGAATTAGTTTATCAAGTAACAAAGAAGTTCAAGTCTTAGGGTGCAATTAGTAATTTTAATGTTGCTGCTCTTCTTCCTAATTTTAAGGTGTCACAGGGACTGCTGGCATAAAATCACCAATTACAATCATCACCACGAAAGTAATGACGTCTGGAACAGGGACACCAACAAAATTCATCACTGCTGTGCCTAAACTGCAAGGACAAGGACTGACCCAGGTTAGCATTGCTTACTTGCTGCTGTGA
Source organism: Malacoraja senta (assembly GCA_038087875.1). Classification (NCBI taxonomy): domain Eukaryota; kingdom Metazoa; phylum Chordata; class Chondrichthyes; order Rajiformes; family Rajidae; genus Malacoraja; species Malacoraja senta. The sequence goes on along the minus strand of CM075980.1, from coordinate 60,762,169 downwards.
ATAATTATTTACTTTAGATTTCAAGTTCAAGTTCACATTTATTGCCCCATGCACCATACAGTGGAATTTGACTTACCATGCACCCATACAAACAAAAAAAGCACAATACACAATAGAATATAACATGAACATCCACCACAGTGGAATCAACATTCTTCACTGTGGTGGAAGGCAATCACTTTGTCAGTCCTCCTCCTTTGTTCATCCGTGGTCGGGGCCATGAACCCTCCACAGTCGCCGCTACGGATGGCCCGATGTACAGGCCCTCTCGTCGGGATGCTTGAAACTCCGACGTCAGGACAGCCGGACACTCAAGACGGACGGATGTGAGATTTTAGGGGTAAAGAATGGAAACAGGCCCTTCTGCTCATCGAGTTCATGCCGACCATTCACACACTGTTACCCTACTTTTGCATCCACATGCTAAACACTTGAAGCAATTTACAGAGGCCAATCAACCTACAAACATGCACGTCTTTGGGATGTGAGAGGAAACCGGAGCACCCCAAAGACTTATAATTGGCCTTTGTAAATTGCCCTCAGTGTGCAGGGAGTGGATGCGAAAGTGGAATAACGTAGAACTAATGTGGATGGGTGATCGATGGTCGGCACCGACTCGGTAGGCCACCGTGTTGTATCTCTGTTGTATATAATTTAACCTAAGTTCAAATCATAACCATCCTTTGGTAAGAAATGAAATTTGTGCTTAAGTAATAACACTTTAACATCTTGTTTCTGATCTTCCCCTCCCCATTCTCATTCTTCATGTTGGGCAGGTGTTGCTGAAGGGTGCGGCGGGACAGCCTGGCACTATACTACGCACAATCTCTGGGACCCCGATGAGTGGAGTCAGGTTAATCACCCCAGTAACCGTGTCTACCACCAAACCGGCACTCACCACTTTGGTAGTGAAAGGCACCACTGGTATGTACTTCTGGAATGCATGCTTTGTTTGGCCAAGAGTTATACGGTACAGAAACAGGTCCTTCGGCCCAACTCATCCATGCCAACAAAGATGCCCCATCTACGCTTAAGGACACAAAGTGCTACAGTTACTCAGGAGGACACGTGGCATCTCTGGAAAACATGGAGAGGTGACATTTCAGGTCGGGACCTTCCTTCAGACGGAATCAGTCTGAAGAAGTCCTGACTCGAAACGGCGTCTATCCATGTTCTCTAGAGTTACTGCGTGACTCCAGCAATTTGTGTCCTTTTGTGTAAACCAGCATCTGCTGTTCCTTCTTTCCCCATATATGCGAGTTTCATTTGCCCTTATATGGCCCGTAACCCTCTAAATCTTTCCTCTACATGTACCTATCCAAGTGTTTTTTAAATGTTGTTATTGCACCTACCACAACTACTTTCTCCGGCAGCTCGTTCCATATATCTACCACCCTCTGTGGAAAAAGTTGTCCCTTTGGTTCCTATTAAATATTTCCAATCTCACCTTCCTCACTCTATGACCTCTGGTTCATGATTTCCCTATCCTAGGAAAAAAATCACCCTATCTATTCATTCCATGATTTTATACACGTCTACAAGATTCCCCCCTTAGCCCCCTTCACTCCAAGGTATAAAATCCTAACCTACCCAAATTTTGTTGAGCTATCTATTGACACCATTTAAAACCATTGAGACCCCAGATATGTAATTGAGAATGCTCATGGAGAGAAGGCAATTTGAGAATTAATTTGATTGAATGGGAAGTATGGGATCCCCCAAGATGGTTGCAAAGGTGACACACTTCACCCGTATCACTCATATGTTTGTTATGGTGTTTACAGAGTACTATGTTTACACACCTGTTGTGCTGCTGCAAGTAAGAATTTAATTGTTCCGTTTTGGGTCATATAATAATAAAATACTTTTGACTCTTGTTTCTTGACTTGTATCAGAATTACCCTCATGAGATTAAGATCTCGTGTTTGACTTGCTTGCATCTACTATGTTAACTGGATTCCAGGTGGTATTGAAGTTGTCTCTGCAAACATGGGCCAGTGGATGGTAGCAAGAGCTTTGCAAAATTATTAGACAACCTACTCAAACATATCTGACATTGGGGGAAAAATGACAATGGGCACAGTTGAGTTATCATGCACTGAGAAATAACTTTGTGTAGATATATGATGTCTACCAGGGAGAAATAGTGGATAGCCAGGAGAACTGGGACCAGCCTGATCCCACCAAAAGGCTTGGTACAGGGACCACATTGTCACAGAACATAAGTTTGCTTCAGGTGTCCAGCCAGATGAACAAAATGGAGGTTGACAAAAACTTAAGGGGGAAAAAAAATCGACAAATATTTTTAAAGGGTCTTGGGGCACTTTGATTTGAATGTAATATTTTTGTTTAGGATTAGAATTGATTGTAACTTGTCCTTATGTTATTTCTATTGACTGATTTTTAACTTGTTTCTTAGATGTCAATACATTGGGGACAATGGGCACCACACTAGCAGGAGTGCCTACTGTATTGCCCACTCTCAACACTTCCATGGCAACCCTTGGCACCATCACCAACCTTGCCGGGCAGGTAATCAGTGTATCCTCCAATACCTCTCAGAAACTCACTGCCGTAACTGGAGCCACCTCCACAGCTCCCATCATTGCTCTTCAGGTAGGAATGTAACCAGAGCTGAGTTTCACTGCATTCTACACTCTCATCCCATCACATCCCATTTTGTTCCGAGCTACAGAATTAATTAATTTTCCAAATGAATCCATAGTCCAGTTGGAGATTCGTGAAAGGCTGGATGTTCTAATGCGGAGAACACCTGCAGAAACTACAAAGTGTGGAATATATCAACCTCCCCAAACCTCACAGGAGATTAGACAATACCATTTTTTATTGAAAAAACCTTGTTTTATTTTGGATTGTGAATCGAAAGTTGGATTTTACCAGCAACATATTCCTGGAATCATAAAACTTCATATGAATAGTACAGCACAGGAACAGGCCCTTTGGCCCACAATGTCTGTGCCGAACACAATGCCAAGTTACACTAATCTCCGCTGCTTGCATATGATCCATATACCTCATTGCCTGCATATCCATTTGCTTATCTAAAAGCCTCTGAAACCCACATAAATATAAATTTATTGAAATAAACTCTGCATCCTAGATGTTGGTCTGGCCAGCATCTGTTTTAAGTGTTCAAATCCCCCAGTTCAATGAGTTGTATTGATTAAATACCAGAAATATCAACTACCTTAGTGGCACGACAAGTAACATAGAAATAGAATCACCAAACCTTAAAATAAATGTTAAGCAAAGTGGTGGCAAGAACGAGCATTGGACCACTTATTTCAGCACTCACTCATCCTGACAAACTGTTACAGTGCAACCAACGAAGCTTGGTTATAATAATATACTAACTTGAATGTGGAGCCAGAAGATGCAGGCTTGATCTGCCATCATCCCTGCCAGCAGACATTTCTCCCCATCTCAGAATGTAATGAGGCCCAGAATCGCAGGTACACCAGCTATGGTCATTCCAGAGAAGGATTCATCTGCTTGTCCACAAGCTATTGACATTATAAACTGAACATTGTTTGGTTTCCAATTCCTTTTGCATTTCATTCTTTTTCCCTCTTTCATCCTCCCCCCACCCCAAATAAAGCAACAAAAAAAACAACATCATAACCCCTTTTTGTGACATTCTCAAAAAATTGTTGGTCACAGTTCAGCATTATATACTGTGTATGTTATTGCGTGTTTGCGCACTTACATGTGGCTCTGCATGGTTCAAGGATAGTTTAATGATAGGCTTTTTGATTGTGTTTCAGTTGAGCCCAGTTCTGTTCCTGAATTTATCCATATCTGCAGGTTTATCAGGTGCACTTGCTTGTTTTCATTCCGAGTGGATAGCCAGCCATAACAGAGTAGATGGCTGAGCCCACAGTCTGATATTTGCATTTCATATCATTGCATGCAATGCATTTTCTTTTAGTCCAAAAGCACCTACATCTCTGAAACTGGTGCGCAGCAGTACTGAGAACTATATTCTGCACTCTGTATCTTCCCCTTTACTCTACCTATTGACTTGATTATATTATGTATAGTATGATGTATACATCGGTACGTGTACAAAAAAATCTAGCCATTTATCAAGCATATTAAGTAAAGTCACTTCTCAGTTTCTCCTATTTGGTTAAAATAGTTGAAGTGCAGTGACTAAGCGGTTAGAGCTGCTGCGTCACAGCTCCAGAGACCCGGGTTCAATTCGGACCTCGGGTGCTCTGTGTGGAGTTTGCACGTTCTCCCTGTGGGTTTCCTCCAGTTGCTTCAGTTTCTTCCCCACTTCCCGAAGACATACAGATATGTAGGTTAATAGGCCTCTGTAAATTGCCCCTAGTGTGCAGGGAGTGGATGAGAAAGTGGGATAACATAGAACCAGTGTGAACGATGAAAGATGGTCGGCGTGGACTCAGTGGGCAGAAGGGCCCTTTTCCATGCTGTATTTCTAAATTTAAAAATAGTCTTTGTGAGATATTCTCTTTATTTGCCCATCTCTCACCTTTGTCTGAAATTCTTCCAGCCTGCTTCTGAGCCGAACCGGGTGACAATCGTGGCTGCTCCCAGTGGCGTGGTGACACAGCAGGCCCAGCAGCTCGTGAACTCGGGATCCACTTTGATCACAGCCTCTCGGCCTTCCACCGTAACGTCAGAGACTCAGACCCAGCAGCTCAAGCTGATAGAAGCACCAGTTAGGTGTTCGAATCCTCCACACGAGACCATGGACACTAATACCACCAATACGTCTACAACCACCACAGCAAACATTGCGGCAAATCAGGGTGAGTGCACTCAAGGAATCAGGGTGTTGGGATTAATACCAGACACAAGGAACCAGATGCTAGCTTACAATTCATCATCATTTGACTATCTTCCCTCCACTCTGTCACGTTCGTTGAATCACAGAGCACAGGGTCAAGCTATTTGATGTGTTGTGTGCCGGCGCCTAACGGCAGCAGCTCAACTGCAGCCCATCTGTCTTTTTTTAATTTTTGTCTTGTTAAATGTATGTGTTGATTCTAGTTTTTATTATTTTTTAGCTGTGTATATGTCGGGGGGTGGGGGGGTGGGGGAAACGGTTTAATCTCTTCCCTGTACGGGGGACCCGACTTTTTCCCTGTCGGGTCTCCGATGTCGTTGGGCCTAACATCGTGGAGCCGGCGGCGGCCTCCGGCCGGAACTAACCTGAAGGCTCCAGTCGCGGAGCCTGCGGACTTGCCATCGCAGAGCTGGCCAACTTCGGTACGGGGAGAGCTGTGGTGGCGCGCGGCTGCGACCCGACTTCGGAGCTTCGAAGGCTCCGGCCACAGGCCCGGTGGACAGGAACATCGGGAGCTCGCAGGTCCCTGGTGGGAGACCGCTTTTCGGAGCTCCCGCAACGGCAACTTCTCCCGCTGGAATCGCGGGGTTTAAATGACTAGGAGCGGGTCCTAACATCGCCCGGCGTGGCTTAACGGCCGCGGGACTTACCATCGCCCACCGGGGGCTTTAACATCGGGAGCCCCAGTCGCCTCAATGCTGCAGTTGGACTGCTGGACCGCGGGAGAAGAACAAAGGGAAGAGATAAGACTTTTGCCTTCCATCACAGTGAGGAGGTGTTGGAGATTCACTGTGATGGATGTTTGTGTAAATTGTGTTACGTGTTGGTCTTGTTTTTTTTTTGTAATGTTAAGACTGTAGAAATGCAATCTCGTTCAAACCAAGCTGTTTGAATGACAATAAAAGGCATTCTATTCTATTCTATTTGGCCGACTATGGTCTCTCAGGTAGATTATTTAAACCTTTAACAAGGCAACAGCGAATTTCAAGAGTCAAAGTCAAGTCAAGTCACGAGGAGACACAGAATTGCAGATGCTGGTTTTCAAAATAAGACACAAAGTGCTTGAGTAACTCAGCAGATCAGGCATCTCTGGGGGATTTGGATAAACGCTGTTTTGTGTCCGAAGAAGGTGCCCCAACCCGAAACGTCACCTATCCATGTTCTCCAGAGACTCAGCCTGACCCATTGAGTTACTCCAGCACTTTGTGTTCTTTTTTCTGGGGGAAAATACTATTGTTCATCACTTTAGGATGAACAATAGTAGTATGTACCTCGGTCTCCATCTAACTGAATGGTGCAACAGGCTGATTGTTAAATGGTTTCCTTATGACTTTATGTTTATTACTTACCTCGTGTTTATTCGTTGCATGTAGGTTTTTAATGACGTGTATTTAGGGCGATGAATTATCCCAAGGGAGGCCAAATGATGAAGTTTGATTCCTTTTCTTTTAATTATGAGCATTGCAGAAATTAGGGTTGAGTAGGTAATTTGACCCTGGCCCACCAATCAGTAAATGATTGTCTATTTCAATTCGCTGAGATAGACACAAATTGCTGGAGTAACTCAGCGGGACAGGCAGCATCTCTGGAGAGAAGGAATCTCCAGAGATACTGTCTGTCCCGCAGAGTTACTCCAGCATTTTGTGTCTACAGTTTAAACTAGCATGTGCAGTTCCTTCCTACATACTTCAATTCCATGTACGGCTTTCTCAAATCCCTTGACCACATTAGCACTAAGAAATATATCTACCTCCTTCTAGAATATTATTAATCGTGGCCTCCACTGCCTTCTCTGTTATAGAATTCCAAAGGCTAACACCATCTGGGTGAAGACATTTCTCCTGACCTCTGTCCCGAATGCCTTATCCAGTATCTTGAGATTGTTTCATCCACTTCTCCAGCCATAAGGAATATTTGGTCTGTTTCATTATGTTAGAATTTTATGAGATCCCCACACTACCGTGCACATAGGCCTAATCAATAACTCCCTCCTTATCTGTTGATCCTGCCCTCTCAGAATTTTAATCTGGTAAACCACCATTACACTCCCTCCATTGCAAGAATGCTCTCTCCTTAGATCAGGAGCCCAAAGATATACTGTACACGTAATTCCAAATGGAGTTTTATCAACGCCCTGGACAGCTACACAAGGCATCTTGCCACTGTAGTTCAATATATCACTTGCCTTCCTGTCTGCTAACTCCACCTGACCTGCTTCTTTACAACGACTGGTGCACTTGTTCACTCAAGTCTGGTTGCACCTTCCATTCTACCAATCAATCACCATTCGTATAATGTGACTTTTCTTCCTACTAAAGTGCATCAGCTCATATTTATCCACATTATGCCGCATTTACACACTTGCCAAACTTATCTAAATCACATTGGACCTCTTTGCATGTCTCTCGTGCCTCATGTTCCCCATCTAATCTTACTTCCCCATTCTCCAAACTTTGTGTCTGCTGTAAATTGTGAACAGAAATATCATATTCAGTGCACAACATGCCAATTTATTCTTCTGGCACAACAAACTGTAGATGCTGGAATGATGAGCATAACACAAAATGCTGGAATAACTCAACGGGTCAGGCAGCATCTGTAGAAGGAATGGACAGGTGACATTTTGGGTTGGGGCACTTCTTCAGACTGAGACTTTATTCCTGCTCTTGTTGTGGATGCTGCTGTTTATGCTTCATTCCTAATTGTATCATATCATTTGTGAACTGAGAAGGGGGGTGGTTGAGAGTCAACTGCATTTGCCTGAACTGATAAAGGAAACAAATTTCGATTCCCTAAGCTACATTACTGAACCAAATAGGGCTTTCATAACAATTAAGTTAAAATCAAACTTAGATTGTTTTCCCTGGAATGCCGGAAGTTGAGGTGAGACCTGATAGAAGTATATAAAATTATGACAGGCATAGAGGCATAGATAGAGTAGATAGTCGGAAACCTTTTCTCAGGTTAGAAATGACAAAGATTAGAGGACATGGCTATAAACCAAAAGGGGAAGGTTTAAAGGAGATGTGCGGGACAAGTTTTTTTAAACATAGAGGGCAATGGGTGCCTGGAACATGCTGCCGGGGATAGAGGTGGAGGCAATTATGATAGTGACATTTTAGAGGCTTTTAGACTGGGACATGGATAAGCAGGGAATGGAGGGATATGGATCCAGTGCAGGCAGAGGAGATTAGTTAAGCATGGACATGATGGGTGGAAGGACCTGTTCATGTACTGTACTGTTCCATGTTCTGTTACAGGTCTGCAGTGTGCTAAATTAAATCTTAACATTGAAGCCATGTCCAACCTAATTTTCTGTATCTCCGACATTTTCCCATCTCTGTATTTTGCAGTCCAGCCTCCCGCCTTGAATGCTCAAGGCCTCCCTGAAAGTGTGCACGGTGAAACTGCGACAACAGGAACAAATAACACCGCAACCACTGCTTCCACGGCTCAGAGTGGCGCAGTCACCACGGTAACGCAATCCACACCCGTGCCTGGCCCCTCCACACAGGTAGGAAAGATGTGATCCTGCACAAGAAAAGTGCTTAAACTCTTTAATTAAATAATTTAGTTTAGGCGTGGCGCAGCAGTAGAGTTGCTGCCTTAGAGTGCCAGAGATCCGGGTTCGATCCCAACTACGGGTGCTGTCTGTACGGAGTTTGCATGATTTCTCTGTGACTGCGTGGGTTTTTGCCAGATGCTCTGGTTTCCTCCCACATTCCAAAGACATCTAAGTTAATTGGCTTCTGTGAATTGTTCCTAGTGTGTAGGATAGAACTAGTGAATGGGTGATAGACACAAAATGTTGGAGTAACTCAGCATCTCTGGAGAGAAGGAATGGCATCTGCAGTTCTTTCCTACACATAGTGTATGGGTGATCATTATTCGGCATGGACTCAGTGGGCCAAATGTCCTATTTCCACGCTGTATCTCTTGAGACTGAAACTGATTCTAGCCTGGCACTTCATTATTTGAGAATGTTGCACTGTCAGCACCAGCCTTCAAATAAGACAAATGACGTGTACTCCAAGGAAAGGAGATGTGCAGAGCAAGTTTTTTTACATAGAGGCTTTTACACAGTGGTTGCCTGGAAAGCGCTGCCTGTGGTGGTATTGGAAGCAGATACAATAGTGCTGTTTAAGATGCTTTTAGATAGGCACATAGATATGCAGGGAATGGAGGGATATGGATCATGTGCAGGCGAGGAGATTAGTTTAACTTGGCATCATGTTTGGCACAGACATTGTGGAACAAAGGTGGACACAAAGTAACTCAGTGGATCAGGCAACATCTCTGGAAAAAATGGATGGGTGACGTTTCGGGTCGGTTCTGAAAAAGTTACTGAATTAATCCAGCACTTTGTGTCAATCTTTGGTATAAACCAACATCTGCAGTTCTTTGTTTCCACATTGTGCACTGAAGGGCCTGTTCCTGTGCTCTACTGTTCTATGAAAGTCAGCATTGCTCAGGATTGGGTCAGCAAACACCGTTGTGTGTTACATTAGGATGTAGACAATGGAGTATTGAAGTAAAGTCCACGTTGGAAGCCTCTGAGTTGTGCTCCAGAATGGTATTCTGGTGATCAATGAGGTACAAATAAGAATTTTCAGCAAGTGGATTGAAGGAAGAGCGGCATAGTTGCGCAGCAGTAGAGTTGCTGCCTTACAGCGCCAGAGGCCCGGGTTCAATCCTAATTATGAGTGGTCTGTACGGAGTTTGCTCGTTCTCCATGGGTTTTCTCCGGGTGTTTCGGAATCCTGCCACACTCCAAAGACGTACAGATTTGTAGGTTAATTGGCTTAGTAAAATTGTCCCTATTGTGTAGGATTGTGCTAATGTACGGTGATCGCTGGGCTGAAGGGCCTGTTTGCATGCTGTATCTCTAAAGTCTAAAGAAGGATTTAACATTGGAGGTACGATTATGTGATAATTTAGAGACAATCCCTCAACCAGAACTAAACTGAAGAAGGCAGCAAGGTGGAATTAGTGACAAGACCTTGGGCATCTTAAGACTTTGGGCATCTCTTAGACTTGCTGTCCTTACCTTTCACCCTTATGTTAAAATGCTGTCCATAAACTTTCACCATTTCACTGATGCTGTATCCAATGATATTAAAATCAGTCTTCTCCCAATTTGAGACTTTAATTCCCAGATCATCCTCTCTTTCCAAAATTGCATTGCGCCCTATCTACAAAATATTCTACCCGTGACACTTCAGCCACTAGCCTGGCTAAATTCCCTAGTCCAGTACTGCCCCATATCCATCTCGGACTATCTACATATTGGCTTAAAAAACGTTTGAAATTTTGGAATTCCACCTCTCCCTCCCTTTAGCCTTTCACAGGAGCACAATCACCATGGTAGAACAGAAGCGCATATCAGTGTTAGTTGTATGTATATATGTTCCCACCATGATTATATTACTAAATGTGCTGATTTTGATTACAAGCAAGAATTGTTCGGAAGGACACAAAATGCTGGAGCAACTCAGCAGGTCAGGCAGCATCTCTGGAGAACATGGATGATAGGTGACGTAGGACCCTTTGGGTGTGAAAAAGGCTCTCAATCTGAAATATCACCTATGCATGATCTCCAGAGAAGCTGCCTCACCCGCTGAATTAGTCCAGCACTTTGTGTCCTGTAGATGCATTAATCAGCATCTACAGTTTCTTGTTTCTAATTTTTTTTTATTGTGTTTTCTTTGAAATGAATGATTTTCATTCTCATCTTCCTTCCACAATTGGTTCCATGAACCAGTGCTCCAAAACTTAGGTACCACTAATATTCCCGGCCCCCTCAATTCCTATACAGTTTTGACGAGCTGACAAATAGGCACGAGATTTCAGCTCCATTTCCTCGGGATATTTCCTGATGCTTTTAACGAGTGTGGTGTGACTAATTTACAATTAAAATAAAATCCATGAGATGATTAAGAGCAAAAAGTTGAAATCCTTTATCTGGAGAGTCAAAAATGTTTGATTGTTATGTTCCAATAATGGAACAATGACATTTTTGCTGCAATTTAACAGGCCCATACACATGGATAAATATATAACAGTCGATAGTACAATAAATCAATAACCATAATACTAGGTAATCATAATAGTGCAAAACTGGTCTACAGTGTAACTGAAGACACAGTCCATAGAAGATCATAGTTGCTGAGGTTAGTGTTGTGCAGTGTTGAAGAGCCTGATGGTAGCAGGGAAGATGCTGTTCTTGAACCTGGAAGTCATTTTTCAGCCTCCTGTACCTTCTTCCCGATGGTAGCAGCGAGATGAGAGCACGGCCAGGGTGGTGTGGGTCTCTGATGATGCTGGCTGTAATTTTGAGGCAGCGCGTCCTGTAGATCCCTTCGATGGTGGGGAGGTCAGTACCTGTGATGGACCGGGCAGTGTCCACCACTCTCTTTAGTCTCCTTCATTCCTAGGCGTTTGAGTTACCGAACCAGGCCGTGATGCAACCGATCATTGTGCTCTCTACCGTACACCCTTGGAAGTTTGAGAGATTATTCATTGAAACGCCAAATTTCCTAGTTTGTGTTGGGATTTATTTACAATTGAAATGAAATCTGGTTCTTCAGTGTCCCAATGAGATGGTTAAGAGAAACCACTGATCGTTTATTTTTGTCTCCCCACAGTCGGTCCCGTTGCCTGAAGCTCAGTCTAACAATGGTTCTGTGGCGACGGTGAGCCACGCCACTCTACAGATACTGCCTCCAAACTCATCAGCTGCAGCGGAAAACATGGAAGTAACCCCTCAGACAGCAGCAGAGGATGTCCCGATGCCCAGTGCCCCAGCTGTGCAGGCACAGCCCACAGTCAGCCTGCAGCAGGAACAGCTCCTTCCCCCTCGTGAGCTGCTGGCAGACAGTCGGTCCGAGACCCTGGGCGAGCTGGGGCAGTCCCCTGAGGAGCTGGCAGTGGCGGCTGCCGCTGCGAAAGCAGCCCGCCTGGCCTTGCTAGAGGAGGAATCCAGGGCAGCAACAACGGCAGCAGCAGCACTGGCATCTGAAGAGGCCGCAGGTAGGCGTATGCTGCGTGACTGGGCGGCAGGTACTACGCACAACACCGCACCGTTAAACATGACTGCACTAGAGTAGGCGCACAACTGTCCTAACATTGATTTAGACAATAGACAATAGATGCAGGAGTAGGCCATTCGGTCCATCAAGCCAGCACAGCCATTCACTGTGCTCATGGCTGATCAGTGCCCCGTAGAGGCACTGATCATATTCAGTGCCCCGTTCCTGCCTTCTCACCATATCCCCTGATTCCGCTATCTTTGAGAGCTCTATCTAACTCTCTCTTGAAAGCATCCAGAGAATTGGCCTCCACAGCCTTCTGAGGCAGAGAATTCCACAGATTCACAATTCTCTGGGTGAAAAAGCTTTTCCTCATCTCCGTTCTAAATGGCCTACCCCTTATTCTTAAACTGTGCCCCCTGGTTCTGGACTCCCCTAACATCGGGAACATGTTTCCTTCCTCTAGCGTGTCCAAATCCCTTAATAATCTTATATGTTTCAATACGATCCCCTCTCATCCTTCTAAATTCCAGAGTATACAAGCCCAGCCTCTCCATTGTATCAACATATGACAGTCCCGCCATCCCGGGAATTAACCTCGTGAACCTACGCTGCACTCCCTCAATAGCAAGAATGTCCTTCCTCAAATTTGGAGACCTAAACTGCACACAATACTCCAGGTGTGATCTCATTATAGAACTGCAGAAGGACCTCTTTGCTCCTATACTCAACTCCTCTTGTTATGAAGGCCAACATGCCATTAGCTTTCTTCACTGCCTGCTGTACCTGCATGCTTACTTTCAGTGACTGATGAACAGATCTCTTTGTACTTCCCCTTTTCCCAACTTGACCATTCAGATAATAATCTGCCTATGTTTTTGCCACCAAAGTGGATAACCTCACATTTACCCACATTAAACTGCATCTGCCATGCATCTGCCCACTCACGCAACCTGTCCAAATCACCCTGCATCCTCATAGCATCCTCCTCACAGTTCACACTGACACCCAGCTTTGTGTCATCTGCAAATTTGCTAATGTTACTTTGAATCCCTTCATCTAAATCATTGATGTATATTGTAAATAGCTGCAGTCCCAGCACCGAGCTTTGCGGTACCCCACTAGTCACTGCCAGCCATTCTGAAAGTGACCCGTTAATTCCTATTCTTGGTTTCCTATCTGCGAACCAATTTTCTATTCATGTCAGTACCCTACCCCCAATACCATGTGCCCTAAATTTCCCCACTAATATCCTATGTGGGACCTTATCAAATGCTTTCTGAAAGTCCAGGTACACAACATCCACTGGCTCTCCATTGTCCATTTTTCTAGTTGTTACATCCTCAAAAAATTCCAGAAGATTAGTCAAGAATGATTTCTCCTTCGTAAATCCATGCTGACTCGGACCGATCCTGTTACTGCTATCCAAATGTGCCACTATTTCATCTTTTATAATTGACTCCAGCATCTTTCCCACCACCAATGTCAGGCTAACTGGTCCATAATTCCCTGTTTTCTCTCTCCCGCCTTTCTTAAAAAGTGGGATAACATTAGCTACCCTCCAATCCACAGGAACTGATCCTGAATCTATAGAACATTGGAAAATGATCACCAATGCGTTCACGATTTCTAGAGCCACTTCCTTAAGTACCCTGGTGTGCAGACCATCAGGCCCTGGGGATTTATCAGCCTTCAGTCCCATCAGTCTACCCAACACCATTTCCTGCCTAATGTGAATTTCCTTCAGTTCCACCGTCACCTTAGATCCTCTGGCCACTAGTTCATCAGGGAGATTGTTCGTGTCTACCTTAGTGAAGACGGATCGAAAGTACCTGTTCAACTCGTCTGCCATTTCCTTGTTCCCCATAATAAATTCATCTGTTTCAGTTTTCAAGGGTCCAACTTTGGTCTCAACTATTTTTTTCCTCTTCACATACCTAAAGAAGCCTTTACTATCCTCCTTTATATTCTTGGCTAGCTTACCTTCGTACCTCATCTTTTCTCCCCCTATTGCCTTTTTAGTTATCTTCTGTTGCTCTTTAAAAGTTTCCCAATCCTCTAGCTTCCCGCTCATCTTTGCTATGTAGCACTTCTCTTTTCTTTTTATACTGTCCTTGACTTCCCTTGTCAGCCACAGTCACCCCTTACTCCTCTTGGAATCTTTCTTCCTCATTGGAATGAACTGATCCTGCACCTTCTATATTATTCTGAGAAATACCTGCCATTGTTGTTCCACTGTCATCCCTGCTAGAGTATCTTTCCAGTCAACTTTGGCCAGCTCCTCCCTCATGGTTCCATAGTCCCCTTCGTTCAACTGTAATACTGACACTTCTGATTTTCCCTTCTCCCTCTCAAATTGTAGTTTAAAATTTATCATATTATGGTCACTACCTTCTAATGGCTCCTTTACCTCGAGTTCCCTTATCAAATCCGGTTCATTACCCAACACTAAATCTAGAATTGCTTTCTCCCTGGTTGGCTCTAGTACAAGCTGCTCTAAGAATCCATCACGGAGGCACTCCACAAACTCGCTTTCACCAACCTGATTTTCCCAGTCTACCTGCATGTTGAAATCTCCCATAACAACCGTGGCATTACCTTTGCGACATGCCAATTTCAACTCTTGATTCAACTTGCACCCTATCTCCAGGCTACTGTTTGGGGCCTGTAGATAACTCCCATTAGGGTCGTTTTACCCTTACAATTCCTCAGTTCTATCCATACTGACTACATCTCCTGATTCTATATCACCTCTCGCAAGGGACTGAATTTCATTCCTCACCCTCAGAGCTACTCCACCCCCTCTGCCCACCTGTCTGTCTTTTTGATAGGATGTATACCCTTGAATATTCAGTTCCCAGCCCTGGTCCTCTTGCAGCCATGTCCCTGTAATTCCCACAACATCATATTTGCCAATTTCTAACTGAGTCTCAAGCTCATCCACTTTATTTCACTTTATTTCTTATACTTTGCGTATTCATATATAATACATTTAATCCATTACTCCCCTCACCCTTCACATCAATTCCTATTTCACTTGGCTAGTCTCCTATCCTTTCCTGAGCTTTCTGCCCCGTTAATTCTGGTGTCTTTCTTAACTTTTCTTTTACTCTCTTTCCCTTTAACTCCATCCTTATATCTCCAGTTTGTCTCCTCCCCCCCACTATTAGTTTAAACATATTTTCACAGAGCGTGGGCATGGAGCATTGGGTGTGATTGTAATTCCCTCCTAAATCAGTTAGACCCCTGCCATCGTTCCACTAAAGCACCTGTTCCATATATACCATATACCATATATTGCCTAACACCAATCTGGCATTAATTACCTATTGCCCTTTTGGAGAGATAGCTTTTCCCACATTTTGTGGATATAATTCCAGTGAGTCTGCTGTGCATTCCCCTTGACACCTATGTATCTTTAGATAGACACAAAATGCTGGGATAACTCAGCAGGTCAGGCAGCATCTCTGGAGAAAAGGAATAGGTTTTGTTTCGGGTCGAGACCTTTCTTCAGTCTGAAACCAGCATCTGCAGTTCCTTCCTACACTAGTGTACCGTTCCTGGGGTATGTTACTAAAGCCAGGCATGGAACAGAGAGAGTCCGATGCAATGCACAGCGCTGAAACGTGTAAACTTTGAGCATGGTTACAGGGTACACACTCTCTGTGGAATTGGATACCATTGGAGAGAATTTTCACTACATCTCGGTATACGTGACAATAAACAATGCAATACAGTACAAAAAGGATGAGTACAGAATTGGTGATTGCTGGTTTCAAATTAGTTCCCATGCCAGACACAAGCAGTGATGCAAGTTGCAAACCTCTAATACTGGAATGAGGCCATACAGAGGGGCTTTTCCCTGCTTCAAGCAAGCAGGTTTAAGTTAACAGTTACTGACACAGTGTTGGAGTAACTCAGCAGGTCAGGCAGCATCTCAGGAGAACGTGGATAGGCGATGTTTCGGGTCAAGACCCTTCTGCAGACTGATTTAAAATGACCGGAATCAGTCTGAAGAAGGGTCTCAACCCGAAATGTCGCCGATCCATATTCTGCTGAGATGTTGTAGGAAGGAACTGCAGATGCTGGTGGATACCAAAGATAGACACAAAATGCTGGAGTAACTGCAGGTCAGGCAGAATCTCTGGAGAAAAAGAATAGGTAACTTTTTTGGGTCAGAACCCTTGTGACTTGCTTTTTGGGTCGGAACCCTTCTTCTAAAGAAAGCCTCCGACCCGAAACGTCACCTATTCATTTCCTCTGGAGATTCTGCCTGACCCGATGAGTTACTCCAGCATTCTGTGTCTATCTTTTCCTAAGATGCTGCCTAACCTGCTGAGTTACTCCAGTACTGTGTCTTATTTTGTAAATCAGCATCTGTAATTCCTTGCTTGTAGATTTAACTGTTACTGAGCTGTGGTTGGGCATCCTTCACTCTTGAAAGCTGAGATGATGTGCAAACACATGGTTCTGAAAATGTTTCCAGCATGCACAAGTTGCATTCTCTCTTCACCCAGCTGTGTGTTTGTTCTGAACACCGGCAGGAGGGAGTGAGTGAGGGATCAGTGAAAGAGAAACTATTGGATTAGGAACCTGCAAATGGCAATGCGTGCCTCTTCAATCATTGTAGCCTTGTTTTCTTCAGTGTAGAATGGTCAAGAGCATCACTACATCCATTACTAATTCTTCTGGAAGATTGTGTACTCAAAATATTAACCCGTCTACTGCTCCTTATCTCTTTCATATTTTTTTTTTTAAAGACACAAAGTGCTGGAGTAACTCAGCTGGTCAAGCAGCATCTCTAGAGAATTTGGATAGGTGACGTTTCAAGTTGGGACCCTTCTTCAGACACCCGAGTCTGAACAAGAGTCCCAAGCCGAAACATCACCTAGTTGTGTTCTCCAGAGATGCAGCCTGACCCACTGAATTACTGCAGCACTCTTTTTTTTTTTGCAAACAGCATCTGCAGTTCCTTGTTTCTCCTCTTTAATATGTTGACAGACATTTCCACCATCCTTGGATTTTCTTTTGTGACTTTGTGCCTGGTGAATGACTGGCCAATTGAGTGCGCATTGATCTTATAACTAACTCAAAACTGCAGCAATTTTCTCCCTCTTTAAAATACAGCGAGGGAAGAGCCCATGGAAACCTCATCAGCAGAGTTGGCAGCAATACAGCCCTCAAAGCTTTCCCACCAGGCTCTGCAGACACTGGTGTCCCTGCAGTCTATTGTACCGTTAGCTGAACTTGCACAGCAGGACATAGAAAGAGCAGGCCAGCAACAGGCTTCAGAGAGCAACAACCCTCCGGGATAGCAGAGGCCCTAGCACCAGCAGATAGTCTCAATGATTCTACCTCGGAGACCAATGGGCCTCAGGAAGTGGCCAGCACTGTCTCGAGTGTTCAGCTGCCCATTCTGAGAACCACGGGTAAGTACAGCAAAAATAAACTCCCCATCCCCCGCTTCTGTTTCCCTACAAAACCCTGTCCCCTGTATCCTAACTCATTTGTGCATAAACCTCTGCACGCTGATCTTACACTGGCGACTGCTCCAATTTTAAAATTCTCATTCTGTTTTTCAAATCCTTCCAATACCTTTTCCCACCAACATCCTCCCGTGCACTTTTATTCCCCTCTCTGCCTCTTTAACATCCTCCAGCTTTATAGATATCAGTAAACCTTCTTTGGCTTCTTGAGTACTTCTTATTTTTGACAGCTCCATCTTCAGTTGATAGATCTCCCCCTCTAAACTTCTCTGCCTCACTAATCCTCTTCCTCAGTTCTTAAAGCCTATCTATCATCTATCCTTTTTTAATAAGCTTTATGTGTTTTGAGTGAAGGATCTTTTGTTGTCATGGTAAGTTGAAATTTGATCGGTAGTTCTCGATCCACTTTCCATGGGGCTGTTTTTGGATCTCATAGTGTTCTTTGTGGGATGCAGCCACCCAACTTCTAATGCATCCTTTGTAAATTATTTGAAATGTTTATGCAGTGTAAATCAATATTCTGTAATGTAACTCATTCTTGCTGTCAAATGTCTACTAAATACCAGGACTCGAGGGCTTGAGCTACAGGGAGAGGTTGTGCAGGCTGCAACTTTATTCCTTGAAATGCAGGAGGCTGAGGGGTGATCTTATAGACTTTTAAAAAAAATCACGAGGAGAATAGATAGGGTGAATGCACAGTCTTTTATCCAGGCAAGGGAATCAAGAACCAAGGGCATAGGTTTAAGGTGAGAGGGGAATGATTTAACATGAATCTGATGGGCATCTTTCTCACACAGAGGGTGTATGGAACGAGCTGTCAGAAGAAGTAGTTGAGGTACAATGACAACATTTAAAAGACACTAAAAGTACACAATAGGAAAGGTTAGAGGGATATGGGCCACCAACATGGGCAAATTGGACGAGCTTACATGGGGAATTTTGGTTGGGATGGGCTGAAGGGCTTGTTTTCATGCTGCACTTTGTGACTCTAAATGAACAAATCAAATACAACAATTGTTAAAGCAAATCTAGGATGGCATCACATGGGTCACCACAGTCTGCAGATTGAGCTATGGGCTGGCTAAACCAAGGTTGTTTGGGGATGTTTCAGCTGCTCAGACACACCCTGGCTCCTTGCTGCCGATGTTTCATAAAGTGATTTGCTAGAGCTTGGAGTCACACAGTACATAAACTGGCCCTAGGACCCATGTCGATCAAGTTATCACAAATAAACTCGTCCCATTTGCCTACATTTTGCCCATATCCCTCTCTACCTTTCCTATCCATGTTCTTGTCCAAGTGACTTTGAATGTTTGGTTTAGTTTGGAGATACAGCACAGAAACAGACCCTTTGGCCCGCTGAGTCCGTGCCGACCAGCGATCCCTGCATACTAACACTATCCTACACAAACTAGAGACAATTTACAATTGTACCGAATCCAATTAACTTACAAACCTGCACTTCATTGGAGTGTGGGAGAAAACCGGAGCACCTGTTGAAAACTGATGCAGGTCACGGTAAAACGTGCAAACTCTGTACAGACAGCACCCATGGTCAGGATCAAACGCGGGTTGTTGGCGCTGTAAGACAGCAGCTCTACCGCTGGATAAAATAATCCATGCATTCACTCGATCTATTCCCCTCATGATTTTATACACCTCTATAAGATCACCCCTCATCCTCCTGCGCTCCAAGGAATAAAGTCCTAGCCTGCCCAACATCTCCCTACAACTCAGGCCCTCGAGTCCTGGCAATATCATTGTAAATCTTCTCTGCTATTGTTCCAGCTTAATGACATCTTTCCTAGAGCAGGATGATCAAAACAACACAATACGCCAAGTGTGGCCTCACCAGCATCTTGTAACATAACATCCCAACTTCCACACTCAATTAGCTCACTGATGATCTGGGAAGATAATGTGAATGCACAATCAATTTTGCAGCAAGCTTCCGGAAGTGTGCCTCGTGAATTAAGTGGGGCTCCAGCAGTTTTTGTGGTCGTTTGTCCTGACGTAAACTGGTAACCACTTCACAGCTTTACCATGAACTTTTGACTGTTCATTCAATTTTGTGACCACAGTACTAATGTTTTCTGACATCAGTGAGTAGGAAACTCCCATGAATGCTCTCGTGATTCAAAATTCCGTATAACTTGCAAATAGGTATCCATTTTGTTTTTAAACTGGGAAAAGCAGCTCTGAATTCCTAGTTTTAACCTGGAGGAAGCTCATATTTAGGGTGCAGTCTACTGTAGGATTGACCCATCATGACAGCAGTACAATCATTCCAAGTCTTGAGGCTGCATCTTCATTTACACTATTCCCAAACTGGACTAACAAAGGTTCTTAAATTTGAGTAAAACACAAATTGCTGGAGTAACTCAGCAGGTCAGGCAGCATCTGTGGAGGGAAGGATAAGTGACATTTCAGGTTGGGACCCTTCTTCAGACTAATTTGGGTCTTAACCCTGAATCTGAAGAATGGTCCTAACCCGACACGTCGTTAGTCTGTTCCCTCCACAGACTTCTAGGTTGCTCCAGCACTGTGTTTTGCTGAAGATGGCAACATTGGTAGGTCTGTGTGTCTCTTATGTTTGAATAGTACCCCGCTGACATATCACCACCACCCCTGGCAGCATGTTCCAGGCACCCACTACTCTCTGTGTGAAAAAAACTTGCCATACATTCCTCTTTAAAATTTGCCCCTCTCACCTTAAGGTATGCTCTCTTGTCTTTGACATTTCCGCCCTGGGGAAAAGATTCTCTTTACCGTATCTATGCCTGTCATTATTTTATATAGTTCTATCTAGGTCTATAATTCTTCTAATATGTCTTTCTTTAATCAAGCTAACCTCCTATTCTAACATCGCCTTGTGTGGCTTGCTCTCATTTTTTTATTCAGGACCACGTGATGTAGTTTGGGATGTTCTTTTTGTTAGCTAAAAAAGGTGGTGTATGAAATAAAGTTGTTGACAACATGTATGAAAGTGCACAAATGTATGATGAACATGGGTTTACACCTTAGGAACATATATTACTTTGCACTGAATGGCCATTTTATTATCGGAGAGCAATATTAAGAAACCACAGCATGGGAACTGAGCCCCGAGTCTTTTGAAATGCAGTTTGAGAGGGATATTGACCGGTGCTACTTTCTTTGTGAAACAGGTCTGGCCCCATACACTTCTCTACTGACACCAACAACCAACTCCGTTTCCAGCCCTGTGAAACTGCTGGCGGCCACTGCTTTAGCTCAAGTAGCCAACGGAATCGGACTTGCTGCATCGGTAAGTACTCCTACGAATTCCTGACATAATTACGTTCCTTGTTAACTGGATGCGGAGCAGAGGAAGCATTCCTCGCGGATCAGCTATCCTCCCCCTTCCATGATCTAAACCCATGCCTTTGAGTCCCTGTAATTGAAGTTTTCTTGTTCCCAACAAATCCCTCTTGATACAATATGCATACAGCACGGAAACAGGCCATTCAGCCCAACTCATCCATGCTGACCAAGATGCTCCATCCAAGCTAGTCAAAAGCAATCTAAGTTAGAACATATGCAATTTCTGAAGCAAAGTTACTTTTGTTTAAACCAAAGGTAGACACAATGTACTGAAGTAACTCAGTGGGCATGGAGAAAAAGGATTGGTGACATTTCGGGTTGCGATCCTTCTTCAGGCACCTATGGAGTCTGAAGAACTAACATGAACGGGTGACCAATTTCTGTATGGAGAATGGACTCCATGGGCCGAACGGCCTCTTTCCATGCTATATCTTAACTTAATTAAACAAAACATTGAGACTATACCGTATTATCAGATTATATTACAGAACTAGAAGGACTGGCATTAATATGCTCGATAGCTGTAAGCAGTATTTGCAGTCTTAAATTTCTGGCCCAGATTTTATCTTGACATTCCAGAGAGGCACTGTAAGACCAAAATGTAATGTGTTTCTACCCTTTAAGAGCAAGCTGAGGGCTAAGTCAGCAACTGATGCAGTATAGATTCTCAGAACCATCCTTGCAATATTAACAGAATTGTGGTAAATTATTTAGATTACCTGCAGAGGGTGTCAGTAATGGACTATGCAATACAAGAAATTGAGCAGTAATTTGAACCAAGCATTAATCCTGTACGAATAAAAAAAAAAGGGACATAAAATGCTGGAGTAACTCAGCGGATCAGGCAACATCTCTGGAGAACATGGATAGGTGACATTTCAGGTCAGGGCACTTCTTCAGACTAGGTTTCCTGTATGCGTCAAACATTTGTCAGATTTGAGAACAGATAAAGTGGCACAGCAGTAGAGATGCCCCTTACAGCGTCAGACACCCCAGTTCCATCCTGACAATGGGTGCTATCTATGCAGAGTTTGTACGTTCTCCCTGTGACCACTGGGTTTTCTACTGGTGCTCCGGTTTCCTCCCACATTCCAAAGATGTACAGGTTTGTGGTTTAATTGGCTTCAGTAAAATTGCACATTGTCATAGAAGACTTCATAGAAAAATAGGTGCAGAAGTAGGCCATCCGGCCGTTCGAGCCAGCACCATCATTAAATATGATCATGGCTGATCATCTAAAGTCAGTACCCCATTCCTGCTTTTTCCCCATAATCCCTTGATTCATTTTGCCGTGAATTGGCCTCTACTGCCTTCTGTGGCAGAGAATTCCACAGATTCACAACTCTCTGGGTGAAAAAGTTTTTCCTCATCTCAGTCCTAAATGGCCTTATTCTTAAACTGTGACCCCTGGTTCTGGACTCCTCCAACATTTTAAACATTTTTCCTGCATCTAGCCTGTCCAATCCTTTAAGAATTTTATATGTTTCTATAAGATATCCTCTCATCCTTCTAAATTCCAGTGAATACATGCCCAGTCGACCCGTGTGTGTAGGATAGTGCTAGTGTACTGGTCGGCGTGGACTCTGTGAATCGAAGGGCCTGTTTCGATGCTGTATCTCTAAACTAAAATAAAACTAAATACAATGCCAAATACCTTTAATGCTGGAGTAACTCAGCGGGACAGGCAGCATCTCTGGAGAGAAGGAATGGGTGACATTTTGGGTCGAGACCTTTCTTCAGACTTATGTCAGGGGAGTGGGTGGTACAGAGATTAAATGTTGTCGGAGACAGTAAGACTGGTTGAAGAGGGGATGGAGAGAGAGGGAAAGCAAGGGCTACTTGAAGTTAGAGAAGTCAATGTTCATACTGCTGGGGTGTAAGCTGCCCAAGCGAAATATGAGGTGCTGTTCCTCCAATTTGCGCTGGGCCTCACTCTGACAATGGAGGCCCAGGACAGAATGTGGGAATGGGAGGGGGGGTTAAAGTGTTGAGCAACTGGGAGATCAGGTAGGTTTAGGCGGACTGAGCGGAGGTGTTCAGCAAAACGATTGCCGAGCCTGAGCTAGGTCTCGCCGATGCACAGGTCCTCACCTGGAACAGCAGATACAGTAGATGAGGCTGGAGGATGTGCGTGAACCTCTGTCTCACCTGAAAAGACTGTCTGGGTCCTTGGACAGAGTCGAGGGGGGAAGTATAGGGACAGGTGTTGCATCTCCTGTGGTTGCAAGGGAAGGTACCTGGGGAGGAGGTGGCTAAAGAATCCCTAAAGAATGAGGACATCTCCGATGACCTGGTATGGTCT
Organism: Malacoraja senta; assembly: GCA_038087875.1. Taxonomy (NCBI): domain Eukaryota; kingdom Metazoa; phylum Chordata; class Chondrichthyes; order Rajiformes; family Rajidae; genus Malacoraja; species Malacoraja senta. The sequence continues at coordinate 60,739,177 of CM075980.1, read as the reverse complement.
TGGGCGAAGATGTGGCGTAGACAGAGGAATTGGAAGCTGGGTGGGAAGAAGTGTAGTCTAGATAGCTATGGGAGTCAGTGGGTTTGTAATAGATGTCAGGCGATAGTCTGTCTCCTGTCATGGAGATGGTGAGATCAAGAAACGGTAGGGAAATGTCGGAGATGGTCCAAGTGAATTTGAGTGCAGGATGGAAATTAGTAGTAAATTTAATGAAGCCAAATACCTCGAGATGCTTCAACGTATTAAATAACTTTGTAAAAGTGTGAAAACATCCAATGTGTGTTTGTGTACTTACACCTTTTAAACAGAAATGGCTCAAAGCAGATCTAACAATTAACCTTGCTCAGTTTTATTGTCTTTTGTGAAATCCAAAGCTGAATACTTGGACTGACCAACATTTTAAATTTAGAAACAGGGTGCCTCTCCTGCCCAGCCGAAGCCAACAGCCAGGAAAGAAGCCAATCAGTGGTACGATGTTGGCATGTATAAAACTACAAACACATTGGTGGTCTCATATTTCTTGTCTGCAGCGGGCCCTCAAGGAGAAGAGGTAAGATAAATCTTTCCCCAAGAGAAACATTTGCACCTCTTCAATCCTCCAGCATCACTTCATATCTAAGTAAGGTTGGGATATAAAGACCAGTGCTGCCACAGTTTATGCCTACAGCTACTTCAACTTGTAATGCATCCTGTCCAGAATTGTGATTTGCAATCTGATTTGTCAACCTGCTTTTCAGGGAGCACCCCTTTTTCAAATCTTATCCTCCAGCTTCATAACTCTCCACCTTTTAGTTAAGAGTGTTTTTTTTGTCATTTGTCCCGAAACAATGAAATTCTTACTTCCAGCACCAGCGCAACAGATTTTCAAACACAGTACTCAATAGATAATATAATAAAACAAACAAAAAAACAAGGTCAATAAATGAAAAACCCAATATAGTGCAAAATAAAAAAAATTTAAAAAGTCCCTAGTGCAACCCAGGCAATTCGTAGTTCAGTTTAGTTGGAGTTCATAGTGTTCAATACCTTGATGGTTGTTGGGAAGAAGCTTCCTAGACATTATCGTTTTCAGGCCCCTGTATCTTCTTCCCGATGACAAGAGTGAAATGAAAGCGTAGCCAGTATGGTGTGCGTGCCTGATGATGCTGGCTGCCTTTTTGAGACAGCGCCCGATAGAGTCCTTCAATTGTGGGGAGATCAGTTCCCGTGATAGACTGGGCAATGTTCACTGTTCCCGTTCCTCCAACAAGTATACTGCCACTGCTCCTCGGATTGGTATTTCTTTTGGCCCCAGATCGGTCCCACCTTTCCTCTTATTAACTGTTTGTTATTTATTGCCCTTTTAAGTCTGCTGCAAATCTATTCGTAGACTTTCTCTGTGAACTTATTCCCACTTTTACTTCTGCTCTGAACTTCCCACATTGATCCTAGTTTTGCACCTTTCTCTGTTCAGTCTTGCTCTCTTTCGTTTCTGTTGTCTGGAATTCCTGTGAGGATTTATCAAAATTGTACAAACTCATCCTTTTATAGACCCACTAATAGTGAACGTTTGTTCTGACAGACTCACCAATAGTCAACGTTTATTCTCATAGACCCACTAATAGTGAAGCAACGTCAGGAGTGCAAGTTTTCAAATGTATTACTAATTGGCAAGTAAATTCTTCTCTGCAACGGATCATTTCAAAGGAGAGCTTATATTTACTTACACAACCCCTCAAAGAAACATAGCTTGATTCAGTTGGACATGCTCTTGACTGCTGTAAGCTAATGAGTTTGATCTCCACTGTAGGATTGAGCGCATTACCAGCCTGACAACTCAGTCATGTATGTAGGAAATGCTGTTAGTCGCAGCTGCCATACAATTTTACATTTTTTATTGAAGCCAATTAACCTACAAACCTGCACATCTTTGGAATGTGGAAGTAAACCGGAGTACCCGGAGAAAACCTATGCGATCACAGCATCAGAACGTACAAACTCTGTGCAGACAGCACCGTAGTCACGATCGGACCCGGGTCTCTGATGCTGTAAGGCAACAACTCTATGGATGCGGTACTATGCCGCCCATTATCTATGAGCATAGTGTTTACAGACCTGTTATGCTGGTGCAAGTAAGAATGTCATTGTTCTGTTGTCAGTACATATGACAATTAAACACTCTTGACACTTGTGAAAATTCAAGAACTTTTACCACCTGAGAGATTCGGGGTCAGTAAACACTCAGTTGTGAACATGAGTGAAATCGTTAAAAAGATCTTGTATTTTTGCCTCACTCAGGATGGAAGTGGAAACTATATCCCAGACCACAGCAACCTGAAGACCGTGAAGCTGCAGTCGGGCACTGCCTATAAATTCCGGGTGGCAGGAATAAATTCCTGTGGACGGGGTCCATTCAGCGAAATTTCGGCCTTTAAGACTTGCATGCCTGGATTCCCGGGAGCACCATCGGCCATCAAGATCAGCAAGGTTTGTGTCGATCAGTGCAAACAAATTTGTTAACATGAAGCCAAACCTCTAAAGAGAATGGCTATGTAAATGGATCCCTGTTCTCGTGGTCTTGCACAGCTCCAGTTTTGCTTTGGGTTATGAACCAATAATCCCATTCCCAGAGGGATCCCATTTAGACTCTGAGCTAGATTAGTCCCAATAATCAGATTCCATTTAGTGCTTTTAGTTTAGCTTTTGACTAGACTTTAGAGATACAGCGCGGAAACAGGCCTTTCAGCCCACCGTGTCCGCGCTGACTATCGATCACCTAATATACCTGTACACCTACAAACCTGTATGACTTTGGAGTGTGGGAGAAAACCGGAGCACCCAGAGAAAACTCATGCCCATCATAGGGAGAACGTACATGCTCCACACAGACAGCACCCGTAGTCAGGATCGAACCTGTGTCTCCGGCGTGGTAAGACAGGAACTCTACCACGCGCCACTATGCCGCCCATGGTTGTATTTGAGGGGCAAGAAAAGTTGTATTTGAGGGCCAAATTCAATTGATGTTAATTCAGGCATCTTTTGTTTTGTAGGTAGCTGAAGGCGCACAGCTCTCGTGGGAGCCTCCTACCGTCACCTCCGGAGTCATTATCGAATATTCTGTGTATCTGGCACTTCCAGGATCACAGGCAGCAGATCCCAAACCCGTGGGGACTTCGCATCTCCTCTTTGTCCGTGTTTACTGCGGGCCAATTCCCAGTTGTCTTGTGTCTTCAACCAACCTGGCAAACGCGCATATCGACAGAACCACTAAGCCTGCAATCATCTTCAGGATAGCAGCAAAGAACGAGAAGGGATACGGACCAGCCACCCAGGTCCGGTGGCTGCAAGGTGAGATAGATTCGAGCATGGCTGGCATGACCAGGGTGGGAGAGGACTTTGATTATGTAGGCTGCATGAAGTGTAGGTGGAGTTGGTTATTACAGATGACTCATTGTCACTCAGAGCTTAAAGTTGCATCACACGTTGAATCACGGCCGTTCTGGTGAAGGTATTCCACAGTGCGGTTCTAAGGTCAGACCAAGTGATAATGACGGAACAGTGATGTCCTTCAAAGTTTACACTTTAGACATTTATACTTTAGAGATGCAGCGCAAAATAGGCCCTTCGGCCTCTCGAGTCCAGGCTGACCAGCAATCACCCCGCACTATCCTACACACTAGGGACAATTTGAAATTTGACCAAAGCTAATTAACCTACGAACCCGCACGTCTTTGGAGTGTGTGAGGAAACCGGAGCACCCAGAGAAAACTCAGGCAGGTCACAGGGAGAACATACAAACTCTGTACAAACACCACCATAGTCAGGATCGAACCCAGGTCTCTGGGGCTGGAAGGCAGAAACTCTACTTCTGCGCCACCGTGCATCCAAAGGTTAATGGGTTTGGGAGATACCGTGGGAGTACCTGGGGACTGGAGTTTATAGATGGTATGCACAGACCAACCATAGTTCTGGTGGTACAGAAGGGGGATTGGGTGCCATTAAGCAGACCTCTGTGCATTGAATGTTGTTGGGCTGCTGTTGGAATTAAAAATAGTAATTTGATGATCAACCAGGTAATCGATTGGTCATAAGGAATAGGAGTAGAATTACACCATTCGGCCCATCAGGCCAACTCTGCCATTCAATCATGGCTTATCTATCTCCCTCTTAATCCCAGTCTCCTGACTTCTTCTCTGACACCTGTACTAATCAAGATTGTTATTGTTAGTCATCTGGTTGTGGGTTCAAATCAATGAATTTCCCAGACGCTAGTGTAAAATCCAGCTCCACATTAAAAGCTGGAAACAGGCCCTTCGGCTCACTGAGTCCGCGTCAACCAACACTGTACACTAGCACTATCCGAAGCACACTAGGGACAACTTACAATTTTACCAAAGCCAATTAACCTACAAACCTGTACGTCTTTGGAGTGTGGGAGGAAACTGGAGCACCCGGAGAAAACCCACGTGGTCACAGGGAGAACGTACAAACTCCGTAAAACAGTACCCATTGTTAGGATCGAAACTGGGTGTCTGGCGCTGTGAGGCAGCAACTCTACCGCTGAGCCACCGTGCCGTCCCAAGTGAATAAAAGATAAATAAAATATAATTCAGCAGTAGTCCATATCTGGAATGAGCTGCCAGAGGAAGTTATAGAAGTTAATATAATTACCACTTTTGGACAGATATAAGGGTAAGGGGGGGTTTAGAGGGCTATGGGCCAAATGAAGGCAAATAGGATTAGCCCAATATACAAACATGGACAAAGTGGGTACAACTCTATGAATCTAGGTGGCTAATTAGACTATTCCTCCTTCAAAATTACTAATTTACGTCAAATATTTTTTCTGTGTGATCCCACTTCTATTGCTCCCATTACCTGAATTAACAAAGTCAATTAAAGCTCAAACCACAGCCCCATGGTATTGAAGTCAGGAAGGCTTGGGTGACCCTTTAAGACCATCTGTGACCCTTTAAGACCATCAGGGGAATCTTGTGAAGTGACAGCCTTTTATCTGTGATTTAAGGATTTAAAGATTTTAACTTTACCACTGTGCCACCCCACAGTTGTGATGAGCCTTTAACCTTAAATGTAAATTGGCCCAGGCCCAGTTTACTTTCTACAGATCATGCAGGGGGATGTTCTGCTCCCATCATCAAGCAGAAAGGCCTCTGTTAACATCTTATCCAATAGATGTCAGCACTGCAGCCCAGTTCCTGCCACTTCAACAGTGCAGCACTCTCTCAGTGCTAGTACTAGGAATACATGCTTTATTACTGTGCATCTCAGTGAATGAAAATCAAAAACTGCAGATGTTGGAAATCTGAAATAAAACCAGTAAGTTCTGGAAACACTCAGCAGATCAGGCAGAGTCTGTGGAAAGAGAGATGTAGATACATGGAACTGCAAATGCTGGTTTACAAAAAAAGACAAAGTGCTGGAGGAACTCAGCAGGTCAGGCAGCATTTGTGGAGGGAATGGACAGGTGACGTTTCGGGTCAGGACCTTTCTTCAAATGAAGGGTCCCAACCCAAAACATCACCTATCCATATTCTCTAGTGATGCTGCCTGAACTGCTGAGTTACTCCAGCACTTTGTGTCTTTTCCTGTAAATGAGAAACAGTTTACATTACAGTTTAAAGATACTTCATCGGAACTGAGGGAATAAGGAACTGCAGATACTGATTTATACCAGAGATAGACACAAAATACTGGAGTAACTCAGCGGGTTGGGCAGCATCCTTTTTCTCCAGAGATCCTGCCTGACCCGCTGAGTTACTCCAGCATTTTGTATCTATCGTTTTTGACGTGGAGCTGGATTTTACACAAGGATCTCGGAAATGAATTGAGTTGTGCCCACAACCTTGGCCTCTGATACCTACCCCACAACTGTGCCTAATGTTGAGCTGGGTCAGCATCAGTTCTAACGAGCTTCTATCCCTCTCCAGATGCCAGTAAAGATGGAGCAAGGCCTGCAGTCAAGCGTTCTGTCACATCTCCTGATGAGTAAGTACGGGGTTTAATTAAGGCTCGTTCCACCCATCATCTCAAAGCTAGGAGAAAGCAAGACCCCAGTGGTCATTGAGTTACAGTATAGAAATGTTAGGTGATACAAAGATCGGATATAATAAGGGGCGCTGTTCTGAGAATAGAATTGATAAGTCCTGATATATTAGAACATAGAACAGTACGACATATGAACAGGCTCTTCGGCCCACAATATCTTTGCCAAACATAAAGCCAAAACCAACTCTTAAACATATCTCTCCATTCCATGCATATCTTTACTTTAGACTTTAGAGTTACAAGGCTGAAACCGGCCCTTCGGCCCACTGAGTCCACACCAGCCAGCAATTACCAAGGATCTTGCCCTGACCCCTGATACAAGGGTAGCACACTTGATATTTATAAAGGGTGGGGTGGGGGAGATGTTTGTAACGCTTCTTTCCTTAGATTAACACCTTTCTTTTTCTCTCTCCCACGATGAACAGCAAGCTATTAAACTTGAACAAGAAACCCAAGCCTGATGGTTCCTAACTCCGTTCATTGTGAAAGCCCGCCTTTTTTATTTTGTGCACCTAAGGACTTCGCCATGGCTACTCTTCGGGGTTTTTTATTACAGAAGAACTCACTTTTATTGCTGTTCATTTACAACAAGAGCAGAATCTCGGTGGAAACCTGCAGTGAACTGACAGTATTACTTGAAGGGAGGGCGGGCGCCCTGTTGCGTGGAAGTGCGTTCACTTGAAGGGAGGGCGGGCGCCCTGTTGCGTGGAAGTGCGTTCACTTGAAGGGAGGGAGGGCGCCCTGTTGCCCTCCCTCCCTTGACGTTCACTTGACAAATTGTCGATTTATACTGACTTTCTCATCACAGTAAAGACTTTGTTTTTCTAATTCTCTCTGCTCGTTCCTGTCCTTGTGACTTCGCCCTGTGCACAGTTTACTGCACATCCTGAGAGCCAGATACACACCCAATGTTATCAACATGCGGCATTCTCTAAAACAAAACTTTTACTTGGGATTACAGATGTCTTCCAAGTCTTGCCAAGCTTGTACCTTTCTCACAGCAACCTGGATAATTTTTTTCCACACCCTGCCCTTTGGGCTAATTCTATGCTGATTCCCCAGTTGAATACTTCTGTAAAAAGCACTTCTTCCACATCACCTCATCTCCAGGCTATATCACCGGAACAGCAAATACCTACAACAACTCTTGTAAATCTTTACAGTGCTTGTGTCCCCATGTGCTATATCATGTCAGAGGATATTCTGAACATATAGTATGTTTTGTTGCCACAACATATGATTTTGTGTGCACTACCATTGTACCATATGATTAAAGATCCCAGTGTGGCCATTTCCGCCAGTCAGCAAATGCGTTCACTTGTGCAACTGGCTTAAAACATATTGAGATTGTGCCAGGGAGAAAAGGGCTGGAAGTTAATCCCTTCATTGGAATTGTGCTGCAGTTTGATTGCAGAACTGAATGTTTCATAGACAAAAGAGGCAAGATTGTTACCATGGCTTTGTAATCTGTAGAGGTTTGTCTGAAGGGGCTGATGAGCTGTTTACAGGTTATGGACACTTGTTAAGGCCGACAGTCATTGCCCCGAGTTGTTGCCTTGTACCATCCCAGCCCTGCTGGTTAAGGTGCTGCCACTAATCTGTGGGTGGGTGAGATGGTGGGGAGTCCCAGGGCTACGACCAAGGGGGAAGGACCAGCTGAACATTTCCAGGCCTGGGTGTTGTGTGGCTTGAGGTGGAGTGGCTGTGGTGAGACGCTTGCAGTTGTTCTGGATAACACAGGGGGCAGTAAATGGATATGGATCGCACACAGTCTCCAGATTTGGGAAGTAAGCAGGGGATAGGAGAAAACAAGGCACAAAGTGCTGGGGGAACTCAGCAAGTCAGGCAGCATTTGTGGAGGCAATGGACAGGCAACGTCATGGGCTAGGACCATTCTTAAGAAAGACTGTACACAAGGCTCTGCTCAGGCGCCTGGTATTGGCGATAGCAAGAGCGAGAGCAAGATCTCGACCGAAAACGTCACCCATTCCTTCTCTCCAGAGATGCTGTCGGTCCCACTGACATACTCCAGCATTTTGTGTCTATCTTCGAGAGCAAGACAAGATGAAACTGGGCATCATTTTACCATTTTGATGTGTTGTGAAGTGCTTGGGCATAACCACTGCGCACACATTCTCCCCCTCAGCCCAATGACTTTACAGATTTTTCTGAGCCCTGCCTCCTTCCCCCCCCCCCCCCCCCCCCCCCCCCCCCCCCCGATCACAGGACAGGAGGATGGGCAGGGTGGAGATCCCTTCAGTGCGTCAGCAGCCATGTGAGCCAGAGCGAGGCTGGACATGTGTGAACAACTGTAGCTGAGTCACTTGGAAGCAGCCCCACCCATATGAGTGGGCATTCCCTGCTGATTGACATATTCATTACAGAAGGGTGTGATTTGCACACAGGTCAAAGTCCTGTTTTGGAAACATTGTGCTGGAGTGCTCACTTCGAAAAAAATATGGAAGGATGTTTCACTGAGTAAAAGGCAGCCTGCAAGTGGTTACTGTGCCCATCTCCTGCTGAGGTGAAA
>CM075980.1:60652824-60730402 GCA_038087875.1 Malacoraja senta | reverse complement strand
TGAGGCAAAAGACCAGCTGTGGTCTAGGACAGCATCAGGAGCGGCTGTGGCCTCTCTGCTTGTGTCTCCCCCTCGTTGGTGTACCCAGAGAGACGGCACACAGCGGAGACCCCAGTGGCGATCCGGACGGAGGCGACAGCTGCAACAGGCCTCTATGGCTACCTGGTGGCCAAAACCCGACGATTCTTACACATGAACTCAGTGGACTGTTTCTATGGATTCGGTACCTAATCGGGTCCAGTATTTATGTATGGCAATACTCTTACTGATCTGTATGCAAAAAAAAAAAGTTTCACTGTACCTTGGTGTGGGAGGTAATAAAAGTGACCATTGTACCATTGAACCCCCCCCTCCACCAAACCATTGGACAGCCCTAGTAAACCATTGAACAGCTGACTCCCTACCTTCTCAGCAAGGTCAGAGCCCTCGGCTTTGAGCTTGGACTGCAAAGAGGCGATGTCGCTGGAGAGGCCACGGTGCTCCGTCTCCAGCGTCTTGCGGCCGCTATTGAGCGTGCCGATGTCGCGGGACTGCTTGTACTTATTGACCGCCTCCTCAAAGTGGCGGTACAGCCCCAGACGCTTGTTGACCAGTGTCAGTACCTGCTCCGTGATGGAGGCCACCTTCATCCGGGCCTCGGCCGCCGGGTCCTGCCGCAGGGAGCGTGAGAGAAACAGTCAGCAACCCCCAGCCGCACCAAGCTGGAGGCAAAGTGGAAACAAGCAACTGCAGATGCTGGTTAGTACACAAAGTACCGAGGATCTGACGCAGAGGGAATTGGGCCGTCGAGAACAAAGAGGGACAATCGGGATTCTGATGAGTACTTTCGTAACTTTGTTAGTGCCAGAAACGTGGCGACTCGTACCTAGGTACTTGTGACAATAAAGTATCATTGAATTGAATCATTGAAAGTGCTGGAGTAACTCAGCAGGTTAGGCAGCATCTCTGGAGAAGGTGACAGGTCCCTCCAAGCGGAAAAGAACGTTATTGGGGAGAAATCGATTGGGTCTCTGTCGGAGGAAGAAAATGTGGGCCTGGTGACCTTCCGGATGGGGATGGAGGTCAAGGTCAATTTATTGTCACATGAACCATTTAAGGTATAATGAAATTTGAGTTACCATACAGCCATAATAAGTGAAAAGCAACAAGACACACAAGCACAAAAGTAGAGAGACTGGGCGACCATGGTGAAGATGGGGCAATGGGGGCTTTGAAATTGAAAGTTATTGAAGAATGTATGTGAGGTGTCTTGGATGGAGTTGAAGGGAACGCGGGGACAATAAAATGTGATTAATTGGTGTAAATGGGTGGTTGAGGGCCAGCACGGGTGATGGACTGAAGTGCCCAATTTAGCGCTTTGCGCCCACGACTCAAGAGAGCCTGGCACAGTGAGGGCGGGGGAAGAGACAAGGATAAGGCTACGGTGATCACATGGGGAAGGGAGAGGGTTTTGTGTGAATGGAATTTTGTGCAGTTGGGTTTGGAAGAACTGGGATAGATGGAAGGACATCCTTGGACAGGGCGAAGCGGTGTAGTTATTAGAAGCAGTTCACCTTAGTGATGGAGAAATCCAGGCGGACGTAAATGATGACGGTGAAGAAGAGGATGTAGAATGCCCCCACCACCAGCAGTGGCTCCTGTAGCATCAGGACCTTGTTGAAGGTGTAGTGGATCTGTGGAGAGAGCGGCAGATGGGGGTGACCACAACCACTGGTCCTGTCAGCTCAGCCGCAACACAACCTCCCAGAGGTGCTCCGACCTCATAGACTCCATCCCTACGGGACCAGTTCCCCCTGAGCTGAGATCTAACGGCCTGCTCCAACCCTACCAACTGAGCTCCAGGATCAAAGGTCAGCATTGTCGTCCCCACCCTGGTGTGTATGACAAATAAATACACAGAACAGGGCGTCAACGTGGCGCAGCGGTAGAGTTGCTGCCTTGACACCTGGGTTCGATCCCGACTACGGATGCTGTCTGTACAGAGTTCATACGTTCTCCTTGTGATTGAGTTTCCTCCGGGTGCTCCAGATTTCTCCCACACTTCAAAGACGTACAGGTTTGTTGGTTAATTGGGTTCTGTAAAACTGTAAATTGTCCTTAGTGTGTAGGATAGTTCCAGTGCATGGGGTGATCAATGGCCGGCACAGACTTGGTGAGCCGAAGGGCATGTTTCTACGCAGTGTCTCTAGTCACAACTAGCACAGGAACAGGCCCTTTGGCCCACTAAGTCTGTGCTGAACATGATGGCAGGTTAAACTAATCTCTTCTGTCTGCATGTGATTCACATCCCTCCATTCCTTGCATATCCATGTGCCTGTCTAAAAGTCTCATAAATGCCACTATCGTATCCTCCTCTACTACCACCCCTGCAGCGCATTCCAGGCTCCACCACCCTCCGTGTCAAAAGAATTTGCCCTGCACATCTCCTTTATACTTTGCCCGTCTCACCTTAAAGCTATGCCCTCTAGTCTGTGACATTTCCACCCTGGGAAAATAAAAAATTGGCGATTATAAATTCATAAGGATCAGAATTAGGCCATTCGGCCCATCGTGTCAATCGGCCCATTTCAATGATGGTTGATCCATTTTACCCCTCAACCCCATTTTCCTGCCTTCTCCCCATAACCTTTGACACCGTTAATAATCAGGAAAGACTGACTCTCTACCCCAGCTATGCCTCTCATAATTTTCTAAACCTCTACCTGGAAATCAGGCTTGAGGAATTTGAGTAAAAGCCATTATTAACCATTATGTTCTCATTATTACTCAAATACTGATGGCCGCAACAAGCGGCACCTCAAGGGAAGCAAAGGGGCAGGTACCACAATATCCTGAATGTGCTGCTCCACCAGGTTCGACTTGTGAGCAGTGATGACTGGGCGGCCAAATGTGTCCAGGTAGGTGTAGTGGAGCTCATCTGCATGCCGGTCGATCCGGTACGGAGTGTCCAAGTGAATGTTCCTGCAGGAAGGAGAGATGGGCTGGGTATTTTAGTGCCAAAGCACCGCTCAGGGGCCAATTGCCCAGTCACACACTTGTAGGGCAGGGACAGCACTCGCATGGAGTAAAGCTCCCTCCACTCTGTTTCGTCAAAACTCCCCCGGAGGGCAGCACAGTGGCGCAGCGGTAGAGTTACTGCCTTATAGCGCCAGAGACACCAGTTTGATCCTGAATATAGGTGCTGTCTGTCTGTACGGAGTTTGCACGTTCTCCCTGTGACCGTGTGGGTTCCCTCCAGGAGCTCTGGTTTCCTCCCACATTCCAAAGAAGTACAGGTTGTAGGTTAATTGGCTTCAGTTAAAATGTCCCTAGTGTGTATGTTATGTTAGTGTACAGGGTGATTGCTGGCCGGCACGGAGTCAGTGGACTGAAGTGCACTGTGTCTCTGGAGTCTAAAGTAATCTAAAGCAGGGACTGGATTTAGATACAGGGTCAAGTTCCCTCCACTTTGCCCCTGGAACAGGGGCATGATTTAGATAAAGAATCAAGTTTCCTCCATGCTGTTCCATCCCACACCCCCAAGGCAGGAACAAGATTTACAGTGCCCTCCATAATGTTTGGGGCAAAGACCCATCATTTATTTATTTGCCTCTGTATTCCACGATTTGAGATTTGTTGTAGAAAAAATATCACCATAATGTTTGGGACACATGGCTTCATAGGCATTTGTAATTGCTCAGGTGTGTTTAATTGCCTCCCTAATGCAGGTATAAGAGAGCTCTCAGCACCTAGTCTTTCCTCCAGTCTTTCGGTCACCTTTGGAACCTTTTATTGCTATTTATCAACATGAGGACCAAAGCTGTGCCAATGAAAGTCAAAGAAGCCAGTATGGGACTGAGAAACAAGAATAAAACTGTTAGAGACATCAGCCAAACCTTAGGCTTACCAAAATCAACTATTTGGAACATCATTAAGAAGAAAGAGCACTGGTGAGCTTACTAATCTCAAAGGGACTGGCAGGCCAAGGAAGACCTCCCCAGCTGATGACAGAAGAATTCTCTCTATAATAAAGAAAAAACCCCAAACACCTGTCCGACAGATCAAAAACACTCTTCAGGAGTCAGGTGTGGATTTGTCAATGACCACTGTCCGCAGAAGATTTCATGAACAGAAATATAGAGGCTACACTGCAAGATGCAAACCACTGGTTAGCTGCAAAAATAGGATGGCCAGGTTACAGTTTGCCAAGATGTACTTAAAAGAGCAACCACAGTTCTGGAAAAAGGTCTTATGGACAGATGAGACGAAGATTAACTTATATCAGTGTAATGGCAAGAGCAAAGTATGAAGGAGAGAAGGAACTGCCCAAGATCCAAAGCATTCCACCTCATCTGTGAAACACGCTGGTGGGGGTGTTATGGCCTGGGCATGTATGGCTGCTGAAGGTACTGGCTCACTTATCTTCATTGATGATACAACTGCTGATGCTAGTAGCATAATGAATTCTGAAGTGTATGGACACATCCTACCTGCTCAAGTTCAAACAAATGCCTCAAAACTCATTGGCCGGCGGTTCATTCTGCAGCAAGACAATGATCCCAAACATACTGCTAAAGCAACAAAGGAGTTTTTCAAAGCTAAACAATTGTCAATTCTTGAGTGGCCAAGTCAATCACCTGATCTGAACCCAATTGAGCATGCCTTGTATATGCTGAAGAGAAAAATGAAGGGGACTAGCCCCCCAAAGCAAGGTGCAATACAGGCCTGGCAGAGCATCACCAGAGAAGACACCCAGCAACTGGTGATGTCCATGAATCGCAGATTTCAAGCAGTCATTGCATGCAAAGGATATGCAACAAAATACTAAACACGACTACTTTCATTTACATGACATTGCTGTGTCCCAAATATTATGGTGCCCTGAAATGGGGGGACTACGTATAAATACTGCTGTAATTTCTACATGGTGAAACCAAAATGTATAAAAATGGCCTTTATTAAAATCTGACAATGTGCACTTTAACCACATGTGATTTTTTTCTATTACAAATCTCAAATTGTGGAGTACAGAGGCAAATAAATAAATGTATGAGGACATGTGGACACACGTACAGATGCAAGTGTGGGCTGGAGTTCACAACCAGGCTAGAATGTGTGAACACTACCTTGGAACAATGGCACCGGGCCGTTGCCCCATTCAGGGGCGGTGGCAGAGACTCTCACATTATGGGCAGCACAGTGGCACAGCTGGTACCTCGGAGCCGCTGCCTCACAGCACCAGATGCCCGGGTTCAGTCCTGACCTCGGGTGCTGTTCCTGCACGGTTTGCATGTTGACCCTGTGACCATGTGGGTTTCCTCCAGGTGCTCCGATTTCCTCCCACATCCCAAAGATGTGCCAATTTGTAGGTTAATTGGTCTCTGTAAATTGCCCAGAGTGCGTAGGGTGTGCATGAGAAAGTGGGATAACATAGAACTAGCATGAACAGGGTGGTCGATGGTCGGCGTGGACGTGGTGGGCCGAAGGGCCTGTTTCCACGCTGTATATTTTAATCAATGAACAGGTACAGCTAGTATTCCCAATCTATAACCGCAGCAGAAGAACAACATGCAGCACCACCTCTCACTGGCCTGACTCTGCACCACTCGCTCACTCACCGGGCTCCCTCCGGCAGAATAAGCTTCACGGTGAGATCGTCGATCACCTGGTCGTCAAATACGTGGTCCATAAACCGCATCTTCAACGCGTACTGGTCACCTGATGGGGACAAGAGTTTAGTTTAGTTTATTGTCACATGTACCGAGGTACAGCAAAATGTTTTTGTTGCGTGCTATCCAGTCAGCGTAAAGACAATACATGATTACAATCAAGCCGTCCACAGTGTACAGATACAGGATAAAGGGAATTACGTTGAGTGCAAGAGTAATTCCAGTGAACGATTAAAATTAGTCCGAGGGTCTCCAATGAGGTAGATGGGAGGTCAGGTCCGAATCACTCTCCAGTTGATGATATGATGGTTCAGTTGACAGGTAACAGCTGGGAAGAAACTGTCAATGAATCTCGAGCTATGCGTTTTCACACTTCTGTACCTCTTGCCTGATGGGAGTGCAGAGAAGAGGGAGTGACCGGGGTGAAATGAATCCTTGATTATTTATGCTGGTGGCCTTGCCGAGGCAGCGTGAGGTCTGGTAAACCTCCTCTGTACCGTTTCCAAAGTCTCAACATCCTTCCTGTAATGGGGTGACCAGAACTGCACGCAATACTCCAAATCAGTTAGCGGCTGGTAATTCAGACACCATGACCTTCAGGAGTTGCAGATGGATGGGGTAAAGACCTGTTACCAAACAACCTGCAGGAATGCTGGGGAGATTGCTCTTACCCGTTTAAGATCAAAACCTGGCTCGGGTACTGACCGAAGTTGTACAGGTATTCGTAGCTGGGCAGGTTGTATCCAATGACGTAGTGAGTCTTCCACCCACCAAAGAGCGGGAAGCGAGGACGGACTTCCATCTCCACGGAATCATCCAGGACAACCAAGTGGCTGGTGGAGATGTTCCCAATGTCGTCCCGATAGTATACATCTTGGGCCGCAGCAGGCAGGATGGTCTGCAACAGAAGGTCGGCAGAGAGGGGTTTACCACAGCACCCAGCCAGCCCACGGAAACCCAGAGCAGAGACTAATAAACATCACCCTGCACACTCCAGTCAGAGCCACAGTCACGACCAAGATAACCTTTCCTATCCATGTAAGTGCTTTTAAATGCATGTTTAAGTGCTGTTAAATGCGTTACAGTACCAATCTCAACTACCTCCTCTGGCAACTCATTCCATATATCCACCACTGTGCAAAAAGGTTGCCCCTCACATTCTTATTAAATATTTCCCTTTTCACCTTAAAATGATGTCCTCTAGCTCTTGATTCCCCTGCCCTGTGTTCACCATCTATTTCCCTCATGATTTTATACATTATAAGATCACCCCTCAGCCTCCTGCGCTCCAAGAAAAAAAAGTTCCAGCTTGCCCAACCTCTCCCTGTGGCTCAGGCCCCTGAGTCTTCCTAAATCTTGTCTGCACTCTTTCCAGCTTAACTACACCCTTTCCAAAGCAGAGTGACCAAAACGAAACAGGGTCTTGGTGAGACCACACCTGGAGTATTGCGTACAGTTTTGGTCTCCAAATCTGAGGAAGGACATTATAGCCATAGAGGGAGTGCAGAGAAGGTTCACCAGACTGATTCCTGGGATGTCGGGACTTTCATATGAAGAAAGACTGGATAGACTTGGCTTATACTCGCTAGAATTTAGGAGATTGAGAGGGGATCTTATAGAAACGTACAAGATTCTTATGGGGTTGGACAGGCTAGATGCAGGAAGATTGTTCCCGATGTTGGGGAAGTCCAGGACAAGGGGTCACAGCTTAAGGATAAGGGGGAAATCCTTTAAGACCGAGATGAGGAAAAACTTTTTCACACAGAGAGTGGTGAATCTCTGGAACTCTCTGCCACAGAGGGTAGTTGAGGCCAGTTCATTGGCTATATTTAAGAGGGAATTAGATGTGGCCCTTGTGGCTAAAGGGATCAGGGGGTATGGAGAGAAGGCAGGTACGGGATACTGAGTTGGATGATCAGCCATGATCGTATTGAATGGCGGTGCAGGCTCGAAGGGCCGAATGGCCTACTCCTGCACCTAATTTCTATGTATCTATGTATCTATGAAACACAATACTCCAAATAAGCACGATGAAAATGTCTGGGGTGCCAGAAAGCTGAACCTCTGTCCCCTTCACTTAGAGAATCGATGAATGATGGAGGCAGCCATTTCGCCCCCTGAACAGAGCCTTGAACGACACGGCAAACAGCTGCCCCGCACCCTTTACAGCTCCAAACTGGTAGGGAACAAAGGTTCTTGGAAGGAGAATTACCTTGAAAGATTTGACGGAGGATATTCCACTGTCAGGCTGCCTCTGGTAGTCGTAGCGGGAGAACGGCCCCTTCAGGACGGCGCCGCAGTGCTTCAGGTCAATGGTCTCCTCCACAGCGATGTTTCCCCAGTGCGATACCTCAATCAGGCGGGTCATGCTGACGATGGCCAAGAAAGGGCTGTTGTTCTCGTAGTGCAGCCTCAGTGTGTCCTGAAAGGGCAGCACAGCCACTCAGTGGAGGCAACAGCCCACGTTCTGAACATAGAACGGGTCAGACACACAGCGCTGGAGTATCTCAGAACTTTATCCCAGGGTGGAAATGTCAGACTAGAGGGCATAGGTTTACAATGAGAGGGATAAAGTTTCATGGAGAAATGCAGAGCAAGGTTTTACTTAGAGGATGGTGGGTACCTGGAACACACTGCCAGGGGTGGTGGTGGGGGCAGATACCATAGTGGCGCTTAAAGGGCTTTTAGATAGGCACGTGGATGTGCAGGGAATAGAGGGATAGGGAATCATGCACAGGAAGAGAAGAGCAATTTAACAATATCATTTTGAGCACAGATATTGTGGGCTGAAGTGCCTGTTCCTGTGCTGCGCAGTTTTCTGAATGCGGGGAGGGGCAGTATGAATGCAACCCAAGCTGGAGATGTACAGGCAGTTCCTTCGTCCCTTTCTGGACACAGGGCAGCCATTGAAATGTGAGGCACGGAAGGTTTGCTGAAGGCGGCAGGGGAATAGAGGGGAAGGCAAGATAAAAACCCGTGGCTATTGTCACCTGGCTGTATGCAGCAACGTCCTTGAACGGCCCGTAATCGATGGAGTCCTCGAATTTGCTGGGGTTGCCAAGCTTGGTGTAGCTTTCAATGTTCTTGGAGGCAAGCTTGACCCGGGTAGTCTGGCTCTTGGTGGGGTACGGCGAGTAGAAGTAGTGGCTGCCCTCAAACACCACAAACTGCTTCTCGGCCTGGGCGATGTGTGTTGGGAAGGGCCGCAGCACGTGAGTGAAGGTGGTTTCTATGGCCAGCTTCACCTTAGCACCAGCTGCGAGGCTCGATGCCAACCTCACATTGAAGAACCTGCCACTGGAAATGGAAATATGATGAGCGGGCTCCAGAAAACCAATGCTCACCTGTGAAAGCATTCGTCCCAAAATACTCAATGCCGACCGGACAATCTAACAAGCCACCCGCCCAAGGATGACTTCCAAATGACAGAATATTCTCAGAACCAGTGTGTCTTCAGGCAAAGCCGCTTAACCGTGCAGCATATTGTTTTATATTGTCTGGAGCAGAGACCTATTAAAATTTATGAGGGGCAGATATGGGTTTGACAGTCAGGTGGAATGTCAAAGACTAGAAGGCCTAGCATTAAGGTGAAAGGGGCAAAGTTGGAAGGAGATGTGCGATGTAAATGTTTGTTTACACAGAGGGTGGTGAATTTCTAGAATGCGCTGCCAGGGGTGGTGGTGGAGGCAGATGTGATAATAGTGTTTAAGAAGCTTTTGGATAGGCACATGCCATAGGCAGGGATATGGATCATGTGCAGGTAGAGATTAGTTTAAATTGGCATTATGTTCGGCACATACATTGTGGGCTGAAGGGCTTGTTCCTGTGCTGTCCTGTGCTACACTCCATGTAACGCGTAGTTGGGAGTTTTAGTTGGCCACACTCACTTTCATTCAGGCACTGCACACTGGGGAATAATCAAGGAAACACACAGCTGATGGGAAGCAACAAGAATCAGAACTAAGCAAAGCCATTCAGCGCCAGGTTTACTCCACCCAGGTTGTTGTGCAATTCAATCCATTTAGCCACCTTTACATCCCTAGATACCCTTCCCTAACAACATGTTGGATATGGGCCAAATGCAGCAGGTGGGACAAGTGTAGATTGGGCATTTTGGTCAGCATGGGTAAGTTGGGCCGAAAGGTCCGTTTTCATGCTGTATGACTAACAACCCAATGGCCAGTGCCTTGCAAATCCCATCCGCAATAGAACCAACTGCCCTTTATCACACTTGCATTGATTGCCAATTTAGCCCCTACAAACCCATGTGACTGTTTCCAGAATTTAGAAAGCTAGTGTAGTGCTTTTCCAATTTTGTATAGGAAGCAGATCACTGGGAATCTGGAATTTTAGATGATAAAATGGTATTTGGAGAAACGGTAACAATTGCATTCATTCACTCATGGCGCGTGGAAGAACAGTAGGTTCTAGGAAAGAGACTGGATGTTTGGAAGACGGGAACATTAGTTGCAGTGAAATTGATAACCAAATCCATCCCTACTGCTGGAGAAAGAGCAAGTCTATGAACCATTGTACAGTGGAATTTCCAAGCAAGAATAAATCAGTTACCTCTGCCCTCTGACCACAGTCTCTTCCAGATTCAATGAGGATTCTTCTTCATCGTTATTTTTTAACTAGATCAGAAAGGGAAATACAGTTCAATGATTTGAAGCCAAATGAGGCAATATACATGCATCCCAGATCTCTGAGCTCAAAACAAGTTGACATGAAAAAAGTAAAAAGAAAAATGTCATAGCAATGCAGTTCCGTTATGTTAATGATTTAACCCTCTCCCTGATATTGGACGCTCCCACTCAGTTTCACTGCACTGGACATGATAAATAACACATTTTCCTGAAAATACTGACCACATCAGTTGTTGCTTGTTTTGTCAGCCCAATAAACAAACAGTCCTAACCCAACCTGTCCACATAAAGCAGGTCATACCAAAAGGCATTGGATGGCAATCACTGGTTTTCTGTATTCAATCCAGCAGCGGAACACCGTTCATCAAAGAGAACGAAACTATTATGCCTGGAGATATCACTGACTTCTCAGCAAATGTAGATTTTATGTACTTCACCTCAGGTTCTGCAGAACACAAGTGGCAGCCTAGACGACAAGACCGACGTCGGGCAGAGCTATAGTGGTGGGTGACTCCATTGTCCAAGGTACGGACTGGAGATTCTGTGGTGGCAGCCGACACTCGAGGATGTTCTGTAGCCTCCCTGGTGCCAGGGTTAAAGATATCGCAGACCGACTTCAGAACATCCTCGAGAGGGAAGGTGAACAATCGGCAGTAGTTGTGCACGTGGGCACAAACAGCATCAGGAAGAAGAGGAAGGAGGTTCTGCAACGCGAATTTCGAGAGTTAGGAAGAAGACTGAAAAGCAGGACTTCTAGGGTGGTTATCTCTGGATTGCTTTCAGTACCTCGTGCTAGAGAGGGCAGGAACTGGGAGATAGGGGATCTGAATGTGAGGCTGGGGGGCTGGTGCAGGGAGCAAAGATTTAGCTTTATAGACCACTGGGTTCTCTACTGGGGTAGGGGTGACCTGTGCAAAAGGGACGGGTTACACCTTAATTGGAGGGGGACCAACGTTCTGGCAGGCAGGTTTGCTAGGGGTACACGTGTGGATTTAACTCCATCTACACGTGTGGATTTAAGCTAAATAGTGGCGGGGGGAGGTATTGACAAATTGGGAGTATAAAGATGGAGTTAAAGGGGAAATGAGTACAGGAAAAGTTACAAAAGACTCCCAAATTAATGGGAAGGAAATTACAAGAAGGGATAAGAGAGTACAGTCAGAGCCAATAGGGACTGGAGCGAGAGGGGAGGTGAATACCGAAGTCAGAGTGTTGTATATGAATGCGCGAAAAGTATAAGAAATAAAGTGGACGAGCTTGAGGCTCAGTTAGAAATTGGCAAGTATGATGTTGTGGGAATTACAGAGTCATGGCTGCAAGAGGGCCAGGGCTGGGAACTGAATACTCAAGGGTATACATCATATCGAAAATACAGACAGGTGGGCAGAGAGGGTGGGGTAGCTCTGTTGGTGAGGAATGAAATTCAGTTCTTTGCAAGGGGTGACATTGAAACAGGAGATGTGGAGTCAGTATGGATAGAACTAAGGAATTGTAAGGGTAAAAAGACCCTAATGGGACTTATCTACATGCCCCCAAAAAGTAGCCTGGATATAGGGTGCAAGTTGAATCAGGAGTTAAAATTGGCATGTAGGAAAGGTAATGCTACAGTTGTTATGGGAGATTTCAACATGCAGGTAGACTGGGAAAATCAGGTTGGTACTGGACCCCAAGAAAGGGAGTTTGTGGAGTGCCTCCATGATGGATTCTTAGAGCAGCTTGTACTGGAGCCTACCAGGGAGAAGGCAATTCTGGATTTAGTGTTGTGTAATGAACCGGATTTGATAAGGGAACTTGAGGTTAAGGAGCCATTAGGTAGTGATATGATAAGCAATATGATAAGTTTTAATCTACAATTTGAGAGGGAGAAGGGTAAATCGGAGGTGTCAGTATTGCAGTTGAACAAAGGGGACTATGGAGCCATGAGGGAGGAGCTAGCCAAAGTTGACTGGAAAGATACCCTAGCAGGGATGACAGTGGAACAACAATGGCAGATATTTCTGGGAATAATACAGAAGTTGCAGGATCAGTTCATTCTGAAGAAGATAGATTCCAAGGGGAGTAAGGGGCGACCGTAACTGACAAGGGAAGTCAAGGACAGTATTAAAAATAAAAGAGAAGTACAACATAGCAAAGATGAGCGGAAAGCCAGAGGATTGGGTAACGTTTAAAGAGCAACAGAAGATAACTAAAAAGGCAATACGGGGAGAAAAGATGAGGTACGAAGGTAAGCTAGACAAGAATATAAAGGATAGTAAAAGCTTCTTTAGGTATGTGAAGAGGAAAAAAATAGTTGAGACCAAAGTTGGACTCTTGAAGACTGAAAAGGGTGAATTTATTATGAGGAACCAGGAAATGGCAGATGAGTTGAACAGGTACTTTCGATCCGTCTTCACTAAGGAGGACACAAACAATCTTCCTGATGGAGTGGCCAGAGGATCTGAAGGAAATCCACATTAGGCAGGAAATGGTGATGGGGCTGAAGGCTGATAAATCCCCAGGGCCTGATGGTCTGCATCCCAGGGTAGTTGAGGAAGTGGCTCTAGAAATCGTGGAAGCATTGGTGATCATTTTCCAATGTTCTATAGATTCAGGATCAGTTCCTGTGGATTGGAGGGGAGCTAATCTTATCCCACTTTTAAAGAAAGGCGGGAGAGAGAAAACAGGGAATTATAGACCAGTTAGCCTGACATCGGTGGTGGGGAAGATGCTGGAGTCAATCATAAAAGATGAAATAGCGGCACGTTTGGATGGCAGTAACAGGATCGGTCCGAGTCAGTATGGATTTACGAAGGGGAAATCATGCTTGACTTATCCTCTGGAATTTTTTGAGGATGTAACTTGGAAAATGGACAAGGGAGAGCCAGTGGATGTAGTGTACCTGGAGTTTCAGAAAGCATTTGATAAGGTCTCACATTAGTTGCAAAATTAGGGCACATGGTATTGGGGGTAGAGTGCTGACATGGATAGAAAATTGGTTGGCAGACAGAAAACAAAGAGTAGGGATTAACGGGTCCCTTTCAGAATGGCAGGCTAGTGGGGTACCGCAAGGCTCAGTGCTGGGACCGCAGCTATTTACAATATACATCAATGATTTAGATGAAGGGATTCAAAGTAACATTAGCAAATTTGCAGATGACACAAAGCTGGGTGGCAGTGTGAACTGTGAGGAGGATGCTATGAGAATGCAGGGTGACTTGGACAGGTTGGGTGAGTGGGCAATTGCAGTTTAATGTGGATAAATGTGAGGTTATCCACTTTGGTAGCAAAATCAGGAAGGCAGATTATTATCTAAATGGTGTCAAGTTGGGAAAAGGGGAAGTACAACAGGATCTGGGGGGTCCTTATTCATCAGTCAATGTAAGTAAGCATGCAGGTACAGCAGGCAGTGAAGAAAGCAAATGGCATGTTGGCCTTCATAACAAGAGGAGTTGAGTATAGGAGCAAAGAGGTCCTTCTGTAGTTGTACAGGGCCCAAGTGAGACCACACCTGGAGTATTGTGTGCAGTTTTGGACTCCAAATTTGAGGAAGGACATTCTTGCTATTGAGGGAGTGCAGCATGGGTTCACAAGGTTAATTCCCGGGATGGCGGGACTGTCATATGCTGAGAGAATGGAGCGTCTTGGCTTATATACTCTGGAATTTAGAAGGATGAGAGGGTATCTTATTGAAACATATAAGATTATTAAGGGTTTGGACACGCTAGAGACAGGAAACATGTTCCCGAAGTTGTGGAAGTCCAGAACCAGGGCCACAGTTTAAGAATAAGGGGTAAGCCATTTAGAGCGGAGATGAGGAAACACTTTTTCACACAGAGAGTTGTGAGTCTATGGAATTCTCTGCCTCAGAGGCCGGTTCTCTGGATACTTTCAAGAGAGCTAGATAGGGCTCTTAAAGATAGCAGAGATGGCAGGAACGGGGTACTGATTGTGGATGATCAGCCATGATCACATTGAATGGCGGTGCTGGCTCGAAGGGTCGAATGGCCTTCTCCTGCACCTATTGTCTATTGATTCAGGAATGGCATTGAAACCACAACCTTCTAACATCCAAGAAAAGGACCTGACATAATAGACAACCGCTCTTTGCTTTCAGTTAAGTAATGGGCCTGTCCAACTTAGGCGATTTTTCAGCGGACAGCCGGCGACTGTCAAGTTGCCGATAGTCGCCTGAAAAAACGGCAAGTGGAATGGCGACTGTCAGATTGGAACACACACACACACACACACACACACACACAAACACATCGCTTCCTTCACCCGCCCGTTATGCAGGCGGGGGACAGGGCAAGCGGAGGGAGCGCTATCTAAAAAATTCACACGGTGCAAAGCCAAGGTGATACAGACACACACCGCGATGAACAGGAAGTTTGGTGCTGTAATTAAGATGGCTAAAGCACAGTGTATGGCAAGGAGAGGGGGGAGAAGTGGACACAACTTCAGAAGCCAGAGATACACAGCTGTGATGCTCGGCGGACATTTAACATTACCAGTCGGTTATCCTTGGTTCTGAAAACTACTGCTTACCTTTTTTCCCCCAATGAGCCAATGAAATTCACCGGTCAGCACCGTCTCTAAACTACGAGAACCTTCAACCTCCTGGCAACCCATTAGGACCTCCTGGCGACCCACCTATGGCACGAGAATTCTCGCTACTCTCCATGGCGGCTTCAATCTAGCCGCCACAAATTTTTCAACATGTTTGTGTATGATGAGGCCGCGACTAGTTCCCATAATGCGGGAACTCCTCGCGACTATAAAGGCGACTCTCCGGCAACAACCCACGAACATGTGGCGACTGCATAGTCGCCTAAGTGGGACAGACCCATAACAGTTTGAAAGGGAGAGTGAGAAATTGTGGCGGATTCATGGTTTTGAAGTCACAGAGAAAAAAGAGAATCAGAGTTCAAATGAAGAGTTCCAACGTGAAATGTCAGTCGTCCATTCCCTCCACAGATGCTGCCTGACCCACCGAGTTCCGCCAGCACTTTGTGTTTTGCATGAGAAAAGTCCTAGTCCATGTTTGTGAACATTGACTGGACAGTACAAAACTGCTACTCATTTGCATTGGAAAACTCAAAAATTGAACGTCAAATATAGATTTTGTTTTAGTATGAGAACTTATTGCTATTTCCACATTTTTAGTTAGGTAAGGTAATCTGGAATTGCAACCATTTATCTGTGGAACGTAATGTTGTTTAGTGTGTTTTCCCAAGTAGTATTTTAAACCATTTTCCATTTGCATTCAGTATTGAACCTTGCAAAGTTTTAGTGGTCTCTGTTCATTCCTGACCCGCTGAATTCCTCCAGCACTTTGTGTTTTACAATTGTAAAGCTTCCTGACTCAGGTAGTCTCAGCTTATCATCTGAAACCGCCAGCAGTGCCTGTAATCTCCGCATTGCCGCTCCTGGCCGCACTCCCATCAGAGGCCCAGCAAGACCGTGTGACAATATGGTTAAATCACAGCTAGTCTGCAGCACACTCACTCAGAAAACTAAACATGACCTGGGCCTTGCTGGAAGATTCCACACCATTTTGCATCCATTAACAAGAACCAGTGATCAGGAAGAGGCCATTCAGCCCCTTCAGCTAGTCCTGTCATTCTGCCAGACCTGTTCCACGCACACTTGGCGTGTACTGCTCGCTCTGCTCACCCCTGGTAAACTCTGGTACTTTGGATGCTGAATATCTGTTAGCCATTAAAGGCGTGGTATGTGGAATGAATGGTGTAACTGCCTCTGACAAACCAATCACCCTCAACTCCCGCCTCAGACAGAGACGGCATTTACCCTCGAAAACTAAACACGACCAGAGCCTTGCTGGAAGTTTCACACACTGTTTTTGCACCCCCTCTTTACATATTGAAGCCACAGCTTATTAAAGTATTGTGACAGTTTAATCATTAATCTCTCTGCTTTCACATCCTAGTCAGGTTCATTTTTATCACTGTTCCCTTCATGTCATGGTGCCTTCCGGAGTGAAGCTCATGGTGACCACTGTGCCTCAGCTCTGGATATTATCTCGCTCTTCCCGACCCGCGGAAGCCTGCCTCACACCAAGGTGTCATTAACACATCAGGATAAGAAGAACGTATTTACCACCACCTTCCCCACAACTTAATCCCCCCCCCACCCAACCAACTGATTCCACAAATCTCAAGCCTGGTATTATTAGAAAAAAACAATAAAATAGTGGAAAACATGTAAACAGTTCCACATCATTCAGAACCAAGTAACTGCATGACTGGGACCCCACTCACTCTAAGATGTACTATGGAAAATTGCCTGGACTGTAACATCATGCAAACTTTGGAACTATGTCTAAAGACATTTGAACAGGTATCTGCATAGGAAAGGCGCAGAGAGAAATAGCAGGTAAAGGGGACTAACACTGACAGACATCATGGCCACTAGAGACCCTGCAGCAGCCTGGGGCGCGAGTGGATCGGACATCGCTCCAAGAGACCGAGGACATGGATTGGACATTGTCTGCAGCAGCACAGAGCGACAACATCGCCAGGCCAACCGTGTAACTCTGACCCAAGGCTGCTGCTAGGACAGCAAGGATTTAAAGCCAAGTTAAGATTTTTAAAAATTACAATAATGTACCCTAATCATACAAAATGGCACTGGAAATCCTGTGTACTGTCTCGGTGTAATGCACTTGCAGTGACAAATGATTTTCCACCACTTCCATCTTACACTTTTATACTTAAGTAAGATTGTGTCTATGTATAGCAAGATTTTCACTGAACTGTATGCAAAAAGAAATGTCACTGTACCTAGGTGCACAATCAGGTTTGCAAAGAAGTTGCTGTTTCTCAATTCATTTAAACTAGTTCCACAACTTGCAATGAAGCAATTTTATTCCTATGTTGTGCATCATTAAAGATTACTGATAATAATTACACCTTTGTTGTACTTAAATGCAGTTTTATAGATTGGTATCAATCCTGAAATTCTTAATGGCTTTATAAATTCTCCAATTTAGTTTAGTCTATTGTTGTCATGTGTACCGAGTAGTGAAAAGCTTTTTTGTTGCATGCTATCCAGTCAGCGGAAAGACTATATATGATTACAATCAATCCGTTCACAGTGTACAGATACATGATAAAGGGAATAACATATAGTGCAAGATAAAGTCCAGTTATAGATAGTTTGAGGGTCGCCAATGAGGTAGATGGTAACTCAGGACTGCTCTCCAATTGTTGATAGGATGGTTCTGTTGCCCGATTACAGCTGGGAAGAAACTGTCCCTGAATCTGGTGGTATGCAATATCACACTTCTATACCTTTTATCCTTTGGGAGGGGAGAGGAGAGAAGAGGGAGCGACCGGGCCGAGACTGGTCCTTGATTATGCTGGCAGTCTTGGCGAGGCAGCATGAACTGTAGATGGAGTCAATGGAAGGGAAGTTAGTTTGTGTGATGGTTTGGGCTGTGTCCACAATTCTGTGCAATTTCTTGCGGTCTTAGATAGAGCTGTTCCTGAACTATATTGTGATGCATTCCGATAAACTGTTCATCAGTTATATGATAGTCTTGCCAACCATATCCTCATTACATGAATAAGTAAAATAATTGCCCAACACCATAGTAAGGAAGGAAAAGATCTAAATACTCGCACTATGTCTACGACACTCACCCAGACTGGGGGCAGAAAAGGAGAACTCAGATGCTTGAGACACTGAAGACTGAAAGAATGGTTCAGGTTTTGCCTGTGCCCATTAACCAAATGCATCCAAGATAAATATTAATATCTGACCCCTATCATTGTATGGGTAAATGCCGATAATGAAATCTTATTCAAATAATGCTACTTTGTATAATTTTGTATATGCAAGGGCAGACGAGGCATTGGTTTAAACCAGGAGTCAACAACCTACGGCCCGTAACCCAAAATCATCCGGCCCGCAGGTGGATTTCCCCCCCTGTAATCATCCATCCCACCCCGACCATGGCCGAGTGCCCGCCCCGACCGCGGCCGAGCTCTGGCTGTACTGCATCCTGTGCAAAGCCGCCGGCATGGGAACACATTTAAGAAAGAACTGCAGATGCTGGAAAAATCGAAGGTAGACAAAAATGCTGGAGAAACTCTGCGGGTGAGACATGCAGGGATTGCATGAGGCTGCCTCACCCACTGAGTTTCTCCAGCATTTTTGTCTACCTTCTGTGAACACGTGATTTGATGCCTGCCATCCGGGGCAGGATCCACGTGATAGATGTGGCCCGCCATCCGCTCACAGACATGCGTCCCGGTCCCTATGCAGAACAAGGTTGCCGACCCCTGGTTTAAACTCTCACCCGAAACCCAGCACTGAACTCCGAGAACAAGCAACACTAGTTTTGACCATGCACTTTGTAACCCATACTTTTGCTTACACTAGAGGGCATAGTTGTAAGGTGAGAGGGGGAAAGCTTAATGGAGATGCACGGGGCATGTTTTCTTTTACACAGAAAGTAGTGGCGGCCTGGAACGCACTGCCAGGGGTGGTGGTGGAGGCAGATACGATAAAGGCTTTAAAGAGGCTTTTAGGTAGACATATGGAAGTGCAGGGAATGAATCATGTTCTGACAGATGAGATGAGTTAAACTTAGCATCATGTTCGGCACAAGCATTGTGGGCCGAAAGGCCCGTTTCTGTGCTGTACTGTTCTATGTTCTAATACAGAAGCCTTCAGACTTGTCTGTGACCTCAGCCAATAAACAAATACTTTGTCAAGCCAGTATTAAAAATCTCATTCATATAATACCCTTTATTATAAAATCACAAGTCATTTCATAAGGGGAATTTATGACTTGACAATTGTGCTCCCATGTCAATGGTCAAAAAGTGAGACGGGTTTATAGTAGGGAACTCCATATCTTAGAAACAATGAACTGCAGATGCTGGTTTATAAATAAAGACACAAAGTGCTGGAGTACCTCAGTGGGTCAGGCAGCATGGATAGGTGGCGTTTCCGGTCAGGGCCGTTCCTCAGACTGATTGTGGGGCGGCAGGGGGAAGAGGAGGGGCAGGAAAAGGGTTGATACAGGTAAAAGAGTGGCTGGTTGGGGTTTGATAGACAGATGGTTGGACAAAAGCCACAGGTTTGAGATTAAGGGTTGAAGAGTTGCAAATTGTGAAGCTAGAGGAAGGAATAGAGGGGGAGTTGGACATTTGTAGAGATATTTACCTATTCTGCAGCGATGAAAGTCTGGAATATGCAAGAGGCCAGAATTCTCAGTTTTAGGGAAGAGCGAGGCCATTTCAGGATTTGAAATCATAGATAACCTTTTGGAACAAGGTAGAACAGGGTATCATTGAATTAGGCCAGCAAGGCAGGTGTGATGGGAGAACAGGACATGGATAAATGCAGCAGAGTTTGGAAAGCTACCAAGAGATCATTAGTCTGGATAAATCTCTTCAGGAGTCTCAGCAGCTCTGAAAAACATAGAACATGAACAGTACAGCACGGGAATAGGCTCTTCGGCCCACAATCTGTGCTGAACATGATGCCAAGATCATCTCCTATCTACCTGCACATAATCCATATTCTTCCATTCCCAGCATATCTATGTGCCTATCCAAAAGCCTCTTAAATGCCACTATCGTTTCTGCCTCCACCACCTCCTCTGGCAATGCATTCCAGGCCCCCACCATGCTCTGTAAAAAAACTTGCCCTGCACATCTCCATTTCCCCCTCTCATCTTACAGCTATGATCCCCATTTCCACCCTGGGAAAAAGGTTCTGACTGTCCACCCTATCTATGCCTCTCATAATTTTATATACTTGATAATACAGGGCCTGGAAGGTGAAGATAGCATATTTAGGTTATTATAATTTCATATTAAATCAGCCAGGCAATGTACTTCTAACAACACTAATTTCAATTCATTTATTGTCAGGCTTCCAGACTAGTTATAAAATGTTTCAATAAGAAGATAAGATTGTGTTTATTGAAAAAAATACGCAGCTCTGCATAAAATGAAAAGTTACTTGTAGGCTTCTTGTCACTATCCTGACCCTGAGATACATCACAATTCCTTTGTCAGAGTGTGTAACATTATTTGTAGGGTACTTTGAACAATCTCTGTACCTGGCCCTATCCCCAAACTCCATCTCTGTTACATTGATTACTGCATCGGTGCTACTTCCTGCACCCATGCAGAACTCATGGACTCCAACTTCACCACCAATTTTCATCCTGCACTCAAATTTACTTGGACCATCTCCGACACCTTCCTCCCCTTTCTTGATCTCACAGCAGGGCTCGAAATTAACGGTTGCCCAGGTGCCAATGGCCACTTAACATCCTGCCGGGCAACCTAAAAGTTGTGTCATTTTGCCCAACTTGGCAAGCACCCGGGACACCTATCGTTCAACTCTGAACGGGCCCCCCTCTCTAACTCTCTCTATGTCACTCTCCATCTACACCCGCCATCCGTATCTGGGCCGCCGGGTCTCCGCTCGCTCTTCATCCGCCGGCACGGCCGGCCGCCTTGCACATGCGTACTGCCACGGCCAGCACATCCTCCCTCTGCACATGTGCACAACCAGGGCCAGCACATCATCGGCCGCCCTGCACATGCGCACTGCCACGGCAACTGGTCAGTGCCGGGCACTTTCTCTCTCTCTTTACATTGTGGGAGATCTGGCCGCCATTGCTGTCCGGTCGCCGCCTCGCCGCAACCGCTGAAAACCAACGCAGAATCACTCCGTGGAGCTGAAGTAACTCTTGCTTCTTGGCTTCCTGGTCCTCCAAAAATATTCTAAATGGAATTTAAACTGGAGGTGGTGGAGGGTCCATCACCAAACTCCAAACTCTGAACAATAACAGCCTATTGCACTTTATCTGTTTATTTATTGTGTATATATATGGTCGATGGTATATAAACACACTGAACTTTTACCTCCTGTTCTGATTATGTTTAGATATTCTGTTGTGCTGCTGCAAGCAAGAATTTCATTGTCCTATCTGGGACACATGACAATAAAACTCTCTTGACTCTTGACTTGGACTTAAGCAAAAAAGGGTTCTTGGGGAAAAAAGAGCTACCTTAAATTTAGTTGCGTCTGGTTGGGTAACTATGGTAGGGTGAAGACTATTCCAGGCTTTAATTGTGCGGAAGAACTCCATAGAGCAGCCAGCATCTCTGGATAGAAGAAATTGGGTGACGTTTCGGGTAGAGACCCTTCTTTAGACTCCCTCTGGTTTTAGTGTTTTTAGTTTAATTTAAAGATACAGCGTGGAAACAGGCCCTTCAGCCCACCGAGTCCACTGGTCACCCGTACACTAGTTCTATCCCACACATTAGCGACGTAAGAGAGTTTTATTCTCTCACGTACCAGTTAGAACAATGAAATCCTTACTTGCAACAGCACAACAGAATATGTAAACATAGTACTCTGTAAACAATGTTATAAATGAGAAAACAAAAGTGTATATTTATATATGAATATCTATAAATAAATAAAAATATATTATATATATATGTGTGTGTGTGTGTGTGTGTGTGTGTATATATATAATATATACACACACAATTTCCCTCCTGGGGTTAATAAAGTTCTATTGTATAGTATCGTGTGTGTAGGAAGGAACTGCAGATGCTGGTTTAAACTGAAGATAGACACAAAAAGCTGGAGTAACTCAACAGGTCCGATAGAATCTCGGGACAAAAGGAAAATATTACATTTTGGGTTGGGTCTGAAATAGGTTCCTGCACACCTTTGGAATGTGGAACGAACCAAGAGCATCCGGAGAAAACCCATGTGATCAAAGGAAAAAGGAGCAAACTCCATACAGACAGCACCGATATTCAGGATCAATTCCGGGTCTCTGGCACTTTTAGATAGCAACTTTATGGCTAATGTACTGCCCCATAGTCTTGAACTGAATTAAACCATACAGTAGCTGTAAAGGGGGACATAGCGTCACTTAGAGATTTAAGACTGAAAATGGATAGATTCTTATTTTTAGTAACCAAAGTTATCAACGTATAATTTTTTGTGTGTTGGAAAACAAAATATAGGGGCACAGCTGGTAGACTTGCTGCCTCACACACCAGAGATCTGTGATCGATCCTGTCCTCGGGCACTGTCTGTGTTGAATTTGCACATTCTCCCTGCAAGCGTGTGGGTTTCCTCCCACATCCCAAAGACGTATTGGCTTTGTAGGTTAACTTGTATCTGTAAAATTACCCCTAATGAATGAGGAAAGTGGGATAACAGAACTTGTGTGAATGGGTAGACAAAAATGCTGGAGAAACTCAGCGGGTGAGGCAGCATCTATGGAGCGAAGGAAATAGGCGACGTTTCGGGTCGAGACCCTTCTTCAGACTGATGTGAGGGGGGGGGGGGGGGCGGGAAGTAGAAAGGAAGAGGCGGAGTCAGTGGGTTGAGGGAGAGCTGGGAAGGGGAGGAGAAAGCAGGGACTACCTGAAAGGAGAAGTCAATGTTCATACCGCTGGGGTGTAAACTGCACAAGCGAAATATGAGGTGCTGCTCCTCCAATTTGCGGTGGGCCTCACTTTGGCCATGGAGGAGGCCCAGGACAGAAAAGTCAGATTCGGAATGGGAGGGGGAGTTGAAGTGCTGAGCCACCGGGAGATCAGGTTGGTTATTGCGAACTAAGTGGAGGTGTTGTGCAAAGCAATCGCCAAGCCTGCGATTGGTCTCACCGAGGTTAATCATACGCTGAGTAATCCAACCACATTTTTGTTTGGAAGTGGAAAGAAATAATAGAAATTGCATTCATTGCAACGTGTAAAAAAAGTTAAGATATTGTATTATAATTTTGCTGCATGTCATTGTGGTATATATCATGTCTTGATTGGTGAATATGTTTAGTTTGTGACTTTATTTGAAGCAGAAATAATATGTGAATGCTTCATTGAGCATAATTCCGACTGGTAACTATGCACTTCGTCCGAGCACATTATCGCACGCGTCATGCAAGCCGTCTTAGCCACCTAAACTGTCATTTGACAACCTAAAAAGCTGCCTAGGTTGCCCGACTAACAACAGAGAAAAAAACGTTAAGTGAGAGCCCTGCCCAGGTATCTTCTCCTGCAACTGCAGAAGATGTCCCGATACCTCCTCCCTCGACTCTGTCCAGGGACCCCGACAGTTCTTTCAGGTTAGGCAGAGGTTCACTCGCACCTCCTCCAACCTCATCTACTGTATCCATTGTTCAAGATGTGGACTCTTATACATCGGCGAGACCAAACGCAGACTGGGCAAACGTTTCGCGGAACACCTTCGCTCAGCCAGCCTGAACCTACCTGATCTCCCAGTTGCTGGACAGTTTAATTCTTCTTCCCATTCCTACACAGACCTGTCTGTCCTAGGTCTCCTCCATTGTCAGAGTGAGGCTAAACACAAATTGGAGGAACAGCATCTTATATTTCACTTGGGCAGCTTACAGCCCAGTGTTATGAATATTGATTTCTCTCACTTCAGGTAACCCCAGCATTCCCTCTCTCTCTATCCCACCCAAGTCGCACTTTCTCATTTTCACCCTACAAACAGCTAACAATGGCCTTTTTCCTTTATCATCATTCCTTTTTTTCATGTCCTTCATTCATTGTTCTTTATCTCTCCACATCACCGTCTATATCTCTCGTTTCCCTTGTCCCTAACCAGTCTGATGAAGGGCCGTGACCCGAAACATCACACATTCCTTCTCTCCAGAGATACTGCCTGTCCCCCGCTGAGTTACTCCAGCTTTGTGTGTCTATCTTCGGTGTAACATTAGATCTCACTACAGCCTTGGACTCTAATTGGGGAGCTGTGAACAACTGATTCCTGCCCCCCTCCTCTCCTCCCTCAAATTTGACTACACACAGAAATCCATCTCCATTTTTAGATTTTGTTCACAATGGCACGATTCCAACCAATAGAAACAACCTCAGTGAAGACCAGTGTCAAACAAGGCTGCATCACTGCCCCAATGACAAAAAATTAGCATTCTTTCTTGCTGTAACTTTGCATCTCACCTCCAATAAACTTCCTGTTGTAGTCGAACAAATTAAAAACAGTTCAGTTGCTGTGACCAGAACTAAGATCACTCTAACCTCAGTAGTCAATACAATTTGCAGGTGGCACTTGCAACTGGGAGGTCATGCACCAAGCCTTCGCCATTTAGAATTTAGAGATACGTGTGGAAATAGGCCCTTCGGCCCACAAAGTCTGCCCCGACCATCGATCACCCCGTACACTAGCACCATCCTACTCGAGGGACGATTTACAATTTTTACCGAAGCTAATTAACCTACAAACCTGTACATTTTTGGAACGTGGGAGGAAACCGGAGCACCCGGCGAAAACCCACACGGTCACAGGGAGAACGTACAAACTCCATACAGACTGCACCCGTTGTCAGGATGGAACCCCGGGTGCCTGGCACTGTAAGGCAGTAACTCTACCGCTGCACCACTGTGCCGCTCAATGAACAAAATATTAAGTGGATTAATTCACTGAACCATAAAAGTGGGGTGGCACAGTAGCACAGCTGGTAGAGCTGCTGCATCACAGCACCGGTGACCCTGACACTGGGTTCAATTCTGACCTCGGGTACTGTCTGCGTGAGTTTGCACATTCTCCTGGTGACTACATTGGTTTTGTCCCACATCCCAAAGACATCTGGGTTTGCAAGTTTGAAAAAAGACAAAGTGCTGGATTAACTCAGGCAGCATCTCTAGAGAACATGGACGGATGACGTTTCGGGTTGAGACCCTTCATCAGACTGTAGATTGGGATTATAGATTAATTGGTCTCTGGATGAGAAAGTGAGATAAGAGAACTAGTGTGAATGAGTGATCAACAGTCGAGATGGACTAGGTGGGCCGAAGGGTCTGTTTTCAAGCTGTAACTAAAACTAAAGCCAACAATGGGACTTACAGCAAGTTAAACGTTTTTACCAAATTTCCTTCTGCTCTCCTACAATAAAGATATAAGGCGAAAAAATGTGGATCGCTGTGGCCACCTTGCAGCAAAGAGAGACAAAGATGAAATTCTTCAATGAATTGGCATATGGTTAATTAAGGATTACGTTTCAAGATGAAGGCTTCAGTTGATCCCCACTCTCCTCTGAATTGCAGACAGCAGAAGGATACCACCAATGGTGTTTCCACATGATTTAGTGGAAGGACTATCCTTTCACTTAAAGGAACTAATGCCAGTATCCTCTCCCAGATCAATGCCTGGTTTATTGTTGTATACTGGAATACAGTGAAAAACTTTTGTCTGCCTGTTATCCAATCAAATCAGATATTACTATACATGAATATAATCAAGCCATATACAAATACAACAGATAGTGTTGAGAGAAAAATACCAGAGTGCAGAATCGTTTTTTAGCATTGCAGCATAAATGTTCTAGAGATAAAATCCAATGTCCACAATGGGCAGGTTGGAAGATCAGGGCTTTTGGGAGGACCTTTCATAAGTTTGATAACGGTGGGGAAGATGCTGTTCCTGAATCTGTGGTATGTGCTTTCAAGCCTTTTCCAAATGGGAAAGGTAAGCATAGGAAATGACAGAGTCCTTGATTGTGTTGGCTTCTCTTCCAAGACAGCATTAAATGTAAACAGAATCCATGGTGGGGAGTCTGATGTGTTTGATGGATTGGGGTACATCCACAACTGTCTGCAATTTCTTACAGCCTTGGGCAGAGCTGTTGTCAAACCAAGCAGTGGTGAATCCCGAAGGATGATTTCTATGGTGCATCTGTGGAAGTTGGTGAGAGTTGTTGAGGATGGCATGTCACTTCCATGCCTGACACCTGACTCAGAAAACCGACATTATTCTGAGCTGTATAAGAGATTACCAGGCTGGAAGAGGAAAATAAAATCAAGAATGGGCTAAAACTCTCCCCCGTAATGCAACTGTTCCAAATCTGAAAACTGCTGGCCCATGACTCAGTGGTCATTCAGCAATCTGTAGCGCTGTTACAAAACCTACCATCAGTGGTGCTCCAGATCTGCCTGCAGCCGCCTGTGCGTGCGATTCGGGAGGCGTTGGGGGGGGGGGGTCGGGATTAAAATGCAGGTTTGTATTGGTTGTCGGAGAGGGATTTCCTCGGGCTGCTAGCTGATGAAGAAAAATAGTTTGCGCTTCTGTTCCCAGTTTTTTTTAAAATTTGCTCCACGATTGCATTGCTGGTTTGAAGTTAAACACGACTTCTAACGCCTTCAACCTCATGGATCGCAAGTGCAGGACAAAACAAAAGGTATGTCGTTTATTTAACATATTATCTTGCTTTTTGGTGTGGCTTCATTTTAATCTTATGATGCGAAAAATGTTATTTAGGCCCCCATACGAATCGGCCATGTCTTGCCTGCCGATATGGGCTTAAAATTTATGGCAACTGCAACATTCCAATCGACCACATTCCACAAACATCCACTCTCAAGATAATCAAATTCATTATTTTTTTGCACAATCATGTCATAAGAAAATCTAAATCATCTATATTTTGTGTTATTGTCTATCCATGATCAATATTTTCATACTAAATATCTACAGTACAGTTTTAGTCAGATGTATTGTGCAAAAAATGATTTTGATTATCTTGAGAGTGGATGTTTCTGGATTAATTTATGGGAATTAAACATTAAATTCCTTCCATATGGCATATAAATTCACGACAAAGTGAGATTTAAAAATTATGTTATATTGTGAATTCTTGTGTGAATGGGATCAGTTTATTATTTGTTATTTGGATACTTGGGCTATACAATTTTTTTAGCCTTTTCTTAGGAAATGGATAGATGTTTAGATCTAGTAATTGAATTTAGATGAATTTAATTGATTAGATGAATTTAATTGATTTGATGAAACTGATGAATATGAATTTTTTGTTGGGTATTTACTATTTGTTTTAGCGTTTAACTTTATCATTTGTACCTTTTTTTCTAAAACTGCAAATAATAACTTGTTTCTGTTAATGCTGTTCAGTGTTTTTTTTCCCTTTACATTTTAAACAGATGTCTCCGAAGAAGAAATGCAAAATTGTCAATCCAAATGCCCAGCAAAAGAGACTGATTTAGACAGCATTTGCAGAGATTATCCGAATTTGGACTACTCCAAATGTGATGATCTACAGGACATTCTTAATGGGAAAGTAGTGGGCAGAAAGGCCTGTCACGAGTGGTTTGAAGAGCAAAAACTTGTAGTTTACAATGCCAAAATTGAAAAGTTGAAGAAAATCAAGGTGCACAGAGTTGCTTATTGGTTACAACCCGAGGAGTATGATCAGTAGTACATTGGCTACTGATTATGATATGCCAATGTACCAGCTGGCAACTAATCTTCTCCATAAAGACTTGGTCTTTTGCTAGATATTGTAATTTCTTTACCTGTCTGTTACGGACTTACAGCATATGATACAATAATATTAAAGTTCTGATCTTGAAAATATCACATTTTTGAATTTTCAAGGCAGTCTGGGTGTTTATTACTATTTCCGTCACAATGGTCAATTTTGTAATTAGCTACAATTAGGTAACTAACTAATTATATGCTTTAATTTCAGGTCATCCAAGTAAGATGTTTCATATTTGTTTCAGAATGCTTCAATCTATAATAACTGAAATTTTCATTCAGTTATCTTAATTTTTAAGAAAGTTATGGGCTTTTATGTCTGTCCTTGACTGTCCTCGATCACAGCTTTTGTGTTAAGTCAATGGAAAAGCAATAGGGAACAAGATGCTAATTTACCAGTATGAAAATGACCATAACTTTTTTTAACACTGAAGAGATGAAAGTGAATTAGGTATCAAATTAAAGTTATTTTTATGCTTTATCTGATGGGATAAATTACAAGCTTGATATTTAAAATCTCAAAATTTTGCAACATTCCTACAACCTGGATGATAATGCGAACCCCAATTCAGGCTTGGGAACATATCATGCCTTGCTTTAACAGCAGGGCAGTACACGACAAACTACACACCCATTCCATCTTGTCCTTCCCACAATGGACTCATTAGACATCTCAGAGCCTACAAAATAGCAAATCACCCTCCACCAAGGGATGGCCAAAGAAGAAACAGTCACGTGGTTATTCTAGAGAGAGTGCAAAGGAGATTCACAGGGATGTTACCCGAACTGGGAACTTTAGTCACGGGGAGATTGGATAGTCTGGGCTTGTCCTCCCTGGTGTGAGGAAGCTGAGGGGCACCCAATAGAGACAAGGTCGATAGCCATAGTACTTTGCGAGGGTAGAGGAGATTAAAACTAGAGAGCACAGGTTTAAGACGAGAGGGGGAAGATTTAAAGGGTATACGAGGGGCTCATTTTTTCACTAAGTGGGCAGTGGGTATATAAAGCGCGCTGCCAGAAGTAAGAGATGCAATTACATTGTTTAAAAGATAGTCATAGACTACAGAAATAACCCCTACGTCTTTCTACACTGATCCCACCTGCCCACGTTTGGCCCATATCCCTCTAAGCTTTTATACAATTAAATAATACTATTTCCAAATATAATCAAGCCACACTCACTTATAGAGAAAGGTT
Source organism: Malacoraja senta (assembly GCA_038087875.1). Taxonomy (NCBI): domain Eukaryota; kingdom Metazoa; phylum Chordata; class Chondrichthyes; order Rajiformes; family Rajidae; genus Malacoraja; species Malacoraja senta. Next base: position 60,701,607 of record CM075980.1, on the reverse strand, counting down.
TAAAGGGATAAATCCATATGCCAGCACATGGGGCAAACTGAGATAGGACCAAACATTTTAGGCTGTGCAGGAACTACAGATGGTTTAAAACCAAATATATAGACACAAAAAGCTGGAGTGGGTCAGACAGCATCTCTGGAGAAAAGGAATAGGAGGCGTTTCGGGTTGAGACCCTTCTTCAGACCATTTTTAGGCTTGAAACGCGAAGACTCTAAAAGCAAACTGCACTACAACTGTGTGTTTCTTCCTCAGAATATATTTTACAGGGTTTTTTAAAATCTTTTATTCATTTTTTTGTTGTTGCACGGAACTGGGTTGAATCAGATGTCTTTACAATGGAAATGCATCCTGAACCAACACAGTGAAGCACTGGAGCTTTGTGCATACGTGTCAAATACTCCAGTTGCACCAACACGGAAGTTGCACCACTCCTGTCATTCATTGTCCACCCCGGACCGGGCACCACTTCAACCGGGCTTAACTTTCCTGTCCTCAATTTAAAAACAATATATACCAAAGATCTTTGATATATAATGGCCAAATGTTTAATTCCAGTAATCCTTACACAATGCATGAGAAAAAGTTTGCACATTCTGCAGCATAGATGTTTTGCAAAGAGCAATTGTACTTTTTCAATTAAATTAAGCGACATTCGGACAAATGCACAAGGCTTACGGTGACTCCTATATAGGCCAGGTGGTTCTCCAGGCTGGGCTCCAGGGCCAGAAGGAAGGAGGAGGTCGCCGAGGGCCCGCCGTTGGCCAGCGTCAACTCGGCCGTGATCTTGGCCAAGTGGGTGCCCAAGTCGATGGAGCGCCGCACATCCTCGTTCACCAGCGCCGACTCGCCGCCATGGACCGGCCGCAGCGACGCCAAGAGGCCGCACAGCAAGACGGAGATGGAGAGAGGAGCCCTCATGGCGTGGAGAGGGGCGGATGGAGACGGATGCTTCCTAGAGGGTCGCAACAGGCCGCCGCTGTGCAGCGCAATCTCCGCCCCCATTGGCAGGAGGCAAGATGGCGCCAGCCAGCCGGCCGAGGACCCCGCCCTTAGCAACGACAGGCGGCGAGGACGCTGCCTGTCAACACTGCTCTTCCAAACGGAAAAATGATTCCGTTCATATCCTACACACGAGTCGTTAAAATATTAATTATAGATTTTAACAAACGGGGCGAACCTTCAGTGGACAGGTACAAATCAAATATCCCAAACAAGTTATCAAACCATTGTATAGTTATCAAACCAGTTGCCAACTATACATCCATTGCTCCCATTGGTTGTATCAGGTGTCACTCTTCATAGAACCCGCCTTCTTGATTCGATTGGAGGGTTTGTGTCCAATCATTGGTCCGCCCCATCCTGAGGGTGACCCTTCACCCCAAAGATCCTCCCCCACCCACCCCCCCTTACCTTCACATCTATAATTGTCAAGTGTGTTAGGACGTCCATTGATTGAAGCCCAATTAATCCTAAAGAAATAATAATATGTAAAATGTAAGTAATCAACTGCACTGTTAGCCGTGGTCAAAAAGCCAAGCAAAATTCAAGAAACAAAAACTGAGTGTAAAGTGAGTACCAGCAAGTGTGAAGCTTGCTGGTAGGCCAAATATTTAAATTGCCTATAAGAAAGGTCATGTTACAATAGCCAGCAGGTCCAAAGTTAGGAGAGACACAAGCAAATGTTGTGCCGATTCTAAATAACACCAGACAGAACAACTTCATAGTTTGATGACAGAAGGAACTGCAGATGCTGGAAACCTGAGCAAAACACAAAGTGCTGGAAGAACTCAGCAGGTCAGGCAGTGTCTATGGAGGGAATGGACAGGTAACATTTTGGGTCAGATCCCTAATTCAGACTGCCGGATGATGTTTCGGTTTAGGACTCTTCTAACAGGCGACGTTGGGGTTTTGATTTTTGATGCATTGATTTTCATTGGATTTTCATTCAATGAAAATCAGACAATGACAATAGCTGTACAATTCCCAAGCCACAACCAGTAACCACAGCCTTTAAAGTGTTGGTTAGCTACCTGTGCATTTAATCAAGAATTGAAATAGTCAGGGGCCATTCAGTAATTCTTACAACTTATAGCAAGTTCAGCCATGTACTATTGAAAGAAAACACTTAAACTGAAAACATGGTCTGGATGTGGTAGCAAATGGAGTGCACTGTACAACATAATGAGAGTCCTGTCCATAGGAGTGCCACCATCTACAAGGAGTGCTCCCCTCCACAAGGAATGTTCCCCTGTACAAGCAGTTCCCCCTATAAAGACTTCTCCCGGCGAAAAGGAGTAATCTGCTGAATAAGGAACGCTCCCCTCTGTTGATCCTGAACAAATTTTGCTACCCAATGCACCTCTTGTACAAAGCCATTCATAAAATTGGCTCTACCATGCTGATGCAATGCTGACAACGATCCCACAGCAGCTTACCATAATCAACAAAGTGCTTTGTACAGAAGGTTGTCCTATGAAGTCAATCTTCGCCCAAGATGTTCCAAAAAACAATGAATCCAATCTTGTAAGGATTGAGTAACCACGATGACCTAGACACAAGAAACTGCAGATGCTGCAGTGTACAAAAAAAACCACACTAAGTGCTGGAGTAACTTAATGGGTCAGGCAGCATCTCTGGAAGACATGGATAGGTGACGTTTTGGATCAGGGGCCTTCTTCACACTCGATGACCTGTTGAAAACCAAAGGGAAGAATCTTTTCATTGAGGAGGAATTGGTCAAGGGATTACATTAACCCAGCATGAAGCCAAGGTAAAGCAAATGTATGATTTTGCAACAAAAAGTTGTTTTGAAAGTTGTTGCAGTGAAGCAAAAAGTCATCAGCCATGTCTGAGAATCACATAAAGTCTGAGTTGAAGTCTTACTGAGTGATTCCCTTCGGATCATTCTCAGACCATAATCTGTTGAAAAGGTTTGTGAAGTAGTTGTGGAGCAAGGGGTGACTAAGAGAGTGTGATGAATGCAAGTGAAGCCCTCAGTGCTCTTTCCAAGTCTTTGCACCTGTAAGTGAAATGTTGGTTGATAGATAGTGGAAAGATTTATTCTTGTCACGTTACCAATCAAAACAGATATACTATACATGAAAGGCTTCAAGTCAAGCACAACGGGTAAAATAAAGAGAAAAATATCAGAGTGCAAAAATGTTTTGACAGCATTGTTGTTCTGTACAGTTCTAGAGGGAAAAGTTCAATGTGTGCATTGGATCTAAATAGGCTTAAGGTGAGAAGAGAGAGATTTAATAGGGATGTCGGGAAATTTTTTCACAGAGAGGAAATATAAGAGGAGGTGGATGCAATTACTGAAGGGCCTACTTTTTTGCTGTGAATCCCAATGACCTTAAACATACATAAATCAGGAAGGTAATACTTGGACTAGTGATGGGAATCAAGAAATTACATTTGTTGTGATGTGTACTTTTGGAGTTCCTCGTATACAACCCCTGTATAAGGAGTTCTCCTCAATGTGAGTTCCCACTACTTCTCATGCTCTGCATTATAAAGAGTGCTCCCCTCTAGAAGCAGTGCTCCATTCTATGACTGCTCCCTACCACGAGGAGTGCTCCCGATTACAAAGACTTGACCACTGCAAGGAATATCCTCTATTACAATGAGTGCTTCCCTCTACACTGAGTGCCTCCCTGAATAGAGCATACATCAGTCTGTCGAAGGGTCTCGACCCAAAACGTTACCCATTCCTCTCCAGAGATGCTGCCTGTCCCGCTGAGGTACTCTAGCATTTGGTGTCTGCATTCCTTTACAACATGTGGTGCCCTCTACAATCAGTGCTCTTCCCTACAATACACTATACCTATACAGTGAATACACCCTCTACAATCAGTGCCTTCCGTTATAATGAGTGTTCCCAATATTACTGTAGACACAAAATGCTGGAGTAACTCAGCGGGTCAGTCGGCATCTCTGGAGAAAAGGAATCAAGATTCAAGAGAGTTTATTGTCATGTGTCCCAGATAGGACAATGAAATTCTTGCTTCGCTTTAGCACAACAGAATATAGAAGGCATAAATACAGAACAAACCAGTGTGTCCATATACCATTGTATAAATATATACACACATCAATAAATAAAACAGATAAAGTGCAAATAAACAGATAATGGGCTATTAATGTTCAGAGTTTTGTTTGAGTTGAGTTCAATAGCCTGATGGCTGTGGGGAAGTAGCTGTTTCTGAACCTGGACGTTGCAGTCTTCAGGCCCCTGTACTTTCTACCTGAAGGTAGTGGGGAGATGAGTAAGTGGCCAGGATGATGTGGGTCCTTGATGATACTGCCAGCCTTTTTGAGGCAGCGACTGCGATAGATCCCCTCGATGGTAGGGAGGTCAGAGCCGATGATGGACTGGGCAGTGTTTACTACTTTTTGTAGTCTTTTTCGCTCCTGGGCACTCAAGCTGCCGAACCAAGCCACGATGCAACTGGTCAGCATGCTCTCTACTAGGCACCTGTAGAAGTTAGAGAGAGTCCTCCTTGACACACCGACTCTCCGTAATCTTCTCAGGAAGATTAAGGCGTGATGTGCTTACTTTATAATAGCATCAGTGTTCTCGGACCAGGAGAGATCTTCAGAGATGTGCATGCCCAGGAACGTTCAGGGTCAGAACCCTTCTTCAGACCCTCCCAATATTAGTTATCTTCCTTACAAAAATTGCTCTCGATGTGTGCTCTCGATTATAACAGTGTTCTCCACTACAATAGCCGTTTCACGACTAGGAATGATGCCCTTTACAGTGAGTGCTTCCCTCTACATAGACTGCTTCTCACTATACAGAATGCTCCCCTGCATAATCTGAGTTCCCCTCTAAAAGGAAAACACGCTAAAAGGAGTGCTCTTCTCATATAGGTGTGCTCCACTCTAAAAGTATTTACATCTGTTACAATGGGTACTACACAAGAGGTGGACCACAGTATAAGATAGACATAAGATAGACATAAATTGCTGGAATAAATCAGCAGGTCAGTGAGCAGACAGCATTTCTGGAGAAAATGGATAGTTGACATTCCCAACACGAAATGTCACCTATTATTTTTATCTAGCGATGCTGCCTGACTCACTGAGTTGCTCCAGCACTTTGTGTTTATCTTCGGTATAAATCAGCATCTGCAGTTCCTTCGTACACAGGGATTGCTCACCTCTACAAGCAGTGACCACATTACAAGGAGTGCTCGTCTCTTCAAGGAGTTGACCACATTACAAGTACTAGCCACTGTAAGGAGTGTTGGCCATCACAAGGACTGTTTGAAGAAGGCTTCCGACCCAAAACGTCACCCATCCTTTTTCTCCAGAGATGCTGGCTATCCCACTGAGTTACTCAAGCACTTTGTGTCTATCCCTGTGCAAAGAGTGGATGCAAGGAACTGCAGATGCTGGTTTAAAGAACAAGACACAACATGGCGGAGTAACTCTGGAGAACATGGATAGGTAACATTTCAGGTCAGGAAGAACATGGACAGGTGAAACATCACCTGTCCATGTTCTTCAGAGATGCTGCCTGACCCGCTGTGTTATTCCACCCCACGTGTCACCTAATAGATGTACTTTAAGAGGGCACCAATCACTGTAATAATCATCATATTCTTTCTCTTTAACTGTGTAATTGGCTCCACCATCTCTAAAGCTCTTATATGAGGCTCAAATGTACAGACCTCAGAGATTAATATCCATCAGGGAGAAAGACAGCTAGCATGTCCTATAATTTCTCAGAATTATCTTTTCAGAGACAAGGGAGATATTTTTGTTGCTGGGAATAGATGTCTTAGTATTGATTAATGGGACCTTGGTTGGGGAGCTAGATACTCAGGCAGGATCAGCTCACCTGGCAGGGAGATGTTTATTAATACAATGGACTTGAGACCAGGAAGGTTTGCATTGATGGTTCTTCCCCTTTGCTTCTTTACTATGAGAACATTTTAATGGTTGTCATAACCTATTTACTGTAGCCTTTATAACCTCTTTAGTGGCTACCACAGAATGACCCAGTTGCCAATAAGTTATTTGGGATTTGCTAATCATTTTCATCTTGGGACCTGACCACTGTAGAGGTGTCTTCGATGGATTAGAACATCTAATAATCAACAAGAGTTATCTTTAGGAATTTTGGAATAAGGATCTTGACTTGCCCTTCGTTGATAGGGCGAGCTGTCCAGCACCTGACCTAGCAGAGTGACAGTTTGTACATTATAAAGAGAGAGAATTGGTAAATAGTAGATCAACAATAATGAAATACATTTCAGATTATACCTCCTTTAGTTCAATGAGCACCAAAAGTTTCTTTGGCCAAGTCTTGCAATCCGTTGACCTATGAGCTTGGGTTTCCCTTGGATAGGTTAATTCCACTGGCCCCTTAATCTCTAAATACACTCGCTGTGGAGTATGTGGCTGATGGAGTGGTTGAAATATGTCCACACGTAGACTGAAGACATTAATGAGCAGCATAAACAGGCCAGCTCACGCAATCCTAACTGTCACGATTGAGTGCGGGAACTTCAATCTATCTTAAAGTTGACACTCAAGAAAACCCTAACTGATGGCTCCTGTTATCCAGTTTTACCACAGTATCCTGACCAGCGCCTGGCACCCCCCTGATAAACCCAAGACTGGCAGCGGCAGAGCTATTAACCGGAAACCCTGGACCGGCAACATAGGTTCTGTCTGGCTTCTCACAGGAAGCCTTGTGTGGAAGGCTTGTCTTCAGTTGTACAAGCAGAAGCAGCTGGGAGGGAGGAGGGGGAGCAGAGAGGGAGGGAGGGCGGGGGTGTGGATGGAGTGAGCAATGAGGGAGTTGACAGGCCAGCACACTGCAGAATAAACGGCCTGACTCGTGCTCGAGCAGGCTCGGAGAAATGGAGACGCAAGAGACTGGGATGCTGGAACCTTGAGCAAAGCACCAAGTGCTGGAGGAAATCAGTGGGTCAGGCAGCATCAGTGGAGGGTAATGGACAGAAGATGTCCCGGGTCAAGTCTGAAGAAGGGTCGCTGCCTGAAATACTATCTGTCCATTCTCTCCACAGATGCTACCTAACCCATTGAGTTGACCGAGCACTTTGTGCTTTGCTGAGAGAAATGGGATTGGGAAGGAAACTATGAGCGTAGAGTAGACATATTGTGCTGGAATAAGTCAGCGGGTCAGGCCGCATCTCTGGAGAAAAAGGATGGGTGACATTTTGGGTCGGAAACCTTCTTCAGACTGGTCTGAAAAGTAGGGTGTTGACTTTATCGCTGTATGTTAACAAATTCACAGCCAATCCATAACACAGAAGACAACTATGAGCCAGCCTCTATAATTCCTCTTCTTGCCCCCTTTTCTTGTATCTTTTTCACAGCTTTTGTTCAACAATTGGCTATTGGCCATTTCAATTGATTAAATGGTGACTGCTTCACTGGGAGGCAGTCTCAGAGCACCTCTGGATGGGACTGGGGTCCATGCACCATGGATGTGGTGCGTTACACGCCATGGCTGTGGTCCATCCATGTTGCGTCATGCCATGCAACTCCCACCAGAGTGAGGTGGAGAGTTAGTGTTAAGAGGATACACTTTTGAGGCACAATTGCAGCAATTCTGGTTCAGTGGCATGGTTTATTGCAAGGGGATCTGAACTCAAAGTATGGTATTGGTATTGGTTTATTATTGTAATGTGTACCGAGGTATAGTGAAAAGCTTTTGGTCGAAAGGTGCAGAATATAGTGTAACAGCATTATAGCCTTACATTTATAGAGAAAATGCAGATTAAAAAATGATACTGTCGGGCAGGAGGTACACAATCCTAAACTTGCGCACCACCAGGTTCAGGAATAGCTACTTTCCTACAACCATCATGTTCTTTAGCCGACCCGCACACCCCTAATCCTACCTCGGTGGCAGAACACTATGGACCATTTCTGGCTCGATTTGTGTTTTTTCTAATTGTGTTTTGCACTAATGTCTTTTCGTTTTGCAGTCTTCTTTTCTTTTTATGGTCTTGTAGAATTTACATGTAATTTATGCATAGTTTATGTTTTTGTCCATTTAAGTCTATATAATCTGTGATGCTGCAGCATCTGTACCTGTACCTCACCGTACCTGTCCATATGTCAATAAACTCAACCTGACTTGAGTAAAACATGAAGTGCTGGAGTACTCAATGGTTCGGCAGCAAGTGTGGATGGAATGGTCTGGACCCGTCTTCATATTCTGTAGTTTCTTGCGTCTTGACTTGGCTTGGCATGGTTTAGCTTTGCCACCAACTTTGAGTTGTGGCGTCTATGCAAAGACGATCATGAGGGGAAGCATCTTATTGTCACGGTATTCATGGGAACTTTCCAACTTGATTAAGCTAATGAAAGTCAACAGATTGTTCATCCTTGGTGGAGCTACACCACCAGAGATCCAACCGATTAATTGGTTGCTGGTTTTCCTGGATTACTATCGTGACTGCACCTCAGAACAACTCGTTGTCTGTAGTTGCTTTGAGAGAATGCGGGAGACAGCACCAGTCTTGTTTCCTCTTTGCTCCCAGTTACCTGGTTCACATGGGAGCTACGCTGGTAGATTCAGATGAGCAAAGACGAGAGGAGGCTAGAGTGGAGCATAAAGGCCAGCATGGAGTGTATAGGCTGAATGGCCTGTTTCTGTACTACATCCAATGTGGTCCATAGAGGTACCATGAAAATCTGTGAATGCACAGAAATCAAGTCAAGTCAAGAGAGTTTATTCTCATGTGTCCCAGATAGGACAATGAAATTCTTGCTTGCTGCAGCACAACATAATATTGTAGGCATAATACAGAACAGATAAGTGTGTCTATATACCATAGACCATAATATATAGACCACAATACACATAGACCATAATACACATAAAGTGCAATAGGCCGTTATAGTTCAGAGTTTGTTTGATGTTGTATTTAATAGCCTGATGGCTGTGGGGAAGAAGCTGTTCCTGAAACTGGATGTACCAGATTTCAGGCTTCTGTACCTTCTACCTGATGGCAACGAAGAGATGAGTGTGTGGCCAGGATGGTGTGGGTCCTTGATGATGTTGGCAGCCTTTTTGAGGCAGCGACTGCGATAGACCCCTTCGATGGTGGGGAGGTCAGAGCCGATGAGTCTCATAGTTCTGCCTCTTTCCTCCTTTAGACACTGTGTAACGTCCCTGATAGGTGTGAGATGAACGCCTCAATGAGTCGTGTTTTTCCGTCCTTGACCAAACACCCACACTGACTCCTGGGGAGAGGTCAGTCAATGTCTGAGCTTGTGAGGATGAGACGTAGCTTGGTTATGAAGGTTGAGAAATTATTGTTTTGTAGTGTTAGTGGGATTTGATATAGTCTGTAAGGGGGAATCCATTTTGTTTACCACCTTCTCAAGGGCATGGAGAGATGGACGAGGAAGGGTCCCAACCTGAAATGTCATCGAATTTTGAATGGTGCAGCACAGGAACAGGCCCTCGGCCCACAATATCTGTGCTGAACAATAGTGTTTAATTGTCATATGTACCAAATCGGGACAATTAAATTCTTACTTGCAGCAGCATAACAGGTTTGTAAACATAGTGGTCAATAGATAACATAATAAACACATTTTAAAAGTTCAATAAAAAAACAAAAAACAATATAGTGCAAAACAAAGCATAAGCCTGGTCCCAAGTGCAATTAAGACAGTTCGTAGGTCGAAATTTGGTGTGTGTTTGCAATGTTCAATAGCCTGATTGATGATTGTTTGGAAGAAGTTGTTCCTGAAACTGGAGGTCAGATTCCTAAACATTCTTCCCGATAGCAGGAATGAAATGAGATTGTGACCAGGGAGGTATGAGTCCTTGATGTTGCTTGGCTGCCTTTTGAGGCAGCCCCTCCTATAGATCCCTTTGATGGTGGGGAGGTCAGTACTCATGATGGACCGGGCAGTGTCCACTACTTTTTGTAAATTCCGTAGTTCCTAGGTGTTCCAGGCTGTGATGCAACCAGCCAATATCTTCTCTACCGTATACATGTAGAAGTGCACGACGTACCGAATCTTCTCAATCTTCGAAGGAAGTAGAGACACTGAAGGCCTTTCTTTATGACTGCCTCAATGTGCAGGGTCCAGGATGAATCTTCAGGGGCATGCACTCCCAGGAACTTGAAGTTGTTAACTCCACCAACGAGCCTGAAGACAATTGTAAATGAAGACAATCTCCACTGTCTGCACATGATCCACATCCCTCCATTTACATGATCCGCATCCATGTGCCTATCAAAAAGCCTCTTAAATTATTTTAACAGCCTCCATCACCCCCTCTGGCAGTGTGTTCCAGGCACCCACCGCCCTCTGTGTAACCAAACATGCCCCGCACATCTCCATTAAACTTTACTCCTCGCAACATAAGCTATGCCCTCTAGTCTTTGATATTTAGACAATAGACAATAGACAATAGACAATAGGTGCAGGAGTAGGCCATTCGGCCCTTCGAGCCATGGCTGATCATCCCCAATCAGTACCCCGTTCCTGCCTTCAAGACATACCGACATACCAAGACATTTACAGCCCAGGTTAAAGGATCTGACTGTCTACCGTGATTTTATATATTTCTATCAGGTCTCCCCTCAGCCCATGTCACTCCAATGAAAACAAGCAATGTATTTTGTCCATTACCTCCATGATACTGCCTGATCTGCTGAGTTCCTCCAGCACATTGATTTTTACTCTCAACTCCAGCATCTGCAGTCTCTTGTGTGTCCAAGAACATCCGTTGTTTTCCCCAGCTCAATGCCTGGTTAGCTTGTGGTTACTGACTGTCTTAATTTAGTTTATTCATCAAATGACAAATTGACAATTTTATATATAACCGGTTAAAGGAGAAGGAAAGGCACACAAGCACAAGACACACCCACGATGCACACACACATACGCACACAAGCACAACACATATATTTGATATGTACATGTAGACATGCACACATGCAACATTCACAAACACACACTATCTATCTATTTGATTGCATATACATAATCTGCACACAACATGCAAACACACTCACAGAAACACATATATCACTACACATGTTCACATAGCCACACATATATAAACATACACATTTAAACACCCATACCCACACTCTCACAGGGGATAGATAATTAGCTACATTTTTAATTAATTGTTTGTCTCCCACATCAGGGTAGATCTCCATATCAATGAAGTGAGCATCACACTAGCCTTTGGATGTCCACACCTCAGGGGGCAGATGTTTTATAGTAACTTACAGATGCTGGGCGCTGTTGGAGGGGCCAGAAAATATTGTCCATCCCTTATTGACCTTCAGGTTCAAGAACAGTTTCAGTCCAGCAACTAGCAGGCTCTTGAACACTGCACAACACTAACCTCAGCAACTGTGATCTTTTACAGACTGTGACTTTGGTTGCACTACAGACTATGACAGTCACCTAGTTTCATGGTTATTAATTGAGTGTATTTTGATTTTTTAAATATTTATCTGAGTCTCATGTTTTAACTCCAACATGGACTTTAACCTGAGATTTGAGCTTTGGGTAAGGGAACAGCACCCAGACAAACTGCAGCGACAGCAAGACTCGAAGGGCGGGGAGATTAAAGAAAGCAGGAGTGTAGACCATCTGCTTGTCTGAAGAAGAGTCCTGACCCGAAATGTTGCCTTTCCATGTTTTCCTGATGCTGCTTGAAATGAGAGTGTGGCCAGAGTGGTGTTGATATTGGCTGCCTTTTTGAGGCAACGCCTCCTATAGATTCCTTCGATAGTGGGGAGGTCAGTATCTATGAGAGACTGGGCAGTGTCTTCATCAACCCTCACTTACAGCGCTGTAATGTATTGGGACGTTTCGCGATGAAAGGTGCTATATAAATGAAAGTTATTGGTATTCAATGCAAATGCTGTCAGATTTGGGCCTGTTCCACTTAGGCAACTGCAGGAGACTATGCAGTCGCCACATGGCCACCACATGTTCGCAGATGGTTGCCGGGGAGTCGCCTTCATGGTTGTGAGGAGTTCCCGCATTCTGGGAACTACTCGCGGCCCCATTATGGTCGCCGCAAATTTTTCAACGTGTTGAAAAATTAGCGGTGACTAGAATGAAGCCGCCACATAAGGGAGCGAGAATTCTGTTGCCCTAGGTGGGTTGCCAGGAGGTCCTAGTGGGTTGACAGGAGGTCTAAGGTTCTTGTAGGTTGTAGCTGGTGCTGACCAGTGAATTTCATTGGCTCAGTGGGGAAAAAAACGTAAGCAGTAGTTTTCAGAACCAAGGATAACCGACCGGTAATGTTAAATGTCCGCCGAGCTTCACAGCCGTGTATCTCAAGCTTCTTAAAAGTTGTCTGGCTTCTTAAAAGTTATCTCCACTCCTTCTCCCTCTTACTCCCCCCTTCTCCCCCCACTTCCCCCCTCTCCCCCCCCCTCTTTTAAAGGACTTACCGTACACTAACCGTCATAATTAGCACCAACCTTCCTGTTCATCGCGGTGTGTGTCTGTGTCACCTTGGCTTTGCACCGTATGAATTTCACTCAGACAGAGCTTCCCCCCCCGCTTGCCCTATCCCCCGGCTGCATAACGGGCTGGTGAAGGAAGCAATGTGTTTGTGTTTGCGTGTGTTTTCCACTCTGACAGTCGCCGCTCCAGTTGCCGGTTTTTCAGGCGACTGCCGGCAACTTGACAGTCGCCGGCAGTCGCCTGAAAAATCGCCTGTGGGACAGGCCCATTAGCCTTTGGGAGTCCACTGTTAACAATACATCCACTAGATGGCACCTTTTACTAACAAATGCCTGATCTAGAAGCCCGCTCTGCCTGTGGTCCACTATATCCAGTTCAACTGGAGCTGTGTGAGAGATTCCATCAGCTCCCAGAATTGATCTCTGCATTCTGTATTCTGCATTAGGATTTCTGCTGAGCACCTCTTCTCGGTCTCCGCAGTTTGGGTCAGTACAATCACAAAAGAAGCTCATCAATGCCTGCACTTCCTGCGAAAATTGAGGAGATTCGTTATTTCAACGAAAACTCTGTCGAATGTCTAGTGGGCCGAGGAGATGGCAGAGTTTAATTTGGATAAATATAAGATGTTGCATTTTGGGAAGTCATACCAGGGCAGGACCTTCACAGTGAATGGATGGGCCCTGGGGAATGTTGGAGAGCAGAGCGATATTGGAGTACAGGCACATAGTTCCCTGAAAGTGGTGTCACAGGTAGCTAGGGTGGTGAAGAAGACTTCTGGCATGCTGCCTTCATCAGTCAGGGAACCGAGTATAGAAGATGGGACGTTATGTTACAATTGTATAAGACATTGATGAGACCGCACTTGGAGTATTGTGTTCAGTTTTGAACACCCTTGTTATAGGAAAGATTACATAAAGCTGGAAAGTGTGCAGAGAAGATTTACAAGGATGTTGCCAGGACTAGAGGTCCTAAGCTACAGGAAGAGGTTGAGTAGTCTTGTAGAATATATGTAAGTTGTCAGTCTGAGTGTGCAGGAAGGAACTGCAGATGCTGGTTTACACCGAATGGTTTACACAAAATGCTGGAGTAACTCAGCGGGTCAGGCAACATCTTTAGAGAACATAAATGGCGAAGTTTTGGGTTGTCCGAAGAGGGGTTTCGACCCGAAATGTCACCTATTCCTTTTCTCTTGACCTGCTGAGTTACTCCAGCATTTTGTGTCTATCTTCTTGTCAGTCTGAGTGTTGCCTGAGTCTATGTGCCTGTGATGCTGCTACAAACAAGATTTTCATTGCACCTGTACCTCACCGCATTTGTGGAGAGATTAAAGAAACCGGAAATCCAGAGCACGAATCTGAAGACGGATTATGACCCAAAACTTCACCTATCCATGTTCTCCAGGGATGCTGCCTGACCCACTTACACAATACACACACTTGTATGTGACAATAAACTTGACTTGACGTGACTTGAATGGTGAAACAGGATCAAGAAGCTGAATGGCCTGCCCAATATTCTTCCTTGCTTTGGATTTTGGGCACCTAAATTCTGACAGGCCTTGAGTTTTATGACCAGGGTGGATCAAAGTGCTTGATTATCTCCCACTCCATATGAACTCACCAGGTTCACTGGGACATGTACTGTACTACTGCCAAATGTGAAATAACAGTTTGTTTGGGTGTTGATATGAGTAACATCCAACAGTCCAAAAAATCTACTGGTTATCCTGAAGATACCGGATTATTTGAGTTTTATTGATAGCATTATTTAGGCAGGCAGTGCAGAGGCTGTAGTACACTGGAGGCCCAGCAGAGGTCGGTATTGGCCTACCTCCCTGAAGAGAATAATGTTCATAAGAAGAATCTAGGAACTGCAGATGGTTTACAAAAAAAGACATAAAGTGCTGGAGTAACTCAGCGGGTCATGCAGCATCTCTGCAGATCAGACCCAAAGATGAAGGGTCCCAACCTGAAAAGTCACCTATCCATTTTCTCCAAAGATGCTGCCTGACCCACTGAGTTACTCCAGCACTTTGTGACAACATTCATAAGAACATCTTCACCAGAAGAACTGCAGCGGTTCAAGAAGGCAGCTTACCTCCACCTTCTCAAGGGCAATAAGAATGGGCAATAAATGCCAGTGACATGCAGATTACCAATGTAGACGGAGATGTGCAGGCCAGGTTTTTTACACTGAGAACGATGAGTGACTGGTATGCACTGTCAGAGGTGGTGGTGGAGGCAGATACGATAGTGGCTTTTAAAGTCTTCTAGATAGATCTCTCCCTCTCTTTCCCCCTTTCTATTACTTTCTCTTTCACTATCTTTCCATCACCCTCCCTCTCCCTCTCACTTGTTTTCTCTCTCTCTCTCTTTTTTTTCTTAATCTATCTTTCTTTCTCTAAGAATATTTTCTCTGTGCTCTGCTATTATAATTGAGTCTAGTGAAGGGGAAGAATCCAAATTGCTCATTGATTTTTTAGATATTCCCCACAATTCTGATTGTAACAAGGCAGGTGAAACAAAATGGACTTCCCAGAAAATCCCTTGGGCCTCAACTGAATGGCAGCTTGTTTTTACATCGGACTAATTTCTGAACGGCAGTTTAAGTTTTGTTTCATTCATTTCTTGCATATGGGTATTAGCAGCAAGGCCAACATTTATAGCCCATTCCTAATTGCCCTTTGAGAAGGTGGTGGAGAGCTGCCTTTGTGAACTGCTGCAGTCCTTCTGGTGAAGGTGCTCCCACCAGAGGGAATGTGTAGGAAGGAACTGCAGATGCTGGTTAAAACCAAAGATAGAGACAAAAAGCTGGAGTAACTCAGCGGGACAGGCAGCATCTCTGGAGATAAGGGATGAATGACGTTTCCAAAATGTCACCCATTGCTTCTCTCCAGAGATGCTGCCTGTCCCGCTGAGTTACTCCAGTGTTTGTGTCCTTTGTTTGTGTCTATCTTCCCACCAGAGGGAGTTGGGGAGGGAGTTCTGGGATTTAGACCCAGTGACCATGCATGAATGCATTATATTTCCAAATTGGGATAATGTATTTTAATTTAGTTTATTGTCATGTGAACTGTTTATTATCATAGTGAAAAGCTTTTTTTTGCGTGCTTACCAGTCAGCGGAACGACAATACATGATTACAATTGAGCCGTCCATATAGATACATGATAAAAGGAATAACGTTTAGTGCAAGACAAAATCCAGTAAAGTCCCATTAAAGATAGTCCAGTAGATGGTATAACCATATAACCATATAACCATATAACCATTACAGCACGGAAACAGGCCATCTCGGCCCTTCAAGTCCGTGCCGAACACTTTTTTATTATTATATATTTTTTAAAATAAATACTTCCCCCTAGTCCCATCTACCTGCACTCAGACCATAACCCTCCATTCCTTTCCCGTCCATATACCCATCCAATCTATTTTTAAAGGATAAAATCGAACCTGCCACCACCACTTCCACTGGAAGCTCATTCCACACAGCTACCACTCTCGGAGTAAAGAAGTTCCCCCTAATGTTACCCTTAAACTTCTGTCCCTTAATTCTCAAGTCATGTCCCCTTGTTTGAATCTTCCCTACTCTCAATGGAAAAAGCTTATCCACGTCAACTCTGTCTAACCCGCTCATAATTTAAAAAACCTCTATCAAGTCCCCTCTTAACCTTCTGCGCTCCAATGGTAGGTCAGGACCACTCTCTGGATGTTGGTAGAGTAGTGCTGAGCTACTATCTCGGGTATGGTCTGGAGGGGGACCTGCAGCTGGTGGTGTCCTCTATAACTGCTGCCCTGGGTGGAAGAGGCGGTGGGTTTGAGAGGGACTCTCAGACTGGCCCACTGTGGTGGAAGGAATGAAGGTGTAATGTTATCGATGGGGTGCCAGTCAAGTGGACTGATTTGTCCGGAGGGCATCAAGTGGTTTAACAGCTTTTTGGGGCTGCACTCACTCAGATACGTGGAGAGTGTTCCATCGCACTCCTGACGTGTGCCTTACAGATGCTAGAAACGCCTCCGTGCGTTAACAGGATACCCAGCCTATGACCTCTCTTGTACCACTGTATCTATGCGGCCGGTTCAGTTGAGTTTCTTGAGCAAAACACAAAATGCTGGAGGAACTCAGCGGGTCAGGCAGCATGTGTGATGGGAATGGACAGACAATGTTTCTTTAGACCCTATGTCCCGGCGGAAAAGTCATCTATCCATGTTCTCCAGAGATGCTGAGTTACTCCAGCACTTTATGTCCTTTAGGGAAAGAGAGACAATCCACTGAGGGTCAACAAGGCAAAAGGGAAGGACAGAATAAGGAGAGATGGAGACACAGAGAACTGCAGATGCTGGAATCTTGAACAAAATAGAAAGTGTTGGAGGAACTCAGCAGGTCAGGCAGCATCTGTGGGGGGAATGGACAGACTATGCTTTGGGTCGGGACCCTTCTTCACATATGGAGTAAGGGGGAGGAGAAAGCTGGAAAAGAGAGGTGGGAGAGGGACAAAGTCTGGCAAGTGATAGGTGGATACAGGTGAGGGGGTGGGGTTGTGATTGGCAGATGTGTGCAGTAAGTGACAAAGGCTGGAGGTGAAAAGGAGACAATAGGGTCTCGTAAGGAGAGAAGAGGAGGAGTGAAATTAAAGCTGGAGGGAGGAATATGAGTGGGATAGTGGAGAAGGGAAAGAGGAGGATAAAAGGGAATGGAGTGGGAGATGAGCGTACAGAGGAGGGGAAAGGAACAGGGTGTCTGGACTGATGGGAGAAATGTGTGCACATGGGTGAGGTGGGAGCTGGGAAAAGAGAGAGGGTATTGGGAGGATATTTCCTTGAAATTGGAGAATTTTATGTTCATACTGTTGGGTTGTAAACTACCCAAACAGAATAGGAGGTGCTATTCATCCACTTTGCGTGTGGCCTCACTCTGGTAATGGAGGAGGCCAAGGAGTGGCCCAAGGTGGGTGTAGGAATGGGAAGGGGAGTTAAAACAGTTAGCAAGAAAGGATAGTTGAGTGTGTATATTGATGGTGAGGTTCACCAATGGTAATGGGATTAATGACAAGGGGGGGGTTCGAGATGGCTATTACCAGGCTCTCCTGCGGCACAATACCATGCCACCTCTCAGCCCATGCCTGCATGTTGTCTGGGTCGTTGCATGCAGACCTGATCTGCAAGGATGGGGCGGGGGAGTAGAGCTGATAAGAGCCAGCAAAGTTGACTTGGGCCAGATGGCTTCCTAGAGTCAGAGAGTTATAGAGCTGTTATAACACAGAAACAGGCCCTTCGTTCCACCTTGTCCAAGCCGACTAAGTGGCATGTGGGTTTGACCTATTTTTGTTCAGACTGTATTTGGAGTATTGCATGCAGTTCTGGTCACCCCAATTACAGGAAGAATGTGGAGGCTTTTCAGAGGATGCAAAGCAGCTTTACCAGAATGGTGCCGGATTAGCGGATATTAGCTTTAAAGAGAGGATGGACAATCTTAAATTGTTTTCTCTGGAGCGCCGGAGATTTGAGGGGAGACCTGATAGAAGTATATAAAATCATGAGATTTTATGAGGGTTGACAGAACCATTTCCCCCATAGTTTTTAAGATGAAAATGGGAAACTTTAAACGGGACGTGCCGGTCAAGTTTTTTACACCGTGGGTGGCGGGTGCCAGGAACGCACTGCGAGGGGTGGTGGAGGCAGATACGATAGTGGTTTTTAAGAGACTTTTAGATAGGCACATAGATATGCAGGGAATTGAAGGATATGGATCAGGTTCAGGCAGATGAAATAAGTTTATCTTGGGTTTATATTGTGGGCCGAAGAGCCCATGTTCTGTGTTCTATTTGCCTGTATTTGGCCCATATCCCTCTAAACTCTCCTAGCCATATATCTATTCAAATCTATATTACTAAAACTCTCATCTTGACCACTTCCAGTTTTGCTTTCTTTTTTTTAAATTTGCGCAAAAACGGTAACCTATATCGCAAGGATTATTCCACTTATTCACCGTTCTCCTCTGCTCCAAGCACACCAAGTTTTGTTCCGATCGGTGAAATATTAGAAAAGTTATGGTTTTAAAAATCGTGAGATCAGCAGATTGGTCTTCTCGCCTGTCAGTCACCATTGAAGTTAACGCCTCTTCCAGCACCCATGGAGAATAAATCCCCGGAGCCGGGGCTGAGTCCGTGAGGAGGTTTTTAAGATGAACCGGAAGCCTCTGAGTGAAGTTGGAGTTGGACTGGGAGCTGCTGCATCAGGCCGAAAGCTGCAGGTGCGGGGTGAGCAGAGTGTGGGGTGTGTCTGCTGCGACCACCCTCCCCTTCCCCCCCACCCCCCTTCCCCCTCCCCCCCACCCCCCCCTCCCCCTCCCCCCCCCACCCCCCTTCCCCCACCACCCCCTTCCCCCCACCCCCTTCCCTCCCTCCCCCACCCCCCCCTCCCCCATCCCCTTCCCCCTCCCCATCCCCTTCCCTCACCCCCTCCCCCACCCCCCCTTCCCCACCCCCTATCCCCCTCCCCCACCCCCTTCCCCCCCTCCCCCACCCCCTCCCCCTCCCCCATCCCCTTCCCTCCCCATCCCCTTCCCTCACCCCCTCCCCCACCCCCTTCCCCACCCCCTATCCCCCACCCCCACTTCCACCACCCCCTTCCCCACACCCCCTTCATCCACACCCCTTCCCCCACACCCCCCCCTTCACCCACACCCCTTCCCCACCCCCTTTCCCCCACCCCCCTCCCCACACCACCCTTCCCCACCCCCCTTTTCCACACACCCTCTTCCCCACCCCCCCTCTCCCCCATCCCCCCTCTCCCCCACCCCCCCCTCCCCCTCACCTCCTCTCCCACCCCCACACCCCCCACCGCTCTCCCCCCCCAACTCCACCCCCCTGCCCACACACACCCCCACACCCGTCTTCCCCTCCCACATGAAGAGGAAGAGGGGGGGGAGTGCTGGGGGATGAGGGGAAATGAGCCGCGCCTGTGCAGTTAGGGCTATGGGTGAGTGGTGGAATATTGCTTTGGGGGAACGGGTTGCGTTGGGGGAATGGGTGAGTGGTGGAATATTGCGTTGTGGAATGGGTTGCGTTGGGGGGGGGGGAACCAAGGCCTCCCGTGTGACTGGGACCCAACGGGTCCACTTAGTCTAGTATCTTTTAAAAGTCTTAATTGTATCCGCTTCTCTAGCTTCCTCTGACAGATACAGACTACCCTCTGAGTGAAAAACGTTGCCCCTGAGTCCCTCTTAAATCTCTCCCCTCTCACCTTAAACTTGTGCTCTCATTTTTGAAACCTGTGTCAATCTGGGATTTGATAAACCTCCCCACTGAGGAATTATGAAAAAAATATTTTAAATTAAATGAAATGGAAATCATTAAAAACCACAACAAGAAGTAAAATGGGAGAGGCATCATTAAGCTCAAACTATTTGTAAATCCTTCATGTAAATCTCTGATAGTGATCTGTGCCTTTGCAAGAACAAGTACTCAAAGTGGAGCCCTGGGGCTAAACGTGACCTTTTGCAATCTCCATGGCGCTTATACAACTCCGTCTTGGTTCCAGATGTCTGGCTCGGCTGGACCGTCCCAGTTCTCCATTTGTACCTCACCCTACCCACACCCACATCCCCACCCCAGCGCCCTGCTCCTCTCTGCTGGTCAAGTAGTCCAGGGCAGCCAAGATGTAGAAGGCCACAGTACAGTCAGAATGTGCTCTATGTCCAAAACCCCCCATCACACGCTCTACTCTGCCCAGCCCAAGCACCCCACGTCTTAAACTTGTAGAGAGAAAGGGGGGGGTGGGGTTGTGAGAGGGAGAGAGGGAGAAGGGGAGAGAGGGACAGAGATGGAGACAGGGTGAGCAAAGAGAGAGAGGTAGGAGAGAGAATATGAGAGAAAATGAAACAGCATGAAAGAGTGAGAGAGAAAAAGAACGAGAGCAAAAGAGAGAGATAATAAGAGAATGAGAGAGTGAGAGAAAATGGAGAGGGAAAAAGAGGATAACAGAGCAAGAGGGAGAATGAAATAGAGAGAGAGAGAAGGAGAGTATTTTGGGGTGGCTCATATTCAGGTATTGTCTGCTTTAAGGACCTGTCCCACTTAGGCGAATTTTTAGGCAACTATGGCGACAGTCATTGTCGCAGCATGACGCCGGAAATGTACCCACCAAACGACAATGTCCACAACAAGCTACCACCTAATCGACGTCAAGCTACGACAAGCTAATTCAACCGGCAACACGATTCCTCACGACTTGGGACGTCCACCTACGACCACACCTACGACAATCTTTGACCACACAGATGACAACCTACGACACCCGAAGTCAACCTACCTCCACAAGCAACAAGCTACGACGGTACAATAGACAATAGACAATAGGTGCAGGAGTAGGCCATTCGGCCCTTTGAGCCAACACCGCCATTCAATGTGACCATGGCTGATCATCAACAATCAGTACCCCATTCCTGCCTTCTCCCCATATCCCCTGACTCTGCCATCTTTAAGAACCCTATCTAGCTCTCTCTTGAAAGTATCCAGAGAACTGGCCTCCACCGCCCTCTGAGGCAGAGAATTCCACAGACTCACAACTCTCTGTGTGAAGAAGTGTTTCCTCGTCTCCGTTCTAAATGGCTTACCCCTTATTCTTAAACTGTGGCCCCTGGTTCTGGACTCCCCCAACATCGGGGACATGTTTCCTGCCTCTAGCGTGTCCAAGCCCTGAATAATATTATATGTTTCAAGACACTGTTGGCGACAAATGAAGACAACTAAATACTTATCTTGATGCCGGTTGACGTAGGATGATGTAGGTTGTTGCCAATGGAATTCACTAAGGTCATGACCCGGCGACAACCAACATCACCTGCCGTCATCCTGGCGACAACCTACGACAGCACGTACGACAGGAGAAGACAGGCAACGTCAGGCAACGTCAAGCCCACTGTCACCGAGAAGTTTTGAACATTTCAAAATCCAGCGGCGACAAGAATAAGTAACGACACTTGAGGAGATCGCTCACGACAACGTAAGGCGTCATCCCGTGTCACACCGCGACCATGTGGCGACAGCCTATTTTTCGGCTGTTGCCGAAAACATCGCCTAAGTGGGACAGGCCCTTCAACCACCCTAAGAAGATGAGCCAGCGGGGACAGAGGGTGTGCGCTGTCAGGTCTGATGTCCCCGCTGATCCTCAGCTGCCTCGCCGCGTCGTCCGTTGCCGTTTGTCTGTTTTATGTGAGGGCGTTCTCCCATTCCTTTGTCAATCAATAACACACTCTGTTCCTCAATCCTTTGGGTGACATGAATCTCACAATGTTCCAAATCACAACACAGTGTATAAAGACATTCTTGCATCTGAGTCCTCTACAAACCCCTGACATGGGAGTAAAACACAAAGTGGAGTAACTCAGCGGGTCAGGCAGCATCTGCGGAGAACATGGATAAGTGACGTTTCAGGTCCGGTACCCTCCCTCGGACCAAGAATTTAATTGTTCTGTTTTGGGACATATGACAATAAAACACTCTTGACATCCTTAACTCTTGACGCTCCACAGATGCTGCCAGACCCGCTGTGTTACTCCAGCACTTTGCATTTTACTCAGGATTCCAGCATCTGCAGTTCCTTCTGCCTCCATTCCCCTGCCAAAGGATATAGGTTCTCTTTATTTAACTGGAGATCTCTCGGTACTGCCCCCTCCCACAGTGTGACGCTCCCTGTGTACCAACACAGCTCTCTCTGTTCCCTCAGTCCGTGTTTCAGTGTAGAACACCCTCAGCTATGCCCCTTCGGCAGTGTAGCACCCTCCATGTTGGCACATTGTTTGTCTATGTATCTGGTGTGAAAGGTGAATCTATGAAAGGGGTTTGCAAATGGGCCACTTTGGCCATTAAAGGGTTAATCCGCACAGGTGATTCTTGCCAATCAACAGAGCTGAGAGCAGAATGGAACCCTCTGGCAGTACGATGTTGGGCATCACCAGGACCTGCCTTCATACCTGTCCATTATCTTTTAACAAGAACCAGTGATCAGGAAGAGGCCATTCAGCCCCTTCAGCTAGTCCTGTCATTCTGCCAGACCTGTTCCACGCACACTTGGCGTGTACTGCTCGCTCTGCTCACCCCTGGTAAACTCTGGTACTTTGGATGCTGAATATCTGTTAGCCATTAAAGGCGTGGTATGTGGAATGAATGGTGTAACTGCCTTTGACAAACCAATCACACCCTCAACTCCCCGCCTCAGACAGAGACGGCATTACCCTCGAAAAACTAAACACGACCAGAGCCTTGCTGGAAGTTTCACACACTGTTTTTGCACCCCCTCTTTACATATTGAAGCCACAGCTTATTAAAGTATTGTGACAGTTTAATCATTAATCTCTCTGCTTTCACATCCTAGTCAGGTTCATTTTTATCACAGTTCCCTTCATGTCATGGTGCCTTCCGGAGTGAAGCTCATGGTGACCACTGTGCCTCAGCTCTGGATATTATCTCGCTCTCCACCGACCCGCGGAAGCCTGCCTCACACCAAGGTGTCATTACCACATCAGGATAAGAGGAACGTACAAGCCCGTCCCCAGCCACAGTCTCAATCCTTCTGCAAACGGAATTTTACAAACCTCATCAGACACCGCAGCCTCGATATTATTAGAAGACAGAATACATCAATAAAGTGCGGCAAAACGGGCCGCAAATCGGTGGCAGGGGGCCAATGCAGCATCTACAGGCAGGACCGTAAAGTATGCTCCATGTTTGGAGCGTGCAAAACACGGTGACAGTTTAGGCTCATGAAGACAATTGTTCCACTATTGTTGCTGTGGGACCCACAAGTTGAAATGGGGTTCAGACCCCAACTCCAGAAATCACCAGAGTCAGGAGTGTTTAATTGTCAAATACCCTGGCACCGGAATACTGCAATTCTCACCTGCTGCAGCATTAGAGACACAATAAACGTAGCGATATAATAGGTAAATATGAAGGAGACACAAGAACGGCAGATGCTGGAACCTTGAGCAAAACATAAAGTGTTGGAGGAACTCAGCAGGTCAGGCAGCATCGGAGGGAAATGGGCAGATCCGTTTCGAGTCGGGATCCTCCTTCAGACTGATACCTTTTTTCAGACTTTGTAAGATAAATATATTGAATAAATTAATAGTTATACAAGGTATAATAATAGTTATACAACCCTTAGAGTCCAGGTATCATTCCAGTTAACCTACAATGATGCAAGCCAAAGTACGTAGTGCAACCTTATACAAAGTCTATAGCAATCGGTGCTGAGGTATGGTGTGGCTAGGGTTATGTAGTCTTCAAGTGCCTGCTGGTTCTTGAACCTTGAGGTCGCAGTTCTCAGCTCCTGTATCTTCTCTCTGATGGTCGCAAGACGAGAGCGTGGCCAGGGTCCTGTGGGTATTTGATGATTTTAGCTGCCTTCTTGAGCCAGCATTTCCCGGAGATCCTTCAATGGTGGGGAGATCAGTACCTGTGATGGGACCATCTGAATGCATCGTCAAAACTGACAACAAAGAACATGATGAGGCCATTAAGCCCTTGAATCTGGTCCATTGTGGCTGATGTGTGTCCTTATTCCAAAAACTGGAGAAAATTAGTTAAGACCAAAGTTAGACCCTTGAAGACTGAAAAAGGTGAATTTATTATGAACAAGGAAATGGCAGATGAGTTGAACAGGTACTTTGGATCCGTCTTCAATAAGGAGGACACAAACAATCTTCCTGATGTACTAGTGGCCAGAGGATCTGGGGTGATGGAGGAACTGAAGGAAATCCACATTAGGCAGGAAGTGGTGTTGGGTAGACTGATCGGACTGAAGACTGATAAATCCCCAGGGTCTGCATCCCAGGGTCCATAAGGAAGTGGCTCTAGGAATCGTGAACGCATTCGGGATCAGTTCCTGTGGATTGGAGGGTAGCTAATGTTATCCCACTTTTTAAGAAAGGCGGGAGAGTGAAAACAGGGTATTATAGACCAGTTAGCCTGACATCGCTGGTGGGAAGATGCTGGAGTCAATCATAAAAGATGAAATAGCGGCACATTTGGATAGCAGTAACAGGATCAGTCCGAGTCAGCTGGGATTTACGAAGGGGAAATCATGCTTGACTAATCTTCTGGAATTTTTGAGGATGTAACTAGGAAAATGGACAAGGAAGAGCGAGTGGATGTAGTGTACCTGGAGTTTCAGAAAGCATTTGATAAGGTCCCACAATGGGCAAAATTAGGGCATATGGTATTGGGGATAGAGTGCTGACATGGATAGAAAATTGGTTGGCAGACAGGAAACAAAGAGTAGGGATTAACGGGTCCCTTTCAGAATGGCAGACAGTGACTAGTGGGGTACCGCAAGGCTCTGTGCTGGGACCGCAGCTATTTACAATATATTATTAATGCTTTAGATGAAGGGATTCAAAGTAACATAAGCAAATTTGCAGATGACACAAAGCTGGGTGGCAGTGTGAACTGTGAGGAGGATGTTATGAGAATGCAGGGTGACTTGGAAAGGTTGGGTGAGTGGGCAATTGCATGGCAGATGCAGTTTAATGTGGATAAATGTGAGGTTATCCACTTTGGTAGCAAAAACAGGAAGGCAGATTATTATCTAAATGGTGTCAAGTTGGGAAAAGGGGAAGTACAACGGGATCTGCGGGGTCCTTGTTCATCAGTCAATGAAAGTAAGCATGCAGGTACAGCAGGCAGTGAAGAAAGCGAATGGCATGTTGGCCTTCACAACAGAGGAGTTGAGTATAGAAGCAAAGAGGTTCTTCTGCAGTTGTACAGGGCCCTAGTGAGACCACACCTGGAGTATTGTGTGCAGTTTTGGTCTCCAAATTTGAGGAAGGACATTCTTGCTATTGAGGGAGTGCTGCGTAGGTTAACAAGGTTAATTCCTGGGATGGCGGGACTGTCATATGCTGAGAGAATGGAGCGGCTGGGCTTGTATACTCTGGAATTTAGAAGGATGAGAGGTGATCTTATTGAAACATATAAGATTATTAAGGGTTTGGACACGCTAGAGGGAGGAAACATGTTCCCGATGTTGGGGGAATCCAGAACCAGGGGCCACAGTTTAAGAATAGGGGTAAGCCATTTAGAACAGAGATGAGGAAACACATTTTCACACAGAGAGTTGTGAGTGTGTGGAAATCTCTGCCTTAAAGGGTAGTGGAGGCCAGTTCTCTAGATACTTTCAAGAGAGAACTAGATAGGGCTCTTAAAGATAGTGGAGTCAGGGGATATGGGGAGAAGGCAGGAACGGGTACTGATTGTGGATGATCACATTGAATGGCGGTGCTGGCTTGAAGGGCCGAATGGCCTACTCCTGCACCTATTGTCTATTGTCTACTGTCCACCATTAGAAAAAAATCTACCAATCTAGGATTGAAATTAAACTCATTGTATAAGGATTATGGAAAGGAGCTTCAGGTGCCCTGCAAGGAACTGCAGATGTTGGTTTACAAAAGAAGACTCAGAATGCTGAAGTAGTTCAGCGGGTCAGGCAGCATCTCAGAAGGACATGGTTAGGTGATGTTTTGGGTTGGGACCCTTCTTCTGATTGATTGTGTGTGTGTGTGTGTGGGGGGGGGGGGGCGAGGAAAGAAAGGTGGAAGAGAGGAGGGGCAGGGCAAAGCCTAGCAGGTAACAGGCAGACACAGGCGTGGAGGGTTATTTGATAGGTATATGGTTGGACAAAGGCCAAAGTTGATAAGGCAAAAAAGGAAGGGCTGCGAATTGTGAAACTAGAGGAAGGAATGTAGGTGTGTGCAGATGTTTTTTCTGATCTTTAGTCCTGATTCTGGTTTCCACTAACGGAAGATCTCTCCGCCCACCCCGGTTCTACTTGGTATCTTGCATGAAACCACACCATGACCTTCTAAATTACAGGAAATCAAACCCTGCCTTTCGTAATAGCTCCTTATAAATTGACCTTAAGTGTCCCAGGTACCATTCTAGTTAACCCACGCTGTGTTTTCTTCCCTGGGTGTGCTAATCAGGAGTTTCTTCAGTGTTCCTGTTGTGGTCCCACCAAGGCTTTATATGACTGGAGCATCACCCCTCTCCTCTTCTACACTTCAGACCTCTGGATACAAAGACCAGCAATCTGAACAAGGATCCCGACCTGAAATGATGTCTGTCCATTCCCTCTGCAGATGCTGCCTAACACGTTGAGTTCCTTCAGCTCTTTGTATTTTATTCAAGATTCCAGCACCTCTCTTGTGTCCCCAACATCAAATCTGTCAGTTTCAGATTATCTTCTGCTTCTGATCTCTGGCCTTTTAATGCTCCGTGTACAAGGACACAGAAATGTAATTGCCTTGTCTTCTATTTGTGCACCATTTACAATGTGCTCTGTCCTGGTTCTCCCCCAAACTGTGAATTTCTTTAATTTAGTTTAATTTGTTGTCACATGTACCAATGTACAGTGAAAAGCTCTCTGTCGCTTGCTATCCTGCCCAGGGAAAGAGTATACATGATTACAATCGAGCAGTCCACAGTGTACAGATACAGCATAAAGGGAATTACATATGGTGCAAGATAAAGTGCAGTAAAGTCCGGTTAAAGATAGTCCAAGGGTCTGATAGTCCCATAACCTCAATATGCTTGCAGTGGAATCCCCTGGCCTCAGTTTCTCCACTGCTGTAACTTTATGTGTAGTTCATGAAAAGTAATCACCTCATGTTCAATTTTTATATTCACTCAAAATGTCAAGAGTCAAGAGTGATTAATTGTCATCTGCACCAGCAAAAGAACAATGATATTCTTATGCTGCAGCTAAACAGACCAACAAATGCAGTAATATGCAGCTAAATATATAATAGTAATACAATAAATTATTGGTACAATGGACCATAAAAGTGCAAAACCTAAGTCCCGTAGTGCAACCAAAGAACACAGTTCATAGAAGATCATAGTTGCTGAGGTTAGTGTTGTGCTGTGTTCGCGAGTCTGATGGTTGCTGGGAAGAAGCTGTTTTTGAAGAAACAAACAATTGTAGATGCTGGTTTATACCAAACTTAGACACAAAGCACTGGAGTAACTCAGCGGTCAGGCAGCATCTCTGAAGAAAGAGGATGGATGACGTTTCCTTCGAACCCTCCCAGGAGACAGGATGGGAGGAGGTGTAATCAAGGTAGCTGTGGGTGTAGATATCGGTGGTTAGTTTGTCTCTTAAGGTGGAGATAGAATGACGGACAAAGGACAGACAAGAACTGCTGAAGGACAATGAGTCCATTAACGCCCGATGGAAGGAGCACTTCCAGGAACTCCTCAACCGTGACAGCACAACTGAACAAGACATTACCCACCGCATCCCCCAGAGTACCATCAGAGAAGACATGGAAGAGCCTTCCGCTATGACAGAGGTTCAAGATGCCATCAAGAGCCTTAAGAACAAAAAGGCCACCCGGTCCAGATGGGATCCCAGCTGAGATCTTAAAGGAAGCTGGACCGGTACTCCTGTACCACATCCCCGCCGTATTCCTCAAGGTCTTGGAAAATGAAGAACTTCCCTCAGAACTCACGGATGCTCTAATAATGACCATTTCAAGAAGGGGGACAAGGTTGAATGTGGAAACTACAGGGGCATCTCGCTCCTGTCAACCACAGGCTAAGTCCTTGCTCGTGTCCTCGCAAACCGACTTCTACCACTGTCTGAGGAGGTATTCCCAGAATCACAGTGTGGCTTCCGCCGATCCAGAGGTACAGCTGACATGATATTCACAGCACGCCAACTCCAGGAAAAATGCCGTGAACAAAGGCAGCCTTGACAAAGGCTTTTGACTCGGTAGACCGCCCAGGCTCTTTGGAGCATACTATCAAGATACGGTTGCCACGACAAGTACATCAGAATATTGAGGCTTCTACATGATGGCATGTCAATCACAGTGCTCAGCAACTGCTGCTCTGAGTCCGAGCCCTTCACTGTGGAAACGGGGGTCAAACAGGGATGCATCATCGCACCCACCGTTTGTCGTCTTCATTGCTGCCATACTTCACTTCATTGGTGAAGAGCTGCCACAGGGGATCCCAATCCTCTACAGAACTGACGGTGGGCTCTTCAACCTTAATAGGTTGAAGGCCAAGAGCAAACTCAGTAACACTGCCATCATGGAGCTTCAGTACGCAGACGACTGCACCATTGCAGCACATTCCCCAGAGGACCTCCAGGGCATCTGAATGCCTTTGCCAAGGCATGTTGAGCCTTGGGCCTAGCCTTAAACATCAAGAAGACACAGGTCGTACACCAACCTCCACCCAACCAGCCATCTACCCAGCCCACTATAAAAGTGGACGACACCACTCTTGAAAATGTTGACATTACACCTAGAAGAGATAAGACTCCTCCTAGCAGGTAAACCAGATCACTTCCACCTGACGTGGTCTGCATTTATAGAATTATTACAAACATAGGGTGCAAAAGTACTTAAAAAAAAAAAAATTGAGGTCAGGTAAGGGGGGATGATAAGAGTTGGTATGTCCCATTTACGTAATGCTCATAAAAATATTTGTTTCTCTTTCCTCTTTCTCTCTCTCTCTTTCTTTCCTAGGGTCTATTTCTTAACTCTTTTTCTTTTGTTTTTAATTTTGCTCTTATAGGGTCTTCGTCCTTTTTTGTTGTCACATTTCCTACACTTTCACTTTTTCCTTCACTTTCTTCTTTCTTTCAATCTTTTCCTTTTCTAGTGTAAAAAATAAATGGAGTACATTAATTGTAAGAAGATATAAATGACGAGTACTAATGTATGTGGTTGTAATGTAATGTACTTCTAATAAATAAAAATTAAAAAAAAAAAAAAATTTAAAAAAAATGTTGACCACTTCCCCTATCTTGGCAGCATTCTTTCCTCAAAAGCTGACATCGACTCTGAGGTCAACCATCGCCTGAGTTGTGCCAGTGGAGCCTATGCCAGACTCAGGAAAAGAGTCTTTGAAGACCGAGACCTAAAGGCTCAAACAAAACTGCTGGTCTACAGAGCCGTTGTCCTCCCTACCCTGTTGTATGGAGCCGAGTCATCCGCATGTCCAACACACATCTCCCTGAACAGATCCTGTACTCACAACTAAAGGAAGGTCGGGGAGCCCCCGGCGGGCCAAAGAAACGCTTCAAGAACAACATCAAGAACAGTCTGAAGAAATTCCACATCACATCAAGCAACTGGGAGCACATTGCCCTGGACAGGCGCTCCTGGAGGAAATCCGTGCAGGAAGGAGCTGCACTTCATGAAACGGAACTACGCCGTGTCTCAGGGGCAAAGCGACAGCACCGTAAGGAGAGAGAGAAGGGGGCTCGACGACTACGAACCACCGGCTGTCTCCACTGCCCACTTTGCACCAAGGTGTGTGGATTGCGGATCGGCCTCTACACACATCTGCAGACCCACAAGTAGACAACCCTATGGAGAGGAGAGGACAGTCATACTCGTTTCGAGTGACCGCCATTGATGGTTGCTGTTTTTGAAGAAACAAAGAATTGCAGATGCTGGTTTATACCAAACTTAGACACAAAGCACTGGAGTAACTCAGCGGGTCAAGCAGCATCTCTGGAGAAAGAGAATGGGTGACGTTTTGTTAGAACCCTTCCAGGGCCCCTCCAGGCCTTCAACCCTCCTAGGATGGGAGGAGGTATAATCAAGTTAGCTGTGGGTATAGATATCAATGGTTAATTTGTCTCTTAAAGTAGAGATTTTAAAAATCTGGAAACGGAATAGATGTGTCAGAGATGGTCCAGGTGAATTTGAGGGAAGGCTGGAGGTTGATAGGAAAGCTGATGAAAAGGATGAGTTCTTCACGGAGCCAGGAGGCAGCACCCATGCAGATGTTAACATCATAGAAAAAGAGTTGGAAGAGGGTGCTGAGTGGGACTGGAACAAGGACTGTTCCACATAGCCAACAAAGAATGTCATAGCTGGAACTCAACGAGTGGCCATGTCTACATCTGCGATTTGTAGAAATCATGGAGCCGTTAGTTTTTTTGTCTAGCTGGCTAGATGTAACAGGTGGTGTACCACAGGGCGAGGTGCTGACACTTAGACAGGTAACGCATAGAAGGATACGGACCTAATGCAGGCAAATGGGGTGAATGTAAATGGGCAAAAAAGGTCAGCCCGGTCATGGTGGGCCAAAGGGCCCGTCTCTATGCTGCACAACTCTAAAGAAACTCCAGTTTCATGATGTAGTTACGGTGGAACAGTGGCTCAGCAGTAGAGTTGCTGCCTTACAGCGCAAGAGACCCGGGTTTGTTCCTGTCTATGGGTACTGACTGAATGGAGTTTGTATGTTCTCCTTCTGACCACGTGGATTTTCTCTGGGTGCTCCAGTTTCCTCCCATTTTCCAAAGACGTACAGGTTTGTAGGTTAATTGGCTTTGGTAAGTTGTAGAATTGTACCTAGTGTGCGTAGGTTAGTGTACGTGGTGATCGATGGTCGGCGCAGGCTCAGTGAGCCGAAGGGCCTGTTTTGGCTCTGTATCTCTAAAGTAAAGTCTAAAAATAGAGACATAGACACAAGGAACTGCAGAAGCTGGTTTACAAAAAAAGACACACTGCTGGAGTAACAGTGGGTCAGGTAGTATCTCTGGAAAACGTGAATAGACGATGTTTTGGATCGGGTCTCTTCTTCAGAGTCAGACTGGGTTGGGATGCCTGCCAACTATGTGGCTACGCTAATCCTGTCGCAAAGTGTAGAAGGAAAAAGGAGATACAAGGAACTGCAAATGCTGCTTTACAAAAAAATGATTAAAAGTGCTGGAATAACTCAGTGGGTCAGGCAGCATCTCTGGAGAACATTCCAGGTCAGGACCCTTCTTCAGACTACTCACCTATCCATGTTCTCCAGACATGCTGCCTGACCCACTATTACTCCAGCACTGAGCTGACCAAAGGAAGTGGTTGAGGCAGGTAGAATAACAACATTTAAGAGGCATTTGCACAGGTAAAGCCACAGAGTGCTGGTGAAAATCAGCGTGTCAGGCAGATCCCTGGAGAACATGGATAGGTGATGTTTTGGGTCGAGACCCTTCAAGATGCAGTGTGCCGTTGCATTTGACAGTGTTGTCAGTAATCACTGTTAACCTGATTGGAAATCAGTGGGTCAATCTTCAGGTGTTGTTGAGGAAAGCAACAAGCAGATACTGGGTGGTTTCCTGCCTGCAACAGTCTGCAGCAATGCTGTGCTTTGGTAACATCTCTGCAGGCCAATTATCTCCATCTTCTCACTGCTGTTGGCACATCCCCTGTGCTGTTGGAGATATGGGTTTCTTATCTCCCGTGCAGGGTCGCCCGCTTTCGCGAGCTGGGCTTACAAAGCGTACATGACACCGCGATCTCAGAACAGACAATTAAATCTTAATCAGCACCTGTTGAGCAGAGGATGTAAATGTTCTGATGTAAAAAGAACAGGGCCTTCAGCCCACAATGTCCGTGCCGAACATACAACAAAGAATTTAGAACAGTACAGCACAAGAACAGGCTCTTTGGCCCACAATGTCTGTGCCAAACATGGTGCCAAGATCAACACTTATCTGCCTGCACATGATCCATATCCTTCCATTCCCTGCATATCCATGCGCTTATCTAAAAGTCTCTGAACCACCATTATCGTGTTTGCCTCCACCACCACCCCTGGCAGCGTCTTGCAGCCACCCATCATCATCTGTGTAAAAAAACTTACCCAGCATCTCCTTTAATCTTTTCCCTTACCTGATACCTATGGCCTCTAGTCTAGTTTAGTTTAGTTTAGAGATACAACGTGGAAACAGGCCCTTCGGCCCACCGAGTCCACACCGACCAGCGATCACCCATTCATACTAGTTCAATCCTATACCCAAGGGGCAATTTACAGAACCTATAAACCTGCACATCTTTGGAGTGTGAGAGAAGGGGGTAGGGTTCTGAAGTCGGGTTCTGATCCGAAACATCATCTATTCTTTTTCACCAGAGATGCTGCCTGACCTGCTGATTTACTCCAACATTTTGTGTCTATCAAGAGGCAAGAGTGTTTAATTCTTATGTGTACCGTCAACAGAACAATGAAATTCATATTTGCTCCAGTTTAACAGACCCGTAAACACAATAACACAGATAAATATAGTAATCAATTAATAATCAGTAATCATAATTGGTAACTATACAAGTGCAAAACTGAAGTCCGTAGTGCAACCAAAGACACAGTCCACAGAAGATCACAGTTGCTGAGGTTAGTGTTGTGTAGTGTTCAAGAGCCTGATGGGAAGAAGCTTGTTCTTGAACCTGAAGTTCATGGTTTTCAGGCTCCTGTACCTTCTTCCTGATGGTTGGAGCAAAATGAGATTGGGTCAGGGTGGTGTGGGTCTTTGATGATTTTCAATGGTTCACTGGTATTTATTGTTACATGTACCTAGATACTGTAACATTCTTTATTATGCGTTCAATTCAGTAAAATATTACCATGCATAAGTACAAGTGCAACAATTGTAGTGTAAGAATAGATTACACTGAGGTACAAAAAGAGTCACCGTGCTTTTAGCAATATCTTATATCCGTCAACTAGGTGCCTTTTTGAGGCAGCACCTCCTATAGATCCCTTCAATGGTGGGGTGTGATGGACTGGGCAGTGTCCAAAACTCTCTAGTCTTCTTCGTTCCTAGGTGTTCGAGTTAACGAACAAGGCCACGATGCAACTCTACCATACCATGTGTGCTCTCTACCATACACCTGTAGTAGGTCGATAGAGTTTGTCGACATACCAAATCTTCTCAATTTTGTCAGGAAGTAATGGTGTTTAGGAGATTACTTTGAGATTGCATCGATGTGCTGGGTCCAGGACAGACCTTCAGAGATATGCATATCCAGGATTTTGCAGCCATTGACTCTCTCCACCTCCTTCCCAACAATGAAGATAGGTTCATGGATCCCTGTCTATTTTGAGGGGTATTAAGTGCTGGACTCAACCAGTGGTGGCCACAGCCTCTGAATGATTAAAATAAAGATCTGTAGAAGCTTAGTTGTGCCTCTAACAATGCTTCCTAAGCCGCTGATTGGCTTAGAGGTGTTTTGGGAAGTGCTCATTTCTGAAGCCAAGCTACAGAAATGATAGTTCCTTCTATCAGCACTAGGGGGCGGCATCTTACAACGAATGACGAGGCACTGCCTTGCTCAATGGTCAACAGACACCGTGCCTATTTCAAACCACCAGTTTAAAAAAAAACACAGAGTGCTGGAGCTACTCAGCAGGACAGGCAGCATCTCTGGAGAACATGGATAGATGTCAAGAGACATCCATGTCCTCCAGAGATGCTGCCTGACCTGCTTAATTACTCCAGCATTTTGTGTTTTTTGCACAAATAACAAGAGGACTTTGCTAGCTGCATTCTCGACGTAGTACATCCGTCACATGACTGCTGATAAATGTAAAAAAAACTTTTTTCCATCAGGCTATCTGGACTACACTTCTTCCCACATCTGCTTCCTGTAAGGACTCCATCCCCTACTCCCAATTCCTCCGTCTACGCCGCATCTGCACTCAGGATGAGGTGTCTCACACCAGGGCATCGGAGATGTCCTCGTTCTTCAGGGAACGGGGGTTCCCCTCTTCTACCATAGATGAGGCTCTCACCAGGGTCTCTTCTATACCCCATGACTCCGCTCTCACTCCCCATCTGCCCCACTCGTAACAAGGGCAGAGTCCCCCTTGTCCTCACCTTCCACCCTACTAGCCGTCACATACAACAAATAATCCTCCGACATTTTCGCCACCTCCAACGTGATCCCACCACTTGCCACTTCTTCCCATCTCCTCCCCTGTCTGCTTTCCGCAGAGACCGCTCCCTCCGTAACTCCCTGGTCAATTTGTCCCTTCCCACCCGAACCACCCCCTCTCCGGGTACTTTCCCTTGCAACCACAGGAAATGCTACACTTGTCGCTTTACCTCCCCCCTTGAGTCCATTCAAGGACCCAAGCAGTCTTTCCAGGTGTGGCAGAGGTTCACCTGCACCTCCTCCAACCTCATCTATTACATCCGCTGCTCTAGATATCAGTTGCTCTACATCGGTGAGACCAATCGCAGGCTTGGCGATCGCTTCGTCGGACACCTCCGCTCGGTTCGCAATAACCAACCTGACCTCCCGGTGGCTCAGCACTTCAACTCCCCCCTCCCATTCCGAATCCAACCTTTCTGTCTTGGGCCTCCTCCATGGCCAGAGTGAGGACCATCGTAAATTGGAGGAGCAGCACCTCATATTTCGCTTGGGCAGTTTGCACCCCAGTGGTATGAACATTGACTTGTCTAATTTCAGGTAGTCCTTACTTTCTCCTCCCCTTCTCAGCTCTCCCTCAGCCCTCTGGCTCCACCTCTTCCTTTCTTCCTCCCACCCCCCCACCCTCACATCAGTCTGAAACGTTGCCTATTTCCTTCGCTCCATAGATGCTGCCTCACCCGCTGAGTTTCTCCAGCACTTTTGTCTACCTTTCTTCCTTCAAAGCATCTTTGTTGTTCAGATGGTTCAACTTTAAACATTTTACGAGAATGCTGAGAGGTATTAGCTATAAGGAGACGTTGGACAAACTTAAATTGTTTTATCTGGAGTGTCGGAGGCTGATGGTAGATGTGATAGAAGTGTATGAAATTATGAGAGCCATAGATAGGGTAGACAGTCAGAATCTTTTTTCAAAGGTGGAAATGTCAAAGACAAAGATGGGAATGTCAAAGGGCACAGCTTTAAGGTCAGCGGGGATAGATTTAAAGGAGATGTGACTGGCAAGTTTTACAGAGAGTGATGGGTGCCTGGAATGCACTGCCAAGGGTGGTATTGGAAGCAGATACAATAGTGGTGTTTATGATACTTTTATATAGGTACAGGGATATGTAGGGAATGGAGGGATATGAAGCACGTTCAGGCAGAGGAGATTAGTTTAACCTGGCATCATGTTCGGCACGGACATTGTGGGCCGAAGGGCCTGTTCCTGTGTTCTATGTGTGAAGTGTTCTATGTTCTTACTTTCCAACCAATGGAATACTGTTCAAAGTGCGGTCATTGTTGTTGCAGTGAAATGTTTAGGGAACTTTCTGACCTTTCACCTCCTGATGATTCATCTCAGCAGGGGTTCCAAGAACAGTGCGGGGGGGGGGGTCGGGGGGTGGGGGGTGGGTTGGTGAGGCACTCTCTTATTTTTCAATGTTTTTTATATTTATATTTAGACAGATTCCACTCGACACTGGGGTCACAGTTAGAGTCACCAACAGCCAAAGCTTCTCGGATGAAATGGAAAACAAGCTATAAAGAGGGCAGTGGTGCCTGTGTTAACTCTAACATGCCCGTCCCCAAGCATGGCCTGTGGTACACAGCAGGATAACTGTTATATAAGGAACTGTAGATGCTTGTTTACAAAAGACACAAAGTGCTGGACTAACTCAGCAGGTCAGGCAGCATCACTGGAGAACATGGATAGGTGACATTTTGGACCGGGACCCTTCTTCAGACTGACTGTAGGTGAGAGGGGGGAAGAAGAAAGCTAGAAGAGGGGGGAGGCAGGACAAAGCATGGCAGGTAATAGGTGGACACAGGCAAGGCGGGGAGGATTTGATAGATGGTTGAAACAAAGGTCAGAGAACAAAGGGCCTCTTCCCTCCCTTCCTGCAACTTTCCTCCCTCAAGCTTCACAATTTGCAATCAAACACCTTCGCTTTTATCTCCATTCCAACCATCTGCCTATCAAAACCCCCGGCTTTGTCCTGCTTCTCCCCTCTTCCAGCTGACCTTCCTCAAACCACTATACCTCGATGTGCAGGTGACGTTTTAGGTGGAGATCTTTCTTCAGACTCTTCTTCGGGCATTAATCCGGCACTTGGTATAAAGGTTGTTACTGGGGTAGCAGCAAGAGTTGTGGTTTTACCCAGAGGAGGGTATCAAGAACCAGAGTAAAGACATAAAATACTGGAGTAACTCAGTGGGTCAGGTAGCATCACTGGAGAACATGGATAGGTGATGTTTTGGGCAGCAAGCCTTCTTCAGACTCAAGAACCAGATGACATCGGTTTGAGGTGAGAAGGGAAAGATTTAATAGGAACCTGAGAGGCACACAGAGCGTGGTGTGTATATGGAACGAGCTGCCATGGGAGGCAGTTGAGGCAGGTACCATAACACCTTTTAAAAGACATTTTACCCGTGCTGTATGACTCTATTCATGACACCCAGGAACAATGAAGATTGCAAAAAGTGGTGAACATAGTCCATCACGAGTACTGACCTCCCCACCATCGAAGGGATCTACATGAGACCCTGCCTCAAAATCGCAGCCAGCATCATCAGAGACCCATACCACTCTGGCCACACACTCATTTCATTCCTGCCATCGGGAAGAAGGTCTAGAGGCCTAAAAACTGTAACGTCCAGGTTCAGGAGCAGCTTCTTGCCAAAAAACATCAGGCTATTAAGCACTGCAACCTTCAACCAAGCTCCGAACTACATAGACTTGGGGGCATTATTTTTGTCTTTGCACTATTATTGTTTGTTTTTTAGATACTGAACTTATTTTTTGTTGTTTATTATTCCGTTTACAGAACGCTGCGTTTACATATTGTGCTGCTGCAAGTAAGAATTTCATTGTTCTGGGAACAAGAGTTAGCTATTAAAATTTCAAAGGAAAGTTGGAATGAATACTTATTAAATGTGCATAAATGCTCGATTAATGTAAGACACACTTTAATACAATTTAAAATTTTACATAGATTATATTATTCGAAAACTAAAATTCATAAAATTTTCCCAAATGTATCATCTATTTGTGATAAATGTCAATCCCAAGAAGCTACTATAACGCACTCATTCGTTTCTTGTACAAAAATTCAAAAATTTTGGAATGGAATTTTTGAAATCTTTACAAAGTTATTTAAAACAAGACTGATACCCAAAGCAGAATGGATTATCTTCGGTATAACAGAAGATGGTCCAGAATTAAATGTGTTTCAAAAGAAACTAATGGACTATGGGTTAATAACTGGAAAAAAGCTAATTCTAAAATTTTGGAAGAAGGCTTCAATACCAACTATAAATATGTGGATTTCAAATATGTTTGAAACATTACACCTAGAAGAGATAAGACTCCTCCTAGCAGGTAAACCAGATCATTTCCACCTGACGTGGTCTGTATTTATAGAATTATTACAAACATAAGGTGCAAAAGTACTTTAAAAAAAAAAAAATTGAGGTCAGGTAAGGGGGGATGATAGTTGAAGAGTTGGTATGTCCATTTTGCGTAATGCTCATAAAAATATTTGTTTCTCTCTTTTTCCTCTTTCTCTCTTTCTTTTTTTCTTAGGGTCTATTTCTTAACTCTTTTTCTTTTGTTTTTAATTTTGCTCTTATAGGGTCTTTGTCCTTTTTTGTTGTCACATTTCCTACACTTCCACTTTTTCCTTCACTGTCTTCTTTCTTTCAATCTTTTCCTTTTCTAGTGTAAAAAATAAATGGAGTACATTAATTGTAAGAAGATATAAATGACAAGTACTAATGTATGTGGTTGTAATGTAATGTACTTCTAATAAAATACAAATAAAAAAATAAAAAAAAGAATTTCATTGTTCTGTTTCGGGACATATTAGACTTTACTTTAGAGTTTAGAGATACAACGCGGAAACAGACCCTTCGGCCCACCAAGTCTGCTCCGACCAGTGATCACCCCGTACGCTAACACTATCCTACACACTAGGAACAATTTACAATTTTACTGAAGCCAATTAACCTACAACTTGTACATCTTTGGAGCGAGGGTGAAAACCAGTGCACCCGGTGAAAACCCACGCAGTCACAGGAAGAATGTATAAACTCTGTACAGACAGGATGGAACCCGGGTCTCCGGCAATGTAAGGCAGCAACTTACTGCTGTGCCACTGTGTCGCCTCATATGACATATGACAATAAAACACTCGTGACTCTTAACTCTTGACATAAGCTTGGAGTTCCAGAGTCACACAGCACAGAAAGCATTGTTGGAAAAGCTAGTGGCATGAATCTTATATGCCAAATATCAGCCCATGCCTGAATGTTGTCCGCATCCAGCTACATGCAGTCATTGGCTGAGGAGTTTAGACTTTAGAGATACAGCGTGGAAACAGGGCATTTGGCCGACTGAGTCCACGTCGACCAGCAATCACCCCATATTGCGTCCCTGAATTGAGAGCAGTTTATCTCAAAAAGGCGGACAACATTAGCAAATACCCACATCACCCTGGCCACGCTCTCATCTTGCTGCTACCTTCGGGAAGAATGTACAGGAGGTTGAAAACTGTCACCTCCAGGTTCAAGAACAGTTCTTCCCAGCAACAGAGATGTAATGCTGAGACTATAAGGCGCTAATCAGATCGCATTTGAAGTACTGTGGGCAAATTTGGGCCCCATATCTGAGGAAGGATGTGTTGGTTCTGGAGAGGGTCCAGAGGAGGTTTACAAGAATGATTCCAGGAATGAGAGGGTTAGCATATGATGAGCGTTTGACAGCACTGGGCCTCTACTCGCTGGAGTTTAGAAGGTTGAGGGAGGACCTCATTGAAACTTACCGAATAATGAAAGGCATAGATAGAGTGGATGTGGAAAGGATATTTCCACTGGTGGGAGAGTCTAGGACCAGAGGTCGTAGCCTCAGAATTAATGGGCGCTCTTTTAGAAAGGAGGTGAGGAGGAGCTTCTTTACTCATAGGGTAGTTAATCCGTGAAACTCTGCCACAGATGGCTGTGGTGGCCGTCAATGGATATTTTTAAGGCAGAGATAGACAAATTCTTGATTATAATGGGTGTCAAGGGTTATGGGGAGAAGGCAGGAAAATGGGATTAGGAGCCAGAGATCAGGGGAGAATGGTGGAGTAGACTCGATGGGCTGAATGACCTAATTCTACTCCTATAACTTGTGAACTT
This sequence comes from Malacoraja senta, assembly GCA_038087875.1. Taxonomy (NCBI): domain Eukaryota; kingdom Metazoa; phylum Chordata; class Chondrichthyes; order Rajiformes; family Rajidae; genus Malacoraja; species Malacoraja senta. The sequence goes on along the minus strand of CM075980.1, from coordinate 60,662,286 downwards.
GTCAACCATCAGGCTCATTAACACTACACAACACTAACCTCAGCAACTATGATCTTAGAGTCGTAGAGTCATACAGGTCCTTTGCTCCAACTCGTCCATGCCAACCAAGATGCCCCAACTAAGCTGGTCCCATTTCCCTGTGTTTGGCCCATTTACTTCTGAACCTTTCCTATCCATGTAGGTGTATTGAGAAATACAACTTGGAATTCCAGTTAAATGTAGAACATTAACACTCTCCCAGTTGGGGACTTGAACCCTGGTTTTCCTCAAGGGAGACTCACCACTATACTAACAAGGAGCCAAATGGACTTTGTTCTTGGTTGTTCTATGGACTCCATTTTTGCAATATTAAGGTTTTTAAATGTATTCTATTATTGTATATTTATATGCATATTATTGTGTTAATAGGCCTGTTAAGCTGCAGCAATATGAATGTCATAGTCCCAAAAAGAGTGCAAGGGAAAAAATGCAGATGAATGGATAGATTGGCCATTGCCTGTTGAACAGCAAGCTTGGGGCAACAAAGTGTTAAATGACTGGATTGATTTGATTTCATTTGATTGATTTGATTTTTACTTTATTAATCCCCTTATTCAGGGGAAATTCAGATGTCCTTGCAGCACACTAATAAAAATACAACATAGCATTAAAGAAGTTTAACATTAAAGTTGAGGTTCAATTGCTTGGGTCTACTGTTAGGCTTCAGTACTTCAGCGAACTGTGAGAGAAAAAGAACTTTAAATGTTAGAACTGGGCAGCAGATACAAAAGCTTGAAAGCACCTACCACCAGATTCATGAACAGCTTCTTTCCCCCCTGTTATCAGACTATGGAACGGTCCACCCAAAAACTCGGATGCAATCCCAAATTTCCAACCTACCTCATTGTGGACCCTACACATTTTTTCAATCTGCACTTTCTCTATGACTGTAACACTATAACACTGTAACACCATATTCTACATTCCGGTATTTTTCTCCGTTGTACTTGTGTACGAGTTGATCGTACTCAAGTACAGTATGATTTCACTGGATAGCACACTGTAACTTGGCACAGGTTTAGATTTAGCTTTATTATTGTCAAGTGTGCTAAGGTACAGTGAAAAGCTTAGTTTTGCATGCTATCCAAACAGATCAGATAATACTACGCATAAAAACAATCGTCAAACTCAAGTACAATAGGTAGAGCAGAGGAGAAGATACAGAGTGTAGAATATAGTTCTCAACATTGTAGCGTACCAGTTCCATAGACAAGTCCAATGTCCACGCTGGGATAGAGGTGAATCGAACTGTACCTTAGCTTTTGGAAGGACCCGTTCAGAAGCCTGATAACAGAGGGGAAGAAGCTGTTCCTGAGACATGTGACAATAATAGAGCAATAGCAAAATATAGAGTTAAATCACTTAGTGTCATTGTGCTAATTGGTTCTATGTGGGGTTAGTGTTAAGCAGGTAATTGCAGAGGTAGTGTTTAATGGTTCAGTGTTGGGATGGTGTTAAGCGTTTCATTGTCAGGTTAGAGTTAAAAGGCACAGTGTGGTTTAGGGTTATATAGCTAATTTGGTAGTTTAGGTTAATCAGCTCAGTGTAACATTCAAGTTAAAAGTGCCATTGGGGTTAGGGGTGAAATGCTTTATGTTGGGATTAATACTCCAAGTTGATTTAAAAAGACAAAAGAACTCAAATTTGGGTTCACTCTGCACCTGGGGCTAAATCAGGAGCGAAATATGAAATTGGGTGATGATTAATTGAGCAAAAGCCAAGAATTAACTAAAACAATTGTTGGTCTGCTAAAACATGGGCCTCAGATTAAACCGGGTAGGGGCATGGGATTAAATTAACATTAAATTAGCTAAGCGGAGGGTTCAACATAAAGGGCCTGAGCTGCCACTTTGTAGGAGTCCCAGGGGTTTGAGTGATTCAGTGCTCAGGATGTAAACACTGAGCAGCAAATTGAAACTTAAAACATGATCTGTGAACAGCTCAGAGATTCCCCTCGGCACACGAGCAACATTAGAGGCAGCCACTGCTTTCCCTCATTTAGAGTCAGCTGGAGTCAAAAGCCCAGCTGCAGAAGAGAGAGAGAGAAAGAGAAAAATATACGGCAAACAATGACACGGGCCCTGACTGCAGGAAACATTCCCCACAGCACCTGCTTCCTGTCCCGCCACTTATTTGCTCCCCTGACACCATCTGTGAGGTGCCCCCTTTTCACAATCGTGATGGTAACTGGTCAGAGGCAGAAAACAATTCAACAATGACTAATTGTTCTTTGAAGCTGCTGCTTTGAGCAGCGAGAGAGAGAAAGAGACAGGGAAACTCATCAAAACTAAAAAGAAAAGAACATAGAAGACAGAATATCGATCATACAACAGTACAGCACAGGGACGGGCCCTTCGGCCTACAATGTCATTGCCGAACATGATGCCAAGTTAAACCGAAACTTTACCCGTCCTTTTTCTCCAGAGATGCTGCCTGACCCGCTGAGTTACTCCAGCACTTTGTGTCTATCTTCAAACTGAAACACCGCCTATCCATATCCTTCAAAGATGCTTCCTATGCCTTGGTAAAAGCCTCTTAAATGCCACTATCGGACCTGGCTTCACCACTACCCCTGGCAGCACGTTCCAAGCAGCCACCACCATCTGTGTTCAAAAGACGATTTGCCCCGCATCCTTGTCACTCTCACCTTAAAGCTGTGCTCTCTAGTCTTTGACATTTCCACCCTGGGAAAAAGGGTGTCTATCCTATCTATGCCAGATTAATCTTTGCAAAGATTGATTTGTGTTCCCCTGAAGCTGGGCAGGAATGGGCAACCACCATATCTCTGTGCCGAGGATGGGGTAGGGTATTCAAAGCACACTCTGGAGGTCTGAATCCAAAATTAAAAAATTGGCTCCCCCGTTCAGTACGGAGAGATTGCCGTCTGTGGCAGTCATAAAGTGATAGAATTATACGACATCGAACCAGGGCTTTCACTCATCCATGCCAAACAAGTTGCCTAACTGAGCTAGTCCCACTTACTTGTGCCTGGCCCATATCTCTCCAAACCTTTCCTATCCATGTACTTGTCCAAGTTTCCTTTAAATGCTGTAATTGTACCCACCTCCACCACTTCCTCTGCCAGCTGTTTCCCTCTCTATATGAAAATGTTGCCCCTCAGCTCCCTTTTAAATCTTTCCCCTTACATGTCTTCTAGTTTTAAATTCTGTGGCTGTTTGTGGTTTGTAGGTTAGTTGGCTTCGGTAAATTGCCCCTAATGTGTAGGATGTGAAAGTGGGATAACATAGAACTAGTGCATGGGCGATCGATGATCGGCGCGGTCTCAGTGGACTGAAGGGCCTGTTTCAATGGTGTATCTCTAAACTAAACTAAACTAAACTAAACTGAACCGAACTAAACTAATCTCATGGGATCCAGTGCAAGCGAGCCAACTATTGTGGGTATACAATTGGCTTGACAGTAGGAGAGGGGGGCGGGGGGGGGGGGTGGTGGTAGAGGGTTGGTTTTTAGGCTGGACGTCTAACAAGTGGTACGCCACAGGGATTAGTGCTGGGTCCACTGTTGTTCATTATTTATATTAACAATTTGGATGAGACAGTAGGTGGCATGATTACATTTGATAGTAGAGTGAACTGAGGGGGGGTCAGCTACAAGAGGGGAAAAGCAGGACAAAGCCTGGGGTTGGAGCCGAGATAAGAGCAGGTGTGAGGCAGGATCGAAGAGTTTGAATTGTGAAGCCAGAGAAAGGAAATTTGCAAGAGTAGAGCGGAGAGGCCTTTGTTCTCTGGCCTTTGTTTCAACCATCTGCCTATCAACCCCCCCCCCCCCCCCCGCTCCCCCATTCCCTCACCTGTGTCCATCTATTACCTGCCGCGCTTTATCCTGCCTCCCCCCTCTTCTAGCTTTCTTCTCACCCCCCACCCCCCACAATCAATCTGAAGAAGAGTCCCAACCCAAAATATCACCTAACCATGTTCTCCGGAGATGCTTCCCAACCCACTGAGTTACTCCTTTGTGTTCCTTTGTGTAAACCAGCATCTACAGTTCCTTGTTTCTGCATGGGAATGTTTAAAAACAATCAGACATGTACATGGATAGGACAGGTTTAGAGCGATATGGGCCAAACGCAGGCAGGTGAGACTAGTGTAGATGGGATGTGTTGGTCGGTGTGGGCAAATTGGGCCGAAGGGCCTGGTGCCACGCTCTATGATTCTAAGACTATGATTGTAAGATCCAGGGCACAGTGATCATACACAACCACAGGCTAACTCCTCCCGCAGCAGAGGAAACGAGATATCAAACTCCAGGGATAATTTTACAATGTCGCTATGTTAAGAAACAGATAATATTGAAATCTAAATTACGTCAGGGTTGGGTTTTCCAGGATCTGTTATGTGTGGGAGTTGGAGAATTTTGAACATAGGGATCCCATTTACTGCAGGGATTCAGGCTCTTTGATCCATCGATGTTGAGGCTCTGAGCCATGAGCAGCATGGCCACGGTGCCTTGGCAGGAGTTGTCCATTAGTGGAGAGGGTTTTATTGCTCTGCTCGGCTTGATGTTCCTGGGCCACGGCAAGGTCAGTCTGCAGACCCACCAATCCAACCTTCGTAAGAGCTGCCAGGAAACGAGTGCCCTGCAGGTCCCTCACCTCTGCCCCTTGCCGAGTTCCCATTGTTTCCTCTAGCATCAGACAGGCTTCCTGGAGAATTTCCTCCTCCTGCACAGGGATCAAAAGGATGGGACAAAATGCGGAATCATTTAGAACGTGAAACCCTTCGGCCCTCGATATCTGTGCCGAACTTGATGCAAAGTTAAACTAATATCCTCTGCCTGCACGTGATACATATCCCTCCATTCTCTGCACATGGTGTCATACAGCAACGAATCAGGCCCTTCGGCGTAACTGGTCCATGCACACTCAGATGCCACAGATGCTAGTCCCATTTGCCTGCATTTGGCCCATATTCCTCTAAATCTTTACACTCCCTGTACCTAACCAAAAGCCCTTAAACGCCACTGTAGTATCTGCCTTCACCATCATCCCTGACAGAGCATTCCAGGCACCCACCACTGTGTGTCTGTACATGTGACAATAATAAACCAGCAACTTTCCATGCCTCAGTTCAGGCCAAGATCCCACTTGTGTGCCTCTCTCACCATCTTCTGCCCTCTTCAAAGATCTTAAATCTGTACCGTTTCTCCCTATCCTTACTGATAAAAAGTGAGAGGTGAAAAGGAGAAAAAGTATCGTTCTGCTTGTCATTTCACTCCTCCTCTTCTCTCCTTATCTGAAACCCTTCTGTCTCCGTTTCACCTCCAGCCTTTCTCACCTCACCCATCTGTCAATCAACCCCCTCACATCTATCCACCTATCACTTGCCAGACTTTGTCCCACCCCCAGTTCTCTTTGCTAGCTTTCTCTCCCCCACTGCATCAGTCCGAAAAAGGGTCCAACCTGAAATGTTGTCTGTCCATTCCCTCCACACATGCTGCCTGATCCGCTGAGTTCCTCCAGCAGTTTGCGTTTTGCTCAGGATTCCAGCATTTGGAGTTTCTTAGTGTCTTGTTACAATTCAAAAGGTCTTGCTAGCTCTAGTTAGTCAATTCTAGCTCCACCAAGTATCTGACAACTATTCTGAAGTTTGGATTAGTAGATCTTAGGGCTGAAAGACCTTGGGCAAGATGGTCAATTGAGAAGGTGTTGAGCCCACGATCTTATTGAATGGTGGAACAAGTGCAAGGGGTTGAATGGCCTTTTCCTGCTCCTTTCTAAATTCTGAACATTCACACTCCTCCAAGGCAGTTTTGAGTAACTTTATGCCTAAACAGGGGGTCCTGATCTGAAACGGCACCTATCCATTCAATGTTAGAAGAAAGGATCCCAACACGAAATGTCGTCCATCCATTGAATTAGTCTGAAGGGTCCTGATGTGAAACGTCGCCTATCCATTGAATCAGTGAGAAGAACGGTCCCTCCCCAAAACGTCACTTATCCATTGAATCAATTAGAAGAAAGGTCCTGATCTGAAACGTTGCCTAATATTGCATCAGTCAGAGGAAGGGTCCCAACACGAAACGTCACCTATCCATTGAATGTCAGAAGAAGGGTCCCGACCTGAAACATCGTTTGATAATTCACTCCACAGACGCTGCCTGTCCTGCTCATTTCCTCCAGCACTTTACTCAAGATTCCAGCATCTACAGATCCTTGTGTTCTCCTATATGCTTTTGATGCTGTTTGGGGGATCGGCTTGACTAAGGGGCCTGTGGAGACCTCGACCCATGGTCTTCATTGTGATGATGCCCTGAGAGGTCCCAACACCCCCCACCCACACGAGGAGAGACCCCCCCCCCCAGTCAATGAGGCCAGCTCCCCCTCCCCACGGCCCCACAGCTCCGTACTGAAGCCTTGGCCTCGATATTCTGTTTTACCGCTGCGTCACCCTATGTTCCAGATGTGACTCATCACCACGCCTGGTCCTCTGTTGGGCTGGGAATCCCAGCAGAAACTACCCACAAGGGCCCAACTTCCTGCAGAAATTCCAAGATCCCTTAAAGTTCTCCACAGATAATCTGTGTGTGTACTGTTTGTGTGAGAGAGAGCGGGAGAGTGTGTGTGTGGGTGGGTGTGTGGCGAGAGTATGTGTGTGAGAGGGAGTGTACGTGAGAGAGGTGTGTGTGAGGAGAGTGTGTGTGTGAGAGTGTGTGTGATGTATGCGTGAGAGTGTGTGTGTGAGAGTATGTGTGATGTATGCGTGAGAGAGTGTGTGTGTGAGAGTGTGTGTGATGTATGCGTGAGAGAGTGTGTGTGAGAGTGTGTGTGATGTATGTGTGAGAGAGTGTGTGTGTGAGAGTGTGTGTGATGTATGCGTGAGAGAGTGGGTGTGTGAGAGTGTGTGTGATGTATGCGTGAGAGAGTGTGTGTGAGAGTGTGTGTGTGTGAGAGTGTGTGTGATGTATGTGTGTGAGAGTGTGTGTGAGAGAGAGTGTGTGTGAGAGTGTGTGTGATGTATGCGTGAGAGAGTGTGTGTAGTGAGAGTGTGGTGATGTATGTGTGAGAGAGTGTGTGTGTGAGAGTGTGTGTGATGTATGCGTGAGAGTGTGTGTGTGAGAGTGTGTGTGATGTATGCGTGAGAGAGTGTGTGTGTGAGAGTGTGTGTGATGTATGCGTGAGAGTGTGTGGTGATGTATGCGTGAGAGAGTGTGTGTGTGAGAGTGTGTGTGATGTATGTGTGAGAGAGTGTGTGTGTGAGTGTGTGTGTGTAGTGTGAGAGAGTGTGTGTGCGTGAGATGTGTGTGTGTGTGTGATGTATGCGTGAGAGTGTGTGTGAGTGATGTGTGAGATGTGTGTGTGAGAGTGTGTGTGATGTATGCGTGAGAGTGTGTGTGATGTATGCGTGAGAGAGTGTGTGTGATGTATGCGTGAGAGTGTGTGTGATGTATGCGTGAGAGAGTGTGTGTGAGAGTGTGGTGTGTGATGTATGCGTGAGAGTGTGTGTGATGTTGCGTGAGATGTGTTGTGAGAGTGTGTGTGATGTATGCGTGAGAGTGTGTGTGATTATGTGTGAGAGTGTGTGTGATGTGTGAGAGTGTGTGTGAGAGTGTGTGAGAGTGTGTGTGATGTATCGTGAGAGAGTGTGTGTGTGTGTGTGTGTGTGAGAGTGGTGAGAGTGTGTGTGAGATATGTGTGAGAGTGTGTGGTGAGAGTGTGTGATGTAGTGAGTGTGGTGTGAGTAGTGTGTGTGAGGGTGTGTGTGTGAGAGTGTGTGTGGTGAGAGGGTGGGTGAGAGTGGGTGTGTGTGAGATGGTGGTGAGGGTGTGTGTGGAGAGGTGTGTGGGGGGGGGTGTGGGGGGGGGGGAGGGGTGTGTGAGTGTGTGTGTGAGGTGGGTGTGGGTGGAGGTGTGTGGAGTGTGTGTGTGAGAGTGTGTGTGAGAGTGTGTGTGAGAGTGTGTGTGTGTGTGAGATGGTGTGAGAGTGTGTGTGTGAGAGTGTGTGTGAGAGTGTGTGATGTATGTGTGAGAGAGTGTGTGTGAGAGTATGTGTGAGAGTGTGTGTGAGAGTGTGTGTGTCTGTGAGAGTGTGTGTGAGAGTGTGTGTGTGAGAGTGTGTGTGAGAGTGTGTGTGAGAGTGTGTGTGAGAGTGTGTGTGAGAGTGTGTGTGAGTGTGTGTGAGAGTGTGTGTGAGAGTGTGTGTGAGAGTGTGTGTGAGAGTGTGTGTGTGTGTGAGAGTGTGTGTGAGAGTGTGTGTGTGAGAGTGTGTGTGAGAGTGTGTGAGAGTGTGTGTGAGAGAGTGTGTGTGTGTGAGAGTGTGTGTGTGTGTGAGAGTGTGTGTGTGTGTGAGAGTGTGTGTGTGTGTGAGAGTGTGTGTGTGAGAGTGTGTGTGAGTGTGTGTGATGTATGTGTGAGAGAGTGTGTGTGAGAGTATGTGTGAGAGTGTGTGTGAGAGTGTGTGTGTGTGTGAGAGTGTGTGTGAGAGTGTGTGTGTGAGAGTGTGTGTGAGAGTGTGTGTGAGAGTGTGTGTGAGAGTGTGTGTGAGAGAGTGTGTGTGAGAGTGTGTGTGAGAGTGTGTGTGAGAGTGTGTGTGTGTGTGAGAGTGTGTGTGAGAGTGTGTGTGTGAGAGTGTGTGTGAGAGTGTGTGATGTATGTGTGAGAGGTGTGTGTGAGAGTATGTGTGAGAGTGTGTGTGAGAGTGTGTGTGTGTGTGAGAGTGTGTGTGAGAGTGTGTGTGTGAGAGTGTGTGTGAGAGTGTGTGTGAGAGTGTGTGTGAGAGTGTGTGTGAGAGTGTGTGTGAGAGTGTGTGTGAGAGTGTGTGTGAGAGTGTGTGTGAGAGTGTGTGTGAGAGTATGTGTGAGAGTGTGTGTGAGAGTGTGTGTGAGAGTGTGTGTGAGAGTATGTGTGAGTGTGTGTGTGAGAGTATGTGTGAGTGTGTGTGTGAGAGTGTGTGTGAGAGTGTGTGTGAGAGTGTGTGTGAGAGTATGTGTGATGTATGCGTGAGAGAGTGTGTGTGAGAGTGTGTGTGAGAGTGTGTGTGAGAGTATGTGTGAGTGTGTGTGTGAGAGTATGTGTGAGTGTGTGTGTGAGAGTGTGTGTGAGAGTGTGTGTGAGAGTATGTGTGAGTGTGTGTGTGAGAGTATGTGTGAGTGTGTGTGTGAGAGTGTGTGTGAGAGTGTGTGTGAGAGTGTGTGTGAGAGTGTGTGTGAGAGTGTGTGTGAGAGTGTGTGTGAGAGTGTGTGTGAGAGTGGTGTGAGAGTGTGTGTGAGAGTGTGTGTGAGAGTATGTGTGATGTATGCGTGAGAGAGTGTGTGTGAGAGTGTGTGTGAGAGTGTGTGTGAGAGTATGTGTGATGTATGCGTGAGAGAGTGTGTGTGATGTAGCGTGAGAGAGTGTGTGTGAGAGTGTGTGTGAGAGTGTGTGTGAGAGTGTGTGTGATGTATGTGTGAGAGAGTGTGTGTGATGTAT
>CM075980.1:60645324-60647824 GCA_038087875.1 Malacoraja senta | reverse complement strand
TCCATGTAGCTGTCCAAGTGTCTTTTAAATGTTGCTGTAGTACCTGCCTCGACTACCTCCTCTGGCAGCTGGTTGCATACACCCACCACCCTCTGTGTGCAACCCCCCCCCCCCCTCAGGTTCGTATTAAAACTTTCCCCTCTCACCTTAAACATATATCCTCTGGTTCTTGATTCCCCTACCCTGGGCAAGAGACCCTGTGCATTCACCCTATCAATTTCCCTCATGATTTCATACACAAAGAGAGGCACTTCAAGGGGGTCTCCAAGGAACGTAGTGTCTGGCTCTAAGGCTGCACAGAAATGCAATGTAGTTTTGTTTTGCCCCTGTGGTATCCACCTCTTGTATCAAGCAATCATACCTGTTTTAATTGTACACTGCTCCGTGTCACACGGGTCAGAGTTTGCAAATCACTTAGCATTCAAAGTCCTCATTGTGTTTGAGACTCAGAGGGAAATTCTCCAGGCAACATACATGCCAACTGTGAACAGATCCCCAGTGGCTGCCGTAGGGCAGGTTTCACCATAAACGCAGCCTGAATTATATTTCTTGTTTTAAATAAATATATAGTTCCTTTGTTTTGTGACACACACCCTTCTCTCTGGCAACGCATGAATCGAGTTGGCGCCACCTCTTGAGTCAGAGTCTCTCTCCATCACTGAGCGGCGATTAGATAAACTGGGCCATTTCTCTCCGCGCCGTTTGAACGCACGACAGGGGCTGAGGTGGACTGATTGCGGTCAGTGAGCCGGCGAGGGACCGAGCTCTCCGCCTCCATGCGCCCCACGGCCGCGCCGCTAGATGGTAGTCGCTCTCCGCGAATGGCCCCATCACACCCAGGGTGCAGGAGATTGAGTGGATTGAGTGCGGATGTCGAGGGAGAGGCGGGGCAGTTGTTGTTATGCCACCTGACTGGATGGCACATCACCTCAGATGGAGTTTACATTAGTGATTCTGTTCCCCTGCATTTTACTAAAGCAGTAAATGTATATATGCACACATTATTACATACACTCTCTCTCTCTCTGGCGCACACACACACTATCGCACACACTTTATCACACACACTATCATACATTCTCCCACACACTATCTCATACACACACACACACCTAATCTCACACACAATATCATATATACACTCTCAGACGCACTCTATCACACACACACACACACCTACACTATCACAAACACATTCTCAAACACACATTGACACGCACATTATCATACACTCTCAAATAGACACGATCTCTCACACACTCTTACACACACCCTCTCAAACACACGCACAGTCTCTCACACTGACACATATTCTCACTCTCACACACACACAGATGCATTTAGGTCTCCACACATTCAAGAAAGGAAATGAACCTGTCCATTCCCTCTCCAGATGCTGCCTGACTGGCTGAGTTCCTCCAGCATTTTGTGTTTTGTTCAGGATTCCATCGTCTGCAGTTCCTTGTTTCTCCTCCTCTGTCGGTGTCATTGCAACAAGGATCCTTTTCAATCATCTCTTCCCCTCACTGCTCCCAGAAACACTGTGCAGATTACACCCACCATGAGGTACAATGGAGAGGCTTTGGAGCCCCAGAGATCCAGCACAGAAACAGGCCCTTCGGCCCACCCAGACCGTGCCAATCATCAATCATCCATTTATATCAATCTTACCCAAGTCCCATTTCTTCATTTTCCCCACATTCCCGCCAACTCCCCCCAAATTCTACCCCTCACACACACAATGGAGGGGGGGGGGGGGTTAACCAATTAACCCACACATCTTTGGGACAGGAAACAGGAGCAGCCGGGGAAAACCCATACTCTCACATGGGAGAACGTGCAAACTCCACTCGGACAGTGCCAAAGGTCGAGATTGAACCTGGATCTTTGGAATTGGGCTGCAGTTGGTCCATCACCTATACATTCATGACAGAGTAACCTATACATTCAAGACAGAGTAACCTATACATTCATGACAGAGTAACCTATACATTCACGACAGAGTAACCTATACATTCATGACAGAGTAACCTATACATTCATGACAGAGTAACCTATGCATTCATGACAGAGTAACCTATACATTCATGACAGAGTAACCTATACATTCATGACAGAGTAACCTATACATTCATGACAGAGTAACCTATACATTCATGACAGAGTAACCTATACATTCATGACAGAGTAACCTATACATTCAAGACAGAGTAACCTATACAAGCTTAATTGTCCTGATATATTCAGTGCTATTCTATGTTACCTCAAGAGTCACGAGCCAAGAGTGTTTAATTATCATATGTGCTGACAATGGAACAATGAAACGCTTACTTGCAGCAGCGAAACAGACCTGTAAACACACAAATAAATATATAATAAATACATAAATAAATAAATGGCTAACTGCGATGCTATTGCAAAAAAAAACAATGTCTGTAGTACAACCAAAGACACAGTCCATAGAAGATTGCAGTTACTGAGTTTAATGTTGTGCAGTGTT
>CM075980.1:60616150-60645124 GCA_038087875.1 Malacoraja senta | reverse complement strand
TCACCTTGAGAATTTTTTTTGCAATTTATTGCCGACAAAAGTGCACGCACCGACCGCTCTCATTCGCCGTTCTTTACAACTCTCCCCCCCCCCCCCCCGAAAATTTGGAACAATTTATCACCCCATTTTTATCACCGAGACAACGGCAGAAAAGTGTCGGTTATGTTCGCGAATGATGTCACTGCGGAGAGTCCCCGCAGCAAATTTCAGGATCCCAGTCCCGATGTCAGGAGCATTCTTCGGATTGAAGTGGGGTCAGAGCGCAGGTCGGTGGGTCAAGGCTGAGTGAAATATTTTGTGTAAAGCCCTCTCCCGCCTCCGATAGTGGGCCAAGTTCCAACTAAATCTCCACCTTTTTATTCTACCTAGTCAGCAGCCCGGAGAGCGGGAACATCATGTGCTAACTGTCAGACCTCAACCACGACTTTATGGCGGAGGAATGCCAACGGGGACCCGGTGTGTAACGCCTGTGGCCTCTACTTCAAACTACACAATGTAAGTGACCCTCCCTACCAAAGGCGCCACGCCATTTATTTCAGGGACTGTGGAAAAAAACGAGGAACAGTTTACAGCTTTACACCCAGGGCCAAACGATCAGTCTTGGCTCCCTTGCATTCTGCTTGGTTTTGATGTGGAGAGGGCAATTTAGTCTGGATAAATATTCTTAGTGGAATTTATTTCTCGGGGGTATGTTGGATTTGGCCACCTCTCCCACTTCGCAAACTATTTTAAAAATACACGATTCATGAGGCCGTTTGTTTAAACGTGCTGCTCTTCATAAATTATTAGTTTTAGGTTTATTATTGTCACATGTGCCCAGATACTGTGAGATGTTTTTAGAAACAAGGAATTGCAGGTGCTGGTTTACAAAAAAAAAGTCAGAAAGTGTTGGAGGTCAGGTAGCATCTCTGGAGAATGTGGATAGGTGAGGTAGGGACTTGTTTTGAGTTCTGAAACTTTTTATTTTTGCACTCATTTCTTTGAAGAATTGTCCCAACCCCAAACGTCACCCATCCCCGTTCCCCCGAAATGCTGCCTGACCTGTAGAGTTACTCCAGCACGTCGTGAACAGCTTTATTTTGCTCAACCAGATCAGACAATAGTAGACATAAATACAATAAAGGTAAACTCAAGTACAATAGGTAGAGTAAAGGGGAAGATACAGAGTGCAGAATATAGTTCTCAGCATTGTAGCACATCAGTTCCAGAGACAAAGTCCAATGTTCCCAATGGGGTAGAGGTGAATTGGACAGTACTCTAACTTATGGAAGGACCTTTCAAAAGCCTGATAACAGGGGAAGAAGCTGTTCCTGAGTCTGCGATCTCAAGATTCTGTACCTTTACATAGAACATAGAACAGTACTGGAAATGTCACCTGTCCATGTTCTCCAGAGATGCTGCCTGACCCACTGAGTTACTCTAGCATATTGTGTCTTTTTTGTAAACCAACATCTGCAGTTCCTTGTGTCCACATTGAACAGTGCAGCAGAAGAACAGGCCCTTCGGCCCTAACATGATGACAACTAATCTACTCCGCCTGCACGAGATCTATATCCCTCCATTCCCTGCATATCCATGTGTCAATCTAAAAACTTCTTAAACTCCACTCATGTATCTGCCACCCCCACCAATCCCGGCAGCATGTTCCAGGCACTCACCGCCCTTTGTGCAAAAACAACATGCCCTGCATATCTCTTTTAAACTGTGTCCCTCTTACCTTAAAGCTATGCCTTCTCATCTGCAAACTTTGACTGATTCTGATCTTTCATGGTCAAATCTAATTTATTTATTTGTTAATTGTGGAGTGGTTTAATTCAAATCTCTCGCACACATAGGGGTGTGGAGGACACCCTTAATATCCAACTGGGTGGAAATGCTCCCAGATCAACAAAAACTGAAGCAAAACACAAAGTGGTGGAGTAACTCAGCGGGTCAGGCAGCATCTGTGGAGAACATAGCCAGGTGACGTTTTGGTTTTGGACTGATTCAGACTAATTCACTCTGAAGAAGGGTCCAGATTCGAATCGTTGCCTGTCCATTTCCTCCACTGATGCTGCCTGACCCGCTGAGTTCCTCCAGCGCTTTGTGTATAACAAGATTCCAACATCTGCAGTCCCTTGTGTCTCAACAAAAACTGTCTAAATTAATCAAAAGCAGTCCACTATAAAATATAATTGTGTACATCGATACAAAAAGGCACCTCCATTTGCTGACAACCTCTCTCTGGAATTATCAATATTTTAAAATTAAATGTAACCATATAATGTGGAAATCAATTTAAATATCCAGGTCTGATTTTTCTCTTCATTAATAGGCTGATTTTTCTCTTCATTACCACAAATATCAGGTTGATTTGACTTCTTTCAGAGTGTTTTAACTCCACTGGTTTACATGAAAGGTGCAGACTTTGGGTTTGTAGGTTAATTGGCCTCTGTAAATTGCCCCAAGTGTGTAGGGGTGGATGTGGGGTAACAGTACTAGTGTGAACGAGTGATCGATGATCGGCGTGGACTCACTCGGTGGGCCGAAGGGCCTGTTTCCATCCTTTATCTCTGAACTCTAAACTTAAACACTAAACAGCACAGAAACAGGCCCTTTGGCCCACCATAACAATGCCAAATAGCTATACTAATCCCATTCTCTCCGCCCCACCCCATTTTCCCTCCACCTCCCCACCATCGACTCCATCTACACTTCACGCTGCCTTGGAAAAGCAGCCAACATAATCAAGGACCACTCACACCCCGGTCAATCCATCTTCTCCCCTCACCTGTAGGGCAGAAGTTACGGAAGCTTATAAGTACGTAGGATCTGATTCAGGAACAGCTTCTTCCCTTCTGTATTTAGACTATTGAATGGTCCTCTTAAGCAAGAGCACAGTCCCGATCTTACAACCTACATCTTTGTGAATCTTGGACTTTTTCTCTAACTACAACACTATATTCTGCAGCTGGTATTTTTCTCTTTGCACTACATGTTATACTTATGGCTTGATTGTACTTGATTGATTGGGGTGTGCAATGGTACAGCTGCTGCCTTACAGCACCAGAGACCTGGGTTTGATCCTAACCTTGGGTGCTGTCTTTGTTGAATTTGTACATTCTCCTTGTGATCGCGTGTGTTTCCTCCGGGTGCTCCAGTTTCCTCCCACACTCCAAAGACGTACAGGTTTGTAGATTATTGGCTTCTGTAAATTGTAAGTTGTCCCTAGTGTGTAAGCTAGTGCAAGTGGACGGGGTAATCGCTGGTTGGCATGGACTCGGTGGGCTAAAGGGCCTGTTTCGATGCTGTATATCTAAAGTAAAGTCTAAAGTCATGTATGGGATGTTTTGACTGGATAGCATGCAAACAATATTTTTCACTGTATCTCAGTACATGTGACAATAATAAACCAATACCAAACTTCCAGCGGTTTGTCGACACCATCCATTTCATGATGATTTGACCATTGGATATCTCTTAAATGCCCCATGACTATCTGCCTCCCTCACCCACTCTGGCAATGTGCTCCCCAGTCTAAATACCGCACAATGGAACAAAAAGCCTTCTGTGCCTCTTATTCTTTACCCTACATCTATGACCTCAAGCATTAGACATCTCTGCTGTAGGTAAACATTTCTTAATGTCTATCCTATCTATGTGTCTCATAAATTTTGTATGCCTCATCAAATCCTTCCTCTCGTCATTCAATATCCATGTTCTCATCGTTTCCTTAAGTTTGTGACTCCCTTTCTCCCTCTGTGTCCTCTAATGTATATACGATCTCTTGGAAGAGCAGCATTTAATCCCCATCTCTGATTGCCTTTGGAGAGATGGGAAGAGCCATTGCACTATGTGTGGTGAAGGTGTCTCCACACACTCCCAGGTTTAGTTTAGAGATACATCGTGGAAATAGGCCCTTCGGACCCACCGAGTCTTCTCACACCAGCATCCCTGCAAATGAACTCAATTCTATACACACTAGGGACAATTTACGATTTTTACCAAAGCCAATTAACCTACAAACCTGTACATCTTTGGAATGTGGGAAAAAACCAGAGCACCCGGAGAAAACCCACGCAGGTTATGGGGAGAATGTACAATCTCTGTACTGGCAGCGCCCGTGGTCAGGATCGAACCCGGGTCTCTTGCACTGTAAAGCAGCAACTGTACCGCTGTGCCACTGTGCCGCCCCAATCAATCAAATACAACCAAGCCGTAAGTATACCAAGTAGTGTAAAGAGAAAAATACCAGTGTGCAGGATATGGTGTTACAGAGTTATAGCTACAGAGAGAAAGTCCAAAAGTCTAAGGTTCTAGGATGGCACATCTCCAGGTCACTATGGTGGGCAACCTGGAGTTGAACATCAGGTAGTGGCAGGGTCAAAAGAGATGTTTGGAATTTGGATTAACACCAACGCTGGCATAACTCAGTGGACAGGCAGCATCTGTGGAGGCAAAAGGTATACAGAGACATTTTTAGTTTAGATTATTATGTGTACTGAGGTACAGTGAAAAACTCTTTTGTTGCATGCTATCCATTCAAAGGAAAGACTCTACATGAGTCTCAATCGAGCTGTCAACAGTGTACAGATACAGGATAAAGGGGAAAACGTTTAGTGCAAGAAAAAGTCCCATAAAGTCTGATTATAGATAATGGGTCTCCAATGCGGTAGATGGTAGCTCAGGACCACTCTCTAGTTGTTGATGGGATTTCTCATGCCTGATAACAGCTGCGAAGGAACTGCCCCTGAATCTGGAGGTATGCGTTTTTACACTTCTGTACTTCTTGCCTGATGGGAGAGGGGAGATGAAGGAGTGTCTGGGGTGAGACTGGTCCTTGATAATGCTGGTGGTCTTGCCAGGGCAGCGTGAAGTGTAGATGGAACCAATGGAAGGGAGGTTGTTTGCATGAGGGTCTGGGCTGCGTGCACAGCCCTCTGCAATTTCTTACGGACTTAGATGGAGCTGTTCCTGAACCATACTATGCTGCATCTTGATAAAATGCTTTCTACGGCGCATCTGTAGAAGTTGGTGAGTTTTTTGTTGCATGCTAATCAGTCAGCGGAAAGACAACATGTGATTAGTTACAATCAAGCTATCCACAGTGTACAGATACATGATAAAGGGAATAACATGAATACTAGTGGTAAAGTGTTAAAGAAGGATCTGCAGATGCTGGAAAATCGAAGGTACACAAAAATGCTGGAGAAACTCAGCGGGTGCAGCAGCATCTATGGAGCGAAGGAAATAGGTAACGTTTTGGGCCGAAACCCTTCTTCAGGCTGATAGGGGGTGGGGAGAAGAAAGGAAAAAAGGAAAAAGGCGGAGGAGGAGCCCGAGGGCTGGGGGAGGGGAGGAGACAACCAGATGGCTGATGAAGGGGAGGGGACAGCAAGGGCTAGCAGAATTGGGAGAATTCAATGTTCAAGCCCCCAGGATGTAGACTGCCCAAGCGGAATATGAGGTGCATTTCCTCCAATTTACGGTGTTGCTCGCTGTGGCCATGGAGGAGACCCAGGACAGAGAGGTCAGATACGGAATGGGAGGGGGAGTTGAAGTGCTGAGCCACCGGGAGTTCAGGTTGGTTATTGCGGACCGACCGGAGGTGTTCGGCGAAACGATCGCCAAGCCTCCGCTTGGTCTCACCGATGTAGATCAGCTGGCATCTAGAGCAGCGAATGCAATAGATGAGGTTGGAGGAGATGCAGGTGAACCTCTGTCGCACCTGGAACGACTGCTTGGGTCCTTGAATGGAGTAGAGGGGGGAGGTGAAGGGACAAGTGTTGCATCTCTTGCGGTTGCAAGGGAAAGTACCAGGGGAGGGGGTGGTATGGGAGGGAAGGGAAGAATTGACAAGGGAGTTACGGAGGGAGCAGTCTTTGCGGAAGGCAGACATGGGGGGAGATGGGAAGATGTGGCGAGTGGTGGGGTCACGTTGGAGGTGGCGAAACTGACGGAGGATCACTTGTTGTATGTGACGGCTGGTGGGGTGAAAGGTGAGGACTAGGGGGACTCTGCCCTTGTTGTGAGTGGGGGGATGGGGAGAGAGAGCAGTGTTGCGGGGTATGGCAGAGACCCTGGTGCGAGCCTCATCTATGGTGGAGGAGGGGAACCCCCGTTCCCTGAAGAATGAGGACATTTCAGATGCCCTGAATACTAGTGGTATGAATATTGATTTCTCTCCAGATAGCTCCAGCATTCCCTCTCTCTATCCCTCCCCCACCCAAGTTGCACTAGCTTCTCATTTTCACCCTACAAACTAATGGCCTGTTTCCTTATCTTCGTTACTTTTTTGCTTATCTTTCGTTCATTGTTCTTTATCTCTCCACATCACCGTCTATATCTCTCGTTTCCCTTATCCCTAACCAGTCTGAAGAAGGGTCTCAACCCGAAACGTCACCCATTCCTTCTCTCCAGAGATGCTGCCTGTCCAGAGTTACTCCAGCTTTTTGTGTCTATCTTCGGTTTAAACCAGCATCTGCAGTTCCTTCTTAGTTTTTCCTCATCTCAGTCCTGTATGCTGTTTTTCCTCATCTCAGTCCTAAATGGCCTACCCCTTATTCTTAAACTGTGACCCCTGGTTCTGGACTCTCCCAACATGGGGAACATTTTTCCTGCATACATTTTTCCTGCACCTACTTCCTTATCTATGTACCTCCCATTCCCCTGACATCAGTCTGAAGAAGGGTCTCGACCCGAAACGTCACCCATTCCTTCTCTCCAGAGATGCTGCCTGTCCCGCTGAGTTACTCCAACTTTCTGTGTCTATCTGCGGTTTAAACCAATATCTGCAGTTCTTTCTTACACATAACATGAATACTGTTTTGTGCAAGATGAAATCCAGTGAAGTCCAATCAAAGATACAGTGGATCTCCGATGAGGTAGATAGTAGCTCAGGACTGCTCTCTAGTTGTTGGTAGGATGGTTCAGTTTCTCTGTGGCTGTAATGTTATATTCTTCACTTTGTTTATTTTCTCTTTTGCACTACCTGTTGTACTCATGTATGGTATAATTTGCCTGGATAACATGCAAAACAAATGTTACACATTACAATAATAAATCAATACTGATATCCAGCCAAATGTAAAATAATGCAAGTTGGGAGGTCAAACTCTTCATTTGAATAGAAGGGATGTTAAGAGTGTTGGTGTACAGAGTGACCCTGGGTGCAAGTCCTTTGGTACCTTAGAGTGGCAACGCAGGTAGATACAGTGGGAAAGAAGTAGAGGGATAGTGCAATTCTTTGTTTCTACATTTTGACTGATCCACTGTGAAATCTCCTCAAGGTATGCCTACGTTGAAGAAGTTTTCCTCCTCTCTCTGACAGGAGTTCTGTGAGACCCTCTCTCTCACTGCTCCCCCTCTATGATACTGTTGCTCTCCTGCTCTTCAACCTTTCTACCCACTAGGTTTTCTTTTTCCCCACCTCTCATCCAACTCTTCCCCCCCCCCCCGCCAACCCCATACAGTCGATCTGAGGAAGGGTCCCAACCTGAAACGTCACCTATCCATATTCTCCAGAGATGCTGCCTGATCCGCTGAGTTACTCCAACACTTTGTGCTTGTGCTGTTCCTTGAATGAGCTGAAAGACCCCTTTTTTCAGTGATACAGCGTGGAAAGGAACCCTTTGGCCCACCAAGTCCGCTCCAACCAGCGGTCACCCCGATCACTAGCGCTATCTTATACACTAAGGACGATTTACAATTTTTACTGAAGCCCATTAACCGACAAGCCTGCACGTCTTTAGAATGTGGGAGGAAACCAGAGCACCCGGAGCAAACCCACATGGTCACAGGGAGAATGTACAAACTCCGTACAGACAGCACCCATAGTCAGGATCGAACCTGGGTCTCTGATGCGGCACAACAGCAACTCTACCGTTGTGCCACCGTGTCCCCCCTCTTGTGTGGCTGTAAATAAGACCACCCCAAAAATATCATCTCTTACTTTGCTACAGCTAATAAATCTATTGCACCCTTTATCTGTGCACTGTGGACGGCTTGATTGTAATCATGTATAGACTTTACTTTGACTGGATAGCACGATAACTAAAGGCTTTTCATTCTATCTCGGTACACGTGACTATAATAAACTAAACTAAACAACAATAGTTTGGCGAGACCCAACGTTGACTCGGTGATCGTTTGGCTGAACACTTACGCTCAGTCCTTCCACCATGGCATACGGGATCTCCTGGTTGCCAACCATTTCAACTTTCCCATCCCATTCCCACACTGATCTTTCTGTCCTGGGCCTCCTCCACAGCCAGAGTGAGGGCACACGCAAACTGGAGGAACAGCACCTTATATTCCGCTTGGGTAACTTACAACCCAGCAGCATGAATGTTCAATTCTCTAATTTTAAGTAACTTCACCTTACACTCCCCTCCCCCTCCCTCCTTGCTCCTTCTGAAGAAGGGTTTCGGCCCGAAACTTTGCCTATTTCCTTCGCTCCATAGATGCTGCCGCACCCACTGAGTTTCTCCAGCACTTTTGTCTACCTTCGATTTTCCAGCATCTGCAGTTCCTTCTTAAACTCCATGCTCCTTCCCTCCTCTTGAGTCATCTTACCAGTTCCACAATTCTCCACATTGTTTCCTTTCAGATCATATCTTCCCTCTGGCAGCACAGTGGCGCAGTGGTAGAGTTGCTGCCTTAAAGCGCCAGAGACCCTGGTTTGATCCTGACCACGGGTACAGAGTTTGTACGTTCTCCCTGTAACCGTGTGGGGTTCCCCCGGGTGCTCCGGTTTCCTCCCACATCCCAAAGACGCGTGGGTTTGTATGTTATTTGGCTTTGGTAAATTGTCCCTAGTGTGTAGGATAGAACTAGTAGATGGGATGATTGTTGTTCGGCATGAACTCGGTGGGCTGAAGGGCCTTTTTCCACGCTGTATCTCTAAACTAGACCAAGACAACAAAGCACACTAGCACTATCCTACACACACTAGGGACAATTTACAATTGTACCATGCCAATCAGTCTACAAGTCTGTACATCTTTGGAGTGTGGGGAGGAAACTGGAGCTCCTGGAGAAAACCCACGCAGGTCACGGGGAGAATGTACAAACTCTGTACAGACAACACCCGTAGTCAGGATCGAACCTGGGTCTCCGGCACTGTGAGGCACCACTCTCCTGCTGCACCACCGTGCCGATTCCAGCACTTTGCAACTATCTCCAGAGATGCTGGCTGACCCTCTGAGTTACTCCATCACTTTTCATCTATCTTAAACTAAACCATTTTTTTTTTCCTTCTTGCTTTGCTTGTGGACTTTAGGTCAATCGGCCCTTGACCATGAAGAAGGAGGGGATTCAGACACGCAACCGGAAAATGTCGAGCAAGTCGAAAAAGAGCAAGAGGATATCGGATGGTTTTGAGGAATTGTCCAAGTGCATGCAAGACAAGGCGTCCTCCTTCAGCCTGGCGGGTCACATGCAGCACATGGGGCACCACCTGCCGTCCTTCAGCCACCCAGGCCACATGTTGCCCACTCCCACCCCCATCCACCCCTCGTCCAGCCTCTCATTCGGGCACCCTCACCCCTCCAGCATGGTGACTGCCATGGGCTAGAAGCAGCCACACATGCCCCTCGGGGCAACGAGGAGAAGAGGACGGGAGAGAAGCATTGGATGAGAAGAAGGAGTAGTTGTTATTTTGTTGGCCACGACCTTTTACCCAAAGCGTGGGGGTCGCAGGGTTGCGTGTGGCTCCCCTGTGGACCTCACGGGAGGCAAGACCTGCGCTGACCCCAACAGCATTTTATCCCCTGCCACGTGAAAGCACCCAGGGGTCGCCGGTCGCTTGGTTCGGACTGGAGGACACCGGGAGGAGCGGCACCGGGATCTCGTTAAACGACATTTGTTCTTGCTGTTGATGTGAATATTGTAAATCAGAGAATTCGGGATAAATGGATTGCAAAAACCTGATAGCTTATGCTGGATTTCTTTTCTTACTTTCATTTTTAAAAAAACACACAAAAAAAAAGATAAAGCGAAGCCACTTAACTTTGAAGTATGTATTTCTTTTCATTTGAATTGTTTTCATTATTTCATGTTGTGCAGATATTTTATCTCATTTTACGGGAAGGGTTTTCGTGCTGACTCTGGGCTTTTGTTATTGGGGCTGGGGGCAAGATTAAAGGGAAAATAGATTGTTGTCTCTTGCATGGTTAGGGTAGCGTGGTGAATGATTGTTGGCTTCAGTCACTGGTTTGTAACCGGTTAACAGACGATTGGGGAACTGAGGGACGCTAGTTACTAGGATAACTCAATCCCAACGCCACCTCCCTTTCCCCCTCAAGAGTCAAGAGTATTAAATTGTCATATGTACTGACAAAGGAACAATGACATTCTCACTTGCAGCAGCATGATAGGCCTGTATACAATACACACATAATATATAATTAAAAAATCAATAAATTAATAACCACAATGTTAGTGCAAAAAACCGAAGTCTGTAGTGCAACCAAAGACACAGTCCATAGAAGATCGCAGTTGCTGAGGTTAGTGTTGTGCATTGTTCAAGAGCCTGATGGTTGCTGGGAAGAAGCTGTTCTTGAACCTGGAGGTCACGGTTTTCAGGCTCCTGTACCTTCTTCCCGATGGTAGCAGCGAGATGAGAGCGTGGCCAGGGTGGTGTGGGTCTGTGAAGATGCTGCTGCCTTTTTGAGGCAGCGCTTCCTGTAGATCCCTTCGATGGTGGGGAGGTCAGTACCTGTGATGGGCCGGGCAGTGTCCACCACTCTCTGTAGTCTCCTTCATTCCTGGACGTTCGAGTTACTGAACCAGGCCGTGATGCAACCAGTCAGTGTGCTCTCCACCGGTTGAAGTTTGATAAGTATTCAACAACATACTGAATCTTCTCAATATTCTAAGGAAGTGTGGGTGTCTTTTCCTAGCAAAGGGAGAGTGTGAGAGAGACTAGCCACACTTCCCTGGTGATCTGCGACTCTGGGAGAGCCATAGGAATGGATTATGTCCAAATGAAGCACTCCCCTTCATCTCAATAGCCAGCTGTTCTATATTTGTGTGTTTGGCTGGGGCTTGTGAATTGGAAGAGATGTGGGTGACAGGATGTCTGTTGGGGAGAGTGGGATGGAGGAGGGGGTCACGGGGGGAGGAGATGGAGACAGAGCCTGCGATTTTAACAGAAAGAAGACAAATCCACGAGCAAAAGAGGTTTCAATGTAGATAATTAACTGTTGTACATTTTTATTGATTATTTACGGGCAAGTAGATAAATAGTCAAAACGTTTTCTTTCCAGATCTCACTTCAATTTAAAAAGCAAATTGTTCCTTCTCTCAGTTTAAAAGGGACATCCAAGCTTTAAATCAACATTTTCACCTGTGATCAACTACCCAAGAACAAGGGTGCTATAAAGTAACACATTTCATCTCTAGTACTATGCTTTGTAATGTTGTTATTTTTTTAAAGCATAACACCATAACTAGTGGCAAGAAAGTGTCATTAAATCAACAACAACAATTATCCCTAGCACCAGAAATGTGAATAAATTGACCAAACTGTTTCAAAGGAGCATAGCACAGTCAAATGGGGCCTATAAAGGCGCAGCAGGTAGAGCAGCTGCCTCACATCGCCAGAAACCTAGGTTTGATCCTGACCTCGGGTGTGTGGAGTTTGCACAACCTCCCTGTAACCTGATGGGTTTCCTCCAGGTGCTCTGGTTTCCTCCCACAGCCCAAAGACATGTGGGTTTGTAGGTTAATGCCCCTCTGTAAATTGCCCCCTAGTGTGTAGGGAGTGGATGAGAAAGTGGGATAACATAGAACTAGTGTGAACGGGGTGATCGATGGTCAGCGTGGACCTGGTGGGCCGAAGGCCCCGTTTCTGTGTTGTATCTTTCAAGTAAGTGATATTGTTGTCCCGGAAACCAGGAGGAGAGCATGCCAAGATGAAAGGGTTATTTCAAGGCTTGCTTTGAACGGAGTGTTTGACAGTGGCCAGATGGGTTTGATTTCTGTACGACAGTAAAAACATTGTGACATGTAAATTATATTTTGTTATGTGTATCCCAGGGGCATACAAGAGATGGGTACATCTCAGTCAAGATTTAGTTTTACAAAATATGTCCCTTTCTCCACCCCCTTCTTCCTCTAATCCCCGCCCGCACCTCACCCCGCCAACACATTCTGTACATAAAAGGAGCTCAATTTAACACAGGACAGGGCAGAGTTCATTCCCATAGCTGTGCTTGTTTTAGGTAGAAACAAGGAACCACAGATGCTGGTTTACGAAAAACGCCTTTCATAAACTGGTTCGCAACAGCTTTTAGGTGTTTGGGAGAGGGATGAAGATTTAGTTATGTGTTGGCGCCTTGTGGGGAAAGGATTGTTGGGAGGAAAGTGGTCAGTCAGAATTGGAGGGAGAGTTGGAAATAAGCTCACGATGGTAGTATCAAGGGCCATCTTTTATTTGTTACCTTTGAATGCCGAATTACAAAAACATAACCAGGTGTGGTGTGAGATCCCAATATTATTGCATTGACTGTACCAACAATGACTCTTTAGTTAATACGTTTTACTCTGACAAGCAGCGGGTCTGTCCCGACATCAGAGCACATTGTGTTGGACTGTGTTTAATACAGAGGGAGCGTTTGATAAAATAATCCTTTATCAAACCTTTGGTAGAACAGTAGAGCAAAATGGAGGAGGAAGTTATCTTTTATCTTCGAAAGGTAGCAGCATAATT
The DNA here is from genome assembly GCA_038087875.1 of Malacoraja senta. Lineage (NCBI taxonomy): Eukaryota > Metazoa > Chordata > Chondrichthyes > Rajiformes > Rajidae > Malacoraja > Malacoraja senta. Next base: position 60,632,433 of record CM075980.1, on the reverse strand, counting down.
TTATTTTTCATTTTCATAAATCTGGTGATTAAGAAACGGACCGAACAGCCATATTAAAACTCTTGATTATAAATTAGTCCCAGACTTGGCATATATCACTGCACTTTGTACAGCTTCTATATAATATCAAAGGGCGGGGAGAGAGGGGGCAATTATTGTCACTTGAGACGCAATTTTATTTTTTACCAATTTTTATTTTTATTTTCTTGCCGAATGATTTGGAACCCGACATGTACGTGCTTTTCAATAATGGTACAGTGAATAATGATTTGAAATTAAGCCGGATTTTCATGTGGAAAAGAAAAAAAATGGGAGAGTTACTGACAAAAATATTTTTAAAGAAATAAAATGCAAAAAAAAATATTAGTAAGAGGACAAAGTGCAATATATGGTCACTCACTGCATTATAGTTGTTGACAGTGAGTCTTTTTTTAAATTATTTTTTATCTATCTTCATAAGCAGAATTTGGTCTCTTGCAGTATTTACATTATCTTCCTCGTTATATTTTTTTGTTGGTAGATTAAGTTATTGTTTAAATATGTACAACATGTTCATACAATTATCTGTATAAATGTGTATGTTAACTGCATTATTCCTCATGAGCATTGCTAAAATTAATAAAAAAGACGTTCAAAAAAATCTGCCTTTGAAACTAATATTTGTTATATCACGATTATTTTCTGTGAGGAAGCTTTACCAAAAGTTCTATGCTCGGCATAGTGGCGCAGTGGGTAGAGCTGCTACCTCACCAGGTTCAAAATATGGGTGCTACCTGTGTGTGGAGTTTGCACGTCCCCTCTGTGACCACGTGGGTTTTCTCCGGGTGCTCCAGTTTTCTCCCACATCAAAAGACGTGCGGGTTTGTAGGTGAATTGGCCTTCTGTAAATTGCCCCTAGTGTGTGGGGGATGGATGAGAAAGTGAGATAACAGAACTAATGTGAACGGGTGACCAATGTTCGACGTGGCCTCGGGAGTGCTGAAGGGCCTGTTTCCATGCTGTATCTCAAATCTCAACTAAGCTAAACTACTAAGGGCCAAATGCAGACAAATGAGTCTAGCTCAGTATGCCAATTTTTGCAGCATGGAGTAGGTGGGCCGAAGGGTCCGTTTCCATGCTGTACAGCTGTGTGACCCTCGGACTCTAACCTTAATTGCCCACTTAATTCTGCTTTCACTGGAAGTGAGGGGGAAGCTGTTTCTTTATTTGGGTTCCCTTTCATTGAGCTGAGGCAGGCTTGAGCAGTTTATTTCCATTAAAAGAGGAACTGGCGAGAAAATTGCACCACACAATATTTGCACTGAGTTCCAAAACAGTTAGAGAGTTTGTCTTTGCGCAATGCTTTCTACGATCCCAGGACACCACGTGCACAGAATCATTGAGTTATACAGCACAGAAACATGCCCTTCGGCCCAACTCATCCATGCCAACCTAGATGCACCATCTGCACTAGTCACATTTACTTGCATTTGGCCCATATCCCTCTAAACTGTTCCTATCCATGTGCCAGACCAAATGTCTTTTAAATGTTGTTATAGTACCTATCTCAACTACCTTCTCTGACAGCTCGTTCCTCATACACATCAATTTTGTGAAAATGGTACCCCTCAGGTTCCTATTAAATTTCTCGCCTTTCACAAACCAATGTCCTCTGGTTTTTGGGTCCCCTACCCTGGGGAAAAGACTCTGTGCAACCGCCGTATCTGTTGTTCCAATTTTCATCCCTGTCATTTCCTTCTTTCCCGTCAGGCAGAAGATACAAAAGCTTGAAAGCACGTACAACCAGTTTCAGGAACAGCTTCTTCTCCACTGTTAGCACACTACTGAACCATCCTTCCATGTTAGGATGTAGTCCTGATCTTCCAACTGACCTCATTAAAGATCTTGCACTGTTTTTATCTGTATCTATCTGTAACACTATATACTATATTCTGCACTCTGGCATTTCTCTCTCTGCACTACCTTTTGTTCTTGAGTATGGCTTGATTGTACTCATGGGCGGCACAGTGGTGCAGCAGTAGAGCTGCTGCCACACAGCGCCAGAGACCCCGGTTCAATCCTGACTACGGGAGCTGTCTGTATGGAGTTTGTCCATTCTGTGACTGCATGGGTTTTCTCCAGGTGCTCCAGTTTCCTCTCGTACTCCAAAGACGTGCAGGTCTGTAGGTTAATTGGCTTCTGTAAAATTGTAAATTGTCCTTAGTGTGTAGGATAGTGCTACTGTTCGGGGTGATCGCTGGTTGGTGCGGACTCGGTGGGCCTAAAGGTCTGTTTCTGTGTTGTATCTCTAAAGTCTAAAGCACAGTATGATTTGATTTACCTGGCTAGCACACACCCATTTTTTTTACTCTATCATAACAATAATAAACAAATATCAAGTGGCCGCTATTTCAATTAAGGAATAGTCATTGATGCAGCACTGAAACAGCCCATTCGGCCCATTGAGTCCATGCTGACCAATTTACACACATGTTAATTTCCTCTTTGTACACGCGCCAGATTCACAACCGTTCCCCCCAACATTCTACCCCTCACCCACACACAATGATGAAAACTCGCAGCGGCCTGTTAACCCACCAACCCGCACGTCTTTGGGATGTGGGAGGAAAATGGAGCACCCGAAGGAAACACACGCAGTCACAGGGAGAACGGGCAAAATCCACACACAGACAGACAGCACCTGAGGTCAGGATTGAACCCAGGCCTCTGGCTCTGTGAGGCAGCCCCTCTACCCGCTGCACAACTGTGTGCTGCCCTGCAGAAGGGCAGGAGAGAGGGGACATCCTGGCCCTGCAGGGAGTATGAGAAGTAAAGTCCGTCTGTAGTTAGACCCCGGCCTGACCTCCAACTCTCTCAGACTGCTGGAAAGGTTATAGAATGAAAAGGAACCCCAACTTCCTCTTCGCTGTCTCACAAGCTGAACTTTAGCCGACTGTGATTTGAACTGCAGAAACCGGAAGTTAATAACCAGCAGGAAATAGTTATCATGTTATCATCATAAATATTTATCGTCCCTTCCCCCTGCTGCCTGCACCCCCGCTAACCTCCCACCCTCTCCCCAAAAATAAATCGCTGCCTGCCCCTTCAAAATCGCCTTTATTGAAGGAAGCGTGCATTGCAACATTAGATGTTCTTCAAACGGTTCCAACATTGGGGAGATTTGGTAGAATGTTCCTGGTGTCTGGTGGCTGTGGTTTGTCGTGTGGTGAAGTGGATGGGATGAGAGTGGCAGATATCTGCTCTGTAGCAAATCCACCAAGCCGAAGAAACGCAAACCAACACATTGCCGTCCAATTGTTTCCTATACAAGCGTTATAAATAGCGGCAGATCGTAAGCACAAATAATATTTCCTGAATATGGCCTGTAATGGCTTAACAATCAGCACAATTGATGCTGAAAGATAACGTTTTATTTCCTCTGCTTGAGTCATTTTGTGCAGCTTTGTAGGAATCGGCAGGGCTGAATGACAATCGTATTTCAGTACGGTATGCTACTCTATTTGGTTCATCAGTCATAGTGTCAGGCTGCGTGGAAATGTGCCCTTCAGCCCACCTCATCCATGCTGATCGCACTATCTAAGCAAGTCCCATTTGGCCTATATCCCTCTCGGCCTTTCCTATCCATGTACCTGTCCAAGTGTCTGTAAATATTGTTATACTGCACGTTCTCCCTTTGACCGCTTGGGTTTCCTCTGGGTGCTCTGGTCTCCTCCCACATCCAAATGTTGCCTTAACTACCTCTCTGCACACCAAGTGCTGGAGTAACTCAGCGGGTCAGGCAGCATCTCTGGAGATTATGGGTAGATGACGTTTCGGATCGGGTCCCTTCCACAGACGGATTAAAAGCTAGAATCTGCATTTCCCTGTTTCTACCTACTCTGGCAGCATGTTCCATGTACCCACCAGAAGGCCATCTCTGTAGAATCTATCAATAGGATCTGTCGTAGCAAAACACAAACTGCTGGAGGGAGTCAGTGGGCCAGGCAGCATCTGTGGAGAGAATGGAGAGATGATGTTTCATGTCCGGTCCCTTCTTCAGCGTTGTAAACACAGTAACACTTAGATATTATATATTAATCAATTATACTATAAATTAATAATCCGTAATACCAGGTAACCAGACCACCATAATGCAAAACTGAAGTCCGTAGTTTAATGAAACCAGTCCATGTACATCATTGTTACTGAGGCAGGGTTGAGGTTAGTGTTGTGTACTGTTCAAGAGCCTGATGGTTGCTGGGAGAAAGCTGCTCTGAAACCTCTTCACTCCAAATCAGAAACTTCTCCCAGTCTCTTCACGAGGAGGCTTGAGGCTCAATAAAAACTCCCCGGGTTCCATCCCAATCTCTGGTGCTGTCTTGGTGACGACTGAACCTTCTCCCTGAGATGGTGTGGGTTTTTCTAGGGTGTCATAGAGTCATGGAAACAGGCCCTTCGGCCCAACTCGTCCATGCCAACCAAGATGCCCCATTTAAGCGAGTCCCATTTAGATTTTACTTTAGACTTTAGAGATGCAGCGCGGAAACAGGATCTTCGACCTACTGGGTCCGCGCCAACCAGCGAGCACCCCGTACACTAACACTATCCTACACACAAGGGCCAATTTACAGAGGACAATTAACCTACAAACCTGTACGACTTTGGAGTAAGGGAGGAAACCGGAGAACCCGGAGAAAACCCACACGGTCACAGGGAAAACATACAAACGCCGTACAGGTGGCACCTGAGGTCAGGATCAAACCTGGGTCTCTGGTACTGTAAGGCAGCAACTCTGTGTAGGAACTGAATTGAATTGAATTGAATTGAATAACAATTGGAAGGCACAGCAGATGTTGGTTTACACCGAAGATAGAAACAAAAAAGTAACTCAGCGGGTCAGGCAGCAGAGAAAAGAAAAAGGTGACGTTACCTCTGGTACCATGTGCTTGTGTCGGTTCTCAGTTACATCTGGGCCAGATGTTCAACAGGGGGCATGGGTGTCTCCAATCGAGTTTACAAGCTGCTCTAATTGACTAACTTGATCAGCACACGTTCAGAAACGGTGATGACACAGGATTTGATGAGCACATGGGATCAAATCTACGGCACTGATCTAATTGAGGGGAAGGTCGCACAAGATTGAAATGCAAGTCAAACTCATCCATCATCAGCTCAGCACAGTGGCACAGCCGGTCGAGCCACCGCCTCGCAGCGCCAGAGTCCCGGGTTTGATCCCAACCTTGGGTGTCTATGTGTGTGGTGTTTGTATGTTCTCCCTGTGACTGTTTGGGTTTCCTCCCACGTCCCAAAGACATGTGTGTTTATAGACTTTGTAAATGGCGCCAAAACCTGGTGACTTGTATACTGTGTCAGTGGACTATTTCTATACACTTTGTACTTAATCGGGGCTTGTGCTTGGGGTCTAGTAATCGTAATACTTTACTGAACTGTACGCAACAAAGAGAATTTCTGGATACCTCGGTACATGTATCTGTACACTGTGGACGGCTTGATTGTAATCATGTATAGTCTTTCCGCTGACTGGATAGCGCGCAACAAAAAGCTTTTGACTAAACCTCGATACATGGGACAATAAGCAAAACTAAACAAAACACGTGACAATAAAGAACCATGAACCAACGCCCCCACATTGACAGCACCGGAGTTTGGGATTAATCCCATGTCTGCCTGGGGAAGAGGCTAGGATGAGTTTCTGCTTTTGGGTGAAGGTTTCATTTGTTCATTTGTTCTCACATTTTCTCGCCTTGCTTTCCTCACCTCCCTCCCTCCCCTCCCACCTCAATCTTTCAGTCTGAAGGGTCCCAACGTCACCTATTTTAGTTTTCTCCAGAGATGCTGCCTGACCCCCACTAAGTTACTCCAGCACTTTGTGTCGATCTTCGGTATAAAGTAGCATCTGCAGTTCCTTCCTACACAAGATGTAGAAGCAGACAGGACAGGTCAGACAGCGTCCCACTGCCTCTCCCTCCCCTGCCAGCATACCCCTGGGGTGCCCCCTGTGGTGAGGGCATGGGTCTAATTCTCTGAAACAATATACGTGGGATTTAATGAGGGTCCAGGTGCCAGTGAGTCTGAACACACGCTGCCTGAATCACCAACCGTGTGTCAAGAAATGCAAATTTAAACACTTGCGATATTTTAAAACAGAAGTTATCTCCTCTGGGACTTGAAACCATGTTGTTGTCAATTTGTTTTTTAAGGGAGAGGAGACTTCTTCCGGCAATTTGAAGGCCCAGGAACGAAGGAGGCTGCAGAGAGTGGTGGACACTGCCCGCCCGGCCCATCACAGGTACTGACCCCTCCACCAACGAAGGGATCCACAGGAGGCGCTGCCTCAATAAGGCAGCCAATGTTATCGATCACCCATGTGGTGGGTGCCGAAGATTGGTCGAGGACGCGCTGCCGAGAGAACAAGAGGGACCCGGTGTGAGGGAGATGCTGAGAACAAAGAGGGGCCATTGGGACTACGTTGAACACTGTGTAACTTGTTGGTGCCCCGTACTATTTGCATGCTTTGTGTAGGTTATACAAAACAAAGAATTTAACTGTGATGTGTCACCTGTGATAATAAAGTATCATTCATTCAAAGACCCACACCACCCCTGGCCTCGCTCTCATCTCGCTGCTACCATCAGGAAGAAGGTACAGGAGCCTGAAAACCGTGACCTCCAGGTTCAAGAACAGCTTCATCCCAGTAATCATCAGGCTCTTGAACACTGCACAACACTACACAACTATGAACTATTGAGTCTGAAGAAGGGTCTCGACCTGAAACGTCACCCATTCCTTCTCTCCAGAGATGCTGCCTGTCCCGCTGTGTAACTCCAGCTTTTTGTGTCTATCTTTGGTTTAAACCAGCATCTGCAGTTCCTTCTTATACATATAAACTATGGACAATCTTAGGTTGCACTAAGGACTTTGGGGGTTTTGTGCTAGTGCTGCAGTTATTAATTTATTGAATTATTATATGTTTTGTGTTTACAGATCTGTGGTGCTGCAGCAAGTTCTTTATTCTGTTGTTGGTACATATGACAATTAAACATTCTTGATTCTTAATTCTTATTGCAGAAGACCAACAAGTTTGGCGCAGAACAAAGTGTGTGTGATGTTTACTGATGGCTTAGCTGGTCTGTTCACAGCATGGTTTGGGTACAGCTCCATCCAAGACAGCAAGAAATTGCATAGAATTGTGGATGCAGCCCAGGCCATCACACAAAACTAACCTCCCTTCCACTGACTCCATCTACACTTCACGCTGCCTCGGTATGGCCACCAATGTAATTAAGGACCAGTCTCACCCCTGTCACTCCCTCTTCTCCCCTGTTCCATCAGGCAAGAGGTACAGAAGTGTGTAAATGCACACCTTCAGATTCAGGGACAATTTAATCCTAGCTGTTATCAGGCAACTGAAACATCCCATCAACAACTAGAGAGCGATCCTGACCAACCAACTACCTCATTGAAGACCCTCAGAGTATCTTTAATCAGACTTTACTGGACTTTATCTTGCACTAAATGTTATTCTCTTTATCCTATATCTGTACACTGTGGACGACTTGATTGTAATCACGTATAATCTTTCCGCTGACTGTATAGCATGCATCAAGAAATCTTTTCACTGTACCTTGACATGACAATAAACTAAACTAAACTAAACTCTTCTAGTTTATCTAGCCGATTCTCTCTAGTCTCAGCTTCCTCAAACAGAATGTTCCCCTGAATCAGTGCAAGGTTACAAAGAAGAATTTTCCACACCTCTTGAGGACTACACCTTGGCAGGGTGCCAGACCGTGTGGTGCCTTCCGATCTGAAAACCACCTCACTAGTTTTCTTAGCAGCTGGGTTTAAATAGAAAATAACCGCTTCCAGGTATCCGGGTATGTTGTACAAGTGGAGATCCTTTAATACTTTCCCCAGCAACTGCAGGAGATGCAACATCTGTCCCTATACCTCGTCCCTCGACTCCATCCAGGGACCCCGACAGTCCTTTGAGGTGAGGCAGAGGTTCACTTGCACCTCTTCCAACCTCATCCACTGTATCCGTTGTTCTCGGTGTGGGCCCCTATATATTGGCAAGACCAAGTTCAGACACGGCGATCGTTTCGTTGAAGACCTGAACACCTTCACTCACGGTCTCCAGGTTGCCAAACATTTTAAATCCCCTACCCATTCCCATTCCCATACTGACCTTTCTGTCCTGGGCCGAGTAAGCTGTCAGAGTAATAATAAAGCTAAATCTAATAAAAGACATTTGGACAGGTACATGGAAAGGAAAGGTTTAGAGGGATATGGGCCAAATGCGTGCAAGTGGGACCAATGTAGATGGTGCCTCCTGGTCGGCATGGATGAGTTGAGCCGAAGGGCCTGTTTCCGAGCAGTATGAATCTGTGACCAACAGAGTCAAGTACATAGCTGAGGAGACCCAACCAGTTAAGGACGCAGGCAGCGGATCAAGAGTCAAGAGTGAAGAATGTTTCATTGTTATGCGTACCGACAATGGAACAATGACATTCCCACTTGCAGCAGCTTAGCAGGTCTGCAGTGACTGCATGACTGTGAAATGTGCCGATCCACATTTTGTTCAAGGAGTGGAGAATGTTTCCACGTCCAGGTCTGAGTCAGAGGATGTGGCGACATGTTAACTCCAGTGTCCAGGGAGTTCCCAGCTGTTAGATTGGAATTTGTTTGAAGCTCCTACAACTAATGCCTCTACTTCCTTAGAAGGCTTAGGAAATTCGGCAAGTTCCCAGCAACTTTCACCAACCTCTGTAGATATGCCGTAGAAAGCATTTTATCATTTCATCGCAGCACGGTTGGGAACATCTCCGTCCAAGACTGCAAGAAATTGTAAAGACTTGAAAGTTGAGGACGCAGCATAGAACTTCACACAAACCAACCTCCACTGACTCCATCTACACTACACGCTGCCTGCATAATATGGAACGCTTATCACCCCGGACACTCCCTTTTCTCCCCTCTCCCATCAGGCAAGAAGTACAACACACAATAGACAATAGGTGCAGGAGTTGGCCATTCGGCCCTTCGAGCCAGCACCGCCATTCAATGTGATCATGGCTGATCATCCCCAATCAGCATCCAATGAATACAGAAGTGTGAGAATTCATACCTCCAGATTCAGGGACAGTTTCTTCCCAGCCATTATCAGGCAACTGAACCATCCTATCGCCAACTAGAACGCGACTCCCGGACTACCTTTAATCAGACTTTACTGGACTTTATCTTGCATTAAACATTATTCCCTTTATCCTGCATCTGTACACTGTGGAGAGCTTGATTGTATTCATATATAGTCTTTCTGCTGACTGGATAGCACGCAACGAAAAAGCTTTTCACTCTACCTCGGTACACGTGCCAATAAACTAAACTAAATTAGAGGGTATTAACTGTAAGTAAGGAGAGGTTGGACAAACCTGGATTGTTTTCTCTGGAGTACTGGATATTGAGGGGAGACCTGATAGAAGTATTTAAAATTATGGGACTAGTGTAAATGGGGCACCTTGGTCAGCATGGATGGGTTGGGCCCAAAGGCCTCTTTCCATTCTGTGTGATTGTACGACTTTCAAAAGGAAGTAGAGAAATATATGGAAATGAATACATTTTCAGGGATGTGAGGAAAGTGTGGGGAGAGAGCGTTCAGAGAACTGACACTAAGTAGCTCTACACGCAATGGTATATGATCAAGCATCCCGTCCCCAAGCTTGTGAATCAGATCATGAGAGGGGTAGAGTAAATGCACAGAGTCTTTTATTCAAAGAAGGGGAATCAAGAACCAGAGGGCATAGGTTTAAAGTAAGAGGGGAAAGATTTAATAGGAACCTAAATAGGGGCATTTTTTTACTCAGAGGGTGGTGGGCATATGGAACGAGCTGCCAGAGGAGGTATAATATCAACATTTACAAGACATTTGGACAGGTTCATGGATAGGAAAGGTTTAGAGGGATGTGGGCCAAACGTGGGCAGGTGGGACTAGCATAGATGGGGTAACTTGGTTGGCATGGACGAGTTGGACCGAAGGGCCTGTTTCCGTGCTGTATGACTATGACTCTATGCTGGAGCTATTGCAGATCCAGGTCTGGACCTTGTTGCAGCCAATTAAAGGGACAAAGACCTTCAACAAACATGTACCGAGAACAGGCTGGAGACCGGATGGAGGAGATTGGAGACACCAGGAACTGCAGGTGCTGGAGTCTTCAGCAGCACACAAAGTACTGGACCAGCTTAGCAGGTCAGGCAGCATCTGCGGAGGGAATGGACAGGCGACGTTTCAAGTTGGGACTCTCTCCTTTGGTTGCACTTGGGACTTCTACTTTTGCACTAATATGGTCATCTAGGATTACGGTTATGAATTTATTGTTTTATTGATCGTTGTATATTATGTGCATTATTGTGTTTACGGGCCTGTTAAGCTGCAACAAGTGGGAATGTAATTGTTCCATCGCCGCCACGTCGACACTCCTGGTAACCAAGCTCTCTCTCCATCCACAGAGATTTGCTTTCATTATTCATTGTGGAAGGCCTGAATAATTAACAAGACAGCACCTTGTTTCTCTCGCCCATGTTCAGTGGTAACTGATCATTTATAAGGTGTCACAACATCAAACCATCCAACAATCTATCACCACCCGACCACTAGGCAGTGGATTTCTCGGCCCAGTGTGTCTGGCGAAACGCCTCATCACCAGAACTCACCAACAAGCACCAAGACCTGGCTTGGCTGGTGGTGAGAAGGGCCCTCCCAGTCAGTTCCTTCCTGCACCCTTGGAATCTAACTACCAGTGCACGTTGCCCTGGGGATGGCTGCTCCAGAGAGGAGACCGTTGCCTACCTCTTCGCAGAGTGTGGTTTTGTGAAGAAGGTCTGGAGAATGATGCAAGGATTCTTGTCACAGTTCCCAGCTCCCTAACAAAGGACTCTCTGATTTACGGGCTTTTCCCAGGGACACATTTGGAGACAACATCAAGTGCTGCTGGAAGACCATCAACTCGGTGAAAGACGCACTTTGGTCTCCCCGAAACGTTGACCTCCCAGCAGAGTGAGATGTCCTTCAGGGAATGTCGCCAACTGGCCCGCTGCAGACTGCAGGAGTTCGTGCTGAGGGACGCACTGAAGCTCGGTGCAGCCAACGCCAAGGCTCTGTGGGGGAGGACCACAGTCTAGGGTCCTTCCGCTGCTGGACATGGGGGGCACTCCCACAGAGCCTTGGCTTTGGCTGCACCGAGCTTCAGTGCGTCCCCCAGCACGTACTCCTGCAGTCTGGAGCGGGCCAGTCGGCAACATTCCCCGATGGACATCTCGCTCTGCCTGGAGACCAACCAGTTGGGAACAGTCCCTGTATCAGAGAGTCCTCTGTTACGGAGCTGTGCGGGATAAACCGGTGGTGTGAGAGTCAATGTGGTATTTGGGTGCCACTCGGCCGGCTGCGATGCTGGCCTTTAAACCCACTGTCTACACTCTCTCTCTCGAGCAGCGATGAACAGCTTCCCCACAAAGCCGACGAGATTGCTACCAGGTCGGGTGATGAGGCAGGCAGCCAGCTCCTCAGGGTCAGGGGAGGTCAGTGCCCTGGAGGAGCTGCAGGGAGTGGGCTCTGGGTGAGCGGCCGTGAATTGTAAACAGTCATTACTGATAAACCGGTGCCTCCCAGGGCCACACCTCAGCATTCAGATGCCGGCGGGCCACTCCGGGGGAAGGGCAGAAAGCTCAGACTCAGAAGTCCGATTTGAAATAGTTTAGGTTAGTTTAGAGATACAGCACGGAAACTGGCCCTTTGGTCCATTGCGTCCTCACCAACCAGTGATCCCCGTACACTAGCCCTATCCCGCACACCAGGGGCAACTTACAATTTGTACCGAAGCCAATGTGCTACAAACGGGATGTGGGAGGAAACCGAAGCACCCGGTGAAAACCCACGCGTTCACAGGGAGAATGTGCAAACTCCGTACAGACAGCACCCGCAGTCAGGATCGATCCCAGGTCTCTGGCGCTGGAAGGTAGCAGCTCTGGCGCTATTATGCTGCCCACTTTGGAGTATTGGTGTGCAGTTCTGGTCACCCCATTACAGGAAGGATGTGGAGGCTTTGAAGAGGGTGCAGAGGAGGTTTACCAGAAGGCTGACTCAAAGAACTGCAGATGCTGGTTTACAAAACAAGACACAAAGTGCTGGAGTAACTCAGGCAGCATTCCTGGAGGATATGGATAAGCGACATTTCGGATTGGGACCCTTCTTCTGACTGACTCGAAACATCGCCTATCCTTGTTCTCCTGAAATGCTGCCTGACCTCCTGAGTTACTCCAGCGCTTTCTTTCTTTCTTTTTTTAACCAGAATGATGCCTGCATTAGAGGGTAGTAGTTATAAGGTTGGACAGACTTGGATTGTTCTCTGGAATGCAAGAGGCTGAGGGAAGACCTAATAGAAGTATATCAAATTAGGAGAGATATAGAGAGGGTAGACAGACAGAACTTTATCCCAGGGTGGAAATGTCAAATACTAGAGGGCACAGCTTTTAGGTGAAAGGGGCAAAGTTTAAAGGAGATGTGCAAGGCCAGTTTCTTTATCATAGAGGGTGGTGAGGACCTGGAACATGCTGCTACGACTGATGGTTGAGTTGGATACGACAGTGGTGTTTATGAAGCATAGGAACAGAAAATAGAACATAGAAACATAGAAAATAAGTGCAGGAGGCCATTTGGCCCTTCGAGCCAGCACCACCATTCATTGTGATCAAGGCTGATCATCCACAATCAGTGACCCATGCCTGCCTTCTCCCCATATCCCTTGATTCCGCTAGCCCCTAGAGCTCTATCTAACTCTCTTTTAAATTCATCCAGTGAATTGGCCTCGACTACCTTCTGTGGCAGAGAATTCCACAAATTCAAGATTCAAGTTTCAAGAGAGTTTATTGTCATGTGTCCCTGATAGGACAATGAAATTCTTGCTTTGCTTCAGCACAACAGAACATAGTAGGCATGACATCACATCTCTGGGTGAAAACGTTTTTTTCTCATCTGTTTTAAATGGCCTCCCCTTTATTCTTAGGCTGTGGCCCTTGGTTCTGGACTCCCCCAACACTGGGAACAAATTTCCTGTATCTAGCTTGTCCAGTCCTTTTATAATTGTATACGTTTCTATAAGATGCCCTCTCATCCTTCTAAATTCCAGTGAATGGAATTCATTGGAATTTAGATGTGCATGTACATGGATGTGGAGGCAATTGAGGGATATGGATCATCTGCAGGCAGAGGAAATTAGTTTAACTTGGTGGCAGACACAAAATGCTGGAGTAACTCAGCGGGACAGGAATGGTGATGTTTCGGGTCGAGACCCTTCTTCAGACTGATTCCTTCTCCCCAGAGATGCTGCCTGTCCCAGTGAGTTACTCCAGCATTTTGTGTCTATCTTCGGTTTAAACCAGCATCTGCGGTTCCTTTCTACGCAGTTTAACTTGGCATCAGGTTCAACATTGGAAGTTGGCGGCCCAAGGGCCTGTTTGTACGCTGTACTGTTCTAAGTTTCTGTGTTCCATCTCTGTCTTGAATGGGCGATTCTTGTACCTTTAAACAGTGACTCTAAGTTCTGGATTCCCTTCCATTTAAACCTATTAAGAGTTTAATGTTCTGTTTTGTTTTGGTACAGATTACGAGTAAACACTGTGGCCCTCTTGACTCTGGACTCTCTTGACACTTGATATTTACACAGCGTTGACACTTCCAGAAGGTTCTGTCCAACTCCTGTCCCTAGCATTCCTAGACTTGAATGGCTCCGTGGAAATGTGAATTCCTTCTCTGTCAAGCCCTGGGGGATGGGGAGATTGCTGGATCTGACCTTTAGTTGCTGCCATCACGGCAGTGCCATCGTTTGATCGGAGCCGTGCTGTCTTTGGGCTGGTCTCAGTTCACTCGCCGCGTAACTGAAGAGATTGGTTCCATTTCTCAAGGAAACACAGTGGAAGACTCAGCTGACCTGTTCCCAGGAGACGATTAAAATGAAAACTCTTGCTGGGAACAGAGCTGATTCCTCAGTGCGATTCGCTCCCACTCCGATTCCATGCCTCCTGAGGATCCACTGACACACTCAGGTGGGTTTGCTTTCGGTTGACACAAGAAACTGTAGACGCTGGTAAGGCCACCACCAACATGATCAAGGACCAGTCTCACCCCAGTCACTCCCTCTTCTCCCCTCCCCCATCAGGCAAAGAGGTACAGAAGTCTGAAAGCACACACCTCCAGATTCAGGGACAGTTTCTTCCCAGCTCTTATCAGGCAACTGAACCATCCTATCGGCAAATGAACCATCCTATCACCAACTAGAGGGCGGTCCTGACCGACCATCTACGTAGTTGGAGACCCTCAGACTACCTTCAATCAGACTTTACTGGACTTTATCTTGCACTAAACCATATTCCCGTTATCCTGTAGCTGTACACTGTAAACAATTTAGACAGGTACATGGATAGGACAGGGTTAAAGGGATATGGGTTAAAGGCAGGCAGGTGGAATGAGTGTAGATGGGACATGTTGGTGGTGTGGGCATGTTGGACCAAAGGGCCTGTTTCCATGCTGTATGACACTATGACACTACGACACTATGATTATGACTCTATGACACTATGACACTATGACACTATGACACTATGCCACTATGACACTATGACACTATGACACTATGACACTATGACTCTATGACACTATGACACTATGACACTATGACACTATGACTCTATGACACTATGACACTATGCCACTATGACACTATGACACTTTGACACTATGACACTATGACACTATGACACTATGACACTATGACACTATGACACTATGACACTATGACACTATGACTCTATGACACTATGACTATGACACTATGACTCTATGATTCTATGACTCTATGACACTATGACACTATGACTCTATGACACTATGACTGGCTCTAAATCCCGTAGTCCCCAGTCAACCCAGGCAGCTCATAGTTTGGAGTTTAGTTGGAGTTTGTAGTGTTCAATAGCCTGATGGCTCTTCCCTTTGCAACTCTGGCCTATTCTTGACCCAAACTCTCCCCACTCACCTTCTCCTTCCCCCTCCTCCATACGATCATCTCCCATAGCCGACTCCCCCATTTCCCTTTTATCCCTCCTCTTTCCACTTGCCTGCCTGCCTGCCTGCCATCCCCTTTCACACATAACCCTCTCTCTGGTTTTTATGCTTCATGTTATCTCTCTCCATCCTCTTTGAAATATTGGGTTTATGTGTATCATCCTCCAATCTACAGAAAACCCAAATCAGGCCAAACTGCCCACCATTGACTCAATCTACATTTCACACTGCCATGGAAAAGCAGGGAACATAGAGTTGTCCCACTCTGGTCATTCCTTCTTCTCCCCGTACCCGTCCGGTAGAAGCTACAGAAGCTTGAATGAGTACCACAAGACTCAGGAAGAGCTTCTTCCCCTCTGTTATAAAACCATAGTCATACAGCAGGGACAAAGGCCCTTTGGCCAAACTCGTTCATGGTGACCAAGACTCCCCATCTATGCCAGTCCCATTTGCCTGCGTTTGGCCCATGTCCATCTCATCCTTTCTCATTCATGTACCCATCTAAATGATCAGGCTTCTGCTATCAGGCTTCTGAACTATCTGATTCACCTCTACCCATTGCGGACATTGGACTTTGTCTCTGGAACTGATGCACTACAATGTGGAAACATTGGCAGGAACGGGGTACTTGATTGGGGATGATCAGTCATGATCACATTGAATGGCGGTGCTGGCTCGAAGGGCCGAATGGCCTATTCCTGCACCTATTGTCTATTGTCTATTGAAACAAAGAACTGCAGATGCCGGTTTATACCAAAGATAGTCACAAAGCGTTGGAGTAACTCGGCGGGTCAGGCAGCATCTCTGGAGAAAGAGGATGGGTGACGTTTCAGGTCGGGACCCTCCTTCAGAAATGTCATCCATCCCTTTTCTCCAGAGATGCCACCTGACCTGCTGAGTTACTCCAACACTTTGTGTCTATCTTTGATCTGCTATTTGTTGAGAACTATATTCTGCACTCTGTAACTTCCCCTTTGTTCTACCCATTGTACTTGAGTTTGACGATTGTATTTATATATGGTATTATCAGATGCCATGTAAAACAAAGCGTTTCACTGTACCTCAATAAATGTGACAATAGTGAACCCAAACCCAAGGAAGCCAAGCAGCACGATGGTTGAGTACAGCTCCAGGCTCTAAACACTGAGGTGATTACCGGGATGAGGTGACA